>OZ035960.1:87447847-88647847 GCA_964034945.1 Chrysopilus asiliformis | reverse complement strand
AAATTGACAGATCTTCTGAAATGACAATAATTTTTAGATCTAATAGAAATATCAAGCTTTTAATGGGCGTTCTCGTAACTTTTTTATTAGACTGTTACCTATTTTTAAATAACAAATATCCAAGAAAAGTTGAATTTAGCTGATTTTTTTGACAGAAGCAAGTGTTTTACCCTATGTATTTTACATACATTAAAAACGAGCGAAAAACCGTCGTTATTTAGAACAAAAGACTCATCCGTCTCTGTTACTCGTAAAAACTGTAACGATCCGCAACGAGAGGGTTGTGAAATGAGTTAAACGATCAGAGGAAACATCTGTGTGTATTCGGGAACAGGCAGGGGACATATTGCGATAAGGGTTTATAGCCCCGATCGCCTCAAAAGGGCGGGAAGTGTCGAGGACCGGCTCAACGAGTTTTGTAAACGGATAGTCACGTTGTAACATAACCTCTTCCCTTTTTTTTTTGATTAGGTTTGCGATGTTGTTCTTGTTGTTTTTTTTTTCCTGTATTTCTCTTGTGACTGACTAGGGTGACCGTTACTTAGAAATGTTGTTGTGGTGTGTTATAGGTTCGTGTCTTATAGTAGACGGTGAGTGTCCTCTGAAGCAAAACGAAGAAATGTAACGAAAATGCCATACAATTTCAAGTTGGCTGACTGAAAGTCATCAGTTTTGAACGATTCTTCCCGCTAGATTTAATTCCTTGTCCAATACCAACGTACCCCGCTTTCCTCCTCGTACGTCGCGTACGCGACACACCTGTAACTCACCTGAATCGAGAGATATTTTCGTATTTGCGTTTTCTTGCAAATGATAATCAAGAAAACTCAACGAACCGTCATTATTATCATCATTATCATCTCTTGATCATAGTTGTCGACCATGATAGCAAAGCAAAAAGTAGCTCGTGCTCATCAGAAACATTTCAACCGATTTTTTTTTCTTGTTTCATTTCTTATTTCGCGAGGGCACCACCGTTCTTATGACTCTGTCTGACATCACTATTTTTTTTTCATTCAAAAACTTCTTCTGTATTTCTTCTTACCGTCATAGTCTATAACCGCGGAGGAGATATAAAAATATTCTATTAGGGAAATTCTCATATGTGTACACAAGTACTATTTGAAAAATATAAAACACTCATGATCATTACGAACCTTGGCAGACAGCTAAACAGGTACACTAAAGTCTAATTTGTTACACTCAACAGCATTGAATAATTGAATCCAAGTTGGTATTTAAAAAAAAATAGATTGCGATCCCATAAGATTCAAGTCTTGAGTCAGACAGACGAGCATAAAAATTGTATCAAACAGATTTCGATAAGAAAAGCACAATTTTTTTTTCTTGTACTTAATTTCGCGTTCCAAACGGTTGCATATTAAAAATTCTTTAATTTATTGGCAAAAAATAGCTGTGTGTAATGAAATCACCTCCTAGAGTGCAAGTCTGCAGCGCCTCTGCTATTCTTGAAATCACAAAAAATGCACACGACAGATGGTGTGCGTCTCACATCACATATCACTTCGTATCCAGCAGCAACATGCCATGTTATGAGCATAAAGAATAACATATGAAAATATGTAGTCGCATAAAAAAACATGTCGATATGGGGTTTGGTTTGCAGTTTTTTCAAAGCTTGTCTGTGGCAACACTGGCTAGAAAAAAAGTGATTTTTTGTTAGAAATTTGCGAAATTGTGGCAGTTGTATGTAAGCCAGGTGCACACCTGAATTTTTATAATAAAATGTCAAAAAACTTTTCAAATGTGACACCAAAAGTGTTTCTTAAACGTGGTATAACAAAGTATTGTATTCATGAAAAATTTCGACGTCTTAATTTTACCTAAAACACATTTCCCGAGCACTTCTGAGTCGATTGGTGCATTATTAAAAAAATGCCTTTCTGTATGTTAGTCAGTCTGTCAGTCTGTCTATCTGTCTGTCTATCTGTCTGTCGGTCTGTCAGTTTGTGTACAAGATTTCTCAAAAACTAATAGAACCAGAGTCATGAAATTTTACAGGCATATTTGGTCCTGGAATGGAGCAATCCTATCAACTTTTAATGGAAATGCGTTAACCGGAAGTAGCCAAAAGGGCGCCTTTTTAGAAATCGTAATTTCGCTTTTTGTTATTGTAATTACTCCGAAAATACGCGTTTTTCAGTAGTCCTATGTAACAAAAATTGGAGACATCTTTGTCTTTTACTAGAACTCCGTATCTCAAGCCGTTATCGAGATTTACCGTTATTTAAAAAAAAAATCAGGTTTTTGCGATTATCTCGAAACATAACGGGTTTTTGGTGGTTCAATATAGGAGATGAATTCAAGAGAATAATGTTTGCTTTAATTTGGTCTTCTATCGTTATCCAATATCTTTTACCGTTATCGAGATATTTTAATTAAAAATTAAAATAATATATTTTTGCAATTTTTTTTTTGCGAATTGCTTGCAAACTAAGGGTTTTTCGAAAAACAGTCAAGTATTTTCTACACTTTTGCCTTTTACCTTAAATCGATATCTTTTGCCGTTATCGAGATATTTCAGGTAAATTGTGCAGAAACGTAGATTTTGTATAAGTTGTCTCTGAAAAAAAGCGTCCTTAAATTTTGACTCTGTGAGAGAAGATGTAATTAAGGTTGCCATTTTTAAAGGGTATGAAATTTTTAAAGTGAAATCTCGATTCGTCGAACCTCGATAACTCGATTTTTTTGATAACTCGAAGATTTTTCAATACTCTTAAACTTCCCTATGAGAAAACCTGAGATTTTGAGTAAATTACACCAACATTTTTCAGAATCTTACCAATTTTCCACAAATTATTTCTAATTGCTTACAAATTAGAATTCCAATTGAAAAATTCTCTTAAAATTCCAATTTGAAAAAAAAGTAAAAAACCTGAAAAAATTAAATTCGTTTCAGTTCGTCGAATGTCGATAATTTTAATTTCCAGACAAAATGTCTTATTTCAATCAGGTTTTCCCCCATTAAATTTTTTTTTCGATTTTACAGAAGATTTTCCCTTTTTTCGTGTTTCTCGAACGCATTTTATTTTCGTCTTCGAAACCGCTTTACCCAAACAGAACCAACTGAACTAAAGACGAAAATAGAACTTTAAACAAGGACAAATTTCGCTAAAATCACCAACATGGCGATCGTGGCATTTTTTGGAGCCAAATCTCGGAATTTGTTATTTCGTACGCGACACTTTCTTGAGCTGAAGAAGTCTTTCAACGATCGTACGAGATGATACGATCGTTTTGGACGTCACTTTGCCCATGTCGGTTTTCTTCTGGATGAATGGATGAGCTACAGATCATAGATCACTGAAATGTAAAAGAAAAGCTACTAGAATTTTAAGGGGCTGGGAGTTTTTAGACGAAAAACAGACAGGTTAGATTTTGGAGATCAAATTGTATAAGACTTTAACATTTGTTAAAACTGTAGAAGATTTTAACACAGCAGAAACCGTGATAGAAGTCTAGATTTTCATTGATTTTTTTTAGAAATGCGAATTATAAGGGAAGGAAAAATTTAAAAAATATTGAAAAATAATACAAATTTTTAAAAGACAAGATAGAATTCCAGAAATGGGATTAAAAGTTGATACAAAAAGCATTAAAAATATAACCATTTAATGCGGTTGGCACTCTAAAAAAATATTGAAAAATAATACAAGTTTGATTAAAAATGTAGTTAATAATTTGAGAGGATTGAAGTTTAATAGAAAAAGTTTTGAAAAATGTCAAATTCCAGAAATGGGATTTAATGTTAGTCCAATAATTTTAACCGTGTACCGTCTGAATGAAGCTTCTGAGCATGTTCTCCTTCGGACGTCCACAGCATAAGACGTGGTTAAAAATAGCGGAAATGATGATGAAGATGATCATGATCGCTGTTGATTTTTCGAGACATATTTACCACTACTTGTAAAGTACGATGCATTGAAAAGCATAAGAAAACGCGATCGCCTTCTATATTTAAAATTCTCCACTGAAAAAACTCTACACAATTGCAACTTCTCCGCCCGCAACACATGAAACCTGAAGCATAATATCCTGAGTATGTTGGTATTATGTATGTTGCCAGCATATATTTATAACACAACGATTTTCTGCAATTTTTTTCCCTTGCTTCGGAAAAACATGAAACTTTTCTCGTTCTATTTTGAATGCACTTCCATTTTTCGAGTTGCATCTTTCCGGGAACCGTGCTGGATACGCATACTTTTGTCGTGTTACTACCTTGAAGCCAGCATAATACTTTTTTCGTTCTGAAATTTTCTTTCACTGTTGTAGTTGTACGTGAAACATACAAACATTGAAAATCATGCCCTAGCACAGATCGTAGGAAAATTGCAGTGAAAATCACCAACTTTTCTTTAGATTATGCGTCTTCCAGTTGTTTTTATGTTGTCTCCCAGCAGCATCATCTCTCGAGCGGCGAATATATACATATATGACTATGGAAAATTCACGAAAAAGAAGAAGAAAAAATTCAACATAACTGCGAAGGTATGTTGGTTGAGAGCATATATGCAAAATAATGCTAAGTGCATACCGGATTTAATTACATTTGCACGAAGATTTAATTACAATCTTAAATTATATTCACAACTTTCTGTTATAATGCTTACCGTTCGTTTGTTACTCCTTCATATCTTCATTCAATGCTACTTCAGTTCTAGTTTTTCTTTTATGTTTAAACTCATTTTCCCTTAAAAATCATATTTTTTTTTTATCTGTAACATGACGAGATGCAGACACCTTGGACAAAAGTGTTACCAGACAAAGTACTGCTGAACATGCAGAAATTTCACATTTCTATGGTATAAGAAATGTTATTTTCAACGTCGTTTCGAAGTGTTAAGTTCTATTTTCGATAAAAAAAAATGGACACATTTGGGTCCTCGTATGCCAAATGAGTCCATTTTTTTCTCTCTCTTTAAAAAAAAATAAGTTGCAACCACCAGCCATTACCGTCTGAGGTATTTTCTGGAAATACTTTTTAAATATATCAGATTTTCCAAGATTTAACAGAAACTGACTTTCTTTTTTTTTAAATTACCTCCAATTTTATTCCTATGTCAGATTAAGTATGACGCAAATCAGTAAATATATCAAAAATATTTACACATTACGTCTGGTCCCTATCGTATTTAAATTTGTTGTTGTAACACACGCCATATGTTTCCAAAAATTGTTTTTCTTTCACCACCTGGCTGTACTGATTTTATGATTTCACTTAAAATAAATTGAAAATTTTTGTTTTTAGTACCTACAAAATATAATTTGAATATTTTGACTTTTACTAGTTCGACATGTCTTTTTTTTTTTAAAAAAAATCACATTTCCTCTAAAAATAAGATCTTTTAATTAAAGTTTGTTAAAAAAAAATCAATCAAATGTTGGGGTAATTAAAATTATTAAAATTATTTAATGTTCTGTCAAGTGCGGTTAACGAAACGCTATGCGTAAATTCAAAGAAAATTGAACTCTATTCCAGCTGGAAAAGGCGCTTCGTTAGCAAGCGATGAATTGTTGATATTTTGGTTGTGAGAGTTTGTCAAGCAGAAGCCAAGAGGGGAGGCAAAGTCAACCCTAGTAACTCAAGAGATCAATATTTGGTGCGAAGGGCGCTACGTCCAATGCATGACTTCTTGTGTTACTTGGAGAGGTCTCGAAAGCTCTAAAGATCGGTCCTCGAAAAAAAAGTCTCTCAATGTTTGGTCTTCTAATATAAAAATCTTCTAAATTTCCGGTAGGCCAAAAACAGTAGTAAAAAAAGTTTCACTAACTAAAGAATTGTTGAAGTGGAGCTCAAAATTTCAGGTTTCAGGATGTCCATAAAATATGTTACCTACTAGCTTGCATACCCATCATTTCCGGGCAAAAGTTTTTTGTATAAGTTTTTTTGCACCAAAAAAACTGAGATAACATACTTATAACTTAAAATATAACTTCATTACCTTCTCTCGAGCATCGTCGCTCTGTTGGGGTACTCAGCATATTTTGTAGATATTTCCATGGGAAATGTTCCACCGAAATTTCTCAACTTATGCCTCCACGGTATATTTTCCGTGGACCCTCCTGTGCAGCTGATCACGCACTACTTCTTCCTTGAGCCTCCCTGTTTTCGTACAGTAAAGTTTAGGAGTTCCTTCATTCGGCGAACAACAAGACTTTGGAACCATCCAATGTGTTCCCCCGGACTATAACCTGCAGAAGTTCAAGGAGAACATACACCGACATCACCTTCTGTCCTTCCGATCATCCTGAGCTATGCTTCGGCATTAAAGGGTCTTCCCCTAAGCTCTGGCTGGAACTATAAAAAAAAGCTTTCGACAAAAATCGGTATACCTTCAGCAGTTCCACTTCGAATATTCAGATTCTAAAATCAGATTCGAGCTCAGCGACCTCGAAAACCGGTTTACCCGTCTAATGCCGGTTTACCCTAGGAAAATGGAATGAAAGGATATTTGCGTTATCCTTACAGAACCTCCCTGGAAAAATGAATTTTGAAAATCTAACACCAGATTCGTGATTAATGACTCTAAAAACCCCCGAGTTGCATTGCTTAGCACTCTAACGAGCGGGCCTCTTTGCAAAAATCAATGTTTTAAAACCCCAACCCCTTACCCACCCCCCGTTTGCCCCCTTAAGGGTGGAATGAGGGTGAAAAACCGCGTTTTAGTAAGCGTTTACGTCATGGCGACATACTGTGAAAATTTCAGAATTCTGTAAAAATACTGTGAAAATTTTAGGGCTCAATCAGTCAGTCAGGACAATCGGTTTTATATATACCTATAGATTACAGGGGATCTGTGGTACGGGGACAGCGGTATTAAATGCCATACAGGAAATCTCGAAAAATTTACAAAAGAGGGGGGGGGGACTGATATAAGTGTTATTTTTTTTTGCGAATGTATGCCTTTTGTAAAAGAAATAAGGACTAGGTTTCTTAAATTGCTTTAGACCATATACACAGAGAGAAATAATGGAAGAGATTCCTACAAAAAAGAGGAATGTACACGGTCAAAATTATTGGACTAACTTTAACGGTTAAAATTATTGGAAATTCGAAAATTTGTGTAATTTTTTTAGAATTTCACTCTTTTAGCCCTTTTCATTTCGAGTTTTTTTATCCCTTTTTCCGGGCTGTTGTTGTTTGTTTAGTCCTAGAGAGGCACCGTGAAAATTTTGAAATTTTCAAACGTTTGTCTGAAAAACTATTATATAAATTTGTTTATACGCAACATCGGCCATGAAAGGATTAGTAAAAATTGGGTAAAAGTTGTGAGAAAGTTTAAAAACTTCAAAATTTACTTTTTTCTTGAAAAAAAAAACTGGATCATTGATGTTCCAATTGAACACACGAGCAAATATCAACATTTAAAATATACCAAAAATAAATACAACAAGTTCACGAAACCGAAAACTTGAACCAATTCGAAACTGACCCGGAATTTATGCTCTTGTTATGCTGGTTATTGAATACCACTGAACTATAACCCTCTCGTTTCACTGCTACTAAAAAAACAAAAATCCACCATCAAGCATAAAATTAATGTAGAAAAGTATTTTTTCTCATCGCTTTCATTGCCCAGCCTTTATTATAAAATTAATCGACTCATTGATCGAATCTGAAAAATGAAATCCGTAAAATTCAAATTGAAAAAAAAACAGTCAACACGAATTTATTGGAAAGGAATCAAAAGAATTGAACTTACGTTCGGTCTGTATGTAAAATTTTCACGGTCAGTGATGTATAAAGATCCGTTTAGGTCACGGTTATAATCCACATTAATGCTCTCAATGTTTATCCACTCAGGTTGGCCATAGAGTTCGATTAAAGGTGCATAATAAATATAAAATTTGAGAAACATACAAAATATCTGTCTGTTTATGTTGTACCATTGATTCAATTTGAATGAAAATTACCCAGCAATTTATTTTATTGTTTCGCCCCTCCCCGCGCCAACCGCCATTTATGTTGTGCAGTAGATGAAAATCCCGAGGATTTTCTCCGATTGAATTATGCTTGGCAAACTATCCGCTTGATTGGTTACCAACAGGAAACCATCCAGACGTCAAACTATTAGTGTACGCTTTATGCTGCCGAATGCAACATATCAATCGAATTCGATTGACTCGATCAGACAAAACCGATGAGCATAATTCGCACGAAAATCCCATCATCCACTCCAATTCCAGCATTATTTATTTACAATGGAGGGTTTTTCTGAAAGTGAAACATAGAACTGGAAAAAAACCCCCATTGAACTTGCAGTATGTTGGGCCTCGCTCGGGTTTTAATGCTTTTTGCATCACAAATGCATGCGAAAAAAGAAAATTATAATAAAAATAAAATCGAATCTGTTTGTTTTCACGCTTTTTCGATTACAGACCCAAGTCGAGGTTGTGAAACCAAATTAATTAACGATCGATCGATCAATGTTGCAGCAGCATAAAAAAACGAAGACGAGCCCAAAGTGCCTGGACAGCGGACATTATCGTGTCTCATATTCATTCCATCTTAGCCCTAATGAGTTTCGCGATTTAATCAGAATTTTCTTTGCGTTCACAAAATGAGGTTCTTCCACCCTTCGGACTCATTAAATGCGTGTCTTTTCGAGTATAATCTTAAAGTGGATGTGAAGTTCATTTGTTTATTTTCCTAAATAAATTCTTTAGCGATCAAAGACGCAGGACAAAGTCAGAGACTCAGCTGAGCTGAGCTGAGATTTCAGTTATAATAATATTAAATTTCCATCTGTGCTGAGATGTTGGTACACTTAAGAAATGAATCCAAAGAACATGTATCCGAACAACACACCAAATGTTATCTCAACAAAGTTATCTTGAGTTAAGAGAAAAAACGCAAGTTTTTAATTGGTCTTCTTTACAAAAAAGAAAAAAAATCCAGTTTCAAGTGCTTTAAAGGTTTCTCATTATGTACCTTACATGTTTTTGAACTTTTGTATCACGAAAAATGTTTTTTTTCCTGATTATTCTGTGGTTAAGATACTTGAAAGAAGTCTTGTTTTAAAAATGGCACACTTAAAATATTTACATCTTGAAATGTACATCGATATTCCGAGAATCCTCCGAGTGACTTTTTTCTTATAATGAAGGGAAAATTTTATCAATCACCTGTCTTTGAAATTTATTCGTTGATCTGCAGAAAGTGCAGACAGAGTTTGGTCAGCAACAAATCCAGAAATTGAATGTACTAGGGTTTTGGGGATGTAAAACGCCGCAATGCCTCCGGGGATCGATTACTTAAAAGAAGGTCAAACAGGTTATCAAATTTTCAGTCTTCTAAAAAACTTGAACCTTCTCCCCATCTTACCCTCCCTCCTCTCCCCTCCTGCTTTCCCCTTTTGCCTTCCCTCCTGCCCCCCTCCTTCCATCCTCCTGCCACCCCCTCCCTTCTTCAACTGAATTTCTGAATCCACTTACGCCGCTGTTCGAAAACCTCTTAACTCGTTTTACCAAAATTCATAATAATATTTGTGGCCCGAGTCCAAGAACCGAGAATCGGGTACCCGGTTCCGAGTCCAGCAATCGAGAACCGGTTCGAAGTTGAACATCAAAAAAAATTCAGGATAGCCATAAAATACGACATCCTAATTATCACGTTTACGAACCGCCCCCTTTCTCCCAACCCTCGTCATGTTTTTTTTTCAGAATTTTTTATATGGAGCTTAACCCTCTAGCCGGAATGCCCGCCTTAAGGCGGGCTTCAGGGAATTCGCTTGTTTATAACGGGTAACAATTTTAATCGCCGGAAATCGCCGGAACGTCTTACACTGACTTTTGTAAGTTATCGCTTTACATTCTGGAAAAAATTTAGCCCTGTACGTTGTCTTGGTTACGGTCTGTCGCAAGTTGAAAGTCATATTTTAGTGAATTTTTCTCGGTAATATTCCGGTTAGAGGGTTAATATTGTCATCACATTCACACAAACATGCACCCTTCCCCCCCCCCCCCTAAATGTGTGACGTATTTTATGTACAGCCTCTTATGATTTTCTTTTCTGTTTGTAGGTGACAACACATGATGTGCTCAACAGTATGCAATTCGTCTAAATCAGTTGGTACTGCAGGGGGGTAGCTCTCATTATCCCCAGCCCAAAAACACCCACTGTTTTTTTTAAAAAGCCAACCCAAAAAAAGCCTGAAAAATTGCACTAAACACCATTAAAAAAATCCAATCCTGAGCTGTGCTTCGGCCTTAAAGGGTCTTGCCCGAAGCTCTGGCTGAAACTATAAACAAAAAAATAAAACTCACAAAAAAACCCAAAAAAAGCCCAATAAAACCCAAAAAACCTAAAAAAACCCAGTCGGTTGAGCTTTTTCTTAAAAAAACCCGGGTTTTTCACAACCCTGCACTGCATCACAGAATTGGAAAAAACCGAATTTAAAATAGAATGCAGACTAGGGATGTCAAAATTTTGAAAAAAACGGTTTTCGGTTAAACCGGTTTAAACCGGGCCGGTTTAACCGGTTCAAAAAACCGGTTATTAAAACACCGAAAAACCGTTTTGTTCAAATTGGGTAGGTTAGGTCTTAGACACAACAAATACACTATAATACAAACAAAAGACGTGAAATGCCATATAATCCATTAAGAAACCATAAATCGCACAATATAATATTGAATTTGGTCTAGAGTGGCTAAAAAGAAGTGTTTCTAACAAATCAGTTGCACGAAAATTGGTTTAAAAATATTTTTCCTACAAAAAAGAATGATCGGTTTTTTTAAACGGTTTTTGGCTTTAAAAAAACACCGGGTGTGCAAAAAAAAACACCGAAAAAAACCGGTTAATCGAAGCAAAAACACCGGGTAACCGGTTTAACCGGTTCTTTTTTGACATCCCTAATGCAGACTAGAAAAATATACAATATTTATATTCGAAATTTATGTTTTGAAAAAAAAGGTTTACAACAAAGCGACGAGGAAAACTCAACCTCAGATGGCAAGACGGCGTTGACCAGGACGCGAAGAGAATTGGGACGCCAAGACCGGAAACCGGTTGTAGTGTCGAGAGAGAGATGAAATTAAAGCATCCCTGTTCGAAATTATGAAAAATATTTTTTCGACAGTAGTTCTCTTAATGATGAGACTTTCATTTTTATTATAAAATATCAATTCCTAACATGAGAAATTCACCAAAAAATCACCCAAATCGTAGGAATCTCTATACGATCCCAACATATTTGAAAGTCTAGAAAAATGCCTTCTGACTTTTTACTAAACGACGTGAAAAACGTGTCACCATCCACGGTTTGGCTCACAAGTGAATGAATTGAGTGAGTAAACTCGATAGACAGATGACAATTATATAACCTGAAGGAAAAAAAAATATGAAAAATAAAAAGCGAAATAGTAGAAGAAGCGGTCTTTCCCAGCCCACGCCTATTTAGTTAGCTTTGTTACCTTTATTTCTGTGCCAGGTAGACTGAATGCACTTCTCTGTAGTAAAAACGGTATAAACGGCATATGTCACCTACGCTATTTCGCTAATGGTGAGAGCTTACCATCGGCATCGTAATCGCCATCGTGAAACCTCGTCAACGTACCTTTTATTAGTTTCGACATCTTCTTATGGTATACAAGTCTCCGGATTCAAGCTTATAAGAAATCCCAGGTGACACCTCCCTGAAGAAAATCACCTTCGCCTCGACAAACATTGAGGAAAAAGATTTTTTTTTTCAGTGTATTATTTATTTTTTTCTCATGCCGATTTACTGTTTGGGATGAACTTAAAATGCATCTTTGATTACATTTCGATCAGACCTGCGATCTACGCGCGCTCCATAAAGCATTGGGCTTGTGGAAATGTGTCAATATGGAAATTTCGAAGGTGATTTGATGTTCATCTGTGTTGTCATCCCAGTTAATAGCTCAGCTCCCCTGGAGTTTCTCGAGTGCACAGCGCCAAAAACCGATCATCAATGCTGGATATTCATAAAAACCTTAGCAACATAAAATATAAAAAAATTATATGGCTACTGCCTACAGATGCTTCCAAAGTGGTTTTCAAATCTTTAAGAAAAAAAACTTTGCTTCTCACAAAAGTCCGCCGGAGTGTGAAGGCGGTTTTTACGAGATTCTGTTTTTTCTAGTTTTTTTTTCCATATAATTACATTTGATGATTAATTAATGAATTTATTTATTTTTGGAATGCTGTTTTTTTTTACCAAATGTTTTTTTCGTTTTCATTTCAGGGGACTTTCACGCTTATTGTGGAAGCATGGCACGATACTAATGAGACAAACTCTAGATCAGCTGGTAAGTTTTCGAATTTTTTTTATAGTTGTTTACTTTTTTTTTATTTTTAGAAATTTCAACTAATTTTGTCCATTTGGTATCATTCTTCACTTTTATTTTGGAACATTGACAGTTTATAATTTGGCCATCAAATCGGTGAACTTTCTCGGGAGATCATTTAAATTTGGGCGTTGAAATTTTTACATATTTAATGGAAATTTGTTTATGTCCATCGAAAGTAGCGTATGATATAATTTTCTAGTTCCCATAAGGGCTAGAAACTCAGTGGGTTTCAAAGGACCACCACCTGTTTTGAATATTCAGTTTTTCGTGTAATTTTCATAATGTTTAGACGAAAATTTTTCTCTGTTTGGTAACATTTAAGTTTTCACGTAATTTTCATAATATTTAGACAAAAAATCTTCTGTGTTTGGTAGGCATTAAAAACAATATTCTTACAATATACAATATATTATCTTTACGACTTGAAACAAAATTTCTTTTTGTCGAAGTAAAAATTTCGAAATATCTAAATCAGTGATGGTTAAAGATATCTAGTCTGGTAAAAGCTCGAAAAAAGCTTTATGTAAGAACTTTGAAAGCTTTTAAACAAAAAAAGTTGTACGCCGAACGAGAAAAAAAAACAGAAAGCGACTCTGTTCTTATTACACGCTTCTTCAAAGTGAAACTGACATTCAGGTTCCACAGCTAATCACTGTATTCGACCCGACAACCGTCGAATGTCGCTCTATCGCTACAGGATTTTCATGAAGCGAATATTGACCCGATTCCGAAGACTCTACAGCGACGAGGTCTATGAGAGATATCAGGACGTGCCCGTATTCAAGCTCATAAGACTCAACAGACTCAACAGGCGGTAAGTTATTAACAACAAGGCGACGAGGAAGATCCAACCTCAGATGGCAAGATGGCGTTGACCAGGACACGAAGAGAATTAGGTTGCAAAATTGGATGGCATCGGCACGTGACCGGGACCTCTGGCGAGAAAGATTGCAGCAGACCAAGACCGGTTGTATCGACCCAAAGACGACTCGTCGATCACCAAATTCTCCACTAAAGCAATTGTGGCTTTGCAGACGCATTATTAATCAGTGTATCGTTCTCGTCACTTCTTACGCTTCTTGTACGCGAATGTCAATTATAGGTCGAAATCTTTAGTCCCGATTGCGTAAATTGCTACATTTTTAAGCCGCAATGAACAAATTTAATGTGCCCGTGCTTTTCGATGCTATTTGGGGGTTTTTTTTATGAATTTCGGTTTGAATTTTATGTGAATCCGTTCCACCCAAATAATTCAACTAAACAGCAAAAGACTGAAAATTTTCAATAGCAATTAATCACAAATTCAGGCAAATAAAAAACAATTGAAAACTATTTCTAATTTACATACTTTTCACTCCATTTGCCTCCCTAAAAAACAATTTTTATGATTTCTTGCTCTCTGAAGTTTCTTTACATGCCCACAAGCTGCGTATTGTCGTCGTTTTTTGTGTGTATTTCCGACATAGCAAACATAAAATTCCTTAGATGCCACAACATAACGAAATTCTTATGCAAATTTCTCCCTAAAGTCTAACCGTCTATGTCTATCAAATATAAAAGATTCTTGCCTTATAAGTTTCCTCACTTTTAGTTACTATTCTAAAATCAACCCTCCTTAATACCATCCCTAACGCTTTTGTTGAATAATTCTGTAAAGCATTTCGTAACTAGTTTTATCTCTTCCAGGATTATGTGAAAATGTGTCTCTCTGTGTGTGTGTGCCCATAATACTCATGTTTCAAATAGATAACTTTCGAAAAATCGCTTTTTAATGCTAATCAAAAGAAAGTTCTCACTGAATAAATACAATATTTTTTTTTCTATTCTTATTATGGTGTTTGAATTATTTATTTTATTACTTTTTCTTTGGATGAATGAATTCGAAGACATTTCAAAGTCAGTTTGAAAGTTTTGAAAAAGTTTTTTCTACTTTTTTTTTTGACAAAGAAATTTGTTTGAGTCCTTTTGCTATTTTTGTTGTGAAAATACGCAAGAAAAGTGTACAAAAATGCTGGATTTCCAATTTATTGATAGACGCCTATCAGTTGTATTGGAAATGTGACCGGAAACATTGACATTTTACTGCTGAATTATTTGTGGAATTTCGCTAAAAATGTAAACAATTTTATTATGTTTGAAAATTTCGTGTTAGCAGGGGCACATGAGATTTGTGTTTTGCGACTTAAAAATGCAGCAATTTACACAATCGGGTCTAAAAATTTAGACCTGTCACGCTTTTTCGCGATTTTTTTGTATGGAGTTTAGTACCGCCTTCTGACTACCGCAGAACCCCTCTTTCCCTCTAAAAGTGTGACATGTTTTTTGGACAGCTCCTAGGTTGTCTGCATTTAGGGAAGATTTGCCCAAAGTTTTTGAGATTGAGCCGAAATTTTCGCTTTTTTAGCCAAATTGGGTGGTTTTTGGGGCTTTTGACCAAAACTTTAAGGATTTGGCTCAATATTTTCCTCATTGTGAAGAGATAAACATGTGAAAATCAGGAAAAACCTCTGATTTTGTCTACCATACTCCCTTAAATACTTTAGATCGACAACTACTTGTAAGGCTATTGTCTAAAGGTGCCGCTCCACATGAGAGTAAATACGCGAGTAACTCTCAAAAACTCTCGAGAGTTACTCGCAGGAGGTTGTCTATTTGAGAGATAATTTTGGCGATTTTTCTCTTTTCAAGACCAATATCTTGATTTTTTTTAACAGCTTGCTTTGGCGAGTTCTCGAGAGCTACTAGCGAAATTCAAACACCGTTCGTATCTGGCGAGCAACTCCCCGAGAGTTCAGTGAGTACGTGTCGACTAGAGAGTAGAATCACTTTTGACAGCTCGCAGAAACTAGCTCGCGAGTTTTTGCGAGTTTCTGCGAGCGAGTAGCTGCTATCGAGAGGTTCCGCCGGCATTTACTCTCATGTGGAGCAGCACGTTTATTGGAAGAGTGCAAAATAATAACTCGGCAACTACTCAACCGATCGAGCAGAAATTGAGAGAAGGGTTCCAGAGTGTGTTTTGCCAAAACCAAAACCTTCCACCCTCCTTCAGGGCTGTGAAAAACTCGGGGTTTTTAAAAAGCCCACCGCACTGGGTTTTTATTTTGTTTTTTTTTTGGGTTTTTTGGCTTTTATTGTGGGTTTTAATTGGGTTTTTAATGGTGTTTTAGTGTGTTTTTTTCCCTGGTTTTTTGGGTGGTCTTTGTGGGTTTTTTTCGAGCTGGGAAAAATAATAACAACTCTGCCCCCCTCTCCCCCTCATATTCCCGAAAAAATCGAATTGATGTAGAAATAATTTTCTTGATTTGCTGTTTTGAATTTTCAAGAGTATAAAATTCATTTCATATTAAAAATTGTCTGAATAACTTCAATCCTTTAAGTGCTTTCTAATAAACTGCCCCTAAAAACGTGACACTTTTAAGAGGGTGGGTGGCTAGATTTACGGTAGTATGAACGCGATACTAAACTCCATATAAAAAAAACTTAAACAGTGTAATGAAGGGGGCTAAGTTCGAAAAGCCCAAAATTAGTGTGATATTATTTTATATACAGCCCCCTTACACGTTTCACTGCCACCTTCCAGCAACGCGCATGTAAACACAGCCTAAGTGTGTTACGCATGCGCAATGAACGCTTCCATTCATAATTTCCTTTCCTTTTGTGGCCCTTGTATAGTAAATATGCCCTACAATGTGTGTAGTAAAAAAATTCTTTCTGCTCAGTTTCGTGTGCCCTAAAGGAAACTGCTTACCTTACTATGTCCACATATCGAATGACAACCAAGAACGTTTTTTTTTCTCCCTTTTTTCCCTCTTGAAATCACAACAAAAATCGAGAAAACTGAGTCAACAAGCTGAAAATCGCCAGCGGGGAACGGCAAAACGGGGTTAAATGCCCTTTTTAGGTTCTTCGGAGCGTCATCTGGAGTCGCAATAATAACCGGTTGGTCCTTCAAGCTGCCGTAAACTTCCATAAAAAACGAAAAGTTTCAAAAAAAAAAAAATAAGGCAGAGAGAATTTACGTTGATATCTTATGCATATCATGAGTTTCAAGTGTATGTGGGTGATGATGATATGCTGGGCCCTCCACACATCACATATGGCTGTCACTCAAAACCACCACTCGAAACCTGTCCCGATATGTCAATCTCCAGAAAAACCGCAACAATCCAGACTGGATGAACGTCAAAACCGAATCTGGTGTATGAAATTTTCAAAAAAAAAAAACCATCAGGGGCGGAGAGTCATATGCGGTTACTTGAAGTTAAAAATTGAATTTAAAAAAAAATTGAATTTAAAAAAAATTGAAAAGGAAAACGTTGGTGATTTTCGTCATAATAAGTTGAGAAAAAAAATTACGAAAAAAAATTAAAAGAACCTCGATTTGGTTATATCCTGTTGTTACATTTTTTTATGCTTTTGTACCACACTGAGGTAATTTCTTGGTTAATTTCCCCCCCTCACTAAAACTCAGACGTTGTTGAGGTCTTTTTTAATACATTTTCGTCCCATATGGGTCACGCTTGGATGTCTTGCACATTTTTATTGTTTTTATAGAGAGATATTCTGATATTTTCATTTGGTGGCTTACCATCCGCCCGTTTTTGATACCAATGGCTGCACTCTACTGTGTCTGCCGTAAGAAAAGTTTGCTAATCAAAATTAACGAAAAAAAAGAAATAAAACTTGGAAAAAAATTAAAGTTCAGGGAGGAAGAAGCAAAAGCCACACACAATTAACCCTGGATATTGTTTCTTCACCCAAAAATAATTTCAGTCGTAAGAAAGATTTTTTTTTAAAAATGATTTCTTATCTTTTACTGAACATTTGTTTAATGGTCTTAACCGCGTATGTTTATGACTAACGAGAGATGATCTTTAAGGTTTTTACATCGATATGTTTGTTTTGATGACTTTTGTTCGGTTGCGTTTTAATTTTCGGTGGTCATTTAGATTTGTTTCAAATATCAAATAATGACCGCAAGTATCCGGCTAATGTACTTATTTTGAAAGCTAGAGAAATCTCCATAAAAACTTTTCATTTCATATTCAATTCCTATGAATTTAACGTATTTTAATAGCCGCAAACAGATCTAATTTTTAATCGTCTTATCCGAATATGGAGAGGTTTTTATGAGATTGGAGGCAAACATTTTAGGTGCTGATAAAAGTACTTTACTTTTTTAATGGTGAATTTTTGATGTGAAAGATTCGTGAATCAACTGAAATTTCGAGAAATTGAAAATTAAAATTTTTAAGGCCTCAATCTTTTATTTCACACGATAATTTCTTGCTTAAAAATTTAGCATAAAAAACCATATAAACAGTCGAAAAACCACCTCCAATTTTAATTCATATCCCAATTTCTCAAATTTTTCTGGAGGTATCTTGGGAGGGGACGACGGAGGTCTTAACATTGTTAAGGAATTTCAGCACGACGTTAAGAGACGGACGAAGAACAGTCGCGTAGCAAGAAGTGGCACAAAAGCAATATTTTCAAGGTGGAAAATTCCATAACATGAGATCGTAACACAGATCTTCCAGATTTCATAACCCCGAAAAAGCCGTCAAAATTTCAAAACCTCGAAAAGGCTCTTCAAATTTCCGCTGAAAAATTTTCATGGGCGCCAGAGTTTAAAATCTTCAAAAAAGACTTTCAAAATTTCCGCTAAGTGGCCAAGAAAAGTTAGGCCAAGAAAAACACTGCGAAAATCGGGACAATGGGACGACAGTGGTTTTAAATTTCCGCTGAGAAATTTTCATTGGCGCCAGGATTCAAAATCTTCAAAAAAACGCTTTCAAAATTTCCACTGAAAGGCCAAGAGAAGTTTGGTCAAGAAAATCGCTGCGAAAAGCGGGACAAGGGAGGAAAGTGGTCTTAAATTTCTGCCGCAAAATTTTAGTAGACGCCAGAGTTTAAAATCTTCAAAAAAGGCGTTCAAAGTTTCCACTGAGTGGCCAAGAAAAGTTAGGCCAAGAAAAACACCGCGAAAATCGGGACAAGGGGACGACAGTGGTTTGAAAAGATGAAAATTCGCATAGTACTAATAAGTGGCCATTCCCAAAGTAACCCCCAATTTGAATACCGTTTATATCGAATTCTATGGGGTTGCAAAATTTTGGCGATATATTCGGTAGGTTTGCACTTTATTTAAAGCATGTCCGTGAAATATGTGATAATTTGAGGATTGAGCGGGAGATGTCTGCGATAAACTGACAGCGATATTAAATCTCATTCAAAAAATCTCAAAAAGCGTGTCGAGAAACTCTGTGAGGGGTGAGGGGAGTGAGGAGAAGGTGAGGGAGAGGAGAGGAGGTGATGAGAAAGTGGTGTGCGAAAAAGCGAAAATTTATGAAATAATTACAAGGTCCCGAACTGTTGCCAAAAAAATCTTTTAATCGTAAGAGTACAAATTTATAAAAATTTGCAGTAAAACTTTGGAACAACTTACCGATTTTTGTGTTTTCTTCCAATTGTAAACCGCAAAGACCCAAAGGGAATCCAAATCAATATTTCCTTAAAAAAATACTTCTTTAAAGCTGCGGTTCTTTTTTATTTAAAAAAAATCTTCTTTTTTACTTATAAAAAACAACCTTTTAAAAATCACCCATAATTTTTTATCGAAAAATTGCACCTTAAATCGATGCAGTTAAGTATGAAAAATGCAAAAATTTTCATCCATAATCCACGGTAAACCTTTATGCTGATTCCAAATACCCATATTCACATTTTCAACAATTTTTATTTTATTTTCAATCCATTCAAAGAAAATCACTTGACCTTCAGGTCGCCTAAAGCTATATGTTTAGTCCATCCTTAGCCATCCTCAGCAAGTAAAACAAGTAATAAAGATTCACGCAAGAAAGAAAAAAAAACGTACAAATGAAGATGAAATTCTTTTGCACACACGCAAGTCGGTATAACCGACTGTTAGAGCAATCGTTGGTCTTTCATTATTTTTATTTTGTTAAATTTTTCATTTTAATGTTGGAGATTCGATTCGGAAATCAATTTCTTTTGTACCTTTTTCTTATACCGAACCTTTCGAACCTTTACCTTTTTGGCGTCCAAAGTTGAAAAATGTTTTCCACATTTTTTTTTGTTCATCTTTTTTGCGCATCTTTTGGCTTGTGAGGCTGGTAGAAAATGTGATGGTAGAAAATCTACAAAACTTACCTTTGACTGCACATTTATTCAAGTTTACTAAGAAGATGGTATTCATCTTCCTCAATTCAGCTTCCACCATCGCTGAATCGTGCATATCTAGAAAGAATTTTGCCTCTAGATTCACTCACTCACCTTTTGCAAGAATCCGCCTTCGAGGAGAAGAATTTTCTGCCTTCAAGACCTTTGACTTGGTGCATGTGGCGACAATGAAATTTGAGGCTGTTTTAGTTAGTTGTGCTATTTTGTGGTGGGATGAGGGAGAATTCTGGTTTTCTAGAAAGTCGTTGGAAGGTTTTCTTTGTAAAACGAAAATCTGTGACTCAGGAAATATGCAAAATTGAGAAAATGCACTTAATAAAACAATAGTACGCGAATTGGACGCCGCGACTACAAAGTCAATGAATTGGTGCGAATATAAGACGCGACGACTGCTGTAAAACCTTTTGTATTCCTAGGTTTTCATTTCTTGCAATATTTTTCACGATTTTTTATCTAAAATGAACTAAGAATGTTGATCTCCATTACATTTGACTCCAAGAAAACATTTTTGAAAGAAAACATCAAGAAAACACATTGAAAAAAAACGTTATGACTTTCCATTGACTTCAAAGAAACAAAAAAAAATCCCTGTAGGATTGATTCTAAAGGAATTTCAATAAAATTTCTGACCTGAACAAAATTCAAAACGAGAAAACGACTCCATGATCTCAAACGACAGATGTAACAAGAAAATAAATTTCATTTTCCGATTTTACCTGATTCTGTACCTCTTCCCATCTTTAGTTTGACTGATGACGATGACTTCCAAGAAATTCATTTTCTTTGTTGCCAAAAAAAAAAATTCAATGAGAATTCAAGGAATAAGAAAATGACTATTGCGATAACAACATGTCTATGAACAAGGATAATTGCTGCTATCCTCATTTACACTTAACGATCCTCATCGGCGACGGTGTCGTCGTCCAGATGTTGCACTGCTGTGCCAAAAAACCAAACATTTGCCAAGAAAAATTGCGCCTTCTCCCCAGGAGTCTTCGGCTGCCAATTGTTGCCAGTATGGCAACAACCAGGGAAAATTATCTGGCCAGATACCAATTCTGGGTGCTTGTAAAAAAAATCATATGTTCATTATTATCAAAATTTTAAGAAAAAACTGGTAAATTTCGTCTGGTATCCTTTTGCACGTAATTTTTGTTATCGTGTTGTAAAAATGTTGTGTTGATAACAGAGTTGGGCATACTTCAGTACATTTGATACTGCAGTACACGAGCAGTACCAGTACATAGATACTTGTACTGGGCTTGCCACCAGTATCAATACCTTAAGTATTGGTACTGCACGATCAGTACCAGTACTTGAAGTACTTGTAATCGATGCACGGATCCAGTCCCAGTACAAAAAGTACTGGTACTGGTTTTTTACAATATTTGTATTTTTGTACTGGTTTTTTGCAATACCAGTACTTTTTGTACTGGTATTGGTTTTTGCAGTACCAGTACTTTTTGTACTGGGTTTGAGTTTTGCAGTACCAGTACTTTTTATACCTTTTCAAGTACTTTTGCAAAAGTACTGGAATTTTTTCAAGTATTTTTCGCGAAAGTACTGATATTTTTCAAGTACATAGCACTGGTACTGGAGTTTCAGTACCAGTACCGATGTTGGTATTTTTGTACTGCTCATTCAGAGCAATACCAGTACAAAATTTACTGGTACTGAAATCTCAGTACCAGTACTTTTTGTACTGATACTGAAATGCGGTTAAAATTATCATTACCATATACTGGTACTGATACTTGAGTATTGAGTATTTTGCCCAGCTCTGGTTGATAACTTCCTGGGTTTTTCTGTATTTGTCAGGGAAGTTGTTTTTTAGGAGAGTTTTTAAACTTTGTTTACATGGAGTTGAAAGCGCTCTACATAAAAAGCTGTTAGTAAAATACGTCGCGTATTTAGGGTCAGGTCTGTCGGATTTGTCGGGCCTGTCGTGAGGTCTGTCGGATTTGACGGGCCTGTCGAAGTGTCTGTCGTGAGGTCTGTCGTGTAAAATTTCTTACGAAAAAGCATAAAAATGAAGATTGAAATCTCATCAAAAAAAAATTGCTACAAACCATTTTGGGTAAGAGAGGGGGGTTGGTGGTGGAGGTAGGGGGGGGGGGTACCAAAAATGCGAAAGGAGAAATCATATTATATATTACTCTCCAACAACCTTTATAAGCGCCATTTTGGCTAATTTTTACATTGAAATAATTCTCAAGACTCCAAAAACCATCTGAAGGCGCTAAGTCGGGTGAGTAAGGTGGTTGAGGGAGTTATGAAAACAGCTTTTCAAGCTTCAAGCAACCCAAGTTCTATTCAACAGGGTTGCCACAAATTCAGTTTTTTTTAACATAAGCGGACGCGCCCTCGGGTGTGAAAAATAATGCGAAAGTTTCTTAATTGCGAAAAAAAAGCATCTGTGGCAACCCTGATTTTTATCTTTTTTTTTTTTTTAAAAAATCTATATTTTTATTTATTTTTGTAGTTTTCCATACAGAACGACAAGCACTTCGTTGGAAATCGACGTGGGGGGGGGGGGGAAGGGGCGGAGAGAGAGAAAAGTAGTAAGGATATAAGAGACTTAAAAAATATTTTTAAAAAAATGGTTTCCTCAATTTTTATTAACAATACGCATACCCAATTGTTTTTTTTTGTTCCTACCTCCCCGTGTCATCATCTCCGCTTTTAAATTAATGTCTCATATAATATTCTCGCGTGATCAATTCATTCGAATCGAATTACGGAGATTTATGATTTGTAAATTACAAAATCGATCGTTAATCCAACATTACCGGTGCAAGAAATTCGATGCGAACTTCTTTTTGTAAAGAAAACCAATAAATAACAATCAATATAAGAAAAATGTCATCACAGGTCACATTATGCATTCGAATTAATTTGAAATTTTCACATAATCCGCATCGATTGAACAATGGTAAGAATAGTACTGCACCCACCGGTCAACCTTGTGGCACACCATCGGATGAATGGATGGATGGTGTTTTTTTAAATGTTTTTATTTTGAATGAAAATCAATTCGCACCAATTTTAAGGTCATCGCGATACCCAAATGAAATATCCATCAAGAATTTTTATTTCATTATATCTTCTGTTAACTTATTATTATTTATATTTTTTAAATTGCTAATCGATGCGAAAATCTGGCAATCTCAATTCGAGTGGATCCTTTTCAAAAGTCAACAGAGTTTTCGTGTGGTTGAATATTTTTTAAATATTCATTATTAAAATTGGATTATCGCTCGGTCAAATTTGATATGTCAAAACTGAAAATGAGAAACGTGAGCCGTGGATTAGATTTTTCAGGTTTTTTTTTGTTATTATTTCTTCAGGTTCTTCTTGACAGAGATTCATTTTCACGGCGGCGGTGATCTGTCTGAGGTGGCAGCGGCGGCGACGACGGTAACAAAAAAAACGTCAAAAAAGGAGTAGATCGATCCAATAATATAATTTTTTTGGTGATTTTTTTATGGGCAATTTTTCTGTTTTGCATTTTTATAAAGTTAACAAAACCTTCATCACGGTTTCGATCTTTTGTATTTTTGCACGGCGAATTTTCTGAATGCGGTGACTCAATCGAATATATGGCGGATGATCACCACTGATACGATCAAATTCCAGCAAACACTATGCCAATAAAATATTTTTTTGAAATAAAAAAAAACAAGCGAATATCCACACGATGAAACAAGTTCTTATGCTTTTGGCGAATGATGACAGAAACAATATTTGCAGATGGTTTGACAAAAATTGCTTTGGTTTACTGCTTTTCGTGAATAACTACTTAAGAGTATCGTGAGGTTTACGCATTAAAGCTTCACATAATAATCACATTTCAACGGCACAGTTTACGGGTGGCAAATTCTTTTTTATATTCGTATCTTTCAATTAAATTTATTTAGATAATCGCCTTTATTTGACAAATCTTCATATTTTGGGCCCAGGATCACACTTTGGATTATGAAAGGTATACCAAAATATATGTCAAAACTTTGTTGAGGGTCTTCAGATTTTTCTTGAATTTTTTGGCACCTTTTCTGTGTCGAGGTTGTTTTAAGTGTCTTCTGGGACCCAAATTTTCACTAGCTAGCAAAATCGATGGTTTTAATTGCAAAACATTGAAATTTTGATCAAAATTATCGATTTTCGAGAGAGTTTTGATCAAATCCTTAGAGTTTTGAAGGAATTTATCGATTTTGAGTCAACGCTATTGATATTTGATCAAAACTGCAGATTTTTGATGAACTTTTGAACGAAACTATCGATTTTTGATCAAAACAGTCGACTTTTGATCAAAATTATCGATTTTCGAAGAGTTTTGATCAAATCCTTAGAGTTTTGAAGAAATTTAGCGATTTTGAGTCAACGCTATTGATATTTGATCAAAACTGCAGATTTTTGATGAACTATTGAACGAAACTATCGATTTTCGATCAAAGCAGTCGATTTTTGATCGAAACATTCGGTTTTTGTGAAGAGTTTTGATCAAGCCTCGAGTTTGCAATCAAAGCTATTAGTTTTTTTTTGTCAAAACTTCGGCACTGTAACACGAATTACAAATTCGGCACGAATTTTCAATTTTGGCTTTTCGCAATGTCTCTCGCCAGAGGTCCCGATCCGGGTCCCGTGTCAATGTCGTCTGGTTTTGCATCTAAATTATTTTCGAGTCCTAATTTAATCAAGAATACCAACTGTTGATGAAAACTTTTTATCAAAATGATCGATTTTTGAACAAATTTATCAATTTTTGAACAAAATTGTATGTAACATTAGATTTTTGATCAAAATCATCAAATTTTCACAGTAAAGGCGCTTATCTAAATAAAAACTATTTATTTTCTTTACGAAATGAGTAGTGATAGTTCCCGCTTGGTGCTAGCGACATCATCAGTATAGATTGCTATCACGGCCTCTGCTGTTGATGGGTTGCAAGGTGAAAGAAAACCTTACAAATGTTGTGATTCATCCATGGTTCGCAATCCATGTAAAAACTGTAGGTGCGAAACAGGGAAGAAATTGTTATGAAACCTAAATTGTGGAGACCTAGGCTCTTCGAGAGCTGTTGCGCCGAGGATGAGTGAAAAGAATGATCAAAACCATCGATCGGTTAATCCAGACTATCGACTTTTTATCAAATAACAAGAAAACAAAAAATAGATTGGGTAAGACTGTACCTCATCATTGCCAGACCTCAATTTACAAACACTGTTAGACGTTCTGAAAATGTATATGTGGCAGAATGCCTTAGTAGGAGCTTAGTAGGCAAGGCATTAAGTTTGTGAGTTAGAAAAGTGGCAAAATACATCAAAAAACTCCTTCAAGAGGCACAAAACTTTATTTTCGTTGTCAGGATTTGCGAGTTTGTTCTAAAAAACAGCTAAATATTTTATTGTACTAAAGTTTCACCCTCAAATCTTCTTCGTAGATCAGAAATATTTTTAGTGCATCAAACTCACCATTCATTGCCAAAAAAAGTGAATTTAAATTTTGCCACATCAATGCTCCAAACTAAAATATCAATTTAACCTAAATAATACCTGAATATATCCGCAGGTAGTCTCAAAATAGCATAAAGATCTCTGCAATCATACCTGAAATTCCTTTCCGTCCCGAAGTTATTATTGTGCTACATCCGCCTTCAATCTTCCGTTTTCAACCCTCTTCAAGGCGAAATTACTCTTTTATCTGATAGATCTTCGCTTTCCGTTCATTTTTTTTTAGTTTTATTTCCTGACTACTAATTGCGGATTTTTAATTAAAAACTTCCCCGACTCGATGACGTTGTTTTATTGCTTCTCCAGAAAAGATCCTCCCAATCCTAGTCCCTGAACTGACGTTTTTCTTACCGTCTCGTCGGCTTCTGTGGGTTCTTCCTTTTGCATCAGCAATCGGGTTTCTTTTCATCTTTTAACTACTTTTTTAAACGCGCCAAACATACAAAATCCGTTCGGATAATAGAGATTCAAGTTTGGTTCGATTAGGTTCGAAAAAAGAACCGATCGAAGGATGTCACGTAAAAATCATTTAAGCAAAAGGAAGGCACCTAAATTTCTATGAATAGAGATCCGAAATTTTTCAAATCTATTCAGAATTTTCGTAAATGTATGAAAAAAAAAATCTTTTATTTAAAGTTTTTCTAATTTTTTTTTATCTATTGTCTATTGGTTTCGTTTTACTCTAAAGATTTCTATGAATTTTGTAAATTCTTTTAGCCACAATAATGCTACATTTACACGAATGACAAATTTGTCATTTTTTTCTTGTCATTATGTTAATTCCCGTGTAAATGGCATAATTTTTGTAATTTTTTCTGTCAGAAAATGTCAATCTCTCATAAAAGAATGAACTTGTCCATTCTTTTATGCCAGATTGTCATTCGTGCAAACGCAATATTAGTTATGACAAAAGTTGAATACTAAAGTTGTCATAACTAATATTGCGTTTGCACGAATGACAATCTGGCATAAAAGAATGGACAAGTTCATTCTTTTATGAGAGATTGACATTTTCTGACAGAAAAAATTACAAAAATTCTGCCATTTACACGGGAATTAACATAATGACAAGAAAAAAATGACAAATTTGTCATTCGTGTAAATGTAGCATAAGACAGAAAACCACTTCTGGTAGGTGTACTTACGAATTCAGTTTAGTAAATGTTTGGAACTTCACAAAAGAGGTATTAAAAGTGATGTTTTTTGAAAGAAAATTCCAATCGTTTTGCGATTGTTTGTGCAACATGTTTGAAACTGAAGCCTTTTTTATATTTCTACCAGAAGAAGCGTATTTTTTGAGTGGAATTTCGAATTTTTTACACGCAATTTTTGAGAACTTGTCAAAAAACAAATTTCCAATTTTTTTACCCGCAATTTTTTAGCGCTTGTAAAAAAAATAACGCCAAGTTATATTTTCGTTAGAATTTTAAAAAAACGCCTGATAACTAATCAGAGATTTTTTCTTCTTTTAATAATTTTCGTTATTAAAAACTAAAAACTTATTCTATTTTACGAAAATATTAAAAATCTAATCAAAGTCTGATTAGAGGTTTTGGAGATATCGAGAGAGGGGTGGGGTGGGTTGACAAGGGAGGAAGAGATTTTTAGTAGACGTAAATTTTTCTTAAGCTATGACTGAAAATAGTAAAAAATATTCGTAAAAATAGGACAGAAATGTTTTTAACGTTTGGAAAAGTGGTTAAAATGTTTGGAAAAGTGGTTAAAATGTATGCATTTCACACCCCCCCCCCCTTCCCTTCTTTGATGGTTCGCCGATCGTCATTCAAAGTTTTGTCGAAATCGGTTTAGTGCTTTTTCAGTTAAAAGCACACAAATGAACATACAGATAATATAAATAACTCTATTATTTTAATCGATTCATATTTCGTTAAAGCTCGAAAAGCTTTGAAAAAAGCTGTTTGAGCTTTTGCCTGCGGGTAAGCTTTTAGTTTCTGAAAGTGCGAACAATTTTCATTTTTTTTTTACCGCCAGAAAAGCTTTTTTGAGGTACAAAGTTGAAATTTGGCGTAGGGCGTCCCGGATTTTTGTCCGACGTTTCGCTTAGTTTCTGAAGGTTGAGAACAAGTTTCATGGTTTTCTTCCGCCAGAAAAGCTTTTATGATTTCTAATAAACTTTTCGAATCGAATTTGATTGGCTTTTAGAACTTAATCACAGTATTTTTTTTTTGGATTTTTTGCTTTTTTGATTATTGTGCTTCCAGCTTAAGGTCCAGATTGATCCGCTCAAATGACAGTATTGCCATATCACTGTTTTATTCCTGAAAGAAAATTTTGTCAATGCCTTTTTCGTACAGTAATCCCTCCAACTGCGCGGTAGATACGTCCCATAAAAAGTGCGCGCAAACCGAAACCTCGCACTATGAACCCTACTTTGTATGAAATTTTGGGGTTAGGATGTTTTTTTAAACGAAAATTATAAAAAAAACCGCGCAGCTGCGAAATTTTTACCGTGCAGATCGAAATTTTGGTATTAAAAACTCAACCGCGCAGTTGGAGGGATTACTGTATCTAGCTTTTAATACTAATTCTTATTCAATTTTCTTGAAAAATAAAAAAAAAAAGAAAGTCTGCCCGACACAGAAATCCTTTTATAGAAAAAT
Organism: Chrysopilus asiliformis; assembly: GCA_964034945.1. Lineage (NCBI taxonomy): Eukaryota > Metazoa > Arthropoda > Insecta > Diptera > Rhagionidae > Chrysopilus > Chrysopilus asiliformis. Next base: position 88,620,177 of record OZ035960.1, on the reverse strand, counting down.
TCCCAATTAGATAATTGATATCAATAAATATTGATTTAAACTTTAAACTGTCTTTCCAAGATTTATAATCGCCAGTTTTTTTATATCTATATTTTGCCTCACAAGTGGATAAAAAAACCTGAAAGCCATGCTTTATTAAACAAAAATCCTTACCCCCAATAAAATACAATTGTGACAAATCTGTGCTAGCGAAGGTTGTCAGATTAGCAACAATTCGTATGGTATTTTAAGATTTAGTACCTGTACTAGTCACCTGGCAATAAGAAATCCAAAGTTGATAAATTCCTGAAATAATTGTCTCAAAAACTTCAATAGAGGTCTATGAGTCTGTGAAATAGTCACCACGCTGACAACTTACCAATCAACTTGCTAAGCGCCCATGAACGCAAATACTGACAATAAAAAAAAAGTTTAAAAAAAAAATCCATAAAAATTATTAACTTTTTATTATGCTGTCTGTTTCAAGGGAAAATTCTGCAATTTAATTATTTTTAATTCAATTTAGAGAAAAAAAAACACCGGGGCGAATAATAAATAAATAATATACGAGTTTTGTATTTTGTGCTACTTTAGAAGGAATATGTTTAATGCATAAAATACGTTCGAGTTTTACCCAAAATGTTGCTCGACTTTTTTTGAAACGTCTCTGAAACACTCGTAATTCAACCGGGGGAAAAAATCGAATTTACAAAGCATTGCTTGAGGATTTATGCGCATGCACAGCAGCTAAAAAGACGTGAATTTAAGAAATTTTGAACGAAATGTCGAGGAAAAATGCAACAAAAAAAATATGAAAATAAAACTCGCATGCATTTGGTGGTTTTTCACAATTTCATATTCGAGGAACCTGTCTGTAAAACACCTGCACGATCACAGATACTCACGCGTTACCTGTTGGCCAGCGCGACGGTAGAACAACGGCTGCAAATTGTGTTTGGCGGATATCGACGAAATTCGCACGTATGCACGTCTGTAAGTGAGATCAGCCAGCAGTCTGCATGCATTCCAGGTAAACACACGCATGGGGGGAATCGCGGGAACCTATGATGGACCGTTGCTGCTTTTTAAATAAAAGTGGCTGTGGGGGGAAGGGGGCAAAGGGGTGTTTTACCTGCTGGTGGAAGGTCGTTTTCCAACAGCATAATATATGTTGAATTTTCATATCTTTTGAAGGTTTTTCATACTTCATCGATGCATTCTGAATGCTGCTTATTTTCAACATAGGTTCATACGGATGCTGGCCATAAAACACATAAAACATACTCGCAGTGTCAGCTATGCAAGAGTTCCAAGGAACACTTTTTTCCACATTATGTCTACCTGAGCGATAATAATTTTGAAATTTATAACATATCCCACCATAAAGCAGCTTTTTCGCTCTATACCTTCTGATGCTATCAAACTGATATCATCCTCTCGACATAATTAATGTTTCCCCTTTTTTCAAGATCTTTTCCCTCGATTTTTCATTACTTTAACCTCTTTTTTGTGTGTATAGTTATCTAAATTCCAACTTGAATCCAGTAAAATTATAGTTAAAAGATGTATCCATCGTTTTATGTATGAAATCCCTGGCAAACATTGGGGAAACCTGTGGAATGAATGAAGCAAAAACGGGACGGGATGAATTAAATGAAAACCGAAGCAAAAATATGATAAAATTCTGTTTGTCGCATCTTAAAAACTAATTAGCAGGTGTGTTAATACGTTTTTTTTCTTCATTATTATCAGACCATCGGGGATCATCTTTGGCTGTTGTCGTTGTTGTCGATATATGGAAAAAATATAAAGAAATTCCCTCACCAATTAATTCATCGTCATTAAAGAAATATCTCTTTAAAATAAATAATTCCCTGCCATAAAGTAAATTTAAATTTATATCTTATACCTAATTTCTTTTAATTTGATCACATTTTTTATATTAAAATTTTTATTATTATTTTTTTTTCAGATGTTTTAATATCACGATTGTCGATTCAACGCGTCTTGGAAGTATCGGCTGAATGGACCGAAGATAAACATGAATCTTCCCATTCATCGATACAATACGATTTTCGGGTAACGTGCGATTCGCATTATTACGGGTCCGGTTGTGCGGATTTATGCCGGCCACGTGACGATCAATTTGGACATTATACGTGTTCGGAAAATGGTGAAATCGTATGTTTAGCCGGATGGCAGGGTGATTATTGTTCAAAACGTAAGTATAAGAAACTTTTTTTATTAGCAAAATTTTTACAATATTTTCAGGTGGTTTTATAGAGTATGTTTTAACACGTTGAGCGCCACGTGCCCACCGGTGAACATTTTAATTTTCCAACATAGGGCCAAGTGACCATCGGTGGTCATTATTGGATGTCGATGATGGGACAACGTGACCACCCGTGGACACACTACGTGTTTCATTTCGAGACCTCGTGACCACCAGTGGGAACCCTTTAGATATATTTAGCTTTGAGAAATATTAAGTTTGGTCTCAAGATGTAAACCTATTTTACTTGGAATTGGTAGTACATAACCTCCTCCTCCCCCCCCCCCCTCCCCTCTCCTCTAGGTCCGTCCTCGTCACATTTTTTCGTGATTTTTGTATAAAGTTTAGTATCAGCTTTATCCTACCTCGGACCCTGCTAAAAGCGCGACGAATAATATGCGTTTAAGTTGTCACAATATTCAAAACTCGACAACAGTTCAACCGATTTAATTAGGGCTGTTGATAAGAACTGAAAAATTTCGGGCAACGGTTCTGCGAAAAAAAACGGATACCTCGTTCCGAGTCCAAAAACTGAACGCCGGGTACCAGGTTCCGAGTCCAAGAACGTGTTCCGAGTGGATATGTGGCTTCAACTTGATGGCAAAAAAAATCAAGATAGCAAGAGTTCTTTCTTTTTAAGTCTTCACCTTGGAACCAGACTCGTAACAGGCCACCCAGTTATCGGTTCTCGGACTCGAGACCCAACACTCGGTTCCAGAATTTTGATAAAAAGTTCGAATAGATGGATTCGACAAATAGATTGTGAATACTTTCTCATGATGTTGGATAGTTTTAAACCAATGATGGGTTCAAATCTTTTACTTTCACTTTTATTTTTCGACAATTAATCAAAAAGAATTCATAAAAAAGTCCTTGAGGTATTTAACCAGATTCATGCCCAAATAGGGTGACCACACGTCCCGGAATGACCAGAACAGTCCCGGGTTTTGGCATGTTGTTCGGGCGTCCCGGACACTAAATTTTTGTTCCTGCATTATGCAATCTAAATTTGAAGCATTAACCTCATAACCCCAAAAAAGGTTCGCCTGCGGCCCATTTCCCTCAGAAATTATTGCCCAGGCGCATTTTCCTGAAAAAGATGGCCTGCGGCACATTTGAGTTTTCAATAGTAGGATGTTTGTTTCATATTTTGAAAACATAAAACACCCATAACACTTTTTATGTCTGTGCCAACAAACCTAGGGTCTAAAACCCAATTCAGACTAGCAGTTGCGATTTCGATTGCGATTACGATTGCGATTACGAAAACGATTGCGATTACGATAACGATTGCGATTACGATTGAGCTTCCTCGACCAATGAGATAAAAGCTTTCATGTCCCTATCATTGAAAGCTTTGATCTCATTGGTTGAGAAGCTTCAATCGTAACCGCCATCGTTAGTCTGGATTGGGCTTAAGTCAATTACTCCAAAAAGACCTGTATTACTGTACTAGAAAGACCATTTTGGCTTAGCCTAAAAATAGACTCAGACACTTATGACTTGTTGCCACAAATATAATCATGAAGAAAAATTGAAACAAACCCTCTTCCCTCGGATTGGACTTTGAATATTTTCACAATTCATTCCTAAGCATTAAAAAACGTCGCGTCAGTCCTCCCCCGTTCCTCCCCCTTCCCTTCCTCTAAAACGGTAATACGTCCCGAATTCACACAAAAAATATGGTCCCTCTACTTAACAGCTACTTTTTATAACAGCTTTTCATTCAAAAGTGAAAATTTCAATTTTTGCATGGTGCCTATCTAGGACTAAAGAACAACAGCCTATCAAAAAAAAATTCTTTAACTGCAAGGAAAATGTCGGCCATGAAAGGGTTAATTCGTCGCATTTAAATTGAATATTTTCGAAAAAAAACCTTTGAAATTCTGTAAAATCTTCACATTTCACCTAAGAAAATATTCTTTTTTTTTATTAAAAAAACACACAATTCCCATCAGCCTTTTGATTTAACCACAATCAAAATTGTTTATGTAACTTACATCAACAATGCTTTAGATTGGCCCAACATTTCGTCATAACGTACGATCCGAAATTACAGTGTTTTATTCAACATCCAAATCAAATGCTTTTTAATCATTTTTTATGTCAGTTTTCTGGTTGTTGTGTGTTTTTTTTCTCGATCAAATTTTTGTTCCTCGTTTTCTTAGATTTTTTTTTTCATAAATCTTGACTAAATTACAGCAATTTCCAACATAATCAAACACTCTATAGAGCATAAGCTTTTAAGAAATCCTCATCTCCAGACACATTTAGCCAATTAAAGGTGATTTTTCCCCTGTTGTGATTATCCGATGGAACTTCTTCATTGGATTTGGTGGGATGAAAAATCTTCATAAAAGATAAATGTATGCCACAATGTACCGCAAGTCTCGTATGTGATGTGATTCGAATATATAGAAAAGTGCGGTCAATCGAATAATTCGATATACAAGTATATGTTTATATTGAAATACCTATAAATATAATTTCTTAAAAGTCACATACATAACCCATCAGGGAGATATAATAATAATAAGGTCTATCGGTATACGAAGATAAACGTTAAAAGAAAGTTCAAATAGCTTGGCCAAAGATCACCAATTTTTTTTTTTCGTATGCCATCTAAGTGATAAATGCTTCTCAATTCTCAATTGCTTCAAAACTAAAATGTATCACAAAAAAAGCGTATGCTGTTAAAAAAGTGTATACGGGAAAAATCTTAAGTAAAAATTACTTTGTTGCGATCGAAATTCAAAAGCGAATCCAAATCAAAATCTTGTTTTAAAAAAATCATAAGCAGCACTGAGTAATAGTTGGGTATCATCAAAATGGATTAGAGAGTATCCTAACTACGCCATTGTGAAAAAAAAATCAATAATTGAAGACCGAAAAAGATCGCTGTGTGATTATCGGTGAGATCGATTAATATCTTTTGCTACTCATCATCATATTGAATGTTAGAAATAAGATCACGCTGGACGAGTTAGGATCGGATCGATCGAGAGGTGAAGATCGCCAGGTAAAACTAACTACAGGTAACTCAAATGGATTCGTTAAAAATTATAGGTTTTGTCGATGCGAGAGCTAAATATTAAGATGCTTTCATTCTGCTAAAGTGAAAAGATCGATAGTTAGATATAATAATCCGTGTGATCTTGTAGTGATCGATATTTGTCATAACATGGTTTTTTTTTTACTATACTATACATTAAACTAGATTAGATCGCAAAAGTAAGCGAAACTGAATCCGTTTTCTGATCACTTTTATATTGATTTGTTGAAATTCAACGATTTGTAGTAACTTTCAATGAATTCATAGTTTTATGTAACGTTTTTACAGCGTGATGGCAGTTTTTTTGTTGGAACTGTAAAATTACCAATGGGAATTGTTGATTTCAACGAATATTTAACAAAGATTTACAACGTAAAATATCTGCGCGTTTTTTTGCTGACAATTTTCAATCACAATCAAGTTTTTTTTTTCACAAAATTCTTACATGGTTTTGTTACAATTTTTTGAATTTTTAAGTTCACATAGCTTAAAAATTTAAAAAATTGTATAAACAATTTATTTTCCATGTGAAGATTTTGTGAAATTCTTCCACATTAATTGACGGAGGGTTGATGTGGGCGAAATAATTCTGTTACAAACAAAGAACGATGCACGATTTTGCCCCTAAACTAACTTTTGAATCAGTGTAGTTTTCACTTTGGTTGAGAACTTTTTGGAAAGGGCACAGTCTCTAGTTTCATCCTTATATGGCTTCAAGAGCCACCGAATTGCAGGGGGATGGTGAGGGGCTAACGAACTTTCTCGCGATTTTTCACAGAAATCATGGCATAAATGGAAGTTGTGCCCACGCGAAAGTTTTTTAACCCCTCACCACCCCCTGCAATTCGGTGGCTCTTGAAGCCATATATGGATGAAACTGGAGACTGTGCCCTTTACAAAAAGCCCTCAACCAAAGTGAAAACTACACGGGTTCAAAAATTAACCCAGGGGCACGAAAAACGCCATTTCTTGCATGGTTCTTTTAATTCATTAATTAGTTTTTCAAATCGTCTTTCAATTATCTCAACTTTTCGCCAAATGAACTGAAGGTGGTTTTATTATGGCTTACCCTGCTAGTAGTTTTGGAATGTCCTACAAAAAATACACACTTTATAGTGGCAGATACGTGCCATATACCAAAAATCCTAGTGGAGTAGTAAAAAAATGCTTTTAGCCCACCAACAGCAGCCGTAAGGTTTAATTCTACCCGATAACATGCTAGCATTTCAAGTTCACATAACCAGATTTTTCGAAAGCTAACGGGCGATCACGACGTTAGATCAATCATGAAGCACTGATACAAATAGTTCTCACAGTCTCGCAATTTCGTTTTTGGCGATTTACTCCAAAACTACGCATTTTCAGTTGCCTTATGGATGACAAAAGTTGAAGACAGTAAAATTTCTGACACTTTTATCTTTTACCAGAACTCGATATCTTAAACCGATATCGAGATATACCGTTATTTAAAAAAAGTCGGTTTTTTGCGATTATCTCGAAAAATAACGGGTTTTTGGTGGTTCAATATCTGACATGAATTGAAGAGAATAATGTCTGCCATAATTTTGTCTATTACCGTTATCCGATATCTTTTACCGTTATCGAGATATTATCATTAAAAATGAAAAAAAAAAATTTTTTTGCGAATTGCTTGCAAACTAACGGTTGTTCGAAAAAATAGTATATTAAAATTCTCTACGTAGATATTAAAATTTTCTATATTTTTGCCTTTAACCGTAAATCGATAGTTTTTATCGTTGTCGAGATATTTTAGATTTCGTAAAAAAATGTATGTTTTTTTTTGTGAACTAATATTTTATCAGTTTAGTGGAGGGGACGTAGATTTTGTATAAGAAACTCATGTGTTGTTCACATCAGATATTTTTTTCGTTTGAAGATTATATTTAAGCTGAGGTTACCAACAGAAACCTCCAGCCCGATTATACTCGAGCAAAACGTGTTTTATGAGTAAAATGGATTTTTTTTAAATGTTTTAAACGCTTGTTTCAATGTGATTAAATTTTTTTTAGATACATTTGGTGTCTATGGTGATAATTTATGCAGAAATTGTCCTATTTGGAAAAAAACTTTACCACTTTTCGATTAAAATACCATTGCTGTTAAGCTGAAATTTTCTTCCGGCCTAAATATGTTTAACCTTTTGCACTTCACACTTTTGTGGTTAAACTTAGTATGTCACTGTATAGGTGTCAGTGGAGTGCAAAAGATTAAAACATGCTTTTCAATAAAAAAAAATGTGTTTTTTCAACTTTTTTCCATCTAAGAGTTTAAAATATCTCATTCTGCAATGTGAGTTTTCAAAAGAATGCAATTTTTCAACTTTTACGCATTTGACGCAAACATCCTAAAGCAGGAAAATATTTGAGTGACAAGATATTCAGGAACAAATCTCTCTAGCAAATTGCTTCAAAGCGAAACGTGAAAATTTCATGCAAAAAAAAATTCGAAGTAATATGTAAAAAGTTAAAAGATGTAAGGAATTTATTGAAATTCAGGTAACATGATTCAATAAGTAAGACAGTTAGTTACTTAAGCAAATATGCCAGTAGTTGGCTTTAAGTTTACTTAACGCTAAATTGTTGAAATAAGAAATATTACAAAAAAATATGCTAAAAGAAGTGAAAAAAGCAAATAAAATAGAAGCAACAGTGAGAAAAAAAAATAGCATAGAAATATTAACTGAAATGAGTTTGAGTATGTAACGTCTGAAATAAGTGAAAATATTTTATAAAACGTGTTTTATGACTTTCTAAACATACGTTAGTTAACAAACGCTCGAAATAAAATGCAAGAAATCTCTATCAAATTACATGCAAGTCGGAAAAATTTGTTATTTCTATTTTAACTTGATGTGTTTTTTTCACTTATGTTTTTTTTTGCACTTACTAAAAAAATGTATCCATAGATAAGTATGAGGATTGCATATTCGATTGGTGTTGGATGGACAGAAACACTATTTCATGTTTAGGGACAGTTAATATATTGACAAGATAGCAGGTTGTTAACTATTTTATATTTTTTTTTGTTATAAACATATGAGGAATATCTATCTGAACGTCTATCTCGAAATGTACCTACTATCTTGTCAATATTTTAAAGTAGCCACGGCATATCATACACATCGCTCAAGTTATCAATAATATTGAAGCGAGACGATAGAGATGATGCCAAGAAGCAATAATATTGTTAGGAAGATGTATTTTCCGCAAGTTATTAGGTTGCAAATCTTCAAGATATGAAGTCCGAAGAAAAGTTTCGATTCACCGCAAGGTCTTAAAACTGTCATGTTAAAATGTTTAACTGAAAATTATAAAATCGTTTTCCGTTTTGTTGTCGTACGGGAATTTCTTCGATTCTATGACACGTAACTAGTTTGTAACTAATAGTTTTCTTATGGCTATGGAAGTTTTCCGGTATACACCTGGGAATTGGAAATAAATTGAAATTTCATATGTTTCCCTAAGAGCCGTTTGCACCAACGAAACTTAGCAACTTATGGTCAACTTAAAAAGTTCTTTCGTTTAGGTAGGCTAATCACAATCTAGTTTTTGAATAATAGTACGCGCAAACAGACCTTAGTGAACAGGAAGTCATTTAGTCGACGCTGAACCTAGAATTTTCACCAATTCGTTGAATTTTGCAGTCGCAGCTACCAGAGGCGACCTCTTGTGTCATTAGGGGTTGGTTATGGCGGCAGTTACGATATTTAAGTTATTAATTTTCATACAAGTTTTCAACGTTGACAAATTTTGCAAATTCTCAACACAATGCCTGCATGGGGGGGGGGGGGGGGGGTGGTCCGCGGTAAAATGTGACGTAGGAGAAGGCCGAAATGACCGTGACATATGCCCTTCACCGTATAAGCATTGAAATTTACATGCATTTTATCACAGTTGACAGTTTATGACTAGTTGATCGGAAAAAACGGATATTTTAAAATTTTTATTCGAAAAAGTCGCACATATTACACTATTCGCAGTGGTGCCATACACTTGTATGGTTGAAGAGAGAAATGGAATATTTAACCCCTTGAGACCGAGGTCTACAACTAGTGAAATGAAGAAAAACTTTTTATAGATTCATTCTTAAATATCACAAAAAAACAACGAATAAAATTATATGTATATCAGTAAAAAAATACCTCGCTTGGTGCTAACGACATCATCTGTCTATAGATGGCTATAATGGCCTCTGCTGTTGGTGGGTTGCAACGTAAAAAAACCTTACAAATGTTGTAATTCATACATGGTTCGCAATTCATGTAAAACTGTAGGTGCAAAGCAGGAAAACCTCAATTGAGGAGGCCCAGGCTCTTCGAGAGCTGTAGCGTCGAGGATGAATGAAAAAATTCCGCTTAGAGTTTCTGTACAAAAAACTTGTGGGGTCATATACCACCTCGCGGTCTCAAGGGGTTAAATAGCAATATTTTGAGCCTATATTTCAATCCTCGTCACCAGTAAATTATATTCCGAGTTTCATTAAATTCTCTAAAACCGCTTTCGAGTTTTGCGGTGACAAACAAACAATTTTTTTTTTTTTTTTTTTTTTTTTTGAATTGTTTCAAAAGTCACCACAAACATGACTAAAACTTATTGTTTTGCCAAAATATTAAAAACGGTTCCTTTTTCGACGAAAAACAGAAAGATAGGCGTTGTTGTTCTATTTATTTGGATTCAAACAGATTAAAAATATCTTAAGATGTTATTAGATAATACCGCTCTCAAATCGCCATGTCATTAAATCTATTGAGCTGAAAAGGATTCCACTTAGCATATTTTAAGATTTTCATAAAACAGAAACAAGTTCCGCTTCTTTTAACAGTTTCCAAACTCATCCATATAAAAAAAACCTTTTCTTCTCCCTTTATAATTTCGTTTCTCATCGTCCATAAGAAATGCAAGTATAGATTCAGATCTACTGCTCTATCTTACCTTCGACTACCATCAAAATCTTTCTTCCTTTTTACGTGATTTAAGATGATCTTCTTCTCGGCCCCTCAGTTGAGTCACAGTTGTGTTCACTTTCATACGATCCAAAGTCTCTAAAGAGGATCAACCAACTGTTTTCATCCCATTTAGCCACCTACCGGAGAGTAAAACGAGAAACCTGATTTAACTTAGGGCTGGAAGATCACTTTTTTCTTAAATGCATTTTACATCCAGGTACAAAGTGGATGAAAATGAGCAAAGTGTATAGAACAAAGTTGGACCGCGTTGTGTTGTGTTGAGTAATCCGAGGGGGGATTCCATCCAGGGATAAGAAAACGATATAAAAAAGATGAATTTACCAACCTATCTTGCTGATAGCCACATGCATTACACTTTACCACTCATATTAATATCTAAATTGATATAAATATCGCTATATATTATATAAATATATACCGTGTTATAACAACAACAATAGCACCGAGCGACTGACTATACGTTGTTATGTTTTTTTTAAAGACGGTGGGAACTGATTTTCTCAAGTTCAGAACATTTTATTATACAACATCGTTGAATGTTGAATTTCACATTGTTCTTCTTTATCGTTTTTTCTGCATTTTCTTCTTTTTGTTATCAGTTGGTGCAGTGTGTTTTTTTTTGTTGTTCTTGCTGGTAGTGTTTTATTATTGTTACTGTAACCTGGTAATCTTTATAGATTCTTAAGTCGTTCAGCGTCTTCTTCGTCTTAAGTAGATTGAAGTTCGCTTCATTCTTTGGTGTTTTCATGGTTTTATACATATTTCTCTTTAGATCTTTGATGGTTAATCGCGTTTTTATAGAGAAATCTAGCTAAGCTAGGATCGAAAGGGATAAATTTGAATGAGTTTTTTTTTGTGTTTTATTAATTTAGGGTTTTTGTTTTCATAATCAATGAGAAAAATATCTTAGCACTGGGAAAATATGGGGCAGACCGGGATTAAAGGAACATTTAGTGTTGTTTGATTAAAAGGGGCTTGAAAAATTTGAACCACGTAAAATTTTTTGCTTTTTGTCGCTTTTCTCCCTCTCGTTTTCGATTCTTGACCTGTCACTTCTTAATTTTTTTGTGATATTTTTTAGACAAAAATTGCGGGGGTTTTCATGTTCTGCCACTTCCTCCACCCCCCGCCCCCTCACCACCTCTCTGGCTGTCCAGAAAAGTTTTTTCCAAATTTTTTAGGTATTTGTATTTCAAGATCATTGATTTGACCGTTCAAAATAAATCTGTCCAGCGGACGTTCAAGAACAATTTGAGGCCAATCGGTTCAGTCATTTCTGTGACCAAATTCAGACCCACGACCGTGCCATGGTAAGGGAAGGGGAGGGGGGGGGGGGCAAAATTGTCACTAACCGGATTTAGATTTGAAATAAGACGGACAGAAAATTTTCTGATAGGCAAAACAAGAAACAAACAATTTTTTTTGATTTAAATCGCAAATTTTCTGGTAAATTTAGATATTTTTGTTTTCCTAAACATTTTCCAACTAAAAAAATCCTGTTTTTCTTAAAAATACATGAAATTATAAGTTTTGACCTCCAGTAATTTTAGTTGATTTTTTTCTATGCTCTTAAATAAAATCTAGACAACACGAAAATGGTTTTAAAAGACATAATCCGACAAATTTTATCAAAACTGCTGATAAATACGTTTAAATCCTTACTAACGAAAGGACTTTAGACCGTTTTCAAAGTTATTCTCCTGATGGACGTTAAACCGTCATCTCAAAGTCACATCAAACATTATTTTAACAACCACTAAAAAAATTTCAATTTTACCAAAAATTCCCACTGAATATTCCTTAAGTATCCAAATGACCAATAATCTGATCTTATCCATCAACTTAATCGCCACAAAATTCTTGGCTATCAGAAGCAATTAATTCAATTGGCTGAACTAATCTTCAACAAAATTTGAATTCCACGAGATACGATTTTCAAAATGCTGGCCATGATGGCCTCTCTGTCTACGCCACGCCACTTGTCTTCAACCAAGAAAAATTAAAAAAAGAATTCCCCGAAACACAACTACTGTATATAAATTTCGGATATAATCTCAGCTAAAACATGAGGAAAATATGTCATCGCTTCATCTCATCTATACCCTCGATCCTGTTGTCGACCCGAAAATCTTAAGCACTCTATCGAAAAGATTTTGGTACATACTTGATATGTGTAAGTTTCATGCGGGACATACAGAGAATGTTCCTAAGGGATAGTGAAGGTAAAAATACACATAAAAGTGTGTTATGTTCATTCCTGCTATAAAATCGCTAAAAAATCAACTCATGAGAAGAAATCTTCCCACGCCGGGAGCTATGTGTATTTTTTCCCTTGGTCCTCTTTAAGGTTCGGTTGCCGAAAAAAAAACCTGCTACTTCCCTTTCAGAAGACGCGCAGCACACACGACAGACGTGGATCGTATACACAACGTAGGGTTTTTTTTGTTAATGAATCTCCGTACTGCGACCGCATTTTCAAGATATACTCCCGTACCTTCTTTAAGTCTTATCGCCCTTTCAAAAAAAAAGTTTTTTTTAACTACCTTCCTGCCTGTCTTCTATTTATGTATTCTGTATTATGAAGACATACCGCACTGACTGGAAAATGTTGTTGTTTTTTTTCTGATCCTCTTTCCTTGGCATTTTTTACTCGGTTTTCCTTGATTTCGGAACATACTGTCGAGAATTAGAAAGGAAATTACTTTTTGAGACAAAAAAACGACAAGATCCTGTACGATTCAGTGGTTTGCGGAGATCTTAAATGGACGAAAAATTTCTTGTCCAATATTTGGGTTTTAGATATCGAGCAAGCAGTTTTAGTTAAATAAATTGTTTTTTTTTAGTATGTAGCAGAAGTGAGAAGCACAATTTCAAATCCCCTCCCCCTTTTCTCCTGGGTTTCCAGTCGAAAATCATGATTAAAAAATCTTTACGAAACCACCAAATAGCACGAGAAGCAATGAAGTAGATATCAACCGGTCGGGAATCTGCCTAATGGTGGAAATCGGATTAAAATAGGAGGGAGATGGGGAGGGGAGGATGACGAGGTGGTGGAGAGGGGGAGGAGGAGGAAGGTAGGATGACGAGGTGGTGGAGAGGGGGAGGAGGAGGAAGGTAGGATGAGGAGGAGGCGAAGAAATGAAATAGATTCCAAAAGATTTTTTCAAAAGTACGTTTTATAATAAAATCAACTACAAAAGCTCCTTAGAGGTTCGATAGAATCCAGAATAGCAAATAAATAGCAAGATGCGAGATCGGTTCTTGTGGCCAGACGTTTTGTCCAACAGACTACTTATCGAATGGTGAAAACCGGATCAAAAATGCTTCTGCAATTCCGGAGATAGCTGACGAGGGGTTAAGAGGAAAGGGGAACTTCGATTCACCGTTTGACGTACGACACACTAAAAAGCTTACCGGGAAGTTTTGTACGCATCGGTTCAGAGGTATTCCAAATATAAACAAACACATCTAGGGACATACAAACATGTGACACTTTTTTTATATAGTAGGATCGCCATATCCGGTTTCCACTATAAAAAGACTTGTAGAACCCGCCTCCATTTTGGCATATCTGTGGCGCTTAAAAATAGTGAATTTCTTCATGTGTATTGAATTCTTTAAAAACTGACACATGAAAGCTGACACTATTTTGTTCATGACATTTCAAATCGGCCACTAGATGAACTCGAAGTGCAACACCTGCCTTCCAAATTCACACCAACAAGCATTGAAGGAATGTTTACCAACTTACTTGTATTTTGTTTTCTTAAATGCAAAACAAACGATTAAAATTCATTACCCACAGCATAAAATGTGCAGCCCAATAATTCACCGACCAACATTTAATTAAGCCAAACGATCAGTTTAATGTGTTACCAGCATGCATATAATTGGAAAAGGTGGATTTGCGACCTTTTCTACGATGTGTTTTCAATTAATGAAGTTTACTATAGAGTTTTCAAACGTTGGATTCTTAGCACATTTGTTGACCACATTACGATCGTTTTATGCTCGTGCCAATCTTATTATGTTTACAATGAAATTATGTGAAATCGTAAAATTCCAACATGGCGATGATCACTTTGCAAAAAAAAAAATCAAAAATCCAGGCATACTCGTGTAAAATGCACTAAAATATTGGCCAGAAATTAGTTCAACGCAAAACGGTGTGATTGTAGCCGCAAAACCCGATCCAATCGCATTTGGTCCAACTCCATTGATCACGTATCACGCATGGCGGCGGTAACGGCGGCTGCCAGACAAAAAGGTCATTTCGATGAAAAAAAAACACGCCCGAAAGCAACACTGAAAATGACGAAAACATGAGGGACAGCTGGAAAAATATTAATTTCCATTCCAATGTTACCATTTTCAACTTGTTCTTATTCTCAATTACAACCACATGCAGTTAAACACGGTGCAGGCGCAAATCACAAGTTGCATTGCAAGTCGCTGTCAAAAAGATCTGTCAAAAAATTGTAGTCGGCTGCCAACCGAAGGGACTGCGAAAAACAAACTATTTTATTAGCAGTTGAAGATCGACGCTGAGCACGAGGCGCATTCATATTATTTATGACAAGGGATATTCATCCGTTTTCATTCATCTGCACGGATAGAAGCACGTCAGTGGTGTAATTAAGATCATTACGCATCCGCGCCATTTTCATATCGCGAAATTTATAACCCTACTCCCATATGGATAACAGGGTGGGTGGGTAGAACTTAAGTGATGTTTTTCAAGTAACGTTTTATGGCTGAAACAGATATGGCTACTTTCGTTACGCAGCACAATGAAAAACTCTCAAATTTGCAGCCGCTGCAGTTTTCCTTTGCGCTGCGCAGCGAAAGTAGCCATCTGTGATTCTATCATTACATCAGTGAATCTCAGTTGACATGCATTCATTAGCTAAATATATTACGAAACCGACAACAAATTTTCAGGGTCGCACTAAGAGCCACCTTGTATTAAAAATTTTATTCTTATGCATTTCCCGTAAGGAACTGTCTACACATTTGTGAAAATTGTGGGGTGGGAGGGGGGTGGGTGGAGGGGTAAGGGCGGGATCTGTGGTAGTATGACGGCAATACCAAACTCCATACAAAAAATTATGACAAATTGCGATGAGGGGGTCCGAAAAGCTTAAAATTACAATGACGTATTTTAGGACCAGCTCTTAAGGGATACATATCGACGTTTCCGTGCATCCGTGCAAGACTAACGTGTCTCTCTCGAGCTGTCAAAATTCTGACATTTTTTAATGTCAAAATTCTGACATTTGTAGTGTCAAAATTCTGACATGTTTATAAGAACGATAAAACTTTAATATTGGAAAGCATTTTAGTTATTTTTTACCGATTTTGAAAGAAAATGGTTCAATCTGCAATTGTGAATCCTTAACATCTCTAAATAATTAACGAGTTTTTTTTTAGTGCCAACAGAAAAATTTGGCGGTGTGACCAAAAATGTTTTCAAATTTTAAATCCGCATTGGCTTTTTTTACATTTTTAACTCCGCACAGATGGATGTCAAAATCCAATGAAAAGCAAATGACGTTTAGAACAACAAAGTGTGCTCAGTTGTATATGGAGGACGACATTGTCGCCGTAATCTCCCGTCGTAAATGTTGTGTCGGGCTGATTGTATTTTGCGCTTTAACCAAAAAAAAATATTTATCAAAATTTCCAAACACCCTGTGCTGAAACAAAAACAGCAGTGCGTCAAACACCCCAATCGGCACAAAGATATTATGACGCCAAATTCTCAATAATATTTTCGTGAAATTGTCAAAAAAATTGCAGCTGCTGACATCTGCACCTCATTAGGTCGAAGCACTCATTTCGGGCAGGTTGTATTTTTCCATCAATTTCGTAAACAAAATTCGTCCTTTCCTGCCTCCGGTTTTTTTTCACCAGAACCCAATTTCGCGTCAAGTTAACCGACATTCGCGAATCATTTCCGTATAAAACTGGGGCTTCACTCCACTTCCAACCGCAAAAAAGTGACAATGACGTGTGTTGGTCACAAAATGTCACTTTTACGGATCAAATTTAATAAACTCTGCATAAGTACGTCACTAAAGTGCCAGCCACGTTTTCGGTTACAGTCTCTGCAAGACTTTCGAAGAAACGGAAGCGTCGTGGCAGAAATAAAAACCATCAGCTTGAGGAAAAAATTTGACACTGCAAAATCCTGGGTAACATTTTACAAGCTGAAAAAAAACACCAGCCTTCGTAATGCGTGGTAATTTGTGGAAATTTCATATTAGAGGGTTTTATGCCTCGAACTTGACTTAGTTCCAATTAAGTTTCCTTTGAAAAAAAGAAGTTCTGCCACCAGAAGATCAACTCATGCTTCTAAACCAGACTTTTTTTTTCTTCGGATTCTGTTGGGATAAAAGCAATTTTCCCTATAGTGGTATTTAAAATACTGGTCTGTATGAAAGTTCAACTGCATTTTTATCTCGTCTGATGGCTGCTGCAGCGTTGCTGGTAATTTCGGTGTTTTGTTGCACATTTGCTGTACCACCTGACTTCACTAAAGTCCACCTGACTGACAAGAGGTGATTAACTTTAATCACATACGAAATTTTTTCCCAATGCAACTTCACCATCAGCCAATGGGTTTCAGTTGGCCCGATTTAAGGGCATTATACCGACATCGACAGGAACAACTGTTTTCTCCGTCAGTTGCAGGTTTCTTTTTCAGAGTTTTAGCCTCGTTTGGCAGTAAATCGTCTTTTAAATTACGAAATTGGTCAGTTTTAATTTTTTTATTTTTTCATTTTTAAAAAGTCGTCTAGAGTAAAGTTACTTTTCCCGAATGATTTGCATGTGTGCTTATTATACTGAATTTATTGTAAAATTTCAAGGGAATCGGCTAAAGCGGCTATCTTCTAAGAATCTTGTAGGTTTTGATTTTTCTTTTTGTTTAAGAAAATATTTTGCAAAATTAAATGCAACCCCCCTCCCCTCTAACGGTCCCACATGGTCCATTGATTTTCCCATAGTTATCAAAATGTTGAGATCTCTTAAACCTATTCTGCCAACCCCCTTCTGGGAAAAATCTTCTCTACGCCCTTGTTTGTGGTTCCTTAGTAAATATAAAAAAGTATTGAATTCATGAAAAATTGCGACCTCTTAATTTTGCATAAAAAACATTTCCCGAGTACTCCTGAGTCGATTGGAGCATTATTACAAAAACGTCTTTGTGTCTATCAGTGTGTCTCTATGTCTGTTAGTCTGTCTCAGACAGAGATCTGTCTCTGTCTGTGTACAAGATTTATCAAAAACTACTAGAGCTAGAGCCATGCCACCTTACCAACTTTTGGTGAAAATCCGTTAACCGGAAGTAACCAAAATGGCGGCTTTTTAAAAATCGGAGTTTCGTTTTTTCGTTATTTATTCCGAAACTACACATGTTTGAGTAATCTTATGTATAACAAAAGTTGGAGATAATAAAATTTTCTATATCTTTGTCTTTTACTAGAGCTGCGCATTTCAAACCGTTATCGAGGTATACCGTTATTTTAACAAAAATCAGGTTTTTTCGATTATCTCGAAAAAAACGGGTTTTTGGTGGTTTAATGTCTGAGATAAATTGAAAGGGAAAATATTTGCCATTATTTTGTATTTTACCGTTATCCGCTATCTTTTACCGTTTTCAAGATATTATCATTAAAAATTTTTAAAATATATTTTTGTGAATTGCTTGCACACTAACGGTTTTTCGAAAGAGCAAAAAACAGTTACTAGCAGAATTAACGGTATTAAGATTCTCTACATTTTTGCCTTTTACCGTAAATTGATGCTTTTTATCGTAAATCGATGCTTTTTACCGTAAATCGATGCTTTTTACCGTTATCGAGATATGTCAGATTTTGTAAAATAAAAATTCTGATTTTTATGTTCACTAATTCGTCCGGTAAATTGCACGGAAACGTAGATTTTGTATAAGAAAGTCATATGCTGTTCACATCAGATATTTCTTTTTTTGAAGTTTGATCTGAAAACTTAACAGCGAGAATTTTAACAGACAAACGCAAATTTTTTGCGTACTTGGTCTTAAATTCGAAAATGTGCTTTAATTTTAAGTTTAGTTTTGTTCTGAAAGAACGATGCACGATTTTGCCCCTCTAAACTAACTTTTGAACCCGTGTAGTTATCACTTTGGTTGAGTACTTTTTGGAAAGCGTACAGTCTCTAGTTTCATCCATATATGGCGTCAAGAGCCACCGAATTGCAGGGGTATGGTGAGGGGTTAACGAACTTTCTTTTGATTTTTCACAGAAATTTTTGCAGAAATCACGAGAGAGTTCGTTACCCCCTCCCCATCCCCCTGCAATTCGGCGGCTCTTAATAGAGAAACTAGAGACTGTGCCCTTTCCAAAAAGTACTCAACCAAAATGAAAACTACACGGGTTCAAAAGTTAACCCAGGGGCACGAAAAACGCTATTTTCTGCATGGTTTTTTATCGTGTCGCTGTCTTCTCACTCATATAAATATTTAGCTCTCTCTTACCAATGAAAAGCTCCCATTTATCATTTTAAGCTTTTCAGAATTTTCAGACCATTTGAACTGATGTGGGATAATACCTTAAGGAAAAGAGCTTTTTTACGCACAATGAAAGACAGACAAACTACTATACATTTTCGAAAAGTAATAAAAAAACGAAATTCGCTGTCTTTTTTGCCATTTCAAAATTTTGATTGATCATCAAATTGAAACTTATCCACAATTTTAAACAGTATACGATTTGATTGCATTAAAGTATCATAAATAACATATATTTGTGCAAAATTACTTACTATTTGAAACATTGATTTATTTTCTAATTACTTTGAGCCAATAATAATAACTCTTCAATTTCTTTCTTGAATTCCAGCACGATGTTTACCAGGCTGTGACGCTGAACATGGACACTGTGCCAGACCCAACGAGTGCAAGTAAGTAAAGCAGAAAATCTAATTTTTTTTTAAACATTTTCTACTCTCAAATTTGAAGCTACTTTTCGATTTTCTTCGTATTTCCCTCAACAACTTGGTTCCATGTAATTTGCATTGTTAATCAATTAAATTAAATTCACTCGCATTACGTACAAATTGCTAGAAAAAAGAATACAAGCCATTAAAAAAGTTTTGATGGCCCATTTTAATGAATTAATCCAATGAGAAGCTACTCTCGGTATATTTATTGAGACTAATAATATTTATATCTTCCTCTTTCAAAAAAAAAATATACTCGACGAAACAAAAAAAAAAGATTGAATTCTTGAAGAAATTAACAAAACTGAAATAAAAAAAAGCACACATTCATATGGCATAAGTTAAGGAAATTAAGCTTCTCATTAAGTTGCATGGCACGTTGTACGTGCAAAGGCGAGAGACACACCTTCCACCATACTGTATGGTAGAGATGTTACTTAATAAGATTTACATTCGGGAATTATATTTGAACAGCCATCAGGTTAAAGGAGGAAAAAAATTAATTTCCCACGATTTAACAATCGTCACTTTAATACCTGGGCAGACTTTGGAGCCCGATAACATTTTAAAATATCTCAAACTTTCAGCCCTGTTACCATTTTCAATTTTCATCATTTTTTTTACGCTTTTATTGTAGTTGGTTGGTTTTCTCCCCGTTTTTTTTTTACTTTTCCTCTTTTTTGGAGAACATGGAAGTTAGTAATGTGACATTAATTATATTTTGTCTGAATAATAAATTCATGATATTGTAATAAATTATATAGACTAGGTTGTAATTTTGACTATGTTGGAAAAACGTTGGCTTAAATTTGTAGTCCAATTGTTATGAAACAAATTTAATTGTGGTTGTCGTAACTAATTGTTATAAGATAACAGAATATAACGGTCATGAATTTGGTTTGTTTTTTTGGGGAAAAAGATTAATTAGCGAGTATTTGGGAGGTTGTATAAAATATGCCCCAAAAATATTCAAAAAAAATCAGTCAGCTTGTTGCGTCACTACAAAATCATCCTCGGCGCTACAGCTCTCGAAGAGCTTGGGCCTCCTCAATTGAGGTTTCATAACAATTTCTTCCCTGCTTCGCACCTACAGTTTTACATGGATTGCGAACCATGGATGAATTACAACAACTGTGAGGTTTTACAACAAATTACAACAATTGTAAAACCTTACTAAAAATATGCTTATCAAAATTTTCATACCGATTTTGATAGACTGAAACCTCTAGACCAGTGGTTCTTAACCTGGGTTCGATCGAACCCCAGGGGTTCGCTGAGTCAGTTTCCGGGGTTCAGCGGAGGTCAAAACACACACTTTTTGTTTTTATGTGAAAATCATGTTATAATGGTTTTGTGCTTTAATGGTTTGTTCTTTAATGGTTTTGTTCATTTTGTGCACCTATATATAAATATATACCTATGTTTTGTATTTGGAAAAATCATATTTTATTTTTCCAATTAAAAAGGGTTCGGTGAACGAGCATATGAAACTGGTGGGGGTCAGTACCTCCAACAAGGTTAAGAACCACTGCTCTAGACAAATGGCACAGGAACCGGCTCAAGCTATTACACCAAAAGCCAGAAAAAAAACTGCTTTCCATTTTTTTTGGAAAATGAACCAATTTTTAAAAAAAAAAAAAGAACGTCCAAAAGCTTTTTGTGGCAAGAGCTTTCAGGCCGGTCAATTTTACTTCCTTATACGTAGTATAATAAAGTATTGTATTTATGAAAAATTTAAATCTCTTAATTTTGCCTAAAAAAACATTTCCCGAGTACTCCTAAGTCGATTGGAGCATTATTACAAAAATGTCTTTCTGTCTGTCAGTTTGTCTATCAGTCTGTCTGCCAGTCTGTCTGTCAGTCAGTCTATCTGTCTGTTGGTCTTTGTACAAGATTTTTTAAAAACTACTGAAATTACTGCCATGAAATTTTACAGGATTTGGTACTGTTTGGCCCTAGAATGGGACAATCTTATTCAACTTTTAGTGGAAATCCGTTAACCGGAAATAACCAAAATGGAGGCTTTTTTTAAAAACTGCAATGGCGTTTTTCGAAATTTACTCCGAAACTACGCGTTTCTCAGTAGTCTTATGTATAACAACAGTTAGAGACAATAAAATTTTCTACATCTTTGTCTTTCAATATAACTGCATATCTCAAGCCGTTATCGAGATATACCGTTATTTTTAAAAAATCAGTTTTTTGCCATTATCTCGAAAAATGACGGGTTTTGGTGGTTTAATGTCTAAACTAAAGAGAATAATGTTAATTTGTCTTTTGCCATTATCCGATATCTTTTACCGTTATCGAGATATTATCATTAAAAATTTAAACAAATATGTTTTTGCAAACTGCTTGCAAACTAACGGTTTTTCGAAAAAAAAAAATTAATAGCAGAATTAAAGGCATTAAAATTCTCTACATTTTTGCATTTTACCGTAAATCGATATATTTTACCGTTATCGAGATATTTCAGATTTTGTAAAATAAAAATTCATATTTTTATGTACATACTTATATCAATATTTTATTCGTCAGGTAAATTTATAAAGACAAAATTTGTTTAGAATATGATTTTACATAACTGTACCATACGGCGAAATCCAATCGGACCACTTTTACCTCCTCTCCCACACAAACTAAATTTTTTTTTGAGATTTTCTCGAAAACGGCTTAAATTTATTATGATTTATATACGATTTGATTTTATACAACCCTCCACACATCAAAATTGTATTCGGACCACTCCTTTCCCCCCTCTCCTATACAATTTTTTTTATTCCCGTATTTAATAAACATTATTAAATAAACATTTTGTCTGTCCTGATATACATAGACTATTTGACGATTTGCACCTGGCAATTGTAGCTTTTCTTATGTTTCGTAATTAATTTTCTTTTTGGGACATAAACTCACCTTTTACTTTCTGTGAAAAAATTGAATATTATAAAAAACTTATTACTTTTGATTTCTTCTTTTATCACCGCAAATTTTGCAGAATTTGGCTTGTTTGCTTTCGCGAGAAATGGCTCAGCATTTTTTTTTGTTTCTTGAAGCTATAAAAACCTCAGAAAAATTGCTGTTGAAGCTATAAAAAGCTCAAAAATTTAAAGTCCTAAATATTTGGTTTATTTTATCTCCAAAGTTGTCCATAAAAAGTGGACCAAGCCGACTGCTCAAACAAATAAATTAAACTCTCTGAAACAAATTGTCACGCGATAAAAATCTTAAAATCAAAAAATTCTGAACATTATTTCAACACATAATTCGTAAATCTGATACTCCATTCATTCGAGCAATTCATGCAACTTTTACTCACATTCACATTTTTTTGGGGTTAAAAGTTTCAAATTCGTCTCCTTAAAATTCTATCTTCAAAAAAAGAAAAAAAAAATACCAACACAAATCACGAAAAACAATTCAAATCATAAATTTCCACCTCTCATTGTGGTACGAAAGAAAAAAAACTCAAAATGAACCACAACTAATAATAAAAAGTATCTTCTTTCAATCTTTGCTGTAATCTCATCTTTTTAAGTGTTCTTTTACAGAAAACAAAAAAAAAAACCCCGAACTCGGAATATTATCTTAAAAAAGAGTAAAATGAGTGTAAATTTCTACAGATGACCGGACCATCTTTAGATTTTCACGCATAAAACTTATAAACAAATAAGACATCGGGCATTGGAATAGAAACCAACAGAAATTCAGCTACCAAATAGAAAATCTTACGTCTCTTCACATTCAACGAATGTGGACAATTTTTTGAACTCTATATTCAGTGTCTTTCAAGTTCTATTCAAGTCTTCCTCCTTGTTTGGTGTCGTCTTGTATAAAACCAAATGAACTGTGTGGGAATGCATTGTAAATTCAAGACATAATGTCCCGTAACTCATATGCGATATGAATAGAAAATCATATTTTCGCTTCTTAAACTGACGAGCGAAATGAACAACGAAAAAAAAAATAACACAAGCAAATCATAGCCTTTTAATAAACGTAAAATAACGTTTCATTTTGTTTTTCTTTTCTTTTTTTTTTTTTAAAAAAAGCAACCTTCCTTAGCCCTTTGCTTCCCACAAAGTTTAAAAACTCTCCACATATTCACCCTTTCAGAGTATGTTTTGTATAACATCATTTCACCTGCCCTGCAAAAGATTCAACAAAATTCTATACTTGTCTATTCATTTATGCTCGAATGTGTTTTATGATTATTATTACTAATTTAAAGCATAATATGTAAATATCATACAGAATAAGACAAGAAGTCAAGTTGAAACTTTTATGCATATTTAAAATGTATCTCTCTATGTGTACGTTTGTGTGTTTGTGTGTATCTCATTTGAAATGCTACCATTTAAATTTGATGTTTTGGCATTTTGTATGCTGAACTCCTTATCTGAATACGTAAAACAACTCCAACAGATCGAGTACCATCAGTATTTCCTATGCTAGAAATGTACTATTTATGCCTCTGCCCCTTCGCCACCGACAAGAAATCATCGCCGGAATCGTTTAGATTACATGTAAGACATGAATGGGGTCTTAAAGTGTCTTATTGCTTCGTTTATTATGACTCTAGATAAATTTTGTACTCCGTTTTACTGTTTTCGGTATCATATTTTACTTGGATTTTTGTTTCATAGCTTTATTTAATGTAATGATCTTTTAAATGGACATAAACAGCAACATAAAGTTTTGTTGAAGAAATGTGTAGGTTTCCCATGCAGGTGCGATGCGTGATTTCGTATTTTTCAGGTGGATTTATTGACTGGAATCAAAATACGCTACTTTTCTTCGGTTAACGCGGTTTCATTTTACGTTATTTTAATTGTCGTTCTTTTTCTAATGCAAGTTTGTTCAATTCACAGTTAAGATTTGTAAGTTTTTATTTTGTGTTATAGATTACTGTGTGCTTCGTTCCTTAAGGTCTTTCCCACCACACACACCCCCCCCCCCTCCTCTCTCCCACCCCTTCGCCCATGAAATTAACTTTTAATTATGATGATCGCAGGAGAGCTTTGGGTTAAACCATGGTTTCAAAACCTTTAAAAGAAAAAGGTCTCCCGAAAGTTTCGTGCAAATCGGTTTAATGTTCCTCGAGCTATAGGCGAACAAACAGACACACAAGCGTATTATTTTAATAGATTTTACCATACTTTAATAATTAAAACCAAGCTCTCATTTAACACGACTTTTATTTACGTTGTTTCGTGTAAAAAAATTTTTAGTTTGGTTGCAACCTTTTTTTTGTGTCAAAACGTAATTGTTTTACATTTAATTTTATTTATTCTGTCCTTCATAATTGTTCCCAATTCTTATACATAGATACAACATTGCTTTCGGTTACGTCGTTTTACTTTACAATGTTTGTATCAGGTCTTTCAACAAGGACATAACAATGTTGTATTTAAATAAAACACAGAATAATTGAGATATCGGGCTGAAATTTATTCCAGGTGTAGTGGACATGTTACATTTAAGTATGAAATTCGAAGTCGTTCATATGGCCACCGCGAGCACGTTTGCTGATTGATTCTTTGGAGCCAATTTTCCATAACTCTTCCACACATATCGGCCGGAACGTTGGCAATTTCGCGTTCGATATTGTTCCTGAGCTCTAACGTTGTTGGCTTGTTGGCATACACCAACGACTTAACATAACCCCATAAAAAAAAATCCAACGGCGTTAAATCGCATGAGCGAGGTGGCCATTCGACCGGACCATTTCTCGAGATTACACGATTGCGACCACCGACTCAAAATTTCGGTATTAAATTTTAATAATTTCCAAACGTTGCTCGTTCGTGAACTTCACCATGATAAAAATGTAAACCTTGACTGACTTTTTAGCATTGCCAGATCATAAAAAAAGTTTTAGGGTGCGTTTTTATTAAAATACAAAATTGTTATGTCCTTGTTGAAAGACCCTTTATTTAAAATATAAATATTTGCATCTTTTGAGTCTCCAAATCAAGGTTTCTGAGGTCGTGGTTTTTTGACATCTCCAGATGTAGGTGCGCTTGCGGATGTGAAAAACGATGCGATCGATCCGCAATTGCGGATGTTGGTGTCCGTACACGGTTAAAGTATTAAAATTGGATCACGTTTTAATAAAAAAAAAGGTTGAAAAAAATAATCTTTTGCGAGATCAAATTTTAATCTTTTTTCGGTGTAGAACTGTATACAAGAAAGATTAAAATTTAGCCCAAAAATTTTTACCGTGTAGCAACTTTAGTCCAAATAACTAGCTGTTGATTTTTACTTTTTTGTTTCTTATATTCTGTTCCCTAATATCCTAACTCCGCGCAATGCAGTACGCTTTTTACTTACATTGCTTCGTTTTACGCTACAAAAAAATTAAGAAAAAAGCAAAAAAAATTTTACCATTTTGTGGTGGTTCCCAAGCGTAATTTCGATTGAAAAATTTGAAACTTACTAGAAAACTAAGTGGATGCAATATGGATTCGCTTTACGCCATTTACCCCGACTTACGTTGTTTCTACTTTTTAGTAGTAAAAGTTTTGTAAAACTGATAATTGCTTTTGAAACTTCTTGGAATTTTTTTTCTCCCAATTTTTCTTAAATAAAATTAAACGTTTTCTTCACTGGATTGCAAAACCACAACACCTACCTTACCTGCAAAAAAAAACTTGGTTTTTTCTAAATTATCGCCAATATAAAAAAGAGATTTAATTTTCCCAACCACAATTGTTTAAACATTCAGCTGCAATTTATTGATCTGAACATTTCAAGCAATGGAATTCGATGGGAACCTCCACTGCACCCAAAAAACAGCCTCGACTTAGTAGTCGCAAACCAAATGCAATTAGTAAAACCACCAAAACAATTACAATAAAATTCAGCTAGAAAATGCAACCAGGCCTACGTAAAGCTTCTGACTTTCTATTGAAATTTGCGTGATTTTTTCAAAGTCAAATTGAACAACTTGTAATAAATAAGAAAAGAATTTCCCTACTTTGTGGCTAGGCCGAGGGAAAACTTCCGGCAAAAACAAAAATCCATAATGAGGCGACACTAGACCATAAAAATAAATGATTTACAACGAGAGATTCATCCAAGTTCAATGTCATCTTAAGCACCCAAACGTCGGGGATTCGTTCGCCAAAAACCACTTAATAATAATAATAACAACAAAAAAAAATCATCAGAGAAATTCATGCTAAGCCAAGAATCAAGCAGAGAAATCTTCTAAAGTTTAGTTAGTCATCGAGAAGACGGAGACGGCGACGATGACGACGAAGTCGCAACTTGGACAGAAATTCTAGAAGAAAATCTAATCAAGAAATTGCTCTTGTCTTTTATTACAAACGATGGTAATCAAAAATGATTAATTCATCTGCCGATGGTTTAGTTTGGTTTGGCATAGGCTTTAAAAACATATCGAAATCAGAATCCTTCCTTCCCAATCCGCAGTTAATTTCGCATTATAATATGTGCGATATGTTTCGACGTTATTATGTTGGATCTTAGCTATGCTGCCGCTGTGCCAAACGATTATTGTTAAGATCTGCCAGCCAACAGTAGAAAATAATCTCATTCTTATGGTTATTCGTCTTGATTTGTTGTTCATTACATTTCTTCATTTACCATCAAGTATTGTCGTTGTTTATTTGAATCTTTCCTTTTCATCATCGGAAAAAAAATGCTTATGCCAACTTGAAGTTACTTCAGAGATTCTTTCTCCTGCCCATCTTAATTTCAATTAAAATTTTTTCAATGCCTTCTTTTTATACCCATTTCGAATGTGAATTGTGCCAAAAGTATTTAAAGAAGTACTACTTTTTTTTCTGTCCTGTTCATTTCGGTTTAGTTTAGATCTGAAGACCAGTTGAGGTGTACTCGACAAAAGACAAAAAATGAACGGAAAAGATCGCTAAGACGCTCTGCTGATTGACTACCGACTTACGGCTTAGTGCTTGACTTGAGGTTCAGTAGTTTTTTGCTTTTTTTTAAAACATAAAACGTACGAGCAATAAACGTAATGCGGCTTGCAATATTTATGCTCGTATTGCTTTTGTGTGACCATTTTCGAAGATCATTTCTCACGATTTGTGGCGTTCCGAACCTTAAACGTCAATTCAGAATGCAACTTCATTCACATTTTTAGTGATCGTGGCTGGTGATGATCGTCAACAATGAAGAAATTCCATTTGATGACATTCAGTGGTTTGCTTGTTGGTTTTTTCTTCTTCTTCTTTCCAACCAAATTAAATTCATTTTGTCACCCGTGATCGACTAAATATTAATTTTTACCATGTGTGATCGCTTGGCAGTAGCGTATAGTCAAAGTGAAGATCACTGATCGTGCAGGTAAATGTTGAACTGGCACAGTTTTCAGAGAAATTGCCTTAAACTGTTTTTAGGTTCGTTTACATAAAACCAGTCCAGGGAAACTTTTGTGACTGATATTTTGCAAAAAAAAACCACCCTTTTAAATTATTTGCTCTCAACTTATTTCACCTATTTTCTCTCAACTTCGCCTTTTTGCTCTCAGAACTGCACCTAAAACTTCCAAAAAAGCACCTGTAACTTAATGTAAAAGTCACGTGAAAACAAGGCCTTGACAGTCAAAATTTTTAAAAATTTAATGTCTCAACGGCTTTTCAGTAAATGTTTTTACTGAAAAACCGTTGATTTAACCACCAATAATCGTCAACCTCACAATAAATTCAATTACGTTTATCTGACGAAAAAAAACCTAAACACAATCCATTTCACCGCAAAAAAACAAATACATTGTTGTCTGTTCTGACCTTTAAGGCATGATCATTACTTACATTTGGCATATTTCTCACATTATGAGAAGCTAACATTTAACAAAAACAAAAAAAAATGTACTAAAACTTTAATTCAATGTACGTAGCGTGATTGCGACGAGTGACGACCTACCGTTTTTTGTGTGTGACTTGCATTTAATCAGGCAACTTTTTATTCCTTGAAATGTTCTTTGATTCCAGAACAAAATCATGAATACTAATAAATGCATTGCACGCTTTCAGTTACTTCCATATTTTATTACGTTTGTTGATATTTGTGGTATTTCTCTGTAGCTTTTCACATAATAACTGAGTCATATTCAAAAAAGTTCCCAATTTCATCAGCCAAAGGATTTTCTGATAAGGAAAAATGGCTTTGTGGGTAACGCACTGGTTGGGAAAACCGAATATGCTTTGGGGGGTTTTTATAAGCTGGTTCTCATGATTTCTCCTCTTTCTCTCTCACTCTGTCTCACTCTTTCTCTTGATATCTCTCTCGTTCTCTTTTCTTATCTCTCTCTATTTCGATCTCTCTTCCTCTCTCTTCCTATCTCTCTTCCTCTCTCTCTTCCTCTCTCTCTCTTCCTCTCTCTCTTCCTTTCTCTTCCTACCTCTCTTCCTCTCTCTCTCTCTCTTCCTATCTCTCTTCCTCTCTCTCCCTTCTCTCTCTTCCTCACTCTCCTCCTATCTCTCTTCCTATCTGTCTTCCTATTTCTCTTTTTGTCTCTCTTACTCTCTCCCTCTCTCTTCCTTCCTCTCTCTCTCTTTCTATCTCTCTTCCTTCCTCTCTTTCTCTCTCTATCTTTCTATCTGTCTTCCTCTCTCTCTCACTTCCTATCTCTCTTCCTCTCTCACTTCCTATCTCTCTTTCTCTCTCACTTCCTATCTCTCTTCCTATTCCTCTTCCTGTCTCTCTTCCTTTCCCTCTCTCTCTCCCTCTCTCTTCCTCTCTCTTTCTTCCAATCTCTTTCTTCCTCACCCTTTCTTCCTATCTCTTTTTCGTCTCACCATGTCTCTACCCATCTCCCTTCCTCCTTATCTCTCCCTCTTTTGGCCTTTTCTCCTTATCTTGCTCTCTTTCTGCTTTCCTTTTTCCCTCTGGTCCCTCTTTTACTCTCTTCTCTCATCCTCTATAGTTCCCTGTCTCCCTGTTTTGCTCTCTTTTTCTTCTTCTCTCCTTTCTCTCTCGTACTGCAAATTTTGTATCGTATTTATCCAGCGGCGTAATTTAGAGGCCTCAGATCCGAGAGAGAGAGAGAGCGGTCGTGGACTTTTTTAAAAGTCGGTCTCCTAAAAAATGTTTCAAATTTTCGTTAGCCAAAAAATATTTTACAGAGATTTAAATTTTTGGGGCATTCACAGAAAGTTTCGTGTACAGAAAAGTGGTACAAGGGGTGTAGAGAAAGGTGGTACAAATTGTATTTTCGGAACTGAATTGATCCCAATGACTAATAAGAAAAGCATCGATCGGTTGAAATCTTTTCATTCTATGAATCTTCTAACGCTCTCCAATTTTTCAAGTTTCTAAGAGAGTATTTTTAGAGGTTTTCAGAAAAATACAAAATTGCCTCTAATAGATTATGGCTGATTGAAATCGTGGAAAAGATACAAGATTGAAATCTGCGAAAAAATACAAGAACGGCCTTTTTTGGACAACCAGATCTTATCACAAGATTTCGAATGACATTTTGTGGCTTTTAGCATTTAGGGTTCTATCTAACTGGACAAAACCAATTAATTCTTAAACAAACACTAGCCACAATCGAAGAAGCCTTTTTTCCCAGCAATCATCGACAAACCCTCAACCTAACCGCAAAAATTTCATTTCGTCATACGTGAAGACACAATGAAATCACATAAAATAATGCGTGCACATAATTTGTGCTATTAATTTGCTAGCCTGTATGCCCCCACCATACCTCCCCAATGTCCACAAATTCAATCCAATTCTCAAAATAACTTACGTGAGAACCAAATGACAAAATTAGCTTGAAAAATCCGACTCGCCTCAAGCCCCCACCGATGGATCACTCCATCGTCTATCAATTGGTATGCATAACTTCATCATTGTACATTTGTTTATTGAATTTAAATATTAATTTTTTCGACCATTTGTTATTTCGTCAACTGAAAAACGAAACACAAAAAAATCACTACCATATCAGAACCGGCGATGAGTTCACATTCACATCAGACAAACGGTCGGAGACGACCTCATAAGTATCTATCCAATCTGATGATAATCGCGCTTGTAGTTCGGAGAAATTGTAGGGTTGTCCAATGTGTGTCTTATCCGAAATCGCCGCAAGATCGGATGAAGTGATCGCCATAATTCATTCATTCATTCATTAAAGTCGCGGTCGACGAACAACCATGCGGCGGCGTGGCCCTAGGTTCACGTGTGAGTTAAGAAGCGTTGTCTGATTGTACGATGCAAATACGCGCGCAGCAAGTGTGGTTGATCGGTTGCGATCACTATAGAAGAGATCCCTGATTGGTTCAGGTGGTCAGCAAACCTAAGATCTAACGATCTTTAGGAAATATGATCGCTAAACCTTCAATCTGATACACAACGGCGGGTCTCAGGTGATCGCGATAAATTGACGCCATTGACAACTAGGTTACCGTTTGTTTCGATCGATAACATTACTGTCCGATCGTTCATTGACGCCAGTGGTGCAGTTCCAAGTTGGGGTTCAAAGTACCATCGAGATTTCCCTGACGCTTGTTAGACTGAACTTTTGAAGAAGTGCCCCCTCCCCCTCTCTCGCACCCCTTCGATCCAGTATGTTGAGCATAACTTAATCACCGGTGATCATGCGCCTTTGTAGACCTCTCTTCCCCTTTTGCATTCATTTACCAAGTGGTGCATGTCGATTTCTATTCTTCATACAGCTAACAACAGTAACAAAAAAAATAATATTTTAACTAACGTTATCTCAATTTGCTTGTTTCAGATGTCAACCAGGTTGGCGTGGAGCTCTCTGCGACGAATGCGAACCCTATCCGGGCTGTGTTCATGGAACGTGCGAAGAACCGTGGGGCTGTATGTGCAAAGAAGGCTGGGGTGGCCTCTTCTGCAATCAGGATCTCAACTACTGTACGAATCACAAGCCCTGCCAAAATGGCGGCACATGTTTTAATACCGGACAAGGACTGTACACGTGCCAGTGTGCGCCAGGATTTACCGGCATCGATTGCGACCGCGAGATGCACAGCTGCGATGATTCACCATGCCTAAATAATGGCAACTGCACTGATGACATTTTCAACAAAACGTACCGATGCGATTGCCAGACATTTTGGATGGGACGCCACTGCGAATCGAAGATGATGACGTGTGCCGATCGACCGTGTTTTCATGGGCGGTGTCGCGACACAAAGACTGGATTCAAGTGTGAATGCCCGGAAGGATTTAGCGGGGTGAATTGCGAAATTCAGGTGGACGACTGCAGTCCGAATCCCTGCATGAACGGTGGATCCTGCGTAAATAAGGGCAACAAGTTTCAGTGTCTGTGCCAATCGGGATTCGCGGGCGAGCACTGCAGCGACAACATCGACGATTGCCAAGGGAATCCGTGTCTAAACGGTGGCGTCTGCATCGACATGGTGAATCAGTTCCGGTGTCAGTGTGTGCCGGGCTTTATCGGTCTGCTGTGTGGTGAAAAAGTCGATCTATGCCTGACGAAACCCTGCGCCAATGGCGGCTCCTGCACGAATTTGAACAATGACTACAGGTGTGCGTGTCGACCTGGATTTACGGGGAAGGACTGCAGTACCGATATCGACGAGTGCAGTTCGGGGCCGTGTCGAAATGGTGCCACCTGCCTGAATCGCGTCAACAGCTTTCATTGTGTGTGTCCCGGCGGGTTTCGCGGGTTCCAGTGTGACGAGGAGGCGTATTCGGCGACATACGATGCGAGACAATTTGAATCTACCCACGCCGGACAAGATGACGGGCTATCGGGAGGTCAAGTTGTGCTAATAGCTATCCTATCCGTTGCGATGCCAGTGGTGGCGGTGATAGCCGCATGCGTCGTAATCTGCATGAAAAGGAAGCGAAAGAGGGCACAAGAGAAGGACGACGCCGAGGCGAGGAAACAGAATGAACAAAACGCTAGCGCAACGCTGCATCATGGCAATTCGATGTCATCGAAACGTAGCTCGAGCACTGGCCTCACATTCGACAACACGAATCCGACCATAATCAAGAACACATGGGACAAAAGCGTGAATAACATCTCCAGTTCGGCTAGCGTCGACGATTGCCTGATGAGCCAAAGCCTATACGGTGCTGCCATGTCCAATTATAGCGATAACAACGCGAATACGGACTGCTTTAGCTCGATTATGGTGCAACCGCAACTGCAGCGTGCCAAATCGCAGAAGCAGCTCAATACGGATCCATCGGTGATGCATCGCGCCTCACAGGTAATACCCGCCTCAGCCAAAGAGTATATGCTCGATGACAAGCGGATATCGGTGCTCGGTAATCCGGCGACGTTCTGCAATCCCAGATGGCAGTCGTCGGTCACTGCACAACAGCAGCAGCAGGCGGTGCAGCATGTCGCCGCGAGCCTAGCGGGATTAACCGGCACTTCGCCTGTGGTAACGGGTTCAGTGTCACAGAGGCCTATCTGTAGTCCGTCACATATGTAGTGTTTCTTTTATTTTTAATCATAATAATTATATTTAATAAATTTTTTTTTTTTCAAATTTTCTAATTATACATAATTAAAATAATTACTATTTTATTTTAGATATCATAATAATAATTATTATTATTATTTACTATTAATTATTATTTTTTTTTAAATATTTAAAAAAAATCTACATTTAAATTTTTTTACTTAGGAGTTTCTTTTTTGAAATTTCCCAACATTTTTCAACCTTTTTTTTCTGTCGTTATTTTGCGCTGGCAACACTCTGACTGTTTTGAAACTTCTATAAAACACAAAAACGAAAATTTCTTTTGAAAAAAAAGGTAACGAAATATATTCGAATGTTCTTTTCTATATTATATTCTTTCTTATTATTTAGAAATATTATTTTTTTTATTTATATTTAATCAACTAATTTATTTATGTAAAAAGTTATTAAAAAAAACAAACAAGCAAAACAAACAAACTCAAAACTACGCCTATGTATGAACACTAGTTATTTAGGTACATTTAAAATATATATATATATATTGTAGAATATTCTGTCATACTAAAATTTACAACAACAAGAAAATATCTCCAATTTTATCCCATAAAATTTATTTAATTAAATGATTTTCGTGTTTTTAAATTGTTTAATTAAATAAATTGAAATTTCTTAGGATTTATTTCGAACCCACTGTGCGTCTTTTGTTTAAATTTCTGCATTTGCGGCCAGTGTTAAATAGTAGTGATTTTTTTAAATCTAAAATATTACAATTTATCTAATTTATTGAAGAAATCTTATAGTTTTTGGACTAAAAAATGAACAACCATAACTTCCTATTGTTGTGTGCGCGCGATTTTTATGGTATGTTAAATCATTTACCATTTTTTTTTCTTTAATTTATTTTGTTTTTTAAAAATTTCTTGAAGCTATGAATTTTTTCAGGGTATTTTCATTGAAAAATAAAATTTTTTCGTGTGCGGTTTCTGCTTAGAATTTATTCAACATTTTCAAAAGTGCTTCCGGGTGTTCAAATTGTGCGAATCTCGAATTCTTAGTGTTTTTACACTCTTTTCACATTTTACAAATCAGAAAGGAGGAGGCGAAGGTGCCGTCAAGTTTTTGAAAGTTTTACAATTTTCATACCCAGAAATTGTGAACCTCCAAAATCTTGACGGCACCTTTGCCTCCTCCTTTCCTTTCCTTCGTTTGTTTGAGCGTCAGGATTTGGTCACAAAAAGAAATAGAATGAAAGTGCCTGTTTAGATTAGCCGATCCAGGCGCCAGGCCATGAACGAAACTGTCAAAATTACAGGCAAGACGAGAACAATATAACCAGAACAAAGCCAATTGAAATTCCTTGACAATAAACCGGTTTTACGAAGTTCCCTACTTGGGATTGTGCACTGGTTTTTTCAAAATAATTTTGCTTAAAAAATCATCTTGGCAGCAATCATGTATTCCGACGCGTCTCTGTCTTTCGATTTCGACGCAGCTTTTACCTCTTGACTTCGCCATATGCTGGCTTCAAATTTCCTGCAGTAACAGTCAGAATCGCGTTTCGATTCATAGTAAAAAGTCAAGAGTTAAAAGCTGCGTCGAAGGATATTTTTGTATCCGAAAGCTTCATCAAATTCTGGCAATTTTGATTTCTCCCTCCCCGCTTTCCCCTATTCACCTCTCTTATCCTCTTATCGCCCCCCCCCTTTCCCCTATCCACCTCTCTTATCCTCTTATCACCCCCCCCCTTTCCCCTATCCACCTCTTTTATCCTCCTATCACCTCACCTTTCCCCTATCCTCCTCTTTTATCTTCCTATCATCTCTCCTTTCCCCTATCCACCCCTCTTATCCTCCTATCCCCCCTCCCTACTTTTATCGTACGTCACTGCTTTTTGAGAAAAAAAACTGAGGTGGAAATGAGAACCAATTCGAGGAAAGCATCAAAATTGCTTCCCATTCTCACTCTACAATTCCATTTAGCTTAAAAATTTAAGCAGAATCGATGTATTTTGGCAACAAAACCGCACTTGTCCATTTTAAAGTTATTGCAATTGTGTGCCTTATGTAAACTTCATTAGGAACGGTTTTCCAATAACTTTGAAAGTGACCAAATGCAGTATTTCTACGACCAAACA
The DNA here is from genome assembly GCA_964034945.1 of Chrysopilus asiliformis. Taxonomy (NCBI): domain Eukaryota; kingdom Metazoa; phylum Arthropoda; class Insecta; order Diptera; family Rhagionidae; genus Chrysopilus; species Chrysopilus asiliformis. Next base: position 88,585,341 of record OZ035960.1, on the reverse strand, counting down.
TATTTCCCATAGTTACGATATTTTTTTAAGCTGTCAAACCCTTTCCCCCTTATGCATAAACAATCGCGTAAAAAATGTAGTAAGGTTCAGTTTTTTCCAGAATTTTCAACAAAAACACCGTTTTTTACATTTTGTCAAAAAGTCCACTGAATTCTAAAAATTTTGTTAAACAATGTCCGCTCAAATGTTCTCAAAAAATCAAAAAAAAAATTCATTTAAAAATATTCCCAAAAAAATTTATAGCTTCAACAAATTTATGTCAAAACAAAATTATAAAATTACGATAGTTCTGCTATGTAGAACTTATAAAAAAATCTTAGTTACTATCAAAATCGAAAAATGCTTTTCAAGAAAATATTTTTTTCAAAATTTGACACAATGTCCATTTTTTAAATAATATTTTCTGGTATTTTATCGATTTTTTTCATCATTTCGTAATAATAAACTCAATGAATCTAAGTTTGTGTGTCAGAAAAATGTGGTATGATCTCAAATTAAACGAATTGGTAAAAATGCTGTATTTTTTAATCATTTTGCTATCAATTTGCTAAAAAACATTGAAATTTTGTTCAGATAAACATTGAAATTTTGTTCAGATAAGCTTAAAAACATTGAAATTTTGTTCAGATAAGCTTAAAACATTGAAATTTTGTTCAGATAAGCTTAAAACAATGAAATTTTGTTCAGATAAGCTTAAAAACATTGAAATTTTGTTCAGATAAGCTTAAAACATTGAAATTTTGTTCAGATAAGCTTAAAAACATTGAAATTTTGTTCAGTTAAGCTTAAAACATTGAAATTTTGTCAAACTGGCGAAAATTCTTTTAAATCGTCCAAATTCAGGCCAGTTTGAAGGAATGAATTTCTCAAAGCGATTATTAAAAACAAAGAATTTGATCAAAAGTGGTTTTTAACTCATTCCACAAAATTTACAGAATTTCTGTAGACCTTTCTACAGAAAAAATCTTACATTTTTATTAAATATTGTAAAAAAAACCAAATTTTTGTCGTTATATTTTTGCTATGTTTGTAATTGCCTTTTTAAAGGCATATTTCAACGTGGTAGAAATATAAAAAAAATGGTTTTACAATGGTTTTTGGCTTTACAAAACAACGTCGAACACATTGTAATTCGAACGATGTGTAATTCGACGAACACGAATGTAAACACATTGACAACATATGATCTTTTACAAACTTAGATACAATAGACTTTATTATTTGTAACTTCAAATTTCGAATTCTACTTGAATAAAATGTAGTAAATACATTGGCATTTTCTTTTGTATATTTTGTCTTCTCACAATCGCTGAATGTTCTAATTTTTTGGCTTGTTTACATTTTGTTTACATTTTGTTTTTTACATTGAAATGAATTTATTCATTTTCATGTGAGAAATAATAAAAAATTGCCAGGTTTTTTGCACATAAACGATATAAATTACGCAGAACTTGTTAAAAAACGTGAGTTTCGTAAAGTATTGGTAGATTTTACACTAATTTTAGGTGTAAACAACGCGTAAAAAATGTAAACAATGTACGGATTAATCTCCAAACACTTAGTTTCACTCCTATTGCGAATGTCGTGTCGTTTTCGACAAAAATCGTTTCACATGTTGTTGTAAATGTTTTTCTACCAACAACAACACGTAAAACTACGCTTGTCGAAAACGACACGACAATCATAATACGGGTGTTTATTCAAAATCTCGCCCAAAACCACCAGAACAGTCTTTATAGCGATTGTATCTATTCATAAATTTGTCTATTTTAGTTTTTTTGGAAAAATAAAATTTTAAAAAAAATCTCACTGAAGTATTCTTAAAAAATTTAATAAAAAAAAACCTAATTTGAAATCACTTTAAGTATGTATGAGATCTCTACCCTTTAGGTATGCATGTAAACCTAATATCTAGGTCGAAATCAATAACTAAGTCTTATTTATAAAAGAAAATTTATATGAAATCAAAAAAAAAGCAAACAAAAAAAATGAAAAATTTGACTACTAACTATAATAAATGCTAAAAACAAGTTATAGACACATCTAGATGTAAGTTTAGCGCGTAAGAAATATTGTGATCAATTTTGTTTATAATTTATAGTGAGATAATACTATAAAATATATTTGTAGGTTTTTTTTTCATTCGCATTAAGTAAAAAGAAATAAATTTGTATATTTTTTCATAATGTTGATAGTTTTAGTGATTAATTTCCTTCATTTATTTCTTTTTATTTCATTTAAAAAAAAAACAACATTTTCCATTGACGAATTATCAAAATGTATAACTTTTTCGCAAGAAAAAAGCTCAGATTCTCTTTAGTTTGTGAAATTGTGAAATTTTTCTAAGTAATTACAAACAAACAAGAAAAACTAAGTCAAAGTAATTAAAATTTATAATTAATTTAATTTCTCTTTATATAAAATTTAGATTGTAAAAAAAACTTCTCAATTTTTTTATTTTCAAATTATTTTTTTCCACTCTTTAATTAGATTTTCTTTTTTTTTAGTTATATTATTTATAACTAAATGTATTTAAAATTGATTTATCATTTTTGACTGATCAACAAAACTCAAATTGAAATAAAATTCACACACAATTGTTATTTAACATTAATAAAACAAAAACGATGATAATTTATAAATGATGAAGTAATTATAATTAAGATAATTCCAACTACTTGTGATTGTTTTTAAGATTTAATAAACAAATACAATGAATTTTTTTATTGTTTTGTAGTTAAAATTCTGTAACAAACTCGCAATTTGTAATTTATATAAAGTAAATCTCTTGAACTCAATAGGAAATAAAGTATGAAATTGACCAGTTAAAATGATAACAGTTAAATGAAAATATTTAATTAAAAAAAGAAAAAAATAAACTAATCTAAAATTTATACTTATAATTTACTATAAAAATGAGAATATTTTTTGGACTGATTTTATTTTTTGTATAAAAAACGTATTTAAAATCAAATAAAAGAAATTATTAAAAAAATACATTTTTACACGTTTTTTTTTATTTCGCCCAAATTATTTTCATCTGATTTTTAGATTGTTTTCAGATTTTTCTTTCAAATTTTACAGCTTGTGTATTTTTTATAAGATGTTCTCTCCAACAATTAGCAGTTTTCTAGATATTTCTGTGGAAGATCTGAAACGTTTAAATAAAATGTAAAATTCGAAATTTCATTTGTGTTAATGCGGATCAAAAACTTAGCATTAGAGCATTTTTGATTTCAATGGTAAGCAATTAAGACGGTATTCTCTTTTATAACAAGCAATATCTTAGCTGTATTTTGAGTCCGCAGCGAAATAATATTCTAAATGGTGAGGGGGTTTGAAAGTGAGAGGGAAGGGGTGAGGGGCGATGTTACAATCCTTATTCTGAATGTCACATCATGGCGATTTTAGTATTCATATTGGCGAGCGGGGCGACTAGAGTCCGACTGATTAACCGGCTTTAACCACCTTCGACCAAACTTCAATTTCGGCCAAAATTAAGCCGAAAGTTTGGCCTAAACTAGCGTGACCATTTATCCCCCTTTGAGGGGGATTATCCACCTTTCGGACTTGGCTATCCCCCAAATCCCCCTGAAAAATCCACCTTTTTTCCAAGATTTATTTATGAAAGAAACGCCATTTTTCGAGTTTTCGGCTATTGTCGAATACGCATTCGCTCTGCCAGGAACATCAGCACCAGTGGAACGTATTTTCTCGGCGATCAAATTACCAAAGATTACCAAAAACAATATCAATCTCATCTGTTTGGAGTTTTTCGATTATTTGAAAAAGGACAAAGATATGTTGAAACAAATCTCTTCCCAAGAAAAATACAATGAATCTTAAAAAATCCATAATTTGATTTATTAATACAATTTTTTTCATTTTTATTTTTTACCCCCCCCCCATTTTATCCCCCTTTGGCTCCAAAAAAAATGGTCACGCTAGCCTAAACCGAATGTACAAGTGAACGGTCAAATATCAATGCAATAAAAGCAAAAGTTTTTTTTGAAACTCAAGTTTCCCAAAAATTTGTATTTGTGGATCATAGGAAAAGATTTATTTGCCAGTGAAATTTCCTCGTCAATTCAAAATATTTGGCCAAAAAAATGTTTCCGGTAAGATTTCGTCCCGAATAAAGTGACACTACAGACAGATTTTTTTTTTGGAATATTTTTGCCCAAGAAATTAAAGGGTCTTTCAATAAGGACGCTCGATTTTTAAATGTAAATAAAACAAGTTGTGTGTGAGACATACACTCAATTTTAGTTTTCGTTTGAAAGAATATTTTATGGCATTAAGTATGGAATATAACGTCGTTCAAATGTTCGCCGCGGCTTTGCTTGGTGGCACGTATTCGGGAGGTCCAATTTTCGATGACTTTGTCGTATAAATCTGGCTGAATTTGCTGGATGTCGTTCGTTATGTTGGCTTTGAGGTCATCAATTGTTTGAGGTTTATTCGCATAGACCTGCGATTTAAAATAGCCCCAAAGGAAAAAGTCTAAAGGCGTCAAATCGCCCGAACTCGTTGGCCAGTTCACGTCGCCACAGCACGAGATAACCATGCCCACAAATCGCTCGTGCAGAATGTCCATCGTGGCATCTGCTGTGTAGCGCCGTCCTGTTGGAACCACATGTTGTCGGTATCCATATCATCCAGTTTAGACCACAAGAAGTTAGTTATCATCGATCTGTAGCGCTCGCGGTTGACGGTTATGGAAATGCCAGTTTCGTTTTGGAAGAAGTTCGGACCGATGATTTCGCCAGACCAAAATCCGCACCAAACAGTGACTTTCTCGGGATGCATTTGCTGCTGGTGTATCTCGTGTGTATTGGTATCGCCCCAAATCTGACAATTTTGCTTGTTGACATATCCATTCATCCGAAAATGAGCCTCGTCGCTAAAGATGATTTTTTTTTGGCGAAAATTGGGTCAACTTCCAACTTCAACAAATTTGATGATTTGCACACGTTGTTCAAGGCTATAACCTTCCATGGTGATTTGTCAGACACTATTGAATAATTCTGTGGTCACAAGGAAAAACCGCTTAAGTCGAGTTATGTAGTTTAAAAGGTTGGTGCATATTTGAATTCTCCTTATCCAGTTCTATATTCTGTCAAAGTTTGGTTTTCATGCTGTACCCCTATGAAGAATGGCAGAGCTAAAACCATATAACCTAAGTCATTTTTGCTTTCAAAAAAAAAAATAATCAAAACTTTAAACCCAAATTACTCAAAACACGCTTTTTCGACTGAAGCAGTTTTTCCTGGTGACCACAGAATTCACAATAAATTTGACAGATGCTGCTTTAACAATATGGCCGTTATAACCTAACAAACTTCGAGCGTGCTTATTGAAAGACTCTGTATTTTCACGGCCCAGCTATGTTATAGATTTAAAAAAATCTAAAGCGGACTTACTAAATTAGGCAAGCCTAATTTGATTTCCTAACTTTTTCATCAAAACCCACTGTTTTTTATTGACCTACAAGCAGCATAACAAAACTTTCCCTGCATATGAAATAGTCGCAAATTTCTTTAATCTTTTATTCATCTATCCATTCATCTTTCATTCAATTCGGATCATTATTTTCCGAGTAACAACCAAAAAATGATTTTTTCAATGAAACTCCCTAAAGGGAAACCCCTAAAACCCGAATTACTGACCAAATAAATGTCAAATATTTACTTTCGTCTTCTATAGATAGAAAGTATTGTTTTCATAGCGGAGACCGACTTGTTAGAAAATTTCTGATCATTACGAAATCCGTTTCAGGCATAATTATGAGGATATCCGTACAGATGTCGGTCCGTCCGTTTTACGTAACTCGAGAATCTTCGATAACGCTTAAATAACTCATGAACGCGTTGATCTTTGAAATTTTTTTCTTATTAACTTTTACAAAAATCATAGTTTTCTATCAATTTTTGGAAAAGCAACGGTGGGTATAACGGTTACCTCCGATACAATTTTTTTGACCATTGAAAAATAGCGTTTTTAAAATTTTTTTGAAACCTATGCGCGTTCAGGAAAAAAGGAATAGGGTAAAGTCGGGTGAAATGGAACAGAAGGTGAAATGGAACACCCCCACTATTTCGCACTTGTCAAACATAATTGCTATTGCTGTCGGCAACAGTTTGTTTGGTATATCAGAAAACCTCGACGCGTTAAGGTATCGCCACGCTGCATACGTTTGTTTATTTTTTATAAGCAAAAAACCATAAAAAAAATATCGTTTTTGTCGTAAAACTTTTTTTGTGGATTTTTTAGATTTAATTTTTTTGGTAAGTATTTGGCGGAGTGATTGTGTGGGTACATCAAAATGCACAGTTATATTCACACTACGTAAATTTATTGATAAAAGCAGCAAGTCGAGACATGTTAGTTTCTGATTTACAGTAATGTCAAATGCAACCAAAAGGGTGAAATGGAACAGCCAAACGGAGGAGTATTGGAACATATAAATATTGGAGCCTATAAAACAAAAAAAAAATCTAAAAAATCTTAACCGCGGAAGACAGCTTCCCAAAAATATGAAGACTCGGAAGAAGAAAGGGACGAAATAATTTATATGAGCGAGTCTGATGGACCTGAAGATTTCGGAAAAACAATTATGTAGGATGTGGGGAGGAGTACATGAAAACGCAAAAAAAGACGACTGCCTTCAATGTGTCATCTGTAATTTGTGGTCGCACGAGTCCTGCGCGTCATTTGCAATGACTTGGAATAAATGCGGCAATAAAAATTTGAATAAAAAGTAGTGTTCCATTTCACCTTATGGTAAGTTCCATTTCACCCGACCATGGAGGACAAATGGAACTTTTGATCTTTTTTTTAAAATAAAAAAAAAAATATTGAATTACCCTTTTTTTTTATGCCAGAGTTCTGATTTTATTTTTACGTTTGTAATAAACAATGATTTTATTTTTGTTTCGTTTAAAAAGCTCTTTTATTTCCCGAGATATTTCAAAAATAAAAAAGGGTGTTCCATTCACCCGACTTTACCCTATAACAAAATTTCAAGGATATAAAATTTTCTACATTTTTTGCTTTAACGGTTTTTTTGGTATCTTTAACGGTCCTAAAGAAATTTGAAAATAATTCAGAAAAAATGCATATTACCAAATTTATAGGAAAGAAATTTTCCACATTTTTTTTTTTGCTTTAACGATTTATACGATCTCTAACGGTTCTCAAAATATTTCAAAAAAGTTAAGTTTTTTGAAAATTTCTCGGACACTATGCCCTATTATGAAAAAATGCATATAACCGAATTCAAAGGAAATACAATTTCCTGCATTTTTGCTGTAATGGTTTTTACGTATTTTTGAGATATTTGCAAAAAATTCTATTTTTTACATATTTTTTTTTCTAAAACTAGGTTTTACAAAGGAAAGTTTTGTGTTGATCACAACTGATAATTTCATAGTTCTACAAATTTGCAAAGTTTCGTGAAAATCGGATAGTGAAATTTCCGTAGGTCTGTTTTGATGTGTGTGAAGTACACGAAGTAGTAATTGTGTGAAGTAAAAAAAATGTGAAGTGTACAGTACTGACGGCATACAGTATCTAGGTTTCAATATATGTGAACTTTGCGATTTTTAATAATAGACAAAATCTACAGTTGAGCTAAAAAAGGAACGCAAAGAAAAAATTGTGATAAATTAAGAACGTAATCATGTTAATTCCATATAAAATGTAGGTTTTTAATGCATAAATCCGCAACAAACTTTTCTTCATAATCAGGTTCGTCGCTGAAATCTTTCGTTCGCTGGCATTGTTTCCCACTTCATCATTGTCTTAAGAGCTAAGTACCGATACGAATTAGCTGTTTACAGCAAATATGTCATCAAAGTCCATTGAATATACATAATTAGGAATTCTAAAGAATAACCGAAAATGTGAGAAAACGAATGGCATTTATTGACTTTACTGGATTTCACACTTTTATAATAAAAACTTCAAATTGAAATTAATCCATTGCCGGCCCATAGTTTTAGTGGTTTCTTGTGTATTCAACGTCTTCTTTAGATGAAAAGTGTTAGCTGTTAACCGTTACCAAAGAGAAAATCATATTTGCTTTCCACCAAATATTCAACCATGTTCACCTGTGAATAAAACAAAAACAAACCAAACCAAAAGAAAAAAAATTCAAACTCCCAAGCATAGGTTTTGAAATACAAAAAAAAATAGCCATCTTACAGTACTCTAACCATCCATTAATGTGGCACATGAAAGAGCGTTGTTAAAACAAAACCACTGCACCGTACGAACTTTAATAAATGGCCACACAAATAATATTCAAAGAAGTAAAACAGTAGAAACCGCCATCATCATCATCATAATAATCGACAGTCGAAACAGAGACGAAATAACCGCTCATTCGTTTGTTAGTTTGGGGAAAATACCATATAGAAAAATAGCAGCAGTCCACCAGCCATGGAAAAAAAATCCACCGCAAAATTAAAAATGAAAACATATTTTTTTTCATATTTTTGGGGAAAGAAAATAACACGAAGAAAATGCCATGTCGTCCATCCATCCATTCTTTAAGATTTTCGGACAGACGGACGGACAAACGGACTGTTAAAAATATTTGACCGATGCGCTACACCGATGGATACCTAGTCGAATTGTTTAACATTTGGCTAGATGGATGTGGATGGATTTGGATGGATGGATGGATCCATGGATGTGGCACTAACGTTAAAATTAAACAACGGACAGTGAGAAGAAACGGTTCTAAAACAATAACAGACCGAAAGTGATGACTTTGGTTATGATGGGTGGACGAACATCGATAACAAGTATCATAGTATATCTTCTTAAATTTCTTACAGTTTCTTCGTGTCTTCATCTCCATATTTTTCGCCAACTAATAATTCTTAGCCAGAATCTTTAGGTTTTTTTTTGTTCTTTGCAGTGGAGTCTATATGTGTATAGCCTAGAGGCAAATGAGAAGACCATTCATTGATATCGAAGATTTAAACAGTGGCCATAAATAAATGGAAATGTCTTTCTTCCTGCAGTTTGCAACTAATTCCGCTTGGAATTTTTAGATGAATTGGTTCCAAAGACTATTTCCATTTATGGCATTACATCTAGGGATGCAAAATCGTTCATAAAACCTCGATATATCGAAAATCGATGTTTTTTGTAAGGCGACATCGATGTCAAAAAACATCGTCCTGAAAACATCGATACCTCGATGTTTTCCCGATGTTTTGGAAAAGTCAAATTTAATGAATAATTTAGCCACCTGGCATATGCTCTGCTGTGGGTGGAGTGCACGCAGTTAGAATTAACACGGTTTTAATTCTTCTTTTACGTTTAACCACCAAAAACCCGTTAGTTTTCGAGATATTCGCAAAAAACTAATTTTTTTGAAATGTCGGCATAACTTCATAACGGCTTAAGATACAGAGTTTTAGTAAAAGACAAAAATGTAGCAAATTTTATTGTCTTCAAGTTTTGTAATACATAAGACTACTGGAAAATGGTTAGTTTCGGAATAAATCGCAAAAAACGAAATCGTAGTTTTTAAAAAACCGCCGTTTTGGTTACTTCCGGTTAACGGATTTCCACATCAGGACCAAACTTCTCTGTAAAATTTCATGGCTAGCTCTGGTATTTTTTGCGAAATCTTGTAGAAAGATGAAACCGAAAATTGATACCAAAGGAAATTGAAACAAATCTTTAAGTAGAGTGGCTATATTAAATCTATCTAAAAACTAGTCCCTCTAGTCCTAAAATTAGTTTCTCTACTAATTTTATGAAGAGTAATATTCTAACATCGTGGATAACAACATCGATACCTCGATATTTTGGCCCGTTCAACATCGAGGTTAAAACTCGATATTTTTCAACGATACCTCGATGTTTGCAAAACATACCTCGATGTTGGCATCCCTAATTACATCTCAAGGTGGAACTGGACCTCCTCAATTGAAATTCCCTAACAATTTTATGTCTTATTGCGAGCACAATCTACATAGATTGCGAACCACTGATGAATTTGTAATGATTTTTTTATTTAACCCACCAACAGCGGAAGCCGTGCTAGCAATCGAAGTTAATGAAAGTTATATTTAAACGACAAAACCATTATATTGAAAAAACCATTTCCGGCAAAACGGCGACGTGAACCAGCAATACACGAACATTCGAGAAGAATTACGACTCACTACAAGCATCTTCCGGAAAGTTTGACCAGCTTCTAGAGTACATGGTGCCCTTATCAAATGCTGCCACTTTCCCAACAAGCAGGCATTCTAAATCCTGAATCCAAAGCGATCAGACCGACTAGAGTACCTCAAGTGTGGGATTATACAGTGATAGAGTTTTAGAGATAAGTGGTAATAGAAAATAGCGATTTTTTTGTAAATGGTTATAAATTGTGAATTATTAAATTTAAGTCGCTAGAGTTTAAGTTTATGATTAAAGAAGAATCTAAAAAAAAATATTTATTTCTTGATTTTATCGTGTTATATTCCGTAAATATCCAAACAATATTTTAAATTCTATTGAGAGATTATGTGAATGACAAAAAAAATTTTTTTTTAAATGCACTAAAAAGGAAATAATAATTTTTTGAGCACTGTGTATCAGAAATAAAAGCCAGAAAAGCATAAAAAATGAAATAAATATTTATCTCGCTTTTATTTCTGATACACAGTGCTGAAACAATTTTTTTTCCTTTTTAGTCAATTTAAAAAAAAAGCTTTAAAGAAAAAAAAAGCTTTTTTTTGATTTTATTTTTTATACTTTTTAGTTACTTCGTATTTGAGTAGTACCGTATACTTAGGTGACTTTGGCCCAAAAAAAAAGGTCTTAATTATTTTTCGAATATATCTTTACTTTGTGCGTAAGTACCACATAGTTTTTTGTATTTATTTTCTTTGTCAAACCTTACTAAACGTTAATTGCGGAAAATATTAATAACATTTTATGTTCTGCTCTTTGCAGAACTTGTTTTTCGCTTGGGCCAAAGTCACCGAAGGGTTGGGGTGACTTTATATTTAACACCAAATATCTTAGAAAGACATTTTCAACCCTTGAATCAATAGTGTACGTTTCACTTTCAACTAATAATGCTCCACGCAGTATGACTCACACGATTTTCCGCGGCAAGCAATTACCGGTATTTATTTGAAAACGAATTACTAAAACGAAGAGACTAGTAAAAAAAACCTGTAATATGAGAAATGTAGGCCATATTGGGATGCCAAACTTTTTTGTGAGTTGGGCCAAAGTTACCCGCCAACATCCCGTTTTACGGTATGACTAAAAATCTAAACTGAAAAGAATAATCACATTACCATAACAGTTATCCTTACAGGCTTCTTAATGACAGAATGGTATTGAGCGACGCTAAAATACCCCAAATGCGGTTTTTCCCGGGAAATTTAAAAAAAAGGATAATCACACTATTTTAACAGAACCTTTTTGACTCCAGAATAAGATTCAGCGACCCCAAGAACCCCAGTATGAGATTTTGTCAGGAGAATTTGAGGAAAAGGTTGATCACGTTATCCTTACAGGACCTTCCCTTATACTCACAAGGACGAAGTCTGATTTTGTCCGTTGAAGAACTTAGAAAGTCCTAGCCCAATCCTTCCGAAAATGACGCGAACTTTTTTTCTCTAATGCCGCGGTCACACGACGCTGTTTTGCCAGCCGCTGGCTGCTGTTGGTTACTAGCGCTGTCAAGTAGCAACAGCAGCCAGCATACTGAGAGGGTTCACACGATTTATACTTTAGTAGCGCTGGCAAGTAGCAAAACAGTGGTTTGACAATTGAATCTGGGAGATTTTTTTAATAATAAACGTTACACACAAATTTAAATAAATAAACGTAAAATAACAAGTTACAATAAACAAACTTTACCACTTATCAGACTTTTGGCAGCTCAGAAACCATGCGACAATGTCACGTGATCCCTAGTAGCCCTGGCAAAGTAGAACGGTCTCTACTTCACTAGCGCTGCTGAAATCATCACGCTGCTGCTGGTAGTAGCAACGCAATAGGGTTCACACGGTGCTGCTAAAACGGCTGCTAACAGCCAAACAGCCACAAGCGCTGGCAAAACAGCGTCGTGTGACTGCCGCATAAGTGATACTCGACAATCTAGTTTGCTCCAAATTTATATAAATCAAGTGGCTCCAATTAGAATTTTTTTCAAAATTGCAGTCAACAGGTTTCTACGGGCTGATAATAGCTTCGAAATGCAAAAGAAAAAAATCCTGTTTTGATAAAACCGATCTTTGTAATTAAAAGCTTTTATTTAGCGCCTTTGTATATGTCTGTTTGTTTGTTTGTCTTTCAGGGTCAAATCTTGCGATCTAATTTTGGCCCACTGCCACCCATCCGATTGAATTGAAATTTTGCACACATACGTAAGTCCGATAACAATACAATTTTTTGTTTACGAACGGACCGACGGACAACCAGACGGACGGACATGCATGCGGAAATCAAAATCTTTTGTCATCACAAACACTCTGGTGTACTTCATTTTTGTGTCCGACGATTGGTTACAAACGGTATACTAAATCTAATATACTACTGATTCTCATATAGAGTATAAAAACCAAGAAATACTAAGGATTTTTATTACGTAAAGCCACGACATGTGCCTCTCAGGCAGACATTCTTTTGTTTTTGTGACAGTTTTATTTATTTCTAGAGTTTTTGGTCTCTTTTTCATTCTATACTTGTTTCTGTTAAAAATTTATTTTTGTAAAAAAAATTCGTTTGAAAAATATGTATTGTTTCTTTTTAAAACTGTAAAGAAATTAGAAAAGTTTCTAAGAAATTATTAGTTGTAAAAGTAAAAAAACATTCGCATGACATTATCGAGTTACTGGTCACGTTCTAATCAATTTTGTTTAATTCAAATAAAAAACGCATATAATTATCACATCCGTGATTTTTTCTTCTCCAAATATAACTTCTCATAGGCTCATATTTCAGTTAACTAGACAAGACAGAGCATTCGCTTATTCTATGAGTTATGCTCAAATACCGGTTCGCTTTATTCAAATTGAAGTCTTCTATTTAGCATCCATGGATCATAAGAACTGACCCATCATCATAAAACGGCACATTTGCGCCGACAACGTCTTCAAAAACCAAAACTATCAGTGGTCAAAATTCTCAAACGGCTCCCCAGTGAAATTGATGGAGGAGCTGAAGATTTTGAAGATTTTCGCTCAACTCAAGATGAATTCAAATGCGAGACGTCTTCCAGAGCGCCTCACAGTCAGTGGTCGGTCATCTATCGAAAAGAATTTCGTGGTTTTCTTGGTGCTGCGATGTTGTACTAATGTCTGATTTCATATAGAGAAATTACGAATTATTACGAAATTGGGTTAATTGAGCAAAACGAAATCTTTTCTTCTTCTTTCCTAGAACAGTATGAGAATTTGTGCGGGATTTTTTTTTTTTTGATATGATGGTTGGATTAATGCTCGCGGAAATGAATCTTGTCCGAGTTTACAGGTAAATTGATACTAACGTTTCTAGGTCGATGGATTTGATGGAGAACTCCTCCAACCAACATCAACAATTATCTGGGATTCGGGTTATGAATCGTAAAATTAATGCATTTCTTTTGTTTTGTGATAAATTATGGAGGAGACTTGTACAAAAATTAGTTTCCACTTAGTATTTCACGGGAATTTTGAGAAATTTTCTTGAAAAAAAAACAAACTTTGTTGTCAAAAAAAACTCTAAAAATACTGAACAACAAGGTTTTTGTTTCCTGGTATCAAATGGCTGTTTCTTAATTTTTTCAGCGTGTTGATTTCAAATATAAATTCCGTCTGTCTCTATCGGGCTAGGAGGAAAAGAGAAAGATGAATAAACATCTCCATTCGTCTTCCTTTTCACCCTATAACTCCGCAAATTATTCAGCTAGAGCGAAGGATAGGGACCGCATGAAAAAGGGCCCAAAAAATATTTGGAAACTTCACAATTAGTATTTAACACTAGATTGCCCAAGCAAGTCATTTTGACTGCTTTTTAATTTCAATCAGAAAAACAATTATGTACATAATGACACAATTTGTTAGAATTTTGTGACTTTTTGTACAACATATAAATGCGTTTATTAATAATTGTAGTTACCTCCCCCCTCCTTCATTTCCGGTATATATATATATATGTGTGTTATACCTATATTGCCAAAAGCAGTCATTTTGATTGCTTGACTTCCTTGGGCAATCTAGTGTTAAAAATATTTTTCCTAACACTTTTTTTTTGTATACGGTCAAGAAAAAAATGTCATTTGTTTGAGAGAGGGGGAAAGGAATTGTGGGATTTGAGCCTGACCTTCTAAGAGAAACAAATTCGTGAAAAGTTTCAAGTCTCTAGCTCAATAATTTCCGTAATTAAAGCGTGAAAAAAGAGACGAACCGAAATGTATATTTATCTCTTCCTTTTTCCCTAGCCCGGTAGAAACGAACGGATTTCCGATTTGGAAACAGCACGGCAAAATCTATACGACCCATCTATTGGATACCTCTCTCTCCCTCGGCGCTACAACCGGTTCACGGTCTTGGCCTGCCACAATGTCTCTCGCCACAGGTCCCGGTCGCGTGCCGATGTTCTCCACTTTTGCATCTTAATCCCAGTTTTACATCCTAATCGAGTGAACCACGCAATACACAACGCATATGAAGCGAGTTGCCCACCAAAACAAAGGAGATCCAAAAGGGAAGTGCCTTGGTGGATTAACGAACTAGAGAAGCTAAGGAAAAAAGCCAGACGACTCTTCAATAAAGCCAAGGAAAACGGTAAGTGGGAAAAATACAGAAAAGCCCTGACCGACTACAACAAGGCAATAAGAGCATCCAATTCACTTCGCGTCCTGATCAACTCCGTCTTGCCATCTGAGTTTGGGTCTTCCTCGTCGCCTTGTTGTTAATAACCTACCACAGCAGATTTTCCGAGCCGGGTCGAGTCACTTTCACTCATTCGAAAGACATGACGAGCCCACCGGAGTCTGTCGAGTCTTATTAGCTTAACTACGGACACGTCCTGATATCTCTCATCATTGTAGTCATTGTAGAGTCTCCAGAATCGTCCCCCCTTATGTATGGGGCCAAAGATACTTCTGAGCGTCTTCCTCACAAACGCGAACAAGAGGTCGCAATTATTTTTTCTTAGTACCTAAGTCTCAGAGGAATGCATGAGGACTGGCATGATCAGGGTCCTGTACAGATGCAGTTTATTTATTATAGTCAGGTTTTTGTTATTGGATACCAAAAAATATTGTATACCAAAAAACAGAATAATAGTGAAAATTTGTTGCAGAGTGAAATATGCGACTCCTTCAGTGAGATAAAAATAATAAAATAAAAAAATAACAATAGATTTTCTTAAAGTCATTTTATCAACGATCGGAAATTACGGAATAAATTTAACAAATCTTTTATCAGTCTTGTTTCAATCTTAACAAGATTTCAAACATTGTTAGGCAATTCGATATCTTAGGTATTTTAAATGGAATATAAGTGCTATAGTTATGTCCTTAAGTTATGTCTTTTATTCCGCAATTTCCGATAGTTGATAAAACTATTTCATCAATCTCTTGTAAAACAAATGTTCATTACTATTTTTGTTTTTTGCCGCAGAGCTTGCAACAAATCGCTTATTTTCAAAATTTTTAAATTCTGATTTCCCAAAATATTCCAAAAAAAGAAGAGTTAAGGCCTGTGTCCACATGGAAGTTTATTTGCAGAAGTCGCTTCTAGAAGAGATTTCTGGTGTCACAACTTCTGGAAGTTCACTTGCAGTTAGTGTTTCCACGGGAAAAACTTCCAGAAGTCTCTGCTAGAAGCGACTTCTGCAAATAAACTTCCATGTGGACACAGCCCTTTATATAACATACGTTCGGCTGTACCTTTGAAAGAAGGATGTTCCCATGTAACTTTTAAACCCCTCAACGGCGAAGATTGAACCATACTGTGTTGGGTGGCTTGAGATGGCGCGGATGTTATTACCCATGTTTGCAGCAGGAATTCCTCCCCCCCCCTCACCCTCACCTGCTATCTCGTAAACCAGTCAACGGACTTTTATGGGGTTTCTTCCTTTGGATAGAGGACTTTTTAGAGAGCATATCAGATCAAAAAAATCACATTGTGCGCAACTGATAAAATGCTTTTTCAATTTATTCCGCAACTTTCGATAGTTGATAAAACTGTTTGAGCGAAATTTCATGTTTATACCTTTCTTATACTTCTTAAATTAATAAAACGAAATCATAAATAGAGTCCGACCGATTAATCGGCTTCGGCCACCTTTGGCGAAAAATCACACCTTCGGCCAAACTTGTGCGTGTGTTTGTATTCATGTGTTCGTTCGTATGTATGTATCTTTGGAACGAGATTTGTAAGGTCGACTTCTACCAGTAAACCTCAACCGATTTTGACACGGTTTTTTGTAATTGAAAGCTGGTATCGTCCCATAGAATTCCATGAAAGGCGATTTTGGAAAAAACTAACCAATTTCGAGAAAATTCCGAAAATCTTTTTCATTTGTATGCGATAGGAGGCGAGGGGTAGTTCAATGTTTCTCATTTTGGAAAATCTTTATCTTTATGTCAAATTTCAACTTTCTACATCAATTAGTTCTCGAGTTTTGCAAGGTTTTTGTATAAAAAACTCAACATTATACCCAATTGTTTTCATCATATGAAATTTTATTATGTAAGAAAGGTATATCTCACCGTCAGGTGAATTAAGCTGTATTTTTACAGTTCTTTTTTCTTTTGAGAATTCACTTTGTGACAAATCGCATGTTTCATTTTTAATTAAAAGAAAAACAATTAAAATCGAACAAAAAGCCAAACACAAGCGAAATTTTTTTTGAAAATTTTCGTGCTGAATTTAAATAATTAAAAATCGATTAATGTATGTTAGATGCTTTTTATAAATAACTGACACTCCGAAATTCGTCTCAACATTTAATAATCCGCAGTAATCTGTTTTACCTTCCTTACTTGACAGGCTAAAATCCCGCAATAAAAAGAATTTGGAAAAATGAAAATTCCAATGATATTTGCGATTCTCATTTTATTATTCTCAATGCTTAAATCCTACCATTGCGAGGTAAATTTGAAAATTAACTGAAAAAAATATTTTAATCAAAGTTTTTAAAATATATTACAGCTAAAATATGTAATAGAACCAAGAAAATTTCAATGTGATTTGTACAAGGATCAATTGTGCAGAAATCCAATCTGTATAATTAACAAAGTTGGTAGAAAATCGACAGTTACATTTAATTGTACACTAATACGAATTGCTTATGATGTGATTGTAAGTAAAATATGTCTGAATGAATATGTTTAGACTGTACGAATTCGCACAGCGTAGCGAAAAAGTTCAACTTACTAAGCGATCTTATATCGTATGTCATCTACATGAGCTCTAATTTTGTATTACATAATGCGGAGAAATTAATTTCTATATAATACAAAATTAGAGCTAATGTAGGTGACGTACGATATAAGATCGCTTATTAAGTTTAAACTTTTTCGCTACGCGGTGCGAATTCGCATTTGGTGTGCGAAATGGTTAACCCCTGCACGGTTGAAAATTTTAGTACAAATTTAATAAAAAAAGGTATTCATATAAATCCATAAACAACTGGTATAAAGTTTATAAAGTATGATGGTATAGAAGTTTATAAGTTTTTCCATATAAATTACAAATGTCCACATATAAAGGTAATTTATATTCTTTGGTATACATCTTATATAATCAACCTATTAATTTTCTATATAAGCTAATGGTATGCAATTTATACGCCCAGGTATAAATTACTTTAATAAATCGTCGGCTAAAAGTGAAATTGTGCTAAGTCCATTTGGTATAATATTCCAGAAGAGCAATGAAAACCTTGTTAAATCGTTTTAATTCTCTTTCAATAATACTGAGTTTTATTTAAATGAGAAAAATTGTGCTCAGTTTTCTTTAAATGAGGCTCTGTTTTCTTTAAATGAAAATTAAAATGATTTAACAAGGGTTTTTATTGCTCTTCTGTCAAATTTGGTATAATGGACTTAGCACAATTTCACTTTTAGCCGACGAAATATATTGTATAGATTGTATACCATTGTTAATTTATACCAAATTGGTATAATATTAATAGAAATAATATATGAATTAAAAGACATTTTTTTATTTTTAAATTTTATTTTAAATTCACAGTTTTACATTTTTTTCGTTACAATATATGTTTTGTTAGTTTTTCGGGATGTCGCTTTACAATATGTCTCGCAAGTTTTTACAGTAAGAATTTTAAATCTTTTAGCGCAGCTTTAGGGTGATTTAAAGCAAAATCATAACAAATCTATAAATTCAAAGATTTAAGATATTTCAAATTGACACATTTTCAAGTTATACCAGTTCTGGACAAAGGAAAAAGTATTTGGAATCATCGAATGGGCTTAACGAATTGTTTTTATTTAACAGAAGGCTCTATAATTTACAAAGGTTTGATAAATAAAATTAAACCAAATTATTTGGAACTTACGAGCTCGCCTTCGCCTGCACCTTGAACTTCAGACTTCAGGCATTTGAAGATTTCAACACAGGCTCGAGCTACCGTACACTCTAGAAAATTTTATTGTAATTTTACCCCTATTATCGTAGGAAACCATTTTCCTACGATAATAGGGGTAAAATTACACCGAGTCGTAATGGCTATGCATTTTTACTCATTTTGTGGCGTACAAAAGCCTCTTTTATGGGGGAACTTTAAGCTAAATAAGAAGTAAAAGTACAATACGGGTGTAATTTTACGACATGGATGTTTAAAATTACCACATTTTTGTTGTAATTTTCCTCCTATTTGGTAGCAAAACCGCGTCTTAAAGGTGTAATTTTACGACATTTTTTGTTTAAAATTACACCGAAAATGGTATTAGAATTTCTCGGCTTATACGGTCTGCAAAAACAAAAATATTATATTATTTTTGCGGATGTTTTCACATCCAAATTTCCCGGGCATGTCTGCCATGTGGCAGCCGCCACACAGGATTTTGGTAGAGTAAAACTCGATTCGAGTATTTATACTCCGATGTCACAAACCTTATGCGAATTATAAGGTTAAGGTTAAATTGTCCGTACAATAATGCAAAAATACCCTGCGAGCGTGTTTTTACACCAAAATGAGAGTAAAAATACGAATATTGGTCGAAATTTTACGCAAGGTTTAAAATTACCCTATTTCTAGTGTAATATTAATGTTTTTTGGGTGATTTTACAACTTAAATGGTGTGCGAGCTAAATTCTGATTTTTTTTCGAAATTTTACGACGTTTTTGCAAATTTACCCCGTTTTTACCCCATTTTTCGGTTTAAATTCAAATCCATTTTCTACAGTGTAGTCTGTTCTGGAACTGTTGGGCTTTCACCACAGGTTTCTTGAAGGTATGAAGCTAAGTACGAAACCACTTTTCGTCGTGCACTTTTTTCAAGGATTCCGGTTCTTTGATATTTTTCAATCACTTCGAAGCCACAATTTTGCTTACAAATGTAAGTTTTGAAACTCTGGAAATTTAGAAAGAGTTCGTATGTTATGTTACCAAAAATACTGGGACCTGTTGTAAAGCACGATATGATTATGTTCGAATCTCATCTTGCTGTTAGTATTTTCTACTAACAACAACAATACATAATTTCATGTCGACACAATTATGATCGTACTTCAAAATAGGGCCACTGGCAATGTAATTAGAAAGGTTACCTCGGAAGTAATCAGCAAAGAAGGACCTGCTGCAGCGTATGTTCTTTTCAATATAATAGAAGAATCAATAGGAGGAATTTTGTTCTCTTGTGCTTCACACAAAATGTTTGTACTTTGGATGGGCGGTACAATTTCTGTGTTATATTAATATTATATATAATTCAAAAATACACAGGCATATATAATGTTTACTCACTATCCAAATCTACAATGCTCTTTATTTTGATATATAAATAAAACTCTGGATGTAAATAAAACTGGCTAACATACGCATTGCTGCTGCTCATATACTTCCCACGATCTTTACCTGCTGACGGTCAGAACGAAAATGATTTCTGCCTACTACTTTTCCCAAACCGGTTCACACGGTTTGCATGTATGCAGATTGTCGATAAGCCATGATTTCGAGTGGCAACTTTTCCCTCCTCAGTCGTTTCTCCCAAAAATCGGCTTAAGTAAGCCCGAAAGTTGCCGTTTGTAATACCGCGCTATAACAGCAGGCGTAACATAGCCACTTAACGGTAGTTTTTGCCATGTTATACTTTTTGGTATAAAAATAATAGTTTCAATTTATAAATCTTTGCACTGATAGACTTAGAAAATAAATTTTATACCAAACGTTTATAAACGCTGCGCCGCATATTGAAATTTTGTTGTGTTTATACTATTTGGTATAGAACTCGGAGTTTCAACGTATAAACACTGTGAATACCCTTGACTTTATTATATTTAATACCATTTTTGGCATACATAGGGTTTATAAGGGAGAGGTTATTAAAAAAGTATACAATTTATACTCCAATTTCTAACCGTGTGGAGCCCAATGAACGTAACGCGAACGCAACATTTCAGCGGCAGAACCCACTGGTATCTCGTGAAGTAGTACAAGTGACATAATATAAAGTGGTATAAAGTTGGCAAAATTACAAAATGGATAATTTTGAAGCGATAATTTGCTTTGTTGGTCTTTATCTTTGTTATGCGTGCGGCACCCACGCGATGAAGTTAAAAACTACGCATTTATATGAGTAAATGTATAATTGCTCGTTGCTCAGACGCGTTGCCGCGTCCGTGCTACGTAGAGTAGGCTCAGTTTCTACTTTTAGACGCGGTGACTACTACTAGATGCCAGAACAAAATCATGCCGCACGCACGAACGCGTAATTGGGGTTTAGGCTTAAGGCTATCAATTTTTCCTCGAACGACATTTCCCCAACCTCACTTTATGAACTGTCAACACAGAATTGCTGCGGCAAAGTTAGGTTAGAAGTTTGCAAACTTTTTCGTTATATGTGCGTTCTCTGCGTTCACTGTGCTCACTCCAAATGATTTCTATGGAACAAACTTGTAAGTGGCAGTTTGTGCGTTCTGTTTGCGTTCATTTGGTTCCAGGGGTAAGGGTTACTAGCAGAGATGCAAGCTCAAAAGACTCAACAGACTTCGGTGGGCTGGTCATGTCATTCGAATAAGTGGAAGTGACCGGCTCGGAATGTCTTCAAGGCGACGAGAAAGCCCCAACCTCAGATAGCAAGTCGGCGTTGACCATGACGCGAAGAGAATTGGGATGCAAAACTGGAGGACATCGGCACGTGACTGGGACCTCTGTCGAGAGACATTGCGATAGGCCAACACCGAAAACCAGTTGGATTTCATATTTTTGGTTTTGGATTTCTAAAATTTTAAAAATTTGGTTTTCTTTCTAGAATATAATTACCCGCAACTATCAAATTTGTTTAGAAAACCGATAATATTTCCTGTACATTTCATACTGAATTTAATGTCAGGAACATTTTTTTTTGCAGATCACACTGACGTTCTCAATGAAAAGAGGATACGCTTATCGACCGATTTCTGATCCTTTTGAATTGACAATTTGTAATAACCAATCGAAGCACCGTCGATATACTATGATTAAAAAACTTTTTACATTTGCGAAGAAGTTTCAAAGCGGCCAATCGGGATGTCCGAAATATGGCTTGCAATCAATTGTTAATGCACCCATATTTACAGATTTTCCGCCAGTTTTTCCAACTGGTGTAGTAAAAGCTGAATATCGAATGCATGAAGTTTCGACCAACATCACAATGATACATTTTTTGTTAATTGTTGATATGAAAACTGTTAATGTTAAATAATGGAATTTTTAGCGTGAGTTATTGAAAGATTCACTGATTTTTTTTTTTGAATAAAATGTGGTTTTTAAAAGTTTATTCCAAAAATCTAAACTTAAAATTTAAAGTATTTCATTGTTAACCATTCATGGGGAAATTGGTATTCGACGAGTCGTCTTTTGGTCAATATTCACTTCATGAAAATCCTGCAGCGATAGAGCACCATTTGACTGATTAGCTGTGGAACCTGAATGTCAGTTTGACTTTGAAGAAGCGTGCAATGGGAACATAGTCGACACGGTTGCCACTAGAGTTACCTCAAAGCCCCCGCTTTACAAACAAAAGGAAAAAAGTTGACGCCTTTCGCCGCCACATTCCCCATTGACATTTGATTCAAACGATTTCGCTTCGAGAATTAAATTTCTTATTTCATAAAAAGTGGATAGCAGGCATTTTTGAAACAGAACAATTTTATTGGCGTCAAAATTTAATTAAAAAACATAACAAACGCAATAATTGCCAATCTGGCAATTATTGTAAACCCGTATGGTGATATGGCATTGTTGAAAGTTTAAGTGAACGACGAACAGTTGTATCAAAAATTCACTTTGAAGTCAAATTTTTTAAAATTTATTCCAATCGGATTTTGATGTATGGAAGTTTTATGTAGAATCATATCTTAAATATTTTTTGTTCTTGGACTTTTTTGATAAAATGCACCGATTTTGAGATATTCACAAAAACCGTTTTCGTTCGTATGGGGGGTACCCCCCCTAATGATCCATTTTTGCCCATTAACGAACTTAGCCTCGCATTTTACGAAAAACGGATCTGCGCAAAATTTCAAGTCTCTAGCTCAATCCGTGCGCCCGCAATCCGCGCCACTGACGGACGGACGGATGGACGGACGGACGGACAGACGAACGGATGAACAGACGGACGGACGGACGGATGGACGGACGGACGGATGGACAGATGGACGGACGGACATGCAAAATTCAATTTTTTTTTATAATTCTAAACACACTGGTGTAATTCATTTTTGTGTGTGATGACGGGATCTTGGCGTTACAAACGGTAAGGCAAATTTAATATACTGAAACCAAAGGGATACTGGTATAAAAAATTGACTGGCAAAATAAAATCAAAGAAATTTTTCGTTAAAAACAAAATAATTTAATTATCCATTAAAATCTGGTTAAATTCTAGATCTGTTAAAATGTTTAAAAAAATATTGAGGTCTATTATGGAACACGATCGTAATGGTAACGATCAAGAATTGCCTGTTGTTGATCGTGGAAAACACTAACAACAAGACACAAGTTCCGATCATTACGATTACGATCGTATTCCATAAAAAGCCACATTATTTTTTTACATATTTTTGCCGAAACTAAATATTGCAGAGGAAAGTTTTGTGTTTATCACAACTGATATTTTTTTTATGTCAAAACCATCTCCACGAATAGCGTAATCTTTCTGCAACAATTGTGTTGATAGATTTATCATTTTTGTATAATAAAACGACAAAGATTTCATAGTATTTCGAATGAAATACCAAATAACCAAATTTTAATATGAATATTACATGATTTGATATAAAAATAACCTAAAGGGCCGTTTTACAGAAAATTTCAAGAAAAAATATTTTTATAGTTCATATAATTTTTCATTTGACGCTTTTCAAATCAAAAAACAGGTAAGTCCAAATCATTGTCGCATTAGTTGTGGTTTCATACATCCTATATTCAGTTTTTACAGAACCAGTTGGAAAAACCGGAGGCAAATCATTGAACATTGGAACATTTACAATTGACTGGATCCCGAATTTGGGGCATCCGGCTTGCCCATTTCGATATTTGATTCCGTAGGTAAAGATTTTCTCTATCAAGGAATTTTGACGCAATTTTGTTTTATTACTGCAGGTTTCCATCAGTACAGGCGGTGTAAGAGGTTGATAATCTTGGGCTTTCCTTTTCAACCAGAACCTCACTTCGATCTAAAAAAAAATACACATTTATAATGAAACCTTTAAATAATAAACTAAAAATTCAGACTTTCCATCATATGTGAAAAATATTTTTAAAGTTATGTACTTACAGCAACGTCATCAACAGGTCTAGACAGTGTGCAATTGAATGAAATTGTAGACTTTTTACCAACATTTCGAAAGCCGCACAGAGCATTTTTACATAATTGATTTTTGTCAAGGTCGCATTGATAATCTGTGACTTTAACGACGTATCTTGGGGCCTTAAACATATTATTTTTTTAAGGAAAAAGAATTTTTATTAATTTAAAAAAAATTACCCCACAATAAACGCAATGGAAAATTCCATATAAAATCACTATTATGCAAAAACGGCACTTCATATTTTTAGTCAATCCGTTCAGAAACGTTATGGAGAAGTAAACCGAAAAGGTAAAATCACTAATGCTTATATATTTATTGGATCGTTGGTTTTGAAAAGATCATTATGTTATCTGATTTAAACCATTTAAATTGAGATTTTAGAGAAATTCGGATTCATCCCAACTAGCATTTTTAATGATCGGCTCGTGTCGGTTACTAGAAATGACTATATCAGATGACATGTGACAATAGGGACATATTAGACACATTTGAGTTACAGTAATCCCTACAACTGCGCGGTAGATACGTTCCACAAAAAGAGCACGCAAACCGAAACCGCGCACTGTGAACCCTACTTTGTATGACATTTTGGGGTTAGAAACATGTTTTTTTAAACGAAAATTATAAAAAAAACCGCGCAGCTGCGAAATTTTTACCGCGCAGTTCGAAATTTTGGTATTAAATACTTAACCGCGCAGTTGCGAAACCGCGCAGTTAGAAACCGCGCAGTGGGAGGGATTACTGTATATCAATAACGGTAAAAGATATCGAAAACAGTGAAAAACAAAATTGTCGGGAATGCTTCACTTTATGTCTTACATTGACCTGTCCAAAACCCGTTATATTTTGAGATAATCGCAACAATCTGTTTTTTTGCTAAATTTCGGTATAATTTACGGTATATCTCGGCTGGTGTAGTGAAAAACAATTTTATTGTCTCTAACTTTTGTCATAAATAAGGCTAAAGGTAGAACCTGAATCGTACGTCGATGCGTCCGTCATGCGTCCGTCCGGTTGACAGTTCGATGCGGTGACAATTGGGTACGGCAACGAATCTGCAGTTAATTCATTGTTTTGCACTTCTTCTATTAGTTTATCGTCGAAACAATTACTTTCAATTTGTTCCATACTTAAATTGCTTAAATCGTAAACAAACTTTTTTGCGAAATGACATTTCCGTGCGTTGCCGCATGTAAAAGTAGAAAGTCGACCTACTCTGTGCGGTTGCCGCATTGGAAAACGTATTATTAGGGGAGTACTCATAGCAGCCCGTTGATTTTACTCGAACTGTCAACGTGACGGACGCATGACGGACGCATCGACGTACGATTCAGGTTCTACCTTAATGAAAAACTTGTAGTTTCGGTGTAAATAACAAAAAACGAAATTACAATTTCTAAAAAGCCGTAATTTTGGCTATTTCCGGTTAACGGATTTCCAACAAAAGTTGACAAGTTCAATATCGTTCAAGGCCAAATACTCTTCTAAAATTTCATGGCTCTAGCTCTATTAGTTTTTGAGAAATCTTCTTCAAAGACTGACAGGCATGTTCCTAGAAAACTGACGGGTTTTTATGGTGCTATGTAAGAAATAAATTTCAAGTTTAATAGTTCTACAAGAAAATAAAAAAATCATCCTGTTTTGAACCGTTTTTTTTACGAAATTTCCCCTCAAAGTTTAAAAGTTGATTATCTCAAAACCACAGTTTTGGGTTGGGTACACGACTATGCTCATACGACGATATCCCTTTCATCTGGGGTGGTACCGACTTAAATTTTTTTTTAAATTTATTATAAATTAACTGTTCTGCGACTATACCAACAGTTCCCTGATACATCAGTCAAGTATTACGCTTCATTGAACTTCCTATTTCTTCACAAGAAAAGGAAAAACATAAAAATCAATTTATGCAAAAGTTTGGAATGCCGAATGAAATTTGCTGCATAGATTGTATACCTACTCATTGCAATTATTGCTCTACGAAAAAATATCCTCAGTGTCCAAGATTTACTGGTTGGTGACTATTGTTATTTTTGACAATTTTCATTCGTTTTAAAATCAACCGCCATTTATGGCCGACGATTTTCGGCCGAATGATAAATGTCAAAAAGGGGAATTGCCAGCACATATGAAGATGCATTTTTTTTAACTTTTTGGTTTCAATTTTCACCGCAAAAACTTCAAGCAGAATACCAAATCTTTTAAATTACTTTTAAAATTAAAGTTAAGAGATGAAAAGATCTTTTTCAAACTATAAAGTAGTAGCGAGGGGTAAGATTGTTTATGTCTCGTTTCCACTGATCAAAACTCGCAGAAGTTTTTTTTTACAGAGAAAAGCCCCTCCGCCAGTAGTCTTGATAAAGAGGTAGATTTTACAACTTCTTTTGAGTAAAGATAAATCAAATGCATAATAGATGGGACAAATAGTGGTCGGATAGAATATTCATGTATAAAAGAAATTTTTGGAATCAAATTCTAAACATTTTATTTTATTTCATTTTTTTTCGATCAAACACCCAGAGAAAAATCTCATTCAATCTGACGAAAATGCTACGTATAATTAACAAATATAGCGTCAATATACGTCCAACACAACTTTGTGTTATCCTAACAAAATTGAGTTTGTTAATTTTACGTTGTCACGTTTTTCAGACGGTTACTGAAAAATCTATGTTATTCTAACAAAAACAATACGTAAACTCAACACAACTTCTGTTGCTCTTAACAAAATTTTGTGTTGTCTTAACAAAAATTGTTACGTTAATTTTACCTTGCTACTTTTCTGTAATGTTTGTTGTTTCACCACTTATCTTTCTTTCAAGCAGCTTTTTTAGTGTGTGTTGAGGGAATATTTTCACACGAACATTTTATTAGTTTTGAAGGGCGATATCTTTATATGTGATTTCATTGCATATTTACTTCAAGATGGAAATATTTTTTTAAGAATGATATTCGCGTAACATAAAATTACTGAAATTTGATGATTTTTGGACCAAAAACTTTAAACGAATAAATATTCTCGGTGCATATGATAGTAATACCTCGAAAAAATACATTCCGCCTGAAGTAGTTTGCAAAAATGAGTATATTTTTAAAAAAATCTGGAAATGTGGGTTTACAAAATTTAACTTAAAATTACTCAAAATTCTTCTTAGAGAAAGATATGACCCCTAAAAATAGTTTTTCTTTATCTAGGTCGATAAAAAATAAAGGTAATGTAATTTTATTGCTTTTTCAAAACTCGAATAATTATATTGGCAAGCAAACAGCCATCTTGAAAAGTTTTCCTACAACAAATTGACGAAATGTTTGAAATGTGTGAGTGTGGCGGGCGACGACGAAAATAATTTTTCAGTTTTTTAGCCGCCATTGAATAAGACAAAAAAGTTGTACCCCGAACAAACAAATTTGTTGGCTTAACAAGTTGATTATGTTGGCTTAACAAGTTGACTATGTTGGCTTAACAAGTTGACTATGTTGGCTAAACAAGTTGACAATGTTGCCAAAATATTTTTGTGTTAAAGTTCAACACAAAATCTTTTGTTGATTTTACTAAGATTTTTCTCTGGGTGTAGGTATCAACAACAAACGATATT
Organism: Chrysopilus asiliformis; assembly: GCA_964034945.1. NCBI lineage: Eukaryota > Metazoa > Arthropoda > Insecta > Diptera > Rhagionidae > Chrysopilus > Chrysopilus asiliformis. Next base: position 88,557,743 of record OZ035960.1, on the reverse strand, counting down.
TGTAATTTTCACAACCTTTTGCGTTGTTACTACACAACTTATTTTCGATATACGATTTCTTTGGGTAAAAATTTAACACAAGCACTTTTGTTGGCTGCACATGGATGTACGTAAATCCTACATATTCTATGTTATTAGAATAACACAATTTTTCGTTCGGAGAACAGAACTTCCGTTATCTATACGTTTTTTCTTGTGTTAAAGTTCAACACAAAGTCTTTTGTTAATTTTACTAAGATTTTTCTCTGGGTGAAAGCACAGTTTTTAAGAAAACCTTAAAAAAATTTACCGTTTATATGGGAGATGCTGAAGCGGATGGACCAATTTTTCAACGAACTTAACTTACATTTTCGTAGAAAAAAATGTCTGTTAAAGGGAAGAATTTTCTGTTACTTAAGAAAATTTGCCAGGTCGGATGTATTAGAATTGTCGGATGTATTAGGATGACTTAGAATTTTATCTATTTAACAATTCAATTTGCATTAAAAGTTTTTAAATCCAAAAACAAATAAACCCAAATCATAGTATTGTTGGTTGTGACTTCGGACATTCTATACTCAACTTTGAGCGAACCGGTTGGGAATACTGGCGGCAAGTCATTAAACACTGGGAGATCGACGAATGCTTGAAGTCCAATTTTGGGACATCCTACCTGGCCTTTATTATGTTTTTTTCCGTATTTGAAAAGTCTGTCTAATAAAGGATTTTGACGCCTTTTTGTTTTATTGTTGCAAATTTCCATCATTGCAGGTGGCGTCAGGGATTGGTACTCTCGTCCTGGCTTTTTGATCCAGAATTTCAAATTAACCTTAGAACAAGAAAAAATATTTAGTAAGAATACATTAAAAACACCTGAAATAATTTCACTTACAACAACATCATAAAAATATCTGTGCAACGTACAATTAAACGAAATTGTCGACTTTTTGCCAATATTTCGAAAGCCACAGACGGGATTTTCGCATAATTGATTTTTGTCGAGATCACATTCAAATCTGGTGGGCTGCATGGCATATCTTTGAGCCTGAATATATATATATTTTTTTAGAAAATCGTTTTTGTAAGAACTTTTATACCTCACCCCATTTATGTAATGGAAAATTCCATATAAAATGATCGCGCAGAAAATATAATTCATATCTGTCCATACGAAGCTTGTGGAAAAGTGTGTGCCCATTTCGAACAAAGTTCTGGGTCGATAATTTCAAAATAATTTGTTTTTCACTGTAATAAAAAAAAATTGAATTTTTCGTTTTGCGAAAACAAATTAAAAGCTAATTTATATTTTAACTTTCGTATATGAAATACGTTGTATGAAGCATAGAAAATATTGAATTTAAGAAAAATTTCGACGTCAACATTTTGCCCGACAAACATTTCCCTGGCACTGCTGTCAATTTCTCAAAAACCACTTGAGTTGCAGCCATGAAATTTCGCATACATGTTTGGCCCCGGTAACTAGAAGTAGGCAAGATGGCACCCATCTATTTTTTTTTGTGAAAGCTAAAAAAAATCGCAAATTCAGTTTTTCATCATCAGATAAGACACATTTTAATTTATTTTCAACCGAATGATTTTGCGAAGTTGTAGATCACTAGCGTTTGATAATATACAAAAAAAAACTTGAATTTAGTCATCCACAAAATGGTTCTACACTATTACCTTACATTTCTACAGAGTTTTGCTAGATCACTCAGCAATATGAATTATATTTCCTGTGCATTTCTTTTATTTGGAATTTTCCAACATGTAAATGGGGTGAGGACATATATTTTTAGAAAATAAATTTTAAAAAAATTCCTTACGCATGTATCGTATTTGTATTATGATCAAAGTACGAGAGCGGACTGAGAAGTAATTGGTCGAGGCAAGAAAATACAGCTTTTTTTCGACAAAACTCATTTTATTTCTCAACATAATCTCCTTTTAGGGCAATACACTTTGTCCAAAGATGCTCCAATTTTTAAACTCTCTCAACAATACGATTTGTCGAAGCCCTCAAAATAGGATATCTCTGTTTCAGCGATGATCTCATTCGACGCAAATCTCTAACCATCAAGACATTTCTTAAAGTTTGGAAACAGATAATAGCCGGAGGGGGTCAAATCTGGAGAATATGGTGGATGACGAACCAACTCGTAGTGCAATTCATGAAATTTTGCCTTCGCGTCTGTGAACTTTTGCGCCAGTGCGTTTTCCTGGTGCAAGAGCATTTTTTTCCTTCACCAAATGCTGCCGCTTTCGCTTCAAATCGGCGTCGAATCTATACATCAGTTTTCTGCATATTATACGCCAGTGATCGTTTTGCTCTTTTCAAAGTATTTGATGTGAATGATACCGTGCGCATTCCAAAAATGGTGGCCATGACCTTGTTCGCCGCCACACCCACTTTGGCCTTCTTCGACTTCGATTCGCCAGGAAAAGTCCATTGTTTTGACTGCTCCTCGGTCTCTGGTGTGTTGTGATGGGTTCATTTTTCTCCCACAGCACAAATAGTCCTTCATATCACGGTTCAACATTTCTTTGAAGTTGTCACACGATCACGCTTGTTGTCAACAGAGAGCAAACGCAGCACCCACATAGCAGCGAGCTTCTCCATTCTCAAATATTTATCCAATATATTCCCCACTCGTTCATGTGATCTGCCCACATCTTCAGCAATCTTGCGCTCCTTAACTCGTCGGTCGTCAATAACGATACCATGGATTTTATTGACAATTTCTGATGTGGTAACCTCTTTTGAACGGCCTGAACGCTTTTTCTTCAAAAATGTCCGTACGACCGCGTTTAAATTCAGCTGTCCAATATTTTTTTTGTTGATATCGAAGGCGCAGAGTCCCTATAAATGGCACGATTTTGTTCGTTTTTCTAAAAATGTCAAAGTTGTTCGCTTTCAATAACTACCAAATACAAACAATTAGCTTGTCATTTAGTTGGCTGAAAATTTGAGACAAGTCATTTGACGGATAGTATTTACGAAAACAACACTGCTTTGATGCTATTTCCTGCCTAGGCCGATTACTTTTCAGCCCGCCCTCGTATTTGTACGAAAGCCAGAAACAAAATTTTTATCAAATATATATTTTTTCAGGCTCAAAGGTACCTAATTCAAGCCACTAAGTTTGAATGTAATCTCGACAAAAATCAGCTATGCCAAAATCCCATCTGTGTCTTTCGAAATATTGGAAAAAAGTCGACAATTTCATTTAATTGTACGCTGCCCACATATTTTTATGATGTTGTTGTAAGTGAAATTATTTCAGGTATTTTTAATATACTCTTACTAAATATTTTTTCTTGTTCTAAGGTTAATTTGAAGTTCTTGATCAGAAGGCCAGGACAAGAATACCAATCCCTTACGCCGCCTGTGGTGATGGAAATTTGCAATAATAAAACAAAAATGCGTCGAAATACTTTAATAGATAGAATTTTCAAATACGGAAATAAATATCGTAAAGGGCAGAGAGGATGTCCCAAATCTGGACTTCAAGCACTCGTCGATGTCCCAATGTTCAATGACTTGCCGCCAATATTTCCAACCGGTTCAGTAAAAACTGAATATCGAATGTCTGAAGTCACAACCAACAATACTATGATTCGGCTTCATTTATTTTTTGATTTAAAAACTTATAATGCAAATTGAATTGTTAAATAAATACAAATTGTAACGTGTGAATATTTTCACTCAAAACAGTCTACTTTCATATTTTTTTCCCTAGGGTCAGGTAGGGTGAAGTGGTCCGTATTTTTTTAGTAATAGTGATATTAGAACAGAATATGCAACCAAAATTGAAATTTGGAGCCTAATTTTCGGGGCCCCATGCAGTATGTATATTTCAGCTTTGATATGTTAAAATTTTCTTCTGCGGCGCATTTCTTAGATTAATTGTTGACGTAAATGATGTTTTTCTAGTATGAAGTTATCCAATCGCAGTCAGGAACATACAAGAGGCGTATTTTTTTTTTATTTATTTTTTTTTCAAAGAAAGTGTAATTTTGTATTTCCATTCCCGGAGAATATAAGTGAAAAAGATATCGCCTGCGGTTCAAATCTTTTTGAAGTGAAATTTCTTAGGCGGTGTTGCCAAACTCAACGACTTAGGGAGTAAAATCCTCGAAGAACGAAAGTACCTGCCTCTCGGGAATGTAACCTCTCTTTATATACACGGAAAAAACATATAGGAACCATTCCACCAAAATCGCATGCTCCAGTCCACCATAGATGGGAAAAAACGGCATAGTGGCGAAATATGGGAATCATTCCTATAAAAAAGGTGTAACAGCTCCCACATTTTTTAGGACACATTCCAACAAAAAAGTGGTCGTATTCTTTTTTTTTGGTGTAACCATTCCCAAAATTATGGCAAAGACTCCAACGTGTTACATGGGAGAGATTACTATATATGCTAGACTGGTTACGACAAAAATAGGGCGACATTCCCTTTTGTAAAGGACTCAATCCTATAAAACGTTGTAATGTATCCATTGATTATTGGATTCTCTCCTATATATATTCGCGACATTCTAATTTGAAATAGGACACGTTCCTATATTTATAGCACCAAGTCCTATCTGTATAGGACTGGAGACTTTTTTTATTGGATCCTGTCCAATCTAAAGGGGAGAAACAAAAATTCGAGTTATCGAATATTCGAGATAGAGAAGTTCGGGGCCTCAAAATATTCGAGATATGAAGTAGCTCGAGCAAAAAAAATGCCCTGTAATTAAAAAATTTGTCCGACACAAGTGTCAGATTGTGGCACTAGGCAGGTCCAAGGTATATATTCTCCGAGTTCGCATACCACGTGTGAATTATAATCGAAGAAAAAATTCGACTTGAATTATCATATTCGCTGAATCCTTATTGCATAGGAATGAGTCCACCAAAACTTAGGATTCATTCCATTTTTTTTTTGTAGGACTGAGCCCTACATAATATTGGAGTCATTTCTAAAAACAGTGGGAATGATTCCATTCCATAATATAGTAATGATTCCACCTCAGATTACCAACGTCTCCAATGCAAACTAGGGACGAGTGCTACTTTTGTTGGAATGTGTCCATTCTTCTCTCAGCCCTATTTACATAGTAATGATTCCACGAAAAGTAGGACTAGTTCCAACATTTATTGAAGCCTTTCCTATAAAATGGTGCAATGACTCCTATAATCGCTTTCCACCATTTTATAGGAACGATTACTATGTGGATTTTTTTCCGTGTAATCTCGCAAGAGAACGCTAATTCAGGTCAATGAAATTGTACGATGCTTTTAGAAATTGTGCCGTGTGTGCAATTCTTACGATTCAATTTCTCATGCTCAACTATGGCGAATCGACTCTTTGAAGGTAACATCGTTTAGAATATGATTTTACATAACTTATGTATTAGGGTGGATTGCTTTTCTTTTTTCTCGGATTTCGGAAACGCCGGGGGTGGAAAACTTGTGAATTGATATAAAAACAAATTGTGGAAAGTTTCAGCTCGATCGGAGGTTATCTTCAGTTTCCGCTTTTCGTTTGAAAATTTGGCATAACAGTGTGTATGCGCTAAGTGAATTTCTATGTATTTTACAAATTTTCGCTAATCACTTTTGCTGTGTCGCCGCGTGGAGGCATTTGTAATTCGAAATCCTTTTTGGTTTTTTTTGTTATTTGTTAACTAATTCAAGCTTTTTTGGAAATCCTCCTTGGTTTTGGTGAAAGTTGAAATTTTTAGTTTAATGGCAGATTTTCAAAATTTCAAATAAAAAGCGAAAACTGAAAATGACCTCCGATCGAGCTGAAATTTTCCAAATTTCATTTTTACATATATTCACATCTTTTCCATACCTGTTCACATTGCCACATTTATTTTTTTTGTTCGAGCCGCGATCCACCCTATTATGTATACATCAAAATCCAATCGGACCACTCCTTTCTCCATATCTCCTATACAAATGGATTTTTTTAAATGAATATGTTGTCTGTCATCATATAGAGTATTTGACGATTGGGTGTACAAATAAGTTTCCGCCGTTTGACAAAAGTTGGCGCACCAGTAAGTTAAAGTTAAAATTGTCAGATTGAAAACGTCATTATCGTAAGGTTTGACATCTGTCGCAAATATAACCTTGAAATATAAGTGAGTTTTTATCAGTATAATTTATTTCGTTTGTTTGCGAAAATGCCGAGTTTTGAGCCGAATAAGCATCATTTGCGGGATCAAGTTGATGTCGTGTATTATGAGTTGCTCCAACCGAACAAAATCATTACTGGGGCTGTCTACCGAACACAATTGATGAGATTGAGTCGAGCATTCAAGAAAAAGCGCGCCCACTACTACTCCCGACACGACAAAGTTATTCTCCTGCATGATAATGCTCGTCCACATGTTGCGTCGCCGATCAAAACCTACCTGGAAACATTAAAATTGGACATCCTATCCCACCCACCGTATTCTCCAGACATCGCCCCTTCCGACTACCACTTGATCAGGTCAATGACACATGGCCTAGCTGAGCAGCACTTCCGTTCTTACGAAGAAGCCAAAAATTGGGTCGATTCGGGGATAACCTCAAAAGACGAAGCATACCGCATGCTGCCAGAAAGATGGGAAATAGTAGGGGCTAGCGATGGACAATACTTCGAAATGCGCAATTTTTGATAAAAAAAAACGGCGGAAACTTATTTGTACACCCAATGGCTTTTATGTTTATCTTTACCGAAAATTAATATCTTCTACCGTTATTAAAATCTTTCAAATTTTGTAAAAAAAAATCATATTTTTTAAAAATATTTTTGTGTAAAATATTTTATTCGTTTGTATAAGAAAGTCATGTGCTGTTCATATCAGATTTTTTTTTTGGAAGATGGATAATCATTTACAGAAGAATTATATTTTACACGCAAATTCGGGGAATGGTGCAAAACTTTCTTAACACAGAGTATATGCTGCGTCTGATGAAAGTCTGCCAATTTTGAAACAACAGCAAAAAAAACTCTAATTAGATCGTAAAGGAAATTATCAATAAAACCGAAACGGAATGTAGTGCCTCTTTCAGAATTTATAATTTATGAAATCAATGCAGTCTATTACTGTCACTTTGAATAAGTTTCAATAAAATCAAAGCAATTAACACGTACTTAACATGATTTAAAACCGCCACTTATTTCTTTACCAACATTTTAATAAAAATTCAAAAAAAAAACTGTGACCAGTAATTATAATAATTTTGCTGCGTATAACGCAACAAAAAATGATTTAATACATCTTGAAACCATTCAATTAGTGATCAAGTCGATAATCCCCATCTAAAATAAAACACCTGTGACCATCAAGCACTATACCTAACCGAAACAAAGTCAAACCAGATCACAGTCAATCAAGAATATTGAATATGGCTGAGATTATTATATGAGGTCTTTTTTGCGTTATCGTTCAAATCAAATTAAGTCTACGCTAATTACCTGGAAATGAGCGCGTAAAAATAACAACGAGCTGCTAATATTTTCAATCACCTTCCATAGTCGATTACCTGTCCGGGTTGTGATATTATGATGGTGCACCTTTACGAGTAATTGAAATTGAAATGAGATCACCTCCTAGTGAACATAGCAGAATCATGCTAAACATAGTGGCACGCAGCAGTACAGAATGAAGAAACATTGAAGAAATGTGGAAGATTATAGAAGATATGATGATCTCTAAAGGGTATAAACTTGGTAGCCAGTCAATATTTTTAGTTCTCTTTCATCTATATTGTAGTTCACCATTAAAATGGATCAATTAACGCTCGCCAGCGAAATCTTTCACTTTTCATAAGATCAATACGTAGTTCCAAGATAGACACTTTTCCATCTTTCCAATGATCTTCAGCGAGCGGCAGGTCAATATAGATTCGTGGCAATAGGATCAAAAAAATGATCTTGAGCTAGGCTGGCTGGCATGTGAAAATCTGATCTACGGCTAGCTGATCGTTTGTAATTTTTCGACACTGATGTGTGGCTTCTTGATGGGCGAGCCGATCTAATGGACAAGGTCGCCGTTGTCTATTACGGCAATCAAGACAATTAAGCGGTTGCCCACCTTTCATACACATTACAAAATCGATTTAAGTAATTTATTACGTGGATCAGTCCTGACCATCGATTGTCGATTGTAGATCACAGCGATTTTGTAATTTTCCTCCTTCACTCGCTGCCGAAACTGTTACGTGAGCTCGAATTCGGATCATAGACACTGTTTGAGTGTTTTTCGCGGCTTAAAAATATTTAAGAGTTTACAATTTTGTTCCAAAGTGCCCCAAAATTTACTTAAATTTTAATTCGAACTATTGCAAACCTTAGTAACACAAAAGATCGACGAATAGCCACCGCGATCAAAAAGTCATAATTTCGTACTTAAAAAAAGTTAAATACAGTAGAATCCCGATAATTCGTACCCCGATCATTCGTATATCCCGCTAATTCGTATGAATTTGCTGGTCCCTTGAAACACGAATTATCGGGATTCTACTGTATTTAAAAAAAACTGAGAACTTTTCTTTTCAAAATAAAAATAAATTCTTTATAAAAAATTAATAAAACTTAACAAATAAAAACAAAAAAAAAACCGAAAGAGGTGTTAGACGATAAAAAACTTAAAAGAAAAAAAAACGTACAAAAGTTTTCTTCATTAAAAAAAATTTGTCCAACAAAAACGATATTTTTTGTGTAAATTTCAAAGATATTGCATTTTAAGCTATTCAGACGTCGCTGATTCTGAGTCGGACTTTGCTTTCGCCAAATTTACTCTACTTCTGGAAATATCAAAAAGAAAATATTCATGATACCAAAAAAGTTGCTTAAAAGATTTTCTGAATCTTACCAAAGCAAAGTCCGATTTAAAATCAAAATAAGATTAAAAATACTACCAAATATTTTTCATAATCATCCTCGGCAATACAGCTCTCGAAGAGCCTGGGCTTTCTCAATTGAGGTTTCATAACAATTGCTTCCTGGAGTTTTTACATGCATTGCGAGCAATGGATGAATTACAACATTTGTAAGGTTTTTATGTTGCAACCCATCAACTGCAGAGGCCGTAATAGCAATCTAGACCAATGATGTTGTTAACCCTTTCAATCTTTTTGTTACCATACGGTAACATTTACTAGATTAGCTTAAAAAACCTCAAAGTATCAAATTAATATCTACAAAATGATTTTAATTTCAAAAATTATGAGAAGTTTTGTGGAATTTGTTTATTTAAGTCATAACAAACATTAGTGGAAATTAGGTGTTACCATATGGCAACAAATCCTAGAAATATCCTGAATAACCCAAGGACCATTTTTTTACAGAAAATATTTTTTAGTCCTATAAATATTAAAATAAACACCAAGATTGATTTTTTATATAGCTATTTCGAAAATCGTACTGAATGGGTTAATACCAAGCGGCAATTATCACTACTCATTTCGTAAAGCACTATGAGTGGACACATAGCGTGCCACAGTCCAACCAACCTCCGGAACACGGACCAGGTACTTTACCACTTGGACTACGCTGGGCTATAATATTTTATGCAGGTGGTGGTAGGTCTGTGGGGTTATAATTTATGAATTTTTCACAAAACAATAATAAAAAATAAAATAGAACAAAAATAAATAAATAACGAGAAAACGAAATCATTTTTGTCGGTTTTCGTTACGTTTTTCGTTATTGTAACGGACTTAAATTTATATAACGTTATAACGCAATTTTGAGAAAAAAACCAAAAAATCGGTTTTTCGTTTCGTTTTATCATTACGTTACGATAACGTTTCCCATCCCTGATTAAATCTGGAGCCCAATGAACGCAATGCGAACGCAGAAACTGTCACTTACAAGTTTGTTCCATATAAATCATTTGAAGTGATCACAGTGAACGCACCTACAACGCAAAAGTTTCCAAACTTCTAACTTTGCCGCAGAATTCTGCGTTGACAGTTCATAAAGTGAGGTTGGGGAAATGTCGTTCGAGGAAAAATTGATAGTCTTAGTGCAAATAACAAAGATAAAGACCAACAAAGCAAAATATCGCTTCAAAATTATCCATTTTTGTAATATTGCCAACTTTATACCACTTTATGTTATGTCACTTGTACTACTTCACGAGATGCCATTGGGCTCTGCCGCTGAAATGTTGCGCTGCGTGACAGCGTTGTAGCTGCGTTCGCGTTGCGTTCATTGGGCTCCAGAGGTTAGATATCTGTCCCAAATATGTGACATGCAGTTTCTCTTAGAAAAAATGTTCAAAAAATCACAAAAAACTCAAAAAATGCGTGAGCAGTGAACGTGTTAAAATGTTTTCATGCAAGATGTTCTCAACTATTCTTAATGCTTTAAAAATTGTTAGAAAATCCCACTGTAAACTGTTTCCGAATAAATATTGACTAAATGTAATGAAAAGCCGTCATATTACGGAAACTCGGTTTTGAAACTCCGATCACCACTTTCATCACAAACAAAATTTGATCTCAATCGGTTAAACGGTGGAAAAGTTAGCAGGCAAGGGGATTCCAAAGGGTAGTCGGGGGGGGTCGAAAGGTGGGAACAAATTTTCTGTTGTTTATTCAGGAAGTAACTAAAAGTTTTGAAAAAAACTACAAAAAAGTATTTTTGCAAACTACAAACAAAATGGATTATAAAATGGTAAGGGACTGCCAATGAAATATGCCACACATTTAAGCGAAGGAGACGTCTACGGTTGTATGACGGCAATATTAAATTTAATATGAAAAATTACGAAAAAAATCACAATCATAATCAAAATCAATCAAAATCATAAAATAGTTATGTAATGAGGAATTGCGACTACAACTAAAATAGTTAATTTCAATTACAAAAATAGTCAATATCACCACAAAATAGTAAAATTTACTACCAAGTAGTTGAATTAATTATAAAAATATCCGATTTTTACAACTTTTGCAATTGAAAGCAATAGTCACGATTCCCCATTATAAAATAGCTAAATTTACCATTTTTTGCTCTGCGTGTATTCGATTAATGTTCTGACACAGAAAACTAAGTAAAAAAATCACCAAAAATAATAAAACGAAATCCACGATCATATCATGATCAACCTGTCGAAACCAATTAACACTTATAGTTAAAAGATCGTAAAAAGATCAAAGCTACACAAATGCCTCTATTACCATTCAATCCGATTTGATCTTTTCTTCTTATATCATTTTTTCTACAAGATCACTTTCCATGCTTCTTACCGATGATCGTCAAATGATCGTATCTAGATCTTAAATTCGTGGCAAAAAAAACTGATATTGGTTCATCGGGTAGACGATTTTCTAGACGAGAAACAAAAATTTGATCGGATCTTTAAAGCTTAAGATTGATTCTCCACTACACTTGAATCTTCAGTTAAACTCAAACTTGGTAGAACATCTTGTGTCTGTTTTTAAAAAAAAATCTTCTATATGTCATAATCCGTAAACGCGTTGGATCGACATGTCAGACTAATGGCAATTTTATAAAATTGATCGGATCGAAAGTATCACAATAACTGATCTCGGCTTATGGATGTGGGGAAAACGTTAAAAGAACGTTAAGAAAGCATGCAAACATTCTATCGATGAAATATTTACAGCTAAATGTGACGGTTTCGAACGATTTTTACAATTCTACGATTGCGGTTTATCTTTAACGATTTATCGGTCATTGAAGATGTTTTGTTTACGCACGAAATTTCGTGTTGCCATATTTTGAAAAAAAATGCCTTTTTTAAATAGTTAAATAGTGTACCTACATGAAGAAAAAAATCATGAGTAAGACAGAATTTTCTGCGTGGCAGATTTTACCATTTTTCTACTATAGGCTGCGTCCTTGAAGAAACGGGTCACGGGTAAGACTACGGACTTCCTAAAACCTCTCAACAATTGTTATAAAATGAATCAAAATCCCTTTAGAGGTCCCAGGGATAACAGCAGGTGAGTTAATAGGGGATGGGAAAGCCAGACAGGATGACCAGATTATGAAAAATGAATCAAAATCCCTCCAGACATCCTAGAGATAGGAAAAAAGAAATTAAATGGGAGAAACATTTTTTCTAAATGACGAAAGCTTTACAGGAAAGTATTTTTGGAAAAGATGAGCGATTACTTTGACTTACTTCAAAGTGATTTCTGAATAAAAAAATCTTGTCCTTTATTCTGAAATTAAAAAAAAATACAAAAAAACTTATTGAAGAAATCTGCAATAAAATGAATTTTGAAACAAAAATCTTTCATAAATTTCAACCAAAATCAAGTGATTAGAAATATCTTCAAAAAATAAGACAAAAGTCATATCTGATTTTTTTTATTTTGGAGATAAAAAGACTTTACTACAAACAAGAAGAAAAAATAATCATAGTGGGGGATGGAAAGGTGGAAAAAAATTATATGATGAACCCAAGTAACGATTTGAGGTTACATTCCGGTTCAAGAACGTATATTGAAACCATGGTAACAAAACTCAAAAGTTTCACATTTGGTTTCTGCAACCTTTCAGAAACGTTTCAGAAACCCTATTTAGAAGCTGGTTTCAAAATAACCGTTTTTGGCGGGTTTATTCGGAAACCATCTAAAATGTAACCAAAATGTAACCAAAATGTAACCTAAATTGAAGGTTTTTTTGTAACCACGGTTACAAATTGTTTCTTGGGGAAGACATACTGAATTTTTATGAAAAAAAATCCATTTATAAGGGAGAGGTGGGAAGGATTGGTCCGATAGGATTTTTGATGTATGGAACGGTTATGTAAAATCATATTTGAAACACATTTCGTCTTTATAAATTTTTCGATACTATGCACCGTTTCCGAGGAAATGGGGAAAAAGTATTGGGAAAAAAGTAGGGGAAGTAGAAGTCCAACTACATTTTGATGTATGGTTAAGCAATGTAAAACTATAATACTAAATGTGGATACTTTCTATCTAATTCTCTAGATGAGAAATTTACCGACCCCAGAGGTATGTTGACTGCATCCTCAAAATGTTATTGACCACCTCTCTTGGAATGGCACAGATTTCAACCTACAATGATATAGAATTTTCACACCTTGAGCTAAAAGTAAAATATCGGTAACTGTTTTACTCTATCTCTGTTTGTGTTTATTTTTCTCTCCGAAATATAAAAAAAGCTACAATTGCCAAGGACCAATCGTCAAATAAAGGGTCTTTCAATAAGGACATAACAATTTTGTATTTTAATAAAAACGCACCCTAAAACTTTTTTTATGATCTGGCAATGATAAAACGTCAGTCAAGGTTTACATTTTTATCATGGTGAAGTTCACGAATGAGCAATGCCACACAGCTGGTCAAACAATTGATCTATTGAAGGAGAAGTTCGGTAATCGTGTAATCTCGAGAAATGGTCCGGTCGAATGGCCATTTCGCTCATGCGATTTAACGCCGTTGGATTTCTTTTTATGGAGTTATGTTAAGTCATTGGTTTATGCCAACAAGCCAACAACGTTAGAGGAGCTCAGGAACAATATTGAACGCGAAATTGCCAACGTTCCGGCCGATATGTGTGGAAGAGTGGTGGAAAATTGGTTCCAAGGAATCAATCAGTGCAAACGTGCTCGCGGTGGCCATCTGAACGACATCGAATTTCATACTTAAATGTAACATGTCCACTACACCTGGAATAAATTTCAGCCCGATATCTCAATTATTCTGTGTTTTATTTAAATACAAAATTGCTATATCCTTATTGAAAGACCCGATACTTTATATAAAGACAGACAAAATGTATATTTAAAAAACATTCATTTGCATAGCAGAGGGGGGAGAGGAGTGGTCCGATTGGTTTTTGATGTATGGAACGGTTATGTAAAATCATATTCTAAAAGATTTTACCTTTAAAAATTTTTCAATACGACTCGCCGTTTTCGAGAAAATAAAAAAGAGAATAAAATTTGTATGGGGGAGGGGAGAAGAAGTGGTCCAGCTGGATTTTGATATGTGGAATGATCATGTAAAATCATATTCTAAACACATTTCATCTTTATAAATGTTTCCACACGATGCACAGTTTTCGAGAATACAAAAAAAGTAATCCATTTTTATTGAGGAGGGGACCAGGAATGGTCCAACTGAATTTTAATGTATGGATAAGTGATGTAAAATCATATTTTAAACACATTTTGCCTTTATAATTTTTTTAATACAACCCACCGTTTTCGAGAAAATTGCAAAAAAAAACTGTTTTGTTTGTATGGGGAAGGAGGAAAATAATTGTCCGACTTTGCCCGTTCAAGAACTAGCCTTGCCATTTACGAGAAACGCTTGGTTCGATGCGTTACAAACGATATACTAAATCTAATATGCTCCTATATGATATATCATAATAAATTAACCTGTAATTCAATTTTGAAAATATTTTGGTATTTGGTTTCGTATGGTTGGCTTAAGTTCTTTGTAGAATAATAAAAACTTTATATTCTTCATATACAGTAGAATTCCGATAATTCGTATTTCAAGGGACCAGCAAATTCATACGAATTAGCGGGATATGGGAATTATCGGGGTACGAATTATCGGGATTCTACTGTAATAAAAACAAGCATATATAAAAACAGCAAATCAAATACCTCACTCTACAAATAAATTAGTCCTTCGATGATTACTCGCTTCAATGCGGGACTGAAACCTTAAGTGACATTTAACGTTTTTTCAGGGAACAAGTCATGTGTTTAAAATAAGGTGCTGCTCTATTTCAGGACAACCTTCATTACTATTAACGCCTTTTAATAGAGCTTTTATTATAGTTATCGATCTGGACCAGAAAAATTTTCTCCTGCGGCACAAATCGTCCGCTTTTAATTTCTTATAAATTTATCAGTGTGGTCTTCGAACATCATCCTCCTCGGCGCTACAGCTCTCGAAGAGCCTGGGCCTCCTCAATTGAGGTTTCATAACAATTTCTTCCCTGCTTCGCACCTAAAGTTTTACATAGATTTGGATGAATTACAACATTTGTCAGGTTTTTTTACATTGCAACCCACAAACAGCAGAGGCCGTGATATCAATCTGGTCTTTGAACATAATCTTAAACTTCTTATTACGTATATTTTTTCGATAAATTTTATTATACATTTTGTAGAAATAGTATAATGGGGGACGCAAGCAAACACTAGCTCTCTAGAAAAAAAAATAAGATTGTTGGAGAACAATAACATGGCACTACTGGCGATCGCCAAAAAAATCGCGATCGATGCTCTTGCCGACGAAAAAATGGACAACTTACAAATTTCGCATTTTGTATGGAATTCGAATTTTCAAATTGATCGATCGATAGACCGAAGTGTCGATCATATTACGAAAAGATCGTTAATTGATATTATTTTCTAATGCTTACAATATTATGAAATATAACTTCTTTTCCAAAAGTATTTTTGAAATCTTAATGAAGCGGGCGCTGATTTTCGACCAGTTTTTACTTAGTTATGCGTTCATTTAACGGTTTCAATGTTTCTCCAAGAAAAAAATAATCATGGTGTTAATAAATAAATTACAGTTCGGGTTTTTGTTTTCAGTTTTATTATTTGGTTCGAAACAGAAGATGGAAAAGCCCCAAAAGCTTTTATGATCGTTTAAATTGGCCGATCTTTAGGCATGCTTGCTGTCCATAAAAATTATGAGGTTCGGTCATACATAATTTTGGTGCGATAAAAATTAGCTTGAAAAGAAATTTAAGAGAGAATAAAGAAAACGTTTTGATTACGGATTTATGGATGCTGTTAGAATTCTCTATGTGTGTAGATAAAAAGTAGGTTTCTTGTGCAAAGTGAAATTGGTGCTCTTCTAATGGATCTTCAAATTATAATCACTTCAGATACACTTTTTGGACGATTTTCGGATAATCAAATTTGAAAATTCAAAGACGGTTGCTTGATCTCGATATTACTTCTAACTGGGCATCAGGTTTATTTAGGCTCATTTGAGTTTATACTTCTTAGGTTTGGACAAGACTTAAGCAAGCGATGATGATTTAATTGAATTTATGCTTTTTTTTTATTGTGGCTATGATAAATGTGCGAGAATTGTTGATAATAAAAATGATGGAAAATATTCTCCTCTGGGATTAATTAGCGGATTTTATTTGGGAATTAAATTTATTGTTTACTTTCTGGTTTATTATTTTGACTTTTATATGCAATAGACGAGTTTTTGATTAAGTAAACTAATTTTAAAATGATGAGTGGCAACAAATTTGCAAAATGACCTCGTGAATGAACTTTTTGCTAAACAATTTTCAGCCAACTGCAAATCGTTGCCAAAGTTTCAATTTTACACTCTGTTTTATTCAAATACATTGAAGAAAAGTTAATTTTTATTATTTGTTTAAAAAAAAATATTACCGATGAACGCGTTGTAATTATAAATTTATTTCCTTTCACGCAAAAAGACACGAAAAAAAAATTTCGGCATTAACATTAAAAAGTTACAATTGCCTTTTTTCCAACTCTATAAACTCTATAACTCTATAACTCTATAACAACTCTATAACTCTATAACTCTATATAACTCTATAACAACTCTAAAAACTCTATAAAAAGGCATAAAAAAATTCATGAAAAAACTCCATTTGTATGGAATAATGGGAAAGAGTGGTCCGATTGAATTTCGATGTATGGAACGATTAACATATTCTAAACTCACTTCGACTCTATAAATTTTTCGATACGAGAAAATAGGAAAAAACTATTCCATTTATATGTTGGAGAGGGGAAGGAGTGGCCTCACTCATTTCAATGTATGGATGAGTTGCGCAAAATCATTTTCTTAGCACATTTTGCCTTTATACATTTTTCAAAACAGTTTTCGAGAAATTAACCAGGGGTGGGAAATTAGCCATATTACTGCGGTAGAAGATAGGACTACGTCAGAAATAACCAAAATAAAGAGGGGGCTCCAACCAGAGAAATTTTGACACAAATGGGCATTTCCAATGATTTTATTTTGAAGCTGTATGAATAGGAAAAATTTCGTCAATGAAATAATTCATGGTATGAAATATGTACCTCCTTTATGAAACATTTCATTGTAAATTACATATCCAGTATAGAGGGACGTCTTTGGTTTCGAAAAATTCGAGTTTGAACGTTTTAAGTTTACACTAAATGTATGTAATTTCGGACGTAGTTCCATAAGATAAAAACATAAGAAAAGCTACAATTGCCAAGAGCCAATCTTCAAATACTCTATATGATGACAGACAAAATGTTTATTTAAAAAAATCCATTTGTATAGAAGTGGGGAGAAGGAGTGATCCGATTGGATTTTGGCTGATGTAAAATCATATTCTAAACAGATTTTACCTTAATAAATTTTTCAATACGACTCACCGTTTTGGAGGAAATAGAAAAAAAATCAATTTGGGAACGGGAGAAGGAGTGGAAATGTTCCGATTTTGCCCGTTCAAGAACCTAGCCTTGCCATTTGCGAGAAACGTCACTATACAAAATTTCAGGTGTCTAGCTCGATCCTTTCGAAAGTTATGATGTTCACGGACGGACAGACGGACAGATATGAGGAAATTAAAAATTTTTGCCATCCCTAAAACCCTTTTGTGTCCGATGATTGGTTACAAACGGTATACTAAATCTAAATTGTCTATGTTGGAGCTAAACTTCAGGCCAATCGGCTCGGTAGTTTCCCCGCGAAAGGGTAACATAGAGGAAGAACTAAGTTTCGAGATCACTTTACCCCCTTTCCTTACTCCCCCCACCCCTCGCGGTACTTTTCCGTATGCGTATGTTGGAACCAGAACTACCACAGACACTCATGCCAAATGTCAAGTCAATCGGTTCAGCCGTTTTTGCGTGAAAGAGAAACAGACAGACAGACAGACACCAACTCATTTTTATTAGTATGATGATAAAAAGGATTGTGGCGCAAGATGTCACTGAAGGTTTTCAGCAAAAAAGGGAGAAAGCGCAGTTCACGTAGTTATGATAACTCAAACCCCCAAAAAAGTGACTTAGTGTATTTTGCCTGTAGACCGACGGTATATACTTTGTATTATGCATTAAATTAATGTAAATTGATCAGACTTCGGAGCATTTGCATATGACACTGACTGAAACAAAGTAAAAAATAATATGCTAGTTGAAAGAGAAATAAGCATTTAGTGAATAAGAGTTAGCAAAGATTCGATTCCTTGATTTTACCTATTCAAGAACTTAGCCTCGATTTTTACCAGTAACAAATCTGAGCAAAATTTCAGGTTTCTAGCTCAATCTATTCAAACGTTATCGTATTCTCAGCGGGCGGGCAAGCGTAAATCAACTTCCTTTGACATCCCGAACACACTGCTGTAATTCATTTTGTAATCGGGCGATTCTCTGTCGGTCTGTCTGTCGGTCTGTTTGTCGATCTGTTTGTCGGTCTGTCTGTCGGTCTGTTTGTCGGTCTGATTGTCGGTATGTCTGTCGGTTTGTCCGTTTTATGTATCTTAAAGACCTCGAGAACGCGTTGAGCTAGCGAATTGAAATTTTTTGTGAATAAGTTTTACAAAAGTCGTAGTTTTCTATTTTTAGAAAAGCGATGTTTGCTATAATTTTTTTGAAGAAATACAATGTTTCTCAATATTTCTCGAATACTATGCGCTTTTGATAAAAAACGAATATACCAAAATTTAAAAAATATGAAATTTTCCACATAACGTATTTTCAAATTATTTGAAAAAAATTAAATTTTTTGAAATTTTTTTGGAAATTGCGTTTTTTACAAAAGAAAGTTTTATGTTGATCACAACTGATATTTTTAACACCTGATTTTTTTTACAATTGTTAATAATAAAAGTTCAAATCTCTTCAATCCACATATTTGACCAATCGATTTTGATGAAGTCATTTAATGACAAATGAAATGAACCCTTTTGGACTGCAAGTTATTACCTTTCGCATAATACGCTTTCTGGCATCTATACATAAATAAATTTCATTAACTATTCAACCGCTAACTATTGTCATTCACAACTCGTTCAATCCCAATTCAAGAGAACCAGTTATCATCATCAACATAACATAATCATCATTTCAATTCAGTTTAGTTCAGTTGAGTTGGGTTCGGTTCAACCACTTTACGATTTTTAAAAAGAAAAATCTATATATATATAATAATGACGGAAAGAATTCGTGAAAAGTTCATCATCCACAACAGTCAGTGTTGTAACCAAAGAGTAGTGGAATGGCATTCATTCGGGAACAATTTCATTCAGCCGAATCTGAAAGGAACAGAACAAGTTTCATGACCAAAAGAAAGATTCTTTTACTTATGGAAATCCAAAATGAAGAGATCTTATAAGAAATGAACAGATTCCAATGACCACAAAAGGTGTTGATACTCCAATTAACAACCCACCATTCTAACCAACATTAAAATATTGTCGCACACGCCACTTCTATCATCGAAATAAATTCCATTCATACAGCGCTAGGTTTGCTACTCGTCCAAAAAAACAGCGTGGAACTCCATTTAAATATCAGAAAATATGACAATTTCCCATCGTGTTAATAAATTCAAAACCAATTTGTTATTTTTCGAATCAAATTTCCTTATCCCGATTCGTCTGATAGCATTTAGTGATAATTGCTTAAAATTTGATCCCTGATCTAACAAAACACCAAAAACGAACCAACATCAAATAACATATTTTTCTACATGTAATATAGAATCATTTATGGATGAAAGGAAAATGGTAGAAATTATTCACATATCGATTATCTTTTAAATCGTCACCCATCATCAAAATCTGGACTGGACACTATCGATTAGCTTCCATCTAACCGCTGGTCATCCCCGCGTTGACTTTTTCAAACAAAGACACCCATTAGTTCCAGATCACTGGCTCCACCTTGATACAAAAGAACATAATTAAGCAATCGTTTCAATCACCTTTTTTACATGTCCATAATGTCAGATTATATGCATATACGTCGATACGACATTCTACCAAAATCGATGCCGAAAAGAACTAACAAAAAAGAATGGGAGCTAGTCAAGAACCTTATGGTACTCCATATACCATCATGTAATCATGAATTATCGCCACATTCGGATAGAATAGGCAGCGCCCACATGTCACCCGGTTTTTTCGCTTTATTCGACAGAAATTTTCTCAGCTCTCGATCCTGAGCTGTGTTTGAACGAAATCTCGGATCAAAATGACGATTATGATGATGATTAGACGACAACGGCTTGAATTATCTCAAACTGTGGCCATTATACGCGTAGTTTCTCAAACAAAATTAGTTTCAGCTTCCATGAATGGAATTATGAGGTTGAAACTGGCTTCATAGTGTAGTTTAGTATAGTGGGATATAGTTATGAAGTGAAAAATGATTATTTAATTCAGTTTCTGGATCGAAAGAGAGGAAGAGAAGTAAAATATTTATGCCTCTCTGATAAATTTACCGATAATTTCATAGTCCTAGGGTACTTTGGTTCTGAGATATTAAAAAGCGAATCCGTCTATTTTTACTTTCTTCTACGGAGTATAATAAAGTATTGTATTCATGAAAAATTTCGACCTCTTAATTTTGCCTAAAAAACATTTCCCGATCACTCCTGAGTCGATTGGAGTCATATTTAAAAAATGTCTTTCTGTCTGTCAGTCTGTCTGTCAGTCTGTCTGTCAGTCTGTCTGTCAGTCTGTCTGTCAGTCTGTCTGTCAGTCTGTCTGTCAGTCTGTCTGTCAGTCTGTCAGTCTGTGTACAAGATTTCTCAAAAACTAATAGAGCTAGCGCCATGAAATTTTATAGGCATGTTGGGTCCTGAAATGGGACGATCCTATCAACTTTTGGTGGAAATCCGTTAACCGGAAGTATCCAAAATGGCGGTTTTTCAAAAATCGCAATTTCGTTTTTCTCGATTTACTCCCAAACTACGCATTTTTTAGTGGCCTTAAGTATGACAAAACTTGGAGAAAATAAAATTTCCCACACTTTTGTCTTTAGCTGTAACTCGATATCTCCACCTGTTATCGAGATAAACCGTTATTTCCAAAAAAAAACAGTTTTTTGCGATTATCTCGAAAACTAACGGCTTTTTGCTGACTGAATGTATGAAGTGAATTAATGAGAATGGCATTCTGCACAATTTTGTTTCTTACCGTTATCCGGTATCTTTTACCGTTATTGAGATATTTTCATTAATATGTAAAAAATCATATGTTTGCGAATAATTTGCAAACTAACGGTTTTTCGACAAATCAGTTAAAAGAATAATTAAAGATGTTAACATTATCTACATTTTTGCCATTTACCGTAAATTGATATCTTTTACAGTTCTCAAGTTATCTCAAATTTTGTACGTTTTTGATATTTTTGAATAAACCAAGAATTTATTGGGAGGTCGTCTTAGGTTGACAACGCGACAGGGCTCTAGCGTAAATTGCGCAGGGTCGTAGATTTTGTAGAAGAAAGTTTTGTGTTGACCACAACTGATATTTTCCCTTAGTTTTAAACACGAAATCGCAACACCAATTTGAAGCATTTTTTTAAAATTTCAAGCTGTTTTTGCAAGATTTGCTTCAAAGACCTTTTTCTTTTTTGCTCAAATAAGTGGGGGCTTGGTGTTGTCGCGTATTCTAAAATGAAGGAGGAGAGTCTGCGAAAGTGTGACACAGAGTGATAAGGGGGAGGGGGGGGGGGGGGGGGGGGAGGGAGGGGGGTCAAAAAGAATTAAATTTAGCGTGACATACATATTTTATGGACAGCCCTTTATTACTGAATCGGAACGCCAACGAAACAACAAAAATTTATAGATAGAAAGTCTTTATTTTGGTGAAAACCAAGGATTAATATTTATGCTCCGCAGAACTTTTTTAAACAACTTACGACGCCAAGATTTAAATCAAGAGCTACACATTCTCATGTTAAAATTAGCTTAATTTTTCGCGCTCTTGATAGTCCATAATTAATGGCGACAAAAATTGGATGACAGGCAATGAAGGAAAAAGCGCCGCAGGCGAAATTTTGTAAAATACATATGCCATTTCCGAAAAATCGTTATTATAACACTACTGTAAAGGTAGAACCAGAAACATACGTCCGTGCGTGCGGGATTATTTTGTTTTGGCATCTAGTAGTTGTCACCGCGTCTAAAAGTAGAAACTGAGCCTACTCTACGCGGCAGGGACGCGGCAACGCGTCTGAGCAACGCGCAATTATACATTTACTCATATAAATGCGTAGTTTTTACTTTCACCGCGTGGGTGCCGCACGCACGGACGTATGTTTCCGGTTCTACCTTAATACTTAATTGAAAAATGCGGGACAAAAGTTTTGTTTCCAGCAGAGATGGCAAGCGAAAAAAAAATCGTGACGTTAACACATTTCGTTATGTAACGAAATTCAAATTTTATTTCGTTACGTTATTCGTTTTGTAACGATAAAAAATTTCATTTCGTTACGTTATAACATAAAAAATTTCATTTCATTAGAAGATCTTTATTTTTCGAAAACCAAGGATAAAGGAGTAATATTTATGCGCCGCAGTCGAACTTTCTTAAACAAATTATTTCGTTACACATTGAATTGCAACTGAAAACTAAAAAATGAACTTTAATGATAATGTATTTATCAAAAACTAATTCAGTTCAGTTTCCATAAAAATAAATTCTATAATAAAATTAATAAAACTCAACAAAAAAAAATACAAAAAAAAAACAAAAAAAACCTAAAATAGTGATTCATAAGTTAAGAAATCAATAAAAACTTTAAAAAAATCGTACAAAAGTTTTGTTCATTAAAAAAAATCTGCCAAATCAAATATATTGGATTTGAGGCTATTTTGACGTCGCTGATTCTGAGTCGGACTTGGCATTCGCCAGATTCACTCTATTTCCGGAGATACCAAAAAGAAATTATTTTAAATACCAAAAAAGTTGCTTAAAAGATTTTATTTTTCCTATCTCCAGCAATAGAGTGAATCTGGCCAAAACAAATTCCGATTTAAAATCAAAATGTGATTAAAAATACTACCCCAATATTTTTAATTACGAGGGCAGTCCGATAAGTACTTAGCCTCACCGCCCGATGGCGCCACTAGCGCAGGAGAAATTTACTATCGTGTAGTACATTCTCATAGACGGCTACAGTCAAAATTTCAGCCGAATCGAACTCGTAGTTTTGTTTTGACCGCGTATGGAAGCGGGCGTGTCTGCGGATTTCAGAAAAATGGAAAAAGAGCAATATCGGTCGGTGATTTGATTCTTGTTTCTGGAAGGGAAATCGCGCAGCGAAATCAAAGAGCGCTTGGATGCTGTGTACGGTGACTCTTCTCCTTCGATGGCGACCGTCAAAAATTGGCGTAACGAGTTTCAACGTAGTCGCACGTCGGTTTTTGATTAGCCACGCCCAGGTGCTACGAAAACGGCTACCACGGAGGATAACATAACAAAAATCCACGATCTCGTATTGGCAGACCGCCGATTGAAGGTGCGCGAGATGCATATCCTGCATGAAATTTTGGGCATGAGAAAGCTGTCGGCGCGATGGGTGCCGCGTTTGCTCACTCCGGACAACAAGCGCAACCGTGAAACCACTTCACAGCAGTGTTTGACCCTGTTTAAGCACAATCCGAAGGAGTTTCTGTGTCGTTTCGTGACCGTCGACGAAACATGGATCCACTGGTACACACCAGAGACTAAGGAACAGTCGAAACAGTGCACTTTACCCGGCGAACGTGCTCCGAAGAAGGCGAAGACTGTCCTATCTGCCGCAAAGGTGATGGCCACCGTTTTCTGGGATTCACAAGGTGTGATCTACATCGACTACCTGGAGAAGGGCAAAACGATCACAGGGCTCTACTATACCGAATTATTGGGCCGATTCGACGCCGAATTGCAGAAAAAACGGCCCCATTTGGCGAAGAAAAAAGTGCTCTTCCACCATGACAACGCACCGGCTCAAACCTCCGCCGTCGCCACGGCCAAATTGGTCAAATTGGGCTACGAACTGCTGCCCCATCCACCGTATTCTCCAGATTTGGCCCCGTGCGACTTCTTTTTGTTTCCAAACTTGAAAAAGTCACTCGCCGGGCAGAAATTTGAGTCGAATGAGGAGGTCATCGCCGCTACGGAGGCCTACTTTGCAGATCTCGAGAAAACGTATTTTTCAGACGGGTTAAAGAAGTTGGAGCATCGCTGGGTCAAGTGTATCGAGCTAAAAGGAGACTATGTTGAGAAATAAATGGTCACTTTTCCAAAATTTTCGTTTTTTTTTTGTAGGCTAAGTACTTATTGAACTGCCCTCGTATGTTTTATGTAGACGGAGTCTGTGGGGTTATACTTGATGAATTTTTCACAAAAAAATAATAAAAAATAAAATACAGCAAAAATAAATAAATAACGAGAAAACGAAATCATTTTTTTCGGTTTTCGTTACGTTTTTCGAAATTGTAACGAAATCAAATTTCTATATTGTTATAACGCAATTTTGAGGTAATAAACCGGAAAATCGTTGCTTCGTTTTGTTACGTTACGATAATGTTTCCCATCCCTGGTTCCGAGGATTGCCGGCCAAAACGGTACGTATATTCACCCTATTTATAGCTCTCATTAAAAGTTATTTTCAACCCAAGGTTTAAAAAAAACGGCCAAACAAAACCAAAATCAAATAACAAATTCAGCAAAAAACGCCAATTCTACCTAAAAGTGAAAGATTTTTGTATCATAAAAAATATTCTTGTTACGATCTTCAAAGTTTATGTCACATTTTAAAGATTTTGATTATTTTATGCATCGTAAACAGGTCAAAGTTTTCGGTGTAAAAATTACATTGACCCAACGAATCTCATCTTTATGCAATTGAAATGCAAAAATATAAAAAAAAAATCCCTCCATTCTCACCTTATACCGTAAAATTATTATGTCTGCTCTTGCTGTGAATCTTCATACCTTGTAAAAATATTTTTTAAGTAATAATTTTAATTAATCACTCAACACTTTGGCGCTTTTCGCCGTTTTTCGACTATCTGGGTTGAGTTGATTTGCAAAAATTTCAATAATTTTTCAGCCTTTGATTCTAAAATGCAAAAATAGGTTGGCTTTTAATTGGCTTTTCTGTCGATTAAACAATGAGGTAAAAAAAAAAGTTTTTGTTTGTTCTTTATGCAACTGACTTGTCTTAATCCGTTATGTATATTTTTCACAAAACAAAACTAAGTGGACAATTTGATTTATGCAAGTATGCTGCATTGTATTTAAAAAAAAATATTTCAATTTTCCATTTAAAAGTCCGACTTTCCTTGATTGTTTGTAGGGTAGGGTGGTAAATGGATTATTGCCATGTAAAGTAGGTATTATACAGCTCAATGATTGCCACTTATCGGATTACTTAAAGTATTCCGGTGGGTATGAAGGAAATGTTGTGACAAATGTCTTAAAGAATCTTGTCTCTGCATGAAAAGATGAAACATTTTCTGAAAAAAAAATAAAGAAAACAATGTTTTAAAATAAATTCCCACATAAAATGGTGTTTACCAAAAAGAAGTTTTTTTAAAAAAAAATCAACATTAGCTTTCGTTTGAAAATATCAGCGGAAATCCGGAAATTACCACCTAGTAATAAACTTTTTGGTTTCAATCAAATTTCAAAGTTTTTCTGTTTTCCAATACAGTAATAGCTTAATAAGCCGGACTCGCATGGGATCAGAAATTTGGGGGGCTTGGACAAGTTCCAGGCTTACACAGGTTGAACTATAAAACACTTATATTTTATTTTTCACGACAGTTTTACGATAGTGTGTCTATTTAGAACAATGTACAGTGTAATCAATGATGAGAGAACTATAGATAAATTACGGTTGATAAAATTTCGAAGCAATGAAGAGTCCACCCAGTGACATATAGGCCTGTCTCATTGCCTTCGTCGGTACACGAAATGTTTAGTGTATACAATGTGGGGGAGTTGCCATATCTCAATATTCAGAGGTTAAGCATTATTAAATTTCAATATAGTAGAGTACCTACATGATATGGTATTTCCCATCGCATTGCATAAATAATTTTGATTTTTCGACCATTTTAATTTTTATACAACTCACACAACATTATAAAAGATTATTAAACCACACAATATGCGCGATATTATTTAAAAACATGAAAAAAATTTAAAATAATTCAAATTTATTTTTAAAGAGTTGACGATTATAAAGGTTCTCTAGTTAAAATCAAAAAGAGGGTCAATCGCACATTTTAGAAGTGCTGGCAATTCTAAAAAGAGAAAAATGCCAAAAAGTAAAGTTTGTTGAAATATCGTGTTTTTTAATGATAAAAAATTTGATTCTCGAAGGAATTTTATGTGCTATGAAAAGTGTTTAGAGCAGTGCTATAAAAGTGTTTTTTGTAGTCCTGACATTCGTTTGACGCGAGTATTTAACAGGCAAAAACAAAATGCTACCTTTCCAACGACGATGGGAGCCAAAAAAATGTTCTTTCCGGGGTTTTAGTGAAATCTGTGGAACATTCCCTAACTAAACTTATCAAAAACTCTTTTCAGGGCATTTCAGTGCATTATATTATAATAAAACCAGCGTTAAAAAAATCTCAATGCAGCCCCGTTCCAATGTTATACGAAAATGTAAACATAACGCTGGCGTGATTTCATGGTATGTGTGTCATTTGACAGAACTCTTGTGCAGGGTTATCAATGGATTCTGGTGGGTATTTTTGGTTTTTGGTATCAAGTGAAATTGATTTTGATCGACCCTGCACGAATCTTCGAAAACGACAGTGTTTTTGTCTCATTCGTGAAATTCATTTAGATGTAAAGGAGTAAAAGGGATTACTATTTCATGTGATTTCCGAAACTCTTCGTTTTCTATAGTGTTGCTCTTTTGCCTACCGCGAGTGCACGAGAAACTGGGTTCGAGATTTATCTATTAGTTCTTTCATCATTGGTGTAATCCTGTCTTCAATTTGTTGATTTTTTTTGAACCCAGAAAATGCCTCAGTTCCTGAACAATGGTTCAGTTTACTCGAGAAATCGGTTCTTGGACAGGCATTTCGGTACACCGAAAAAATTGGTGTGAATTTAAAAAGTGTTAGAAAACTCTGATTTTTATCCATTTGGACGAACACTCACAGATAAATTTTTAAAAAATCCATCAAACGCATTTTTAAACTCCGCTTTGGTGTTTAAATGTGGAACATTTCGGGCTAAAAAATATCTATTTGGAGTTTCCAAAAAAAAATCCATTTGGAATTTAAAATAAATCCGTTTATTTAAAATTACGCGAGCCAAAACCCTACAAATAGTTGATTTTTTCACAGCATTTATGAGTATGTGTTGGTAGATTTAAAAAAAAAACATTTTGTGCATAGGTTTCGAAAAAATTTCAAAAAACTGTTGTTCCAAAAATCACGATTTTCGTAAAACTTATTCATAAAAAATTTCAAGTCTGTAGCTCAACGCGTTCTCGAGTTACTTAAGATACGTAAAACAGACAGACAGACAGACTGACAGATAGCTGCACGGACATTCTCATAATTTCGCCTGAAACGGATTACGTCCGATTCGATTATCAGAAGGTTTCTATCTGCCCCCGTTCTCGAGTCGGTCTCCATCATGAATACAATACTTTCCCTCTATGGAAGAGGAAAGTAAAAATTGGAAAACCAGTATTCGGAGTCAAATCATTTTTTGGATTTCCAAGTGTAATTCAAAGCATAGATCTTTTTGATCTGTAGAACCAGTGTTATTCAGAAACGACACTGAAGCCGAATTCAGACTAACCATTACGATTGCGATTACGATTGCGATTACGATTGCGGTTGCGATTGCGATTACAATTGCGATTACGATTACGATTACGATTGCAATTACGATTGCGATTACCATTGCGATTACGATTGCGATTACGATTACGATTGCGATTGCGATTACGATTGCGATTGCGATTGCGATTACGATTACGATTGCGATTGCGATTGCGATTGCGATTACGATTACGATTACGGTTGCGATTACGATTGCGGTTGCGATTGCGATTACGATTGCGATTACGATTGCGATTACGATTGAAGCTTCTCGACCAATGAAATCAAAGCTTTCAAAGATAGGGAAATGAAAGCTTTGATCTCATTGGTCGAGGAAGCTCAATCGTAATCGCAATCGTTAGTCTGAATTGGACTTAAAACCCGAACTTAGCCTCACTTTTTACGAGCACCAGATTTGCGTTCTCTAGCTCAATCTATTCAAAAGGTATCGCGTTCGCAAGCGTAAATCAGCATCTTTTATAATCATTAACACACTGTTGTAATTCATTTTCACTTTCCTCTGCTATAGAGGGAAAGTATTGTATTCCTGAT
Source organism: Chrysopilus asiliformis (assembly GCA_964034945.1). Classification (NCBI taxonomy): domain Eukaryota; kingdom Metazoa; phylum Arthropoda; class Insecta; order Diptera; family Rhagionidae; genus Chrysopilus; species Chrysopilus asiliformis. The sequence goes on along the minus strand of OZ035960.1, from coordinate 88,529,416 downwards.
CAATTTACGCATCTTGAATAACTCGAGAACGCGTTGAGCTAGCGAATTAAACTTTTTTGTAAATGAGTTTTGCAAAAATCGTTGTTTTCTATCAATTTTTGGAAAACTACCGTTAACTGTTACGGATACATCCCATACAATTTGTTTTAAAAACAATTTTTAAAAAATGTCGAAAGTTGTCGGCTTTTGGGAAAAATTAAATAAAACTAAATTTAAAGGAAATAATTTTTTCAGCATCTTTTCCTTTAACGGTTTTTGCATATCTTTAACGGTTCTCGAGATATTTGAAAAAAATATTATTTTTTATATATTTTTTCCCGAAACTAAATATTCCCAATTGACCAAATTGGTTGGAAAACCAATTGGATTTCCAATCATCTTGTACCAAGTACCGAAGGTACGATTTATGGAATTTTGACTGGAAATCCAAGATTTTTTCCTATGAAAATGGTCCTTTTTGTACCATAAGGTCCATAATTCCAAATGTTCCCACAAATATTCTTAAACTTTATAAAGGAAAATTGCGTGGTACATTTGGACACGGTACAAAAATTCCAACATTGGTCAATTGGGTTGCAGAGGACAGTTTTGTATTGATCAGAACTAATACTTTGATCGAGCGATTGGTTCTATGCGTTAGAAGCGGTAACCTTATTCTAATATGATTCTTCTATCTAATACAAAAAAAGTCCCGCTTATGCAGAAAAAAGATGTTCGGGGTCGCGTTAAGCAAGCTCCGGCTAATTCAGGTTCATTTTGTATGAAAAAATTCTTCAAAAGCACGGGCCTCTGAAAAATAATCAACTTAGGAAGTTTTCCCGTTTATACATGGTCCGATTGATACAGATTTTACTGTATTCGAATAAATCCCCAATCCTACAATTAAATAAAATTTGGAACAATAAACTTTTTAGGTCAGTCCAAGTTAAAGATTTTTCTATAAAACTCCTCCATTCGAATGATAGTCCGTTAAACACCGCCGAAGGGCCAAACATTAATTCAAGTTTCTCGATTAAGCATTAAAGTATTTTTGAGGTGGTCTTTTTTTCATAATTCCCAAATACAAAAATTTCATCCGCGCAATTCCCTACAATTATATTTCAACTAAACGTTTGTCTCATCTCTAAAAGAAAGAGGAGAACTTCTTCGAAACTCCGAAATATCCAACTTTTTGCCTAGAGACCCATCGAAAAGCAATTAATCACTTTGATATAATTTCTCTCTTCCCTGAAATTTTTTATATGAAAAACTCGTCATTCGATGGAGGAGCCTCTAATCCGAAAAGCTAGAAATCAATTAAAATTACAAAATTCCAGAAAAGTGGTCTTGTCACTCTTCGGCCACCGCACGTCCGCGTTCCGCAAGGGATCTTCGAAATTACGAGGCCACCAACCGAAATATTGGGTGTCTTGGATTCAAATATCTGAAAAAATTGATACCCGCGACGAAACGTACCAGAATATTTCAAACCGGGAAAAAACCACTGACGGCTATTAAATCCAAAAAAAAAAGTTTCAGGAAATCTTTAAAAAGTTTGAATTGGTCACAAATTTCTGTGTTGATTTCACATCTGATGGTCTGTAAAAATCTTCCTTCAATGCAGCTTCGTTGACCCCACAAAAAGCAACCTTACCTGAGAATTATTTTTTTTTACCCTGAAGACAGAGAAAAAATACGCTGCGGCTGCGTCCATTTTAAAACTTGCAGAAAAGAAAAAATAAAATTTTTCGGTAGTTATTCAATTGTCAGAGAAAAAGGGAGCCACCTCATTATCGCAAATGGATTAATCACACTTGATAAATTCACACTCATTCAAAGTGTTGTCGTTCATTGAGGATTACTATTTTTTTCGAATTATCATTTTTTTTAAATGAAATTGAATTTTTTTTATCATCATAAATTTAATGGGATTTTCACAAGATGTAACTCCCTATTTATCCGTAACTTGAAATCTATGGTCCATTTTCGTATTCTAAAAATGTAATTTAGCTGTGAATTCTCAATTCTCTGTGAATTCTCTATAAATTCTCCGTGAATTCTCTGTGAATTTACCCCGAATAAAAATGAGGAGGCAAACTTAACTCAACTAGTGTGATTCAAAAGCTCCAAAAAATGTACAATCTATGGATATTATTCGTTAGTTTTAAACTAATTTAAGGTTTGATATTAAATATACCGACTTTTAAATTGCTGATTTTATCGTCTAAGGGGGTAAGGCCACGAGGCTATTTTTCATGGTGTCTTATGGAGGACAAATGACCCGTTTTCTCAGAAACCACTTATCGTAACTTAATCAAATTTTGCACACCTTTTATTTATACTAAATTACATATTTTTAACTGTTTATTTTTTATTCTGGTAAAAACTGTTATCTACAGGCCATGTGAAACTTTTTTGTTATTGTGTGTGATAATTCTTGACGATCTACATTCCATATTTCGAAAACTGGCGGGAATTTTGGCATTTCCACAGTTTTTTTGTTAGCTAGTGTTGCCATCTTCAAATGAAAAAAATGTGACAATATGTCTTGTATTCTTTAAATCAATGGGTCTTTTGTGAAAAAAGGTAACTTTTCAACCCGACAACCGTAAAAAGCCGCTCTATCGCTACAGGATCTTCACGACGCGAATGTTTGACCCAAAGATGAACCGTCGATCACCAATTTCCCGATTAAAGCAATTGTGGCTTTGCAGACACATTATTGATCAGTGTGTCATTCTCGTCACTTCTTACGCTTGTTGTACGCGGATGTGAATTATATCTTTAGCTCCGATTGCGTAAATTGATGCATTTTTATGTCGCAAAGAACAAACCTCATGTGCCCGTTTTTGAATGCTATTTTGGTAATTGAAATCGAAACAACATCCTCTTAAAACTTCAGAAGATAGTAAAGGGTCTTTCAACAAGGACGCTCGAAGTTTGTTAGGTTATTGCGGCCATGTTTTTAAAGCAACATCTGTCAAATTTGTTGTGAATTGTTCAGTAGTGTAGAAAATCTCCATGGAAAGTTATAGCCTTGAAAAACGCGTGCAAATCATCAAATTTTATTTTCAAAATCAGTGCTCCGTTCGAGAAACGTTCGCGCATTAAGTGATTTTTATCCTTGCCACAACTGTCCTGCCAAGTCGACTGTCCGACGTCTAGTGGTCAAATTCGAGTCGACCGGTTCAACAAATAATCCACACGAGATACACGAGCAACAAATGCATCCCGAGAAAGTCACTGTTTGGTGCGGATTTTGGTCTGGCGGAATCATCGGTCCGCACTACTTCCAAAATTAAACTGGCATTGCGATAACCGTCAACGGCTACAGATCGATGATAAGTAACTTCTTGTGGCCTAAACTGGATGATATGGATACTGAGAACAGGACGGCGCTACATGCCACACAGCGCATACCAGGATGGCCATTCTGCACGAGCGAAAAATCGAGCGTCCTTATTGAAAGACCGTTTAGAAGTGTGGCAAAAAGAAAGATGAGGAGATATTTGTTTGACGTACAAAACGTCTTCTGAAGGATTCCTTAACTAACTCAAAAACCACATAAAAGTTAATAGGTAAGGGATCTCGCTGAAAGAAACGTTTTAAAAAATAGCCCCAATAAATTTTTAAAAATAAACCCATATAAAATCCAAAAAAAGTTACCTATTTGAGAAAATCCTAATTTTTTAGTGAAATCCTGACCCTTCCATTGTAGACGTTTGAGATGCGGCGAAATTATTTTCAGCTATTACCGGTTTTCGATCAACGGCAGCACTAGTAGAGTATCTTAAAGCGATCTTAAAATCCATGCCAAGAATTAGTCAACCGATCTTCATCAAGTCGTTCGTCTTAAGCCACGGTCAAACTGATGATTAGCTGATGACTTGGGACAAAAAATCCCATTTCCAAGCCAGCATCTCCGATTCAATTGCAGACTACGCGCCCGACCAATTGTGCCTTTTTGTTAGTCGTCCAACACTTCAAAATATAAAAAACTGGGTTACACGCCTTTTTACACGGCGATTTAATTACATTACAACAATTGAGATTAATGCGAGATAAAACGTCGCACCGCCATACAATATCAACGGTGAACCAACCGAATTTAGCCACTTCAGTAGCGAAAATCTTGGCTAGTCTTACTGGAAGTCAAAGTTTTCTAAATTCAAGGGTCGCCGTCGCCGTCGCACGTTAATAAAAATCTTAACACACTTTTCAGGTGTGAATTGACCATTAAATTGATGGAATCTAATCCGAGAAATCATTTTTGTTCATTGCGGGCGAATAAAAAATACCTCCGTAGCCACAAAGAAAAAAAGTTAAAATTCGTAAAACGTGCGCAATGGTTTTTTTTTTTTATTAAGGAAAAAAATGCTTAGATTAGTTGAACGTGGTTTATTTTCTTACATTGATTTCGTTTCTTTGAAATGCGCGCGCAACGCATTCTTCACGAAAAGTGGCTTACTGTCAATCGCATCCAATTCCGTGGTCAAAACTGCCACTACGTTCCGAAGAAAGAAGTAAGAAATCTTAGACAATTCAAGGCGACTTCGTATGGCACAAAAAGGAAAAGTTCACCAATTGAAATCAAGAAAAGACTTTGATTGGAGAGAAAAAGTGTAAGCTGCCTTCGGAAATGATCGTTTTCCCACCCAAATGGTCCAATTCTCTCAGTAAAATTAAACTATTGATGGTTATTATTGGTAACTAAATTGACTGCTATTAGATACCATGGATACCAATAATCGCGAATTGTTGCACGGTTCGATTACGTGATTTTTTGGAGGATCTTTCGTTGGGAAGGTATCAAGAAAATGGAGATCTGGAACCTATAGATCGGTAATTTGGAGTATTGTTGCAACACCGAGTTGGAAATGTTTTGTAGGGAATTTTGTTATTATTATCGAATGGGTCTAAGTACTCACAAGTAATCCTACGGAATTGTCAGTCTCCGACTTTAATGAAAGTTTGCACATTTGTAGAACTATGAAAAATATTCCACACGTTTTTTTTTTATTTGGGCAGTATATCGATTTTAAGGGATTTCCCCAATACATAAATTAGTCAATTTCAATTACAAAAATAGTCAAAATCGACTATTTTTAAAATAAATTTAATCTAGCAAATGTTTTTCAATGCAAATTTTGCAATAAAACCTGATAAATTCCTAGTAAATATAGATTTTATTCACTCAGAACCTAAAAGATAGTATAACGGTTTGATAGAAAAGAATATAGTATTTAGTAGACCGTTTGTAACGCATCGAAGCAATCATCGGACACAAAAATGAACTACACCAGCGTGTTAGGGATGGCAAAAGATTTTTATTTCCGCACACTCACAAAAATGTCCAGGTCAACTTTTTGTCAGGTTAACTCTGACCTTACAGAGGTGTCTGTAAGCCAGCTAGCGGTCAGAGTTAACCTATCTAAGGTCAACTCGTGCAGCTCCCAATGCCCTACTTCACCTGCTGGTGGCTTAATTTCAGAATTTCTCCGACCACAGGTCAACTCAGTTTTACTTGCCCACATGAAGGCGAACGCGCGCCTGCCCGAGGCCAATTACGCCGTATGTAGGTCGTCGAGTTAAGGTGGGTTTAGAAACACGAACATTTTCATTTTTACTGGCAAAGTGAGCGAGATAGCGAAATTCAAATTTACGTGCGCAAAAAGTCGATCACATCAGTGTCTCACACGTACTTTCCCTTCCACTTTATGGCGAACTGTCACTGCACATCACCTTCTCGCAGCAATACGTTTGTTATCACTTCAATTTCACCTAACAAAATCATTTTGTGTGATGTTATAATTAATAACATAATTATTATTACCTCCCGTTTCCATTTAAATTGCGTAGGTTTCAAATAAACATCGAACTTAACCTTACTTTTGCTGGCTGCCATAATTCCCATAATTCAGGGGTAACATTTTGCTGGCAGGGCGGGGAAGTCCAATGTGTTTGTTGTTGTTTACTGCCATAACTTTCCTATCGTCGACGAAAATTATGGATAGTAAAACCACTACATGCAAGCAAAATTTCCAGTAAAATTTTTACTGAGTGGCTTGCCGTCGCCTTCCCACTTGATGAAAAAGTCATAAGAAATCTGGCATTTCACTCACTTTGCCAGTAAAAATTAAAATGCTCGTGTTTCTAAACCCACCTTTAGCCTCCATTTTTCTGAGTGCATGTCCGTCTGTCTGTCTGTCTGTCTGTCTGTCTGTCCATCTATCCATCTGTCTGTCTGTCCATCTATCCATCTGTGTGCCTTTGTGACTTTCTGTCGGTCTGTCCGTCCGTCCGTGAATACCATAACATTCGAAAGACTTGAAATTTTGTATAGTTACGGTTCTCGTAAATGGTTAGGCTAAGTTATTGAACGGCCAAAATTGGACCATTCTTTCCCTCATACAAACGCAACAGTTTTTTGCAATTTTCTCGAAAACGGCGAGTTATATTGAATAATTTATTTAGGTGAAATATGTTTAGAATAAAATTTTATATAACTCATCGATACATCAAAATACAGTTTGACCACTCCTTCCCCTCCCCAATATAAATTGGATACTTCTTTCTATTTCTTGGAAAACTGTGCACAGTATCGAAAAACTTATAAAGATAGAATGTTTTTAGAATACGATTTTACATAACCAATCCATACATCAAAATCCAATCGGACCACTCCTTTCCCCCCTCTTTTATCCAAACAAATTGAAAAAAAAAACAGTAGACCCTCGCAATTGTAGCTTTTCTTATGTTTGTAATTTCATTTGGTTGCTACATTGTTTACATTATTTACATTGTTTACATTCTTTACATTCTTTACATTCTTTACATTGTTTGCATTGTTTAAATTCTTTACTATGATTTGGTGCCTATAAACAATTAATTTTTTAATCAAAAATTCTAAGACGTTTTTCAAAAGCTTGGTAAAATATTGAGCTCTGTGTTCCTCCTCCGCCCCTCGCCACCCACTCCATCACCGCTCCTCCGCCCTCACTGCCCCCATTTCCCAAAAGCAAAACTTCAAAATAGTATTATTAACGATATAAGAGTCTTGGATTCTACCGATTAATTTTCCAATTTGTGCCAAAAAAACCGCTTTTTTAAATTTCGTGAAAAAATTACATGGAAATTATTAGTTTTTGAGAGACACAAAAACGAACGAAAACTCTCACTGAAAAACTAACCTCTATTTGGAAGCACTGGAAAACCTCTTAACCAATTAGCTAAAATCTAGACCTAAATCTCTTATGGAAGGGATTAAGAGGACAAACAAAAAATTGGCCACAAATAATGTATTTTCTTATTATTCCAGAATGCCTTCATCCCCTTGCGTCTTAGGGGTTCTAAGGAAAAATAATCTTAGGGGTTCTAATTTTTGTAAACTAGATTTACAAAAATTAGAACCCCTAAGATTCTTTCAGAAAAATGTTTTGTGTTGAAAAAACTTAATTTATGTGAGCAATTCCACAAACTCCTTACAAAAACCAACTTATTTATTGTAATAAAAATCGAATTCGAACTTTTGCTCCTATCCAAAAACAATATTGCCTCTTCTGTCAATTTGTGAAAGTTGGATACATTTTCATATTTATTTTAATGTTACTTTTCTCTCTGTCGTTATTAAATTACGGGGTTGCTCCGAAATGGTTCAGTCAAATTCAAACCTATCCATTAAAATTTTTAAAAACAATCAAAACGTACAATAATCAAGGCAGTAGTAGTCGGCAAATAGATTTTAACGAGTCCTCAAAAAAAGTAAATTACATTTGAAAAGATAGCAAAAAATTCCATCAACTTCAAACTGGAGCTGAGTTCCAAGAAATTTCATACTTGGACGGAAGAAGGCCACAGCAAGAAACCCTGTTTTGCGACGACGGAGGAAAACTTGTAAGATCAAAATGCTTAGTTTCCTAAAACCCAGCTAAACGAAGTAAGGAGGGAACCCAACTAATATCTAATTGCATTTCTGGTGAAACAGTTCCCACAATTTGACACAGTTTGCATTGTCCAATTTGCGTCTCTTTAATCACTTCGCTGCAGAACCTGAACCCAGACATCCAGACGTCGGTCGTCGCGTCGAGGTTTTGTCCAACAACGAATCTTGGGTGCTCAACCACTTTAGCGAATCCAATAAATCCCTGACAAACGAAAAGATTAGATATTTGCACCTGCCTATCTACTCGTAGGTAGATGCATCCACCTTTCAAATGTGGTTGGTTTCCATGGACAATGGAAATATTTTACGGTGGCTATTCGAATTGGCTACCTGTTTACCATCTATTTTAAGTGTTTACCTGTTCTATGGTAACTATGGGAGTTTTTAGAGTAAGTAATATTCGTTAACGCAACGTGAAATTAAAATAACGAGAGATTTTTGGGTAAACTACAACCGCAACAACAAGAAATCAACTCTAAGACATGACTAAGTGCAAAGTAGGTACATCGCAATTGTAGAGACTTCTATTTTGGACCCATCAAGGAGGGGAGAGCAAACTGGAGAGAACTGAAAAGAAATTCCTTTATCTGTAAACGAGTTTAGTCTTGGACACAATAGAATTGTAATAACGACGTCAAGATATGGTAATTGTGGCAGTAGAAAATTTGCGAGACCGCATTGTTGAATTAACAAAATGATACCGAGATTAAATGTTGTTTAGATAAATAATGGGGATTTTTTTTTATGTTTTTGTTTCAGTTTTATTGCAGCCGTAATTGGATCGTGATGAATATTTGACGACCTTTAATTGTTTTAGACAACTTTATAGACGATTATTTTGTATATTCCAAAATCAAAATTTTTTTAAAAATTTAAATGTTTTACTGTCAGACATCGGTTATATTTTTGTTTCTGTCTATCTCTACTATTTATCTATTCGCTTATAACTCGGTTTGAATTGTGTTCTTGTGTTCTTAAAATGTATGTTTTACTGTAAAAATTGACCCCACTTCTTATGACGCTCACCAACTATCTGCTGAATGAAAAAATCTCATAATTACAAAAATGTCTTTCGGTATGTTAGTCTGTTAGTCTGTTAGTCTGTTAGTCTGTTAGTCTGTTAGTCTGTTAGTCTGTTAGTCTGTTAGTCTGTTAGTCTGTTAGTCTGTTAGTCTGTTAGTCTGTTAGTCTGTTAGTCTGTTAGTCTGTTAGTCTGTTAGTCTGTTAGTCTGTTAGTCTGTTAGTCTGTTAGTCTGTTAGTCTGTTAGTCTGTTAGTCTGTTAGTCTGTTAGTCTGTTAGTCTGTTAGTCTGTTAGTCTGTTAGTCTGTTAGTCTGTTAGTCTGTTAGTCTGTTAGTCTGTTAGTCTGTTAGTCTGTTAGTCTGTTAGTCTGTTAGTCTGTTAGTCTGTTAGTCTGTTAGTCTGTTAGTCTGTTAGTCTGTTAGTCTGTTAGTCTGTTAGTCTGTTAGTCTGTTAGTCTGTTAGTCTGTTAGTCTGTTAGTCTGTTAGTCTGTTAGTCTGTTAGTCTGTTAGTCTGTTAGTCTGTTAGTCTGTTAGTCTGTTAGTCTGTTAGTCTGTTAGTTTGTCAGTCTCATAGTCTGTTAGTCTGTTAGTCTGTTAGTCTGTTAGTCTGTTAGTCTGTTAGTCTGTTAGTCTGTTAGTCTGTTAGTCTGTTAGTCTGTTAGTCTGTTAGTCTGTTAGTCTGTTAGTTTGTCAGTCTCATAGTCTATGTACAAGACTTCTCAAAAACCAATAAAGCATTTCATGGCATTTTACAGGCGTGTTTGGTCCTGGAATGGAACGATCCTATCCACTTTTGTTGGAAATTCGTAAAGCGCAAGTCACCAAAATGGCGGCTTTTTCAAAAACGCAATTTCGTTTTTTGCTGTTTACTCTGAAACTACGCATGTTTGAGTAATCTTGAATGTAACAAAAGTTGAAGATTTCCTACATTTTTTTCTTTCACTAGAATTCGAGATCTCAAACCAGAATCGATTTACCACTATTTAAAAAAAAATCGTTTTTTTTTGTAATTTTTTCGAAATTTAACGGGTTTCTTCGAAATTTTTTTTTTGTTGTTTTGTTTTGTTTTTGTTTTGTTTTTGTTTTTGTTTTGTTTTTGTTTTGTTTTTGTTTTTGTTTTGTTTTGTTTTTGTTTTGTTTTTGTTTTGTTTTTGTTTTGTTTTTGTTTTGTTTTTGTTTTGTTTTTGTTTTGTTTTTGTTTTGTTTTTGTTTTGTTTTTGTTTTGTTTTTGTTTTGTTTTTGTTTTGTTTTTGTTTTGTTTTTGTTTTGTTTTTGTTTTGTTTTTGTTTTGTTTTTGTTTTGTTTTTGTTTTGTTTTTGTTTTGTTTTTGTTTTGTTTTTGTTTTGTTTTTGTTTTGTTTTTGTTTTGTTTTTGTTTTGTTTTTGTTTTGTTTTTGTTTTGTTTTGTTTTTGTTTTGTTTTTGTTTTGTTTTTGTTTTGTTTTTGTTTTGTTTTTGTTTTGTTTTTGTTTTGTTTTTGTTTTGTTTTTGTTTTGTTTTTGTTTTGTTTTTGTTTTGTTTTTGTTTTGTTTTTGTTTTGTTTTTGTTTTGTTTTTGTTTTGTTTTTGTTTTGTTTTTGTTTTGTTTTTGTTTTGTTTTTGTTTTGCTTTTGTTTTGTTATTAAATTTTTTTTTGTTATTGTGAAAATTAAATTTGCCTTACCGTTTGTAACGCCAAGATCCCGTTATCACACACAAAAATGAATTACACCAGTGTGTTTAGAATGATAATGTCTGTGACTGTCCGTCCGTCTGTCCGTCTGTGGCACGGATTGCGGGCGCACGGATTGAGCTAGAGACTTGAAATTTTACGCAGATTCGTTTTTCATAAAACGCAAGTCTAAGTTCGTTAATGGGCAAAAATGGCCTATTAGGGGGGGGGGGGGGATCTGTGAGGTTATACTTGATGAATTTTTGTGGAAAATTTCACAAAAAACAATACAAAACAAAATAAAGCAAAGATAAAAAAATAACGAAACGAGAAAAAAATTTTTCAGTTTTTGTTATGTTTTTCGTTATTGTAATTGAATAACACTATAACGTAATTTTGAAGGAAAAACTGGAAAATCATTTCGTTATTTCGTTAAGTTACGATCACATTTCCCATCCCTGATCTTTATTCTACATCGCTCTCAACTGATCAACAATCGAATGAAGAAAACAACTTCGGAAGCTCGAAAATACAGCAATAAACAAATCAAAGTGAACTTTTCACTTAGAAGCGTTTTCCATTTTTGAAAACTTAAGGTTGAAATATTCTATATTGCATTCTGCTTCTGATTTCCGGGTATCTACCGGTCAATCGCTTGAATTTAATATTAAATGCTGGTCATTGATCGAATAAAATTCCTATCTGATGAATCAATGTAAGGCAATTAAGTGAAGCATGTAATCATTTAAGGGCCATGACAAATTACACCCATAAGCCTTAAGATCGCAATAAAAACCTATGTCGACGATGCTGTGATCAGCATTTAACATGAACCTCTATTAGGACCATCTAATCTGCATAAACACGCCCGTAACGCATGAGAGTAGTCTCAAAAGTCCAGTAATCCAACGAAGCAGACCAAAAACCACCAAATTGAGTTACTTTTCCAAAAAAAAAAAAATTTGACGGACTCCTGATCTACCATTTTGGCTACAGAATTTTAACAGATTACGCATAGAGCCACCAGGCGAATTAATGTAACAGAAGATGCTTTTCTTTTTTTGGCCGAATTGTTAGCGTTTTGTGAAGATGTCTTAAGTCTGGTCAATGCACACCGGGTGCTCAAAGTATGTAAATTAATCACACTCTCGTCGTCATTTGAACATTTTGTAGTTGAAGATTTTGACGAGATCCGCCAAGATGCCGACGAAACTGAATAAGCCCGAGAAAAAATGTGCTGGAAGGTGCTTAGAACCTCCTCCCAATCATTTCACTGAGTTCCTCTAAGCAAACCGTCAGTCAGAAATTAAATCTTAGTAGATTTTCGAGGGGAGAGGAACAGCTAAACGTGGTCGCTGGGGTCAAACATGATTTCTGGTGATGAATTAATATTTGGAAAAGTAAACACAAAAACGGAGGAATATTTTCTATGTTTGGAAATAGATGTACATCAATCTCATTGGCAAAAGTCATTAATATTGCGGCGTCGAATTTAAGCGCGCGTGAGATATTGATTTTTTCCCCCTTCAGGTATTCGTGAATCTTCTTTAAGGCTTTCTTTTCACCTGATCAAAAGACGGCTAAGTAACGAATGAAATGAAATTCTTGTATTGAAATTTAAACGTTTGGCCCAGAGTTGATCTTTGTCCTGCTGCGAAATGGCACAACCAATGGCTAAAGACATCATTTCTTGATTTATTAACAATAATCAAAGTCTTGATTATTTGCACTAAAAATCGATGGATCATAACCTAAATTTATGTTTCCTAATTTACTCGAATGCCAAAAAAAGAACACGGTCAAAGTTCTAACGGAATTGTATTAGGTTTGATTTTAAGAAATTTATGCTAAATCGTCTTAATTAATCATTAATTATGTTTTAACAAAATTGTCGGATGGAATTTTTTTCTAAATCCCGAGCGAAGTTTAATAAACTCCCATCCATACGCCATTCAAGACCGTTTAAAATGCAAGACATCCTCGTTGTGTGTAAATATTCGTTCCTAGACGGCTGCAAAGAACCATTTTAAGAAAAACGTCTACACTGCACGCTTTTAAGAAGCCATCGAATGCGTATGGATGGCATCAATCTATCAATAAACGACATCATAAATCACCTGAAAATCTTAGCGATTAAAATGCGGCTTTCCCGCGGCGACGACATATTATGCGGCTCTATTGTATGCCATCTGCAACAATAGGCTCAGGTGTCGTGTTCAGGTACTCCTCGTACAGAACTTGCAGCTTCCGATCGGATTCTCAGTGGTAGACGATGTCGGCGTTGTCAACAGACGCCTCATTAATTCCCTCTTCAAGTACTTCAGAGATTCATTCTTAATTTATTCTGCGTTCGATGGCATCGCGGAGTGAATTAAAAATACCTCCACATTTAAATGCATTTTTTTGCCACGGAACTTCTGCAGTACCTGATGATGTTTCAGGACCAAAGGGACTTGAAATAAATGCGTTTGTAATAAAAAGGTCTTACGCTTAACTTTTCAATTCTTTGGAACGCATTCAGTTTTTCGAAACGACAGTATTTAATATTTTACAGCGTAAAGAAACAACCTTAAAGTTGAGTTAACCCCAATAATTACGGAGAACACAAAAAATAAATTTAAGAACAAAACAAAATTAATTAAAAATATCAGCCTCTCCATCTATTCCATCTGTTCATCTCCGGATTGACACAAAATAAATATGGTAACCCTATCTGAGAGTCATTTGTCTAAACCCTTCAAGAAAAATATCGTTCAACACATTTTCATTAAATTAAACTTTCTTAACACCCCAATTAAAGTGAAGCACGTAAGAAAGACTTCTTAATCAATCCCCCAAACATTTTTAAGCGAAAGAGTGTTGAAAACTCCCTCTGGCAATCATTCCATGAGGGAATGATTGCCTTTATATCTTCATTGGGATGCCTGAATATATCTTTTAATATTCCCATCAAAAATCACACACAGATACGTCACAATTCAGCTTCTTGTCACCAAAACGTATAGTGTATGAAGCGTTTCTGAAGAAGCCTTTGGTTGACGTCTCCCCCAGGCATAGACACTGCCTTGTAAAGCACAACAAAAACGCAAACCGTAAATCCCAAATCCATCCCGAATCCCAACTTTCCAGTGCAAAGCAATCTTCATAGATCCGCCATAACAACTTCTGGTTTTGCGCTTTTGCTGCTCTTATTTGGATCTTCAAGTGGAATATTTTTCTTCCTTCGGGAGAAAAAAAACCCCCAAGAGTAGATTTTTGCACCGCGATTCTTAATCCCAATCCCCATGTTTAGCCTCCTGATGGTTAGTCGCGGCGCCTGAATGCCAAATTGCACTTCAGAGGAAGTCTCCCTTCACCCCCATATGAACTTGATTCAAGTTCATGTGCAATAAAACCCCAACAGAACTGGAAAAATTACGTGGATCTCGTTTAAGGCTCCGAGCACTTCTTCTCACTGAAGGTTCCTCTTCTTTTCATCTTCAGACTGACTGGTATTCTGGCATCAGAATGAATTCACGATGGATGGAAGTTGTCTTCTTCGACGTTTGCGTTTTAGGTTTGTCTGTTCTTGAACTCTTTTCCTCCGGACGACTTCAATGGGATTTCCTCTTTAAAGGTCACGCTACGCACACACACCTTAATTTCCCTTCGAGGCATTTAATATAATATTTTTCACATGTGGATCAACATATACGATGTATGCTCGGCTCATGCTATGTTTTATGTTGTACCTCTGAAGATGATATGCTTTTGAAATGCGAGTTCTGTGCTCGAGAATCTCATTGTTCTAGCGAATACCAGAACAATCGTCTTCGAAGTTTTCTTCTTTTTTCTTTAAATCTCTCCACTCGGCAGTGCCCAAGGGAAGAAGAAAGAAGGATTCCCGGGGGCTTCTTTTCGGTTTTGTTTCGTTTCTCGTTCAATCACTCCATGAATGGGGATATGATGGCCAAATCATATTCTATGCTGTCGGTTGGTAGTTTTTACTCTACATACGTTTATCTGTATCTGGAATAGAGTGAACGCATGTATCTCATATCTATATCGACGTATATATATCGACCAAACGGAAGTTGAATTTTCATTCACTCAAAATTCATTCATTTCTATGCGATATACGATTACCTTCTCTATTCGAAAAGACTTCAATTATATGATAATCAGTTCTTTTTTTTAAAAAAAAGAAATCTGCGTAAGGGTGGAAAGGGGGAATTCAGAATTTTTGGCAAACACGAAATCAACATCTTATCTGGTGGGATAACTTATGGAAATACGATTAATGACCGATTTCATGGATTTAAGTAATTTTTACGTGTAGAGAATGTGAGTTTTTGAGAAGAAGACAAACGATGGAGAAAAAGTACAAGATTATAATACCTTTTGTACGCAAAAACAAAAACATTTCAGTTATCAATCATAATAAACGTTGTATTAGACCCAATTTTTCAGACCCAATTTCTCAGACCCAATTTTTCAGACCCAATTTTATCAGGAATTCCGATTCCAAGGATGCAATCATATGGATTTACGTAAAGCTAATTCAATACGAATTGAATGACGGAAAAGTTTTTCAAAATTTCGTATTTAAGTATTTTTGTTTAAAAACTTTTTCGAGCTGACTTCCGCATTCCTTTTTTCTGCGAACAAAAAATCTTTGGAACAACTTACTACCCAATTTACTCCCTATTGAAACCGCAAAAATTAAGAAAAAAAAGCATGAAACGACATTTTCTTACGCTTACCTTAAGGTGTCGCTACACATGAGAGTAAATACGCGAGTAACTCTCAAAAACTCTTGAGAGTTACTCGTACGAGGTTGTCCATTTGAGATTTAATTTCGACGATTTTTCTCTTTTGAAGGCCAATATCTTGATTTTTTTGACTTCTTGCTTAGACGAGTTCTCGAGAGCTACTAGCGAAATTCAAACGCCGTTCGTATCCGGGGAGCAACTCCCCGAGAGTTTAGTGGGTGCGTGTCGACTAGAGAGTAGAATCACTTTTGACAGCTCACAGAAACTAGCTCGCGAGTTTCTGCGAGTTTTTGCGAGCGACTCTCAGAGACGTGTCCATTTGCGAATAGCTGCTATCAAGAGGTTCTCGCCGCCAATTACTCTCATGTGGAGCGGCACCTTAACCCGTTCGGTACATGTTTTTTTCTATGGGGGTTAAAGATTCTCTCTATACAAATTAATGATGTTTAAGCTATTAGTATTCAAACAAAACAAAATTAAAAATTTTTATTTTTTACAAATACGTCCACTGTAGTCCAGATTTTTACTCAAAAAATCAAAATTGGGTCACAAATGCACTTAAAGGTGCACTGAATGAGAATAGAGTGTTGAAAATAAATAAATAATAAGACAATTCAAATTTTTTAGCATGATGCCATATGGCATCAAAATACCGAATGGGTTAAGGGGCTGTCCATAAAACACGTCACGCTAAATTTGTCTGTTTTTAACCCCTCACCATTCTAAAACACATTATTGATAAAACTAAATTTACACATACTGCTTCGGATTGAAAATTCCATTATGGAATTGGGATTAGAAGATATGCTTCGGTTGAGCTCATACACGGAAAGAAAGAAATTTTTGATGCTGTCATCATATTATAACTAGTGCAACCATATTTTGTTTCAGATAAATATAATATTCTTCCCAGAACCAAATTTTTTTTGTCACAAACAAAATTCTTTCACCACCAACATAATTATGTTTTAATATGACTCACGGTTTTCGATAAAATTGCAAAAAACTATTTTGTTTGTATAGGGAAAGTGGGAAGAAATGGTCCAACTTTGCTCGTTCAACAACTTAGCTATTTACGAAAAATGTAACTATACAATATTTCAGTCTCTAGCTCAATCCTTTCGAAAGTTATGGTGTTCACGGACGGACAGACGTCCTTGCTGACATAAAAACTGAGTAACTTCTGTATGAGTACCAAGGCACGAAATATGCAAGGCTGTTGAGGTCCAATGCTATGAATTTTGTCCCCTTTTCCCACTAAAAGTCGTTTCCGGACACCACAAATATGTATTAAAATTCTTAAAAAAAAAATTTGCGCGCCAAAATTTTAAAGACCTTATTTAACAAACATCTGCTGGTTCACTGATGGATCACTCAGGAACGATGTGGCGGGTGCCGGTGTTTTTCATCCTAGACCCGCAGACGATAATATTACTGAAACTATCCCTCTGGGGAAAAATGTTACATTGTTTCAAGCAGAAATAGTAGCAATTTCCACTTGTGCAATGCTAATTCGAAATAATAATCCGATAGGCGAAGAGATCAACATATTCTCTGACAGTCAAGCGGCATTAATGGCGCTGAATTCCGTAGAGATGAAATCAAAACTTGAAGAATGCTTCCTAAACCTACAAAGGATTTCATGTAACAATACTGTATCCCTCATATGGATCCCAGGACACAGCAACATCCAAGCCAATGAAGAAGCAGATAAATTAGCAAGACAGGGGGCTGATATCCTACCTGTAGGACCTGCTCCTTCACTGCTAATCTCTGTAGCAACAATAAAAGCAATGATACATATTTTCAGCAAACAGCAACACGTAACGAGGTGGCCAAATGAATCCGTTGGACGTCAAGCTAAAAAGTTTGGCTGTGCACCTAATCCAACCATGACCAATAAAGTACTAGGTCTGGGGAGGACTGGTATACGACCACTGGTCAGTGTACTGACAGGCCTCTGTAAACTCAACTACCACCTTTACAACATCAGGCTTTCGAGCGATCCCTCATGCAACCTGTGCGACGCAGAGGAAGCAACTGTAGAACACTTTCTTTGCTTGTGTCCGTTCTTCCAGAACCGCAGACTAAACACTTTAGGCAGTCGTTTCTTAAATCCATTGGACATCGGTAAGATTCCTCCGAATAGTATTCATAGATTCATTAGTGGATCCAAAAGATTCATGTTTGAATAAACTAGCAGGAGCCAGTTCCTTTCACCATATAAGCACAATGGACCCAACTGTTGGTCTAAAGGCCTGTGTCCACATGCAAGTCTATTTGCAGAAGTCGCTTCTAGAAGAGATTTCTGGTGTCACAACTTATGGAAGTTCACTTGCAGTTAGTTTTTCCACGGGAAAAACTTCCAGAAGTCTCTGCTAGAAGCGACTTCTGCAAATAAACTTCCATGTGGACACAGGCCTTTAAAAAAATTATGTTAGCAAAAAATACCATTCTTGAAGCATTCTTCCCCGATAAATTAGACTTTCTGTACAAAAAACTGGTGAGGTCATATATGATCCCGCGGTTTCAAGGGGATAAACTAAAATTAATCGAACCTTAATACTTCGAGCTCCTGCATCCCAGAGTCTTGTACACTCTAGTTATGGGGCAGTAAGGTTATTTTTTTAAATAAAAAAATCTAGTCATAAACCCAAAGTTTTTGAAAACTAATATTAAGCAATTTCAATTGTCCAATTGATCGGTAAAATCAATTTTTAATGAATAATTTTTATGCGAAAATATTATCGCTGGCGCCTTCCTCGACCGCATTTGATTTTGCATAAAATTTAAGTAAATTGTGAGCTGGCAACAACTTAATGTCTTGTAAAATTTCTAGTCTCGTACGTTTCTATATACGTAATTGGCTTGGCATATTGCTGTTTTTGGCTAAGAATCGATGTCAGCAAAACGGATCAAACATATTTTCTCCAGTGTTTGATGTTCCATGCTCAATCATTGCTTGAGGGATTCAAAACGACTAGAGCCGAACAACAGTGGAGTGGCTGGAAAATCTGTGATGATTGGAAAATTGCGAACCAACCACCAACCAGCAGACATACAATTTATTACAGCTGAATGAGGATGTGATTGTTGAAGATGGATGTCAAAATACCAATTGACAATGAGAAGCCGCCAAGAGGGCTTTTCATCAATCCCCCATCAAGCCTAATGATTGACATTTGAATGCAAATGTTTGGCGACATTTTCCATATAAGCGAAAAGTGCTTAAAAACGTTGATCGCGACACGGCCAAAGTGATATCATGGTCCTTATATCACTAAATTTTCCCACTCCGCTCTTCGCATCAACATTTTAGCCCCTGCTCATTCTTTGCGATTTCCCTCGAAATATAAAAATGCCAGGGAATTGTATCAGATTTTTCCATCGCTATTTTGTAAGTTGGTACTTCGAAACAGGACAGATCGCTCCTACAGATCTTCAGATTCCTGATCTTTTTTACCTTCGGATATTTCTGGACAATAATAATGTAGAAAAAAACCTTGATGGTGTCTTTTTTTTTTGTTTTTCGTGTACTTTGTAGGTACTTACTTGGTGCAAAAACAATCCATTCTTGATCATTCATTCTTAAGGCTCGGCTGACATGCGGAATGGCCAAAGTGAAAAGTTGTAAAATGTCATCTTGTTCATGGTTTTACCGTTTTTGCATTTATTATGGGATCAAATCCGTGGCATAATTTTATGCGAACATATTGACATCGTTTACTGTAAAGGCAAACAATTGAATATGCACATGTTTTGTCAACGTATTTCAATATAAATGGAAACCTTCGGTGTAAAAATAGGGGTTTTTGAACCATTGATTTTTTTTTGGAAAGCCGATTGACTTGGGCGGGTAATTTTAAATTCAATTGCTTGAGAAGTCATTTTTAGGAACAAGTGTGTCCCAATATAGGCAATAAGTAGTTTTAATTCAATTTAGCAACATAAGAGCGAATGAGTTTCACTTAAAGTAAAAATTCACTGCTTTTATTAAACATATTCCATCAAATCCGCATAGTTCACAACTAAAACCTGTACTTTGTCGCCATTTACACCTGACACTTTATTCCGCGAATTTTATTCTTCGACACTAAATTCATGTTACGCAGCCGTTTACACTACCACACAAAATTCAGAAATTAATTCCTGAACGACGCCCGTACTCGAATTTTTCTATAAAAAATAAAAAAAACGCCAGATAAACTCAAATTTTCACAAATTTTTTTAAGCGATTTTATTCACGTATAGATGAACAAAATTCGTGGGACAAATTCTCAATAAACTTCGCGGAGAAATTTAAGAAAATTTGGTTCAAAGCATCTTTCTAAATTAAGTTTCTCTCCACTACCAGAGTTGCAAACCAAAAGGTTTTTGAGTGTGGTTCAAGACTGAATTCAGCCATTTTGACTGTGGTTCAAGGCTGAATTCAGCCATTTTGAGTGTGGTTCAAGACTGAATTCAGCCATTTTGAGTGTGGTTCAAGGTTTCTGGTTTTGGTTTTGAATCCTAAAATTTTAAAATTTCGTTCTGGCTTTGGTTTCCAACATTCAAAAATTTGTTCTGATTTCGGTTCACTCAAATTTCAAAAGTTAGGTGGTTTTTGTTTCGGTTCAAAGAACCGGTTTGTTTTTTTGAGTGAAATTTTTTAATAGACTGTAAAAAATCAATGAATTTTTAAGAGTAATTTTTCAATACATGGTAAAAAATCTTGCATTAAATTCTAATCAAAAATGATTACCTATATGCAATTCAATGCAAAATTTTAATCGAATAGTATTGGGCTGCGGTGGGCTGGTCATGTCACTCGAATGAAAGTGACCCGGCTCGGAAAATCTTCTGCGATAGGTTATTAACAACAAGCCGACAAGGAAGACCCAACCACAGATAGCAAGGCGGCGTTGACCAGGACGCGAAGAGAATTGGGATGCAAAACTGGAGGACATCGGCACGCGACCGGGACCTCTGGCGAGAGACATTGCGACAGGCCAAGACCGGAAACCGATGGTAGCGACGAGAGAGAGAGAGTATTGATTTGAATTTTTTTTAAATTAGCATTAATTTAGCATTAATATTTTTTTTATTATACTTCAAATAAAAAAAAATATTAAAATATGAAGGCTAAAAATACTTAAATATTTTCAATAATTCGCATGTATTAAATTCTAATTTAAAATTGTATTAAGATTTCGTCAATATAATCTTTGGATTGAAAAGTACTCTAGAATTTTTTGCCATGTGTATCTGAATGTGAGATTGAGTGATATTTCATTCCGTGTAAAAGACATTGAGCCGTATGAGCATTTGCTTATACTCCATTGTTTCGGAACAAATCCTAATAATTGTGTGAATAAAAGTGTACAAATGGGATTGCTTAAGTTTTGAATACGAAAATCTACTTCTAAGTAGAGTTGTGGGCCATTTTCATACAAACTAAATGCAGGATTTGGTCCAAAAAAGTGGAGAATGAACATATTCTCATTTTTATGCATACGGCAAATAGTTATCATGTGTCTTTATGAGTTCGTTGATTAAAGTAGTGTTGCCGCTTGTTAATATTTTGGGCCTATCCTTCAAATTTGATCTATTCCTGATTTAAAAATGAAAAGACCTTTTGTATAAATATCAGTTGTGATCAACACAAAACTATCCTCTTCAATATTTAGTTTTGTAAAAAAATATGTGAAAACTAATATTTTTTTAAATATCTTGAAAACCGTTAAAGACACGTAAAAATCGTTAAAGGAAAAAATGCATAAAATTTTATTTTCTTTGAATTTAGTTATAAGCGGGTTATCCGTTTCAGGCAAAAATTTGAGGATGTCCGTGCATCTGTCTGTCGGTTAGTCTGTCTGTCGGTGTGTCCGCAGTACGGATCTTAAAAAAGAGAACTTTTGGAAAAGTAACGGTAGCTACAATGGGTACCTCCCATTCATTTAAAAAAATACTGTTTTTTTTTTTTTTAATTTATCAAATCTATGCGCTATTATGAAAAAAGGACCAGGAAGGCCGAGTCATGCTCGGGGATCTCAAAATCCTTCTTCTGCCTCTGTCTCTGAATAATTGAATCCGATTTAAATTGCAACATGATTCGTATAATGAGGTTTAGGGAACTTGATTGTTTTGTAATTACTATTTATCGCTGCCGATAGATATGTAAAAAGTGCTATTTTTAGAATGCATATCGAAAAACCTTACTCCCTAGCAATATTGCGAATTTTCACGTAATTCGAAGACACCAAGCGAGGGGTATCGAGGGGAATTTTCTCAGAGGTGAGACCTATCTAGATCGTTTCCTTGTCCCCGAAAATCCCTAACCCCCAAGTTTCGTGAAAATCGTTAGGCGGGTTTTCGAGATCGTTGTGCAGTCATTCCTTGTATTATATTATAGGATACAAATCTGTGGTGAAAAGTAATAAGGGCTTAAGTCGAATTTCTTGATTTTTCAGGAGAAGCATTTTAATATTTATGAAATTTTAACTGTCGGTGGCAAAATGGTATCAAACCGAATTCAAAAACCTATAACTAAAAAATGTTATGAAAAATAAGCGTTTTACGATTGGTTTAATCTGGTTTATTCAAACTTAATATTTTCAGAGAAATTAAGGATTATTTTACTTTAGCCACTCTTTCAAAACTTTTTCATATCTTAGAAATGGCTACAATCAATGGCTAAAGTCAAGTTAAGCCCCTAAAAACCTATACCCCGATTTGAAAAAGAGGCTAAAACAGACTTTAGCCTGCTCGTTTCGGAAAAGTTAAAAACGAAGAATGAACTAACTCGACTTAAGCCACTATTCCACGTACAAAAACGATCAAATCAATGCAGCTTCGCGCCCATAAGAGTGGATTAAGTCTATACAAAAATATATGGCATCTCACTTTAGCCGTTCTTCCAAATGCAACTTGGAAATTTTTTGACTTTAGCCATTTGATGTAGTAGCCTATAACGGTCAAAAATGGACGTAGAAACTAACGGGTTAGTGGAATTAAGAGCATTTTGGAAGGAGAACACGATTCTGTAAAAACATTGAAAACGGCTAAAGTCGAGTTATGCCCTTAAAACTTGTGACCACAGAACCAGATTCAAAGGAAATAAAATTCCCTGCATTTTTTCTTTTAATGGTTTTGCATATCTTTAACGGTTGACAAGTTATTAGAAAAAATATTATTTTTCACATCTTTTTTCCGACACTAAATATTGCAGAGGAAAATTTTGTGTTGATCACAACTGATATTTTCATAATAGCACATAGTTTCCGAGAAATTTTCAAGAGTTTTTTTTGAACTATATATTGAGAACTGTTAGAGATACATATGAATCGGTTAAGCAAAAAATGTAGAAAATTTTATGTCCTTTAAATTTTGTTATATTCTTATTATAGCGCACAAGTTTCGAAAATTTCAAATTGCATGATCAACGCATTCTCGAGTTATTTAAACTTATATAAAACAAACAGCCCGGCAAAAATCACATTTGTTAAAAAATTGATTAAATATGGAAGTCCCTTCTAAAAAGAAGATTTTTTCGAATTACAATCTTAAGAACATATACAGAAGAATTATAATTAATTTTGAATATTTCCTTGCTTTACAAATATTTCTTTACAAAAACCCAAACGATTTCTACTACCTATGCTATTAAAAAAGTTACGATTTCATTTCATAATTTAATTTTTCCCAAACACCATTTGATGATCGTTAAAAACACCTAAAAATTATGACTTTTTCAGCTAAAATATCATAATGAACTTAAAACCCACAATAATTATCCCATAAAACTCACAACTTTACTTTAATTATCCGCTTAACTCGACCAAAAGAAACAAAAAGCCAGTGAAAAAAATTTCACTATTTCCATTTTTAAGCTCCAACTTTCCAACCACACATCATCCATCGACCGAGAAGGTGCACAACAGGTGTCCACCAACCTATAAAAACCATTTAACCAAAAAATTACCTGAACTTCTTTTAAACAATTTAAATTTTTTGAATTTGAAATTATATTAGAAGTTCACGAGGCGATGGGGTATTTTTCTTGTGTTTTATTTTTGAATTGAAATTTGATTTTTCAATGAAAACTGGAAAATTGGAACGTGAAAACAGTTTCGTTAGTATCCGAAGTCACTTGAAAAATTCATAAATCGAAAGGAAGTCGAAAAACCGCATCAAAGTTCATTGGAAGTTTAACCTAGTATGTACCACGTCTTCAAGCACCTCAAAGATTTCAAGTGAAACCATAAGTTTTGACCAAAAGAAGATGAAAACTGCGGAGGTGTCTGCTCAGCAGAAGCGGCACAATTCCATCAATTAAGAGTCCATAAATCTGAGACCCTATAAAAAAAAGAAACATTTCAGTCAACCACACACTAACATTTGGTTGATTGCGGAGGAGCCATCATCGTCTACTCCTCTAATGTAATGCGGGAAGAAAGTAACTTAACTCGCAACATATCCACCATATGAGCAGTAGGTTACACATCATTTCGGATGCTAATCGAGGCAGACCCCATGCTATTTTGTGACATCTTTTCCACTGGCGCTGGACGTTATGGATTTTTAAGAAGCGCGTGTTCTCTTTAGATTCCCAGTTAGTCTTAGTGACCAATTTTCCTTTTGTCTCTTCGGACATTTGCTGACATATTTGCTGACTGATTTCCATTTTTCGAGGTTCGCGTCTATCAATTTACCTGTTGGCTTCAAGATTTAGAGTCCAAATCAGTCTGAAGCTCCAGGGTATTTTTTTTTCCAACCCAGCGAAGATTTCTTCATTTCTCTCACTTTCATTCGAGATCCCACAACACCAAAGCTACCTAAGATACAGATTTCGGAGCATGTGAACAAATGAAGAACGTGTGGAGATTTCGTTTTGCTGGCTGTGTCACCTGAAACCCACCCACATCTTATGCAAGTAGCATAGATTGCTTTTGAGTGTCTTCGTCGGTGCTTTCATTGCCGGCAGAAACAAATCGAAGATTTAGGAGTTATAAAAGGTGGATTTAAGATGGCAAAGGTTGGGCATTGTTTGGCTGGATATCTTCGAATTCGACTCAAGTTTATCATTTCTTTGCGGATAATTGATTGGATTTTCCCCGCCATTTAAATGCATGTTGATGATAAAATGGTTTAAATCTTTTTATCTTATCTTCAGCAAAAAGGTCTCGGTTCCAATTCGTTAAGTGCATCTTTTTACAAAGCGTTCTCACTGACCTTTCATGTTTTGTTATGAAATATGTTTGTGATTTGAATGTAGATCTACATTTTATTTTGAAATAATATTGAAAATTAGACCATTTTGATAATGCATTTGTGACGCTGTTATGTAAAAAATGTTGAGTTGTTTTGATATTTTCATTTTTAGAATTTTTTCAATCTAAACATTTTTAACAAAATTGCAGAAATCCATAAACACTCTTCGAAATGTTGGATAACTATAAATTTTAACATATCATGGGACAGAATAATTATTGTGAAAATTCCGTGAAAATAAGAAATTGCATAACAAATCTACGAGTATAGTAAACTCCCTGTTTTTTAGTGAACTTCACCGCGATTTTTGTTATCTGAAAAAAATAGATTTGCCCGAAATTTTGCATACCAAGTTTAAGGTTAAGGTAAGGTACGAAGATACGCTGCACTTTTCGGACAAACGTTGTGAAGTTCTCATTGGTCAAAAAACTCATATAACTTTGTATTAATTGTGCCTGTAGCGCTTTTTTCCTCGTTTTTTACATGATTTTTACAAAAATCCTTTGAGTTTAAATAAAATGACAATTCTATAAAAATATCTGGAGCAACTAGAAATGAAGATTTTTTCCATTCAGCTTGCAAACAAGCTGAAAAAGGGAGTGGTAATGTGTTTAGGAAGTAGTAATGTGTTTAGCGAGTATTTATGTATGAGTGATACTTTATTACCCCGTGCCTTCTAAACGGCTTGACCGATTTTGATAAACCGATTAGGTGTCGTTAGATTCGTGTTGACTTCTCGAGTATCAATAACTATAAAATGCAAAAAAAAAGTGAAAATGGCGGACGCCAGGCGTTTTTTTGTCTAAATACAACAAAATACACATATATATGATATCTCTAATGTTTCGTCTTCTCCTCCCGATGGTCAATGTGACAAAATTGTACTATTTATTTCCCCTCACCCAACCAAATGGGAAATATTACCTCAAAATCCATGTGTCAAATGTGGGAGGGAGTGGTTTATTGCGGGATGAAGTGGTTTGAGTGGTCAAAAGTTTTCCCTGACGAACGACCTGTCTAACATTAAAAATCGTATAAAAATCCATTTACTAGTATAGGTGATACCAGGAGAGGGAGGATGGTGGAGGGGGGAAGGAATAAACCGAATTTGTCCGTTGAAGAACTTAGCCTAGCCATTTACGAGAAACGCAACTATTTTAAGGCTCTAGCTCAATCCTATCGAATGTTATGGTGTTCACGGACAGACAGACGAACAGACAGAATGACAGACAGACGGACAGACAGACAGACAGACAGACGAACAGACAGACGGACAGACAGACGGACAGACAGACGGACAGAAAGACGGACAGAAGGAAATCAAAATCTTCTGTCATCCATAAAGGTGCCGCTCCACATGAGAGTAAATGGCGGCGAGAACCTCTCGATAGCAACTACTCGCAAATGAACATGTCTCTGAGAGTCGCTCGCAGAAACTCGCAAAAACTCGCGAGCTAGTCAAAAGTGATTCTACTCTCTAGTCGACACGTACCCACTGAACTGTCGAAGAGTAACTCGCCAGATACGAACGGCGTTTGGATTTCGCTAGTAGCTCTCGAGAACTCGCCAAAGCAAGATGTCAAAAAGATCAAGATATTGGTCTTGAAAACAGAAAAATCGCCGAAATTAACTCTCAAATGGACAACCTCCTGCGAGTAACTCTCGAGAGTTTTTGAGAGTTACTCGCGTATTTACTCTGATGTGGAGCGGCACCTTAACACCCTGGTGTGCAAAATCGATCGATGGCTATATAAATTTTTCCCGTGATCTTTGGGCAGGTATAAATTCTTCAAAAAAAAAAATTTTAATAATACTTAATTTCACACAGAGCGCATAAATTATGAATTGGCGGTTTTTTATGCAATTTTCAAGAATTTCTAATTTCTCCTTTGTCGATATGTTTTGTCACACCATAAATCCGTCAAATTCTTCCCAGCCAGCGGCCAACAGCGCGGCCAAACCTCTCCTTGTGGGTAGACCAAAACGTTGACAACAAAACGGCATTCAATGCAACATTAAACAACATATCTAAGGTAATCACCTGAGATCAGCAGATATTTTGCCAATGATTAGGTATTATTTGAGGTATGTTCAGTTCAGGTCGCACAGGTAAGGAAGGTCTCATGGATACATACCGAGGCTGTTGCTGATGTTGTCGATGGCGATGGCGATGCGATGATTCTGGTATATATGAAACTGCCACGCCGCGCTGCCGTCAACTGAAAATCTTTTGTTGCATACTATTAGTACAAAATTGAAATAAATAATTTTTCTCATTTTCGTTTTACGATATTCCTCGATTTGTGTGATTCGGCCATGAATTTATTGCATCACAAACAAACGATTTGATTAATGTTCTTCTTGAAATGTTTTTCCGATCTCGCTTCTTGCGGCCATTAAACAAAATCATTTTTTCCAGTTAACGATTAAATGCTGGATAATGTCATTTTTTATTTCAAGGATTGGCCAAAAAATATTTTACTGCCGATAGACGATTTTTCGTCAACACATGTTGCTGCTTATGGTGGATTTCATCGTTCATTCTCACAATGTTAATCAATTTTGGTTCCGTTTTACGCTAATTGCATTTAACGATCAAACTATTAGAAAATGTCAAAACAAATTTTGCATTTTGTATGCATAAATTCACGTTATATAAAATCGTTGTCAGAGCATTTGTCATTTTTCTTAAAACTATTGTATTTTTTTAAACAAATCCCACATCCAAAAGGGGTCCTTAATTAAATTCTTTTTTAAAAATATCCTACTTAACTTTTTATGCCAATTTTAATGCAATAAATTATTTTCTAATACTTTAAAACACTATGAAATACGTAAACACTTTTAACTACTATTATATGAGAAATTATTTGTCCCTCAGCGTCTTCGAGTTTCTCGATACTTTAACATCGGAAATTTTTGATTGCCGACCCCAAGCGGATTTGCCTTTAGAAAGGTGTTAAAACCCTGTTTCTTGTTATAGAAGCCATCGATAACGTCTTAAGATGGAGAGTGAAAGAACTCTCGAAACACTAAATTGGCACTTAAAATCAGGGACGGGAAACGAAATAAAAAATCGTAACGTTATTCATTTCGTTACGTAACGAAATTGAAGTTTTATTTCGTTATGTTATTTCGCTTTGTAACGATAAAAAATTTCATTTCGTTACGTTATAACGTTATATTTCGTTACACATTGTATGGAAACTGAAAACAAAAAAACGCACTTTAATAATAGTTTGTCACAAAGTAATTCAGTTCAATTTCCATAAAAATAAATTCTATAAAAAAAAAAAACTTAGCAAAAAGAAAATACAAATAAAATCAAAAATAAAATAAAAAAGTGATTACTAAGTTAAAAAATCGGCATTTTGGTCAATATCAAAGATATAGAATTTTAAGCTATTTTGACGTCGCTGATTCTGAGTCGCACTTAGCTTACGCGAAATTCACTCTACTTCTGGAGTTACTAAAAAGAAAATATTTTCGATACCAACAAAGTTGCTTGAAAGATTTCCTTTTTCGTATCTCCAGAAATAGAGGAAATCGGGTCAAAACAAAATCCGATTTATGTAAGGGCCACATCTATCAGTTTTTCATCAGTCGCAACTGTTAGGGAGATGTCCCACTGGCGCATCAGCTCCTGCAGCTGACTGATCCCGACATCAGGTCGCGCAGCTGCAAGAACTGATTCGATCATTTGACATGGCACACTGAACTGGGATCAGCTGACCTCAAACGTCAAAATGTCGGACTCGGAGGAAGAACTTCTCCTTATTTCTCTGCTAAAAAAACTGAATCTGTGCAATCGTACAAGCATCTTCCTTATCCTACAGCTTGTACGATTCCTGTGTTTAATTTCCCCTCTTCGATGGACATTGTATTTATTTTCCCTTGTTCAAAAGTTTATTAGTTAAACAGACTTGTCCAAATTGTATGATGTTCCCAAATAGTAATTATTTCAAAGTCAACATTATATGAAGTAGAGAGCCTAAAACCTAGAGAGTGGCCATGCTATTTTAATAGACTGTGCCACTGATGACAATTATTAGGGCCAAACGAAAAAAATATTGAAAATTATCATTTTATTTTATTTAATCTAACAAAAATGACATTAGAAACTACCCGCCATGTTCCTGATATCAGCTACATTTAGGTCAGTTCAAAAAAGTCAGCTTTGTGTCCCAGACATGCAGCTGCACATTTTTTGCAGTGTGCCATGCGCCATTGGATTACATGTGCAACTGATGTCGGGATCAGTCAGCTGCAGCAGCTGATGGCCAGTGTGACATCTCGCTTACGGTACTCGTCAGTTTTCCATCAGTTTTTTACATCCAGTTCAGCTATCAGTTACGACTGACAGTTTTTTGTGAAAATTTTCCATTCATTTTGATTGTAGAGTTCAAAAAATACCGGTGGATAATAAAGAGAGAGTGTGTGTATACATTATTATTGCATTAAGTTCAAAAAATAATATTTGGTTCTATTCTAATGCGATACGACTGACGCGAACGTTCACGCCAATCAGTTTCCCATCAATTTCCCAAAAACTGGAAAATTGCTAGATGTGACCCCTACATTAGAATCAAAATATGATTAAAAATACTACTCCAATATTTTTAATTATATTTTATGCAGGTGGCAGGTCTGTGGGGTTATACTTGTTGAACTTTTGTGGAAAATTTCACAAAAATATAATACTGAACAAAACAAGGAAAAATTAATAAATAACGAAAAAACGTAAATTTTTTTTTCGTTTTTCGTTACGTTTTTCGTTACGTTTTTCGTTATTGTAACGGAATTGAAATTCTATAACGTTATAACGTAATTATGAAGAAATAGCCCGAAAATCATTTCGTTATTTCGTTATTTCGTTACGTTACGATAACGTTTCCCATCCCTGCTTAAAATAGATTTTTTCATAAAACCGCAAAACTTTCGAAAAATTAAAAAAAAATTGTTTAAAAAAAATTTATGGGTGGTACCCATTACAGCTTACGTTAGTTTTCCAAAAGCTGATAGAAAACTACGATTATCTACGAAGATACGTAAAACGGAAAGGCCAACAGATGACAGACAGACCGACAGACAAATACACGGACGTCATCATAATTTTGCCTGATCAGAAAGTTTCTATCTGCCCTCGTTCTCGAGTAGGTCTCCGTCATAAATACAATGCTTTCCCTCTACAGGAGAGGAAGGTAAATAGGGAAGGGGTTTAAGAACAAAGGGCGAAGCATATTTTAGTTTTAAAACTGAAATTAATATCACAACCGCTTCAAAGCGGCTCAAAAGATAACAAACAAAAACTCTTACTTTCTTTAGAAGAATTTTAGAGAAGTGAGAAAAACGTTGGAGAGCTAAGGTGCAAGTAACCACAAAGGTCGCGCCCTATATTCGCACCAAGTCCTTCACTTTGCTCTTCCGCAAATTCGTTAAAATCGGTTCAGTAGATTTTGAGGAAACATACTCTCTCTCTCTCTCTCTCTTTCTCTCTCTTTCTCTCTCCTTCTCGCTTTTTCTCTCTCCTTCTCGCTTTTTCTCTCTCCTTCTCTCTTTCTCTCTTTGTCTCTCTCCTTCTCTCTTTTTCTCTCTTTTTCTCTCTTTCTCTCTTTCTCTCTTCTTCCTTCTCTTTCTCTCTCTTTCTCTCTCTCTTTTTTTGCTATCTCTTTCTCAGAAAATATGTAAACAATTTTGCGGCGTAGTTAGACGAAACTCTAACAGCTATGGTCTTTTGAACCAACGCAATAGGTATAGGCCAATTTAAATTATTAAAGTGCAAAAAGGAAGAAGGTGTGGTCCGATTGGATTTCGATATATGGAAAAGTTATGTAAAATCATATTCTAAACACATCTTACCTTTGTAAATTTTTCAATATGACTCACGGTTTTCGAGAAAATTGCAAAAAAAAACTGTTTCGTTTGTATTGGAATGTTGGTGGTCCGATTTGCCCTTCCAGCTTCTAGCTCAATTCTTTCGAAAGTCAATTCCTTGATGTCCAGCCCATTTTTGTGTTGGTTCGATGCATTACAAACGATATACTAAATTCAATATACTGCTATATGATTCTCATATAGAGTACAAACAAACGAAATTGCCTACATTTAGTTTTTTTTTTAAAACATCACCTCAAAAAACTGTAAAAAATCTGTTCCTCATTTATCTCTCATTTCTGCGGAAAGTATGTTACTTTGGCGCTTAAACGGTAAGCATAAAAGATCCCGCGGACTTCATTTTCGTATTTTCGGTCTCATCTCGGTTTCATATCTTTATTCATAAGACAAATTGCCAAGATATTTGTCTTTGGTGAATTATGGGCTAAGGTAAAGTGCTTATGTTGTATTCTGTATCTCCGTTTTATGAACCTGTGAAGCGGTAAACCATCGGTAGTGAATGTAAAATGGCCAAGAAACATGTTGTATTTGGGAGTCTTCTCGATATCTTAATTGCAAAATGTAAATTACCACTTTTAAATGTACATTCAAGGTAAGAAGAGAGGAATTGAAATGGACCAAGTGCTCATATATCACTGCATACTCATGTGAATTTGTATCGAAAGTTTACCTTCTGTATCATTGAAGATTTTAATTTTGTTTCTGGTCCGTAACAACGCACTTATGTTAACATTTGAACTTTTGTAATTAGTCGCCCTAAGCAATAACAGTAATTTTTCTAAGCTACCTAATGGTATATTCTTTTTATTATTATCACAAGTTTAAGTAAGGAGATAACTTCTTCTGTAAATTGTTTTCATCAAGGTAAAGTCTGTAAAAATTCAATTTTTTAATGGCGAGTCTCATGAAATTTTTAGCGAGCCCTAATTCGAGTTCGTAGGCCAATTTGTAGTAAAAATAGTCTCCTAACTGGATTTAGTGGCCGCTAAAGTTTCGTAAATCCCGCCAAAAAAGTGTTTTGACGGTTTTACTAAAAAACTCCACATAATTAGGGCCATCTTACGCCCCGGATTAGCCGAAACCGTCCATAATTTAAGCATGTTGTTCCGGCGTCCCGGAGACTACACTTTTGGCCGGAATTATTCAATTTAGTATTATAATCAATTAAACAGTTAAAAATCATTTCAATGTTACATTTGGTCCCCGTGTTGCGCATTTTTATACCCGTATGGTGAAACCAAAGGGTATATTAACTTTGCCTTACCGTTTGTAACGCCAAGATCCCGTCATCGCACATAAAAATGAATTACACCAGTGTGTTTAGAATGATAAAAATAATTAATTTCTGCATGTCCGTCTGTCTGTCCGTCTGTCTGTCTGTCTGTCTGTCTGTCTGTCTGTCTGTCTGTCTGTCTGTCTGTCTGTCCGTCTGTCTGTCCGTCTGTCTGTCCGTTTGTCTGTCCGTCTGTCTGTGGCGCGGATTGCGGGCGCACGGATTGAGCTAGAGACTTAAAATTTTGCTTGGATCCGTTTTTCTTAAATGTAAGGCTAAGTTCGTTAATGGGCAAAAATGGACTATTAGGGGGGGTACCCCCCATACGAACGAAGTCGTTTTTTGTGAATATCTCAAAAACGGAGCATCTTATCAAAAAAATCCAAGAACAAAAGTTATTTAGGATATGATTCTGCATAAAACTCCCATACATCAAAATCCGATTGGAATAAATTTTAAAAAATCTTATTGGAAAGTTTGACTTCAAAGTGGAATTTTGGTATAACTGTTCGAATTTTGATACGAATATCACCATACGGGTCTCCAATGATTGCCAGATTGGCAATTATAGCTTTTGTTATGTTTTTAACGAATTTTCATCCCGTATTTGAAAAAATTTCACCTGAGGCGGTATTCTCTTCGTTGGTTATTCTAAAGGGTCCTTCAATAAAGACGCTCGAAGTTTGTTAGGTTATAGCAGCCATGTTATTAAAGCAAAATCTATCAAATTTGTTGTAAATTGTTCAGTAGTGTATGGCAAATCACCATGGAAGGTTATAGCGTTGACCAACGTGTGCAAATCATCAAATTTGGAAGAGTTGGAAGAAATTTCGCAAAAAAAAAATATTTTTAGTGACGAGGCTCATTTTTGGATGAATGGATATATGAGCAAGCAAAATTGTCGGATTTAGGACGATATCAATCCACACAAGACACACTAGCACCAAATGCATCCCGGGAAAGTGACTGTTTGGTGCGGACTTTGACCTAGCAGAATCATCGGTCTGTACTTCTTCCAAAACGAAACTGGCATTGCGATAACCGTCAACCGCGAGCGCTACAGATCGATAATAAGTAACTTTTTGTGGCCTAAACTGGATGATATGGATACCGACGACAACATGTAGTTCCAACAGGACGGCGCTACATGCCACACAGCAGATGCCACGATGGACATTCTGCACGAGCGATTTCAGGGCATGGTTATCTCGCGCGGTGACGACGTGAACTGGCTACCGAGATCGTACCATTTAATGGCTTCAGACTTCTTCCTTTGGGGCTATCTTAAATCGCAGGTCTATGCGAATAAACCTCAAACAATTGACGCCCTCAAAGCCAACATAACGAACGACATCAAGCATATTCAGCCAGATTTATACGACAAAGTCATCGATCATTGGACGTTCCGAATACGTGCCACCAAGCAAAGCCGCGGTGGACATTTGAACGATGTTATATTCCATACTTAATGCCATAAAATATTCTTTCAAACAAAAAAAAATTGAGTGGATATCTCACACACAACTTGCTTAATTTACATTTAAAAATCGAGCGTCCTTATTGAAAGACCCTTTATAATTTCAATAGTAATCATTTATATAACGCTTTTGATTTAAATTATTACCTCGCATTATGCTTAAGCCTAAGTAGGCACTTCGATTATAAGCATATAAATTGAATGGTGCCCAAGTTGCAATTTGAACTGAATTTTCGTATGGAAGCGTGCATCGAAATCAACTTCTACTTACTTAATTGCGAATCTTCTCTGATATGCCTCGTCATACTGGTTTTTACGGATTTTAAAAAAAACCAATTACCACTTTTGTACCATCCCACTTGCTTACCACCGCAGTGCGCGCTTGGACTAAAATATTTCACTTGCGGCGCATCCTTAATTTATCCTGGAGAAAATTTGATTTCATGAGTTTTATTCAATAACATATTTTGTTTTATAGAAGTAAACACAATTTTGAAATATCTCTAATTTGTTTTCCATGCGAGAATAAACATTTTCTTATTATCCTATTCCTTTTTAATCGCCACCCACCTCCGACACTAACCAACCGCTCATCATTTTTCCAATTAACACAAAAAACTATTGCCACTCCACAAATAATGATCACATTTTTCAATTTAAATACACGAAGAGAGAAAAATAATGAATTAAAATCCTGAAAATCATAAATGAAAGTCCTTGCAAGACCTTAGATTTTTTCGAAATGATTTATCTTCTCGTTAATGTCATAAAAGTATCTAAAGGTCGTTAAGCAAACTTTTTTACAAGAAATATTTCACTAGATTAAAAACCTCCAGCATAGCTCTTTTTTACTATTTCCACACTTTACATTTTTATGTGACAAAACTATTTCAAAAATTAATAAGAAAAATGTGATTTTTTCCCTTCCTTAAGTAAAAAGTTTTCTTATCTCTACCCAACAGGAGACGTTTAATGGTCAGAAGAACTCTCTGTTGCTAGAAATTAATAACTGTAAGAAAAAAAAACAAAATTCCTTTTTCATATAGCAATTTTAATCATAATGCTAAGAATCGCGAAGAAAAACGTCTGAATGGATGGTCCTGCACATTCAAAGATTTATGGTGTCATTTTAGTGGTAGAGATTGTCTAGTAGAATTTCGCAATGTGGAAAAAACTAAAGATATTGCCTTAGTCTGACGGCAAAGTTAAAACTATTATTAAGATGTTATAAGTAATCGCGGTTCTTGAGAGAAAGAATTCTTAATTTACTATCGTTACGCGCATAAATTACTCGAATAGTTCTTTCATAGGTGATAAATGGTTTTTCATAAATGGTGTTAAATGAGTATTAAATGTTTAGTGATATTTTCCCATGGTTAGCGCTATTAATTTCTTAATTGTATGCACTGATATTTAGGAAACAGAATTTTTCGTTATTTCAATTTATTTGAATTTATTTAAAAAAAACTCTGAAAATATGCGTTTTATCGCGCAGTGAGCTCTCAGATTATAAAAATAATACCGAAAACTACAAAAGATTTTCTTAATAAAATTTTATCATCTATCGGAAATTGCAGAATAAATCGAGGAAATCTTTTATGATTATTGTTACAATTTTAGAGTTGTTGGATGGAATTTTGTGAACTTTAGCTGAGTAGATAA
Organism: Chrysopilus asiliformis; assembly: GCA_964034945.1. Taxonomy (NCBI): domain Eukaryota; kingdom Metazoa; phylum Arthropoda; class Insecta; order Diptera; family Rhagionidae; genus Chrysopilus; species Chrysopilus asiliformis. The sequence goes on along the minus strand of OZ035960.1, from coordinate 88,494,518 downwards.
AATTACGTATATTTCATATGCAGGGCAATTTTTGCAATGCTGCTGCAGGTCAAGTTTTGCCATGCTGCTTGCAGGTCAATCAAAAATAGTGGGTTTTGATGAAAAAATAAGAAACTCGTTGCCCTGCTGGTTTTAAAATTAATAGTTTTATGAACTATCGTGAAACAACATTTATTTATTTGCCCTGCATTTCATACGTGGCTATAGTTATTTTTCAAATGAGATTTAAAAATTTATTTTAGATTTTTTTTTAATCTTATCAGTGATTGACATAACAGGGCAGTGAAAATAGCTATATTGGGATGTAAAATCAATGCTGGTGCCATGCTAGAATATGAAATGCCCTGCAATTTGCCCTGCGTATGAAATAGATTCAATAAAATTGAAAAAAAAAATCTGAATAAAATTTGTGGGAAAATTCAAGAAAAAATCGCAAGTGTAAATGGGACCTTACAAGTGTTTCATTCAAGCAATTTCGCATATTTTTAGACTTTTTTACATTTGTGTTTATGCACTCAGAAAAATGGAGGCTAACTCGACGACCTACATACGGCGTAATTGGCCTCGGGCAGACGCGCGTTCGCCTACATGTGGGCAAGTAAAACTGAGTTGACCTGTGGTCGGAGAAATTCTGAAATTAAGCCACCAGCAGGTGAAGTAGGGCATTGGGAGCTGCACGAGTTGACCTTAGATAGGTTAACTCTGACCGCTAGCTGGCTTACAGACACCTCTGTAAGGTCAGAGTTAACCTGACAAAAAGTTGACCTGGACATTTTTCTGAGTGTGGGAGGGGCAAAAAGAAAGGAAAATAGTGTACATTGTTAACTACACGTTGAATTTTACTACATTAATTAAAGGAAACTAAATGCTTTCAATAAATATAGTGATTTCACACTGCAGAGTATTCGAAAAATATAGAGTGATTTCACACAAAATATGGAGGGATTTCACACAAAAATATTCATAAAATATGGAGGGATTTCACACAAAAAATCCTCAGATAAATAGTGAATTTACTCACTTTGTGGTTTTTCCCACAAAGCTCAGAGTGATTTTACACAGAACAAGCTTCCCTCAACAAATTTCAAAGTAAATCCACACGAAATATTCAGTGCTTATATCCAGAATCCACAATATTATTCACAGCGCCCAATATTTTTAATTTCCAAATTTTCCAGTGTCTTTATGTACGACACCTTAAAAAGTTATGTTTCATATTCATTTTAACTTTCATTTTTTATTTCATTTTAACTATCATTTTTATAAGAACACTTCCAAAGAATAAAAAAAAATTACGACAAATTAAACAAACTTCTTACCCTGACCACGTTTGAACTTGGAATGACGCTCTACATAACTGTTTACCGAAAAACTCATACTTTCAACACTTATACAAACTGTTTTTCCTCACTTTTAATAGTAAGATCACGCCAATGTTTTGATTTAACTGGTTACGCGAACTTATTTACCTTAGATTGTTGGAAATCACTTGTCGTTTGTTACAAATCACACCAATTTAGTAGTGAAACTACGGTGCAATAGGAATTTCACTCGCTTTGTTGAAAATCACTCATCAAAAATGTGAATATGCTCCAAAAATGGACTTTTACCCACAAAATATTGTTGGAATTCAAACAAATCAACTAGAGTGTATATACAAATGTCGTAATATTCTCTGTCAAATCCGAAAACTCCATTAAAATTCGTTGACTGATTTACGAGACAGCTGGAGAGGGGATCAGAGGGAAGGGGAACTCCTGCTGCAAAGATGGCTAAAACCAGCCGTGCCATGTGGAAAAAGTATTACATTTGTATCGGAGAGGCAAGAAGGAGTGGTTCAACCGGATTTTGATTTAGAGATGAATTATGCAAAATCCTATTCTAAACACATTTCACCTTCATAGGTTTTCAATACGACTCACCGTTTTCGAGAAAATTGCAAACACTGTTTCATTTGTATGAGGAAGAGGGGCAGAAATAGTCCGATTTTGCGTAATCAAGAACTTAGCCTTGCTATTTACGAGAAACCCAATTGTAAAAAAATTTAAGTCTCTAACTCAATCCTTTCGAAAGTTATGGTATTCGTTCACGGACATGTTCATGTGGAAATGCTTTTTTCATCACAAACAACCTGGTGTGATTCATTTTTGTATTCGACGATTGGTTCGATGCGTTACAAACGGTATATACTAAATCTATTATATTTCTATAGAATCATATAGAATCATATAAAAAGAAAAATTATTTCTTCTGCACATTCAGAATAATTCTGCACATCATGCAGTTGATGACTGATCCATGTTGCGTCAATTCTCTTGCGAAACGCATCAAAATCGCATCAGTGCTGGCTTCATAAATCTCGCAGACGTTGAGTTGTTCTGCCACCTCATGGTTTATGTTTTATGTTTAATGGTTACCAGCCCAACTACCGTGATTGTTGCACCATAGCTTCTTTGATTTAGCTGAACACTCCTCAGCATCATTGTTACCCACTAGCAGCCCACAAACAATTGAGAATTCTGTGGGTTCTTGAACGAAGCTTAAGTCAAGTCAGGGACATGATCACTCGATGTTTGAAGTAACACAAGTGATGGCCGGTTTTATGTATTCTGGGATACGAATCTGGTCAAGAAGTAGCGAATAAGGAGCCTTAAGGCTATTTTTGTTATTCCTCTTTTCTTGGGAGTTCGCTGCATTCAAATTCTAGTCTAAACCCTTAAGATGTATTTTAGTTCCATACTGAGATTCAGTAGCCTACTTCTTCGATCCATCTATGAGCCCTCACCTAAATCAGGTGATAGTAGAGATTCTTAGCTTCCAGGATGATTTTATTAGTCAATGGCCGCGTGAATTGCTGCTTCCCAAGTTGAAACGCAGGAGTTTGCAATCTAACCAATCCATAATCCCTTGCACTGTGCTTCTCTACATAAATCGCATGATCCAAAGTGATGAAAAAATTATGCTGCCTGCAAGGGATCGTTTATTTAGTCCAAGTGTTTGTTTGTTAGTAGCAATTGCGGTAGTCAGCCATGATAAGAAGTATCTATGCTCCAACATTAAAGTAAAGTTGACTGTCTATCCATAAGTAACAGGAAAAATCTCCGATATTCCCAAGTCTGGAGTCATTTTGGTGCCAAAGTATTCCGATCTGAGTTACAGGTTTCTGATTTTGTATCCTGAAGGGATTTAAATTTTCTGTTGTGAGAACCATCAGATGACGCAATCGATATGCAAGGAAACCGGTTCAACGCAGGTGAGAACTTCATATATGCGAATAGAAGCGAAAGTTATTAAGGTCTCTGACGTACCTGCACTGTACCTGCAAATATGGCCTCAAGAAAATTTTTATCATGTTTTATTGATGTTGTGAAGCACAACCACGGTTGACTTTTGGAGCGTGGTTCATGAAATTGGCCAAAGTTGGTAGCAAGGTATTTTAATAATTTGTAACATTTTATCGACATCAATTTATTTACCTATTTTGGGATTGTCGGTAGTAAAAAAATGAAAACATTAGAGTCTATTACGAGATGTTACTTTATGTTACTTTTTTTTACATTTCCGGTGGTTGATTTGTAACACTTCCCTATTGGTGATATGTAGAAAAATTCAATGCCGTTTTCCAAAATATGGCGCTAGCAGTAAAGTGCTGGTCAAAAATGTCAGATCAGAAACGTCAAATAATAAGCTCGGAATCTGGCAACAACTCCTTATCATTAAATTTGTGAATTTTCATCGGCGTCATATATTTTTTTGTGCGTGAAAATATGAGCTGTTGCAACCGGGTGAAATCATCCCAAGAGCGCGCTATCGAACACAACTAATGCGTTTGAGCCGAGCATTAAAGGAAAAACGGCAACAATTCAATTAAAACATGACAAAGTGATTTTGCAATCCGACAACACTCGACCACATGTTGCTAATGTCGTTAAAACTTATCTGGAAACACTGAATTGGGACGTCCTGCCCCACCCGCCGTATTCTCCAGACATCACCCCTTTCGACTACCACCTGTTTCGATCGAAGGACGCAGGGCCTGGCTGAGCAGCACTTCCGTTCTTACGGAGAGACTAAAAATTGGGTCGATTTGTGGACACAAAAATGAATTACACCAGAGTGTTAGGGGTGACAAAAAATTTTGATTTCCGCAAATCCGTCTGTCCATTTGTTAGTCCGGCTATCAGTTCGCCCGTGAATACCAAAACTTTCGATAGCATTGAGCTAGAGATTTGAAATCTTGTACAGTTTTGTTTCTCGTGAATGGCTAGGCTAAGTTCTTGAACGGGCAAAATTGGACCATTTCTTCCCCCCACCCCCATACAAACGAAACTGTTTTTTGAAATTTTCTCGAAAACGGTGAGTAATATTGACAACTTTAAAATAAAATGTGTTTGTATAGGATGTTACATAACTCATCCATACATCAAAATCCAATCGGACCACTGCTCCTCCCCCCCCCCCCCCCCCCATAAAAATGAAATCCTTTTTTCCTGTTATCTCGAAAACTGTATCATAGCGAAAAAGGGACTAACAGGAAAACTAAGGGAAAACGGCCTAAGCAGGTATCATCTTAGAACTTTTACCAGATGTTGGTACTAAAGTCTTTTTTGTTTCTGCAAAGTATGAATCCTGTACCCCCTTTTTTTGGCGGGAGAAGGGTTCAAAGCAAAATATAAAAATATTTTTTCCTCGGAAACGGCTGAACCGATTTCGATGAAAAAAATATATATTGTACAGACCAATGGGGCAATGTTGCAGAAAATTTAAAAAAAAATGGACAAAAAAAGGGTGTGAAAAAAAATTAGTTTAAAAAAAAATGTTTTCTTAGGTCCTGTTAATTGACCACTCTGAGTTTTTGTCAAAAAAATCCGTGGAAAGTGTAGGGTAGACCGGGGCTAGTAGACCCACTTTTTATAATCTACTTTATAAAAGTTTTACTGTAATTGTTTCAGGTGTAGTAAAGACGTTTTTGGTTGGTTTATTCAATTGTGTTTCTTAGTCAATCTTTTATTTTGACTAATTATAAGTGTTTCAAATATTTTTTTTTTTTTCATTTTAAAAAAAGTTCTTCGTCGAGTCGACTAACCCCGTGTCTGGGGCTTGTTGACTCTGTGAACGGGGTTATTTGACTCTATACTTTTTATGAGGAAAATGTGTTGGAACATATAAAAAAAACTATAAAAATTCTGAAAAAATTTATTCTTTAAAAAAATAATAACATTTCAGATTAACATAAATTAAATTTCATCTAATTTAAAAAAATAAAATTATTAACAAAAAAATATAGGTAATTCATATCGAGTCATTTAACCCCAGTATACTGTGAGTCAACTAGTCCCAAGCCGCCATTTTATTTTTAACACACTCGTGAAAAAAATGAAAAAGTATGGGTCAGAAAATGCTTCACTAACTTGTTAACTCATACATAAATTTTCACTTGAAATCACTGACGAGTTCAATACAATGAAAGTGTAAGCTACAAAACAATTTAATTAACAAGAAAAAAAATTACTCAGACGCTTGAAATTTCGTTTTTCCCCTCACAGTTCGTTCCAAGAGCACTGTGGTCTAAAGACGTTGGTTCACTGATAGCTGTCAGTCGACTGAATAAACAGTCCAATTCACGCAGGTTTGTTTTCAACCGTGGTTGACTTAACCACAATGAGTCTACTTACCCCTATAGCCAACTAACCCCGGTCAGCCCTACTTTCAATATATATGTATGTCTACTGGAATGGTCACTCTTGAGGAAATCTGGAAATGCACGCATTTATGCGTGTCTACCCTATCTATCTCCCACTCTACTTTTTCCTAAAGTTATCCCAAATGGATTTTGATGTATGGGAGATTTATGTAGAACCGTATTTTAAATATTTTTTTACTTTTGTAACTTTTCTGTACGACGCACTGTTCTCATGATATTGGCTTTTTTATTTATATGGAGGTGGAGAAAACTGGTTGTCCAATTTTATACATCTTTGAGCTTAGCCTTAGTTTTGACAAAAAAAATACTTTTTGCAAAATTCTAGCTCCAACATATTGATTGGATTTTTTTTCAAATGAAGAGATACCGTTAAATTGTAATTAATGCTAGTCCCTTTATAAAGATGTGTTTAGAATATAATTTTACATTCCACTGTAATTTGAAGTTTCGTCTGTCCCCATCAACTTCGAATTACTGAGGTTCCGGTATTTCTTCATTTGTCTCAATAGCCTTCAATCCTTCTACAAAAGAAGGTCACTGCCCCAAAACTCTGGCAGTTTAGCCAAACTGGTAAGCAAGTACCCCAAAAAGCAATTGAATAGCTATCACTCATTTTCCTTCGCAATTCTACATCTTCGTAGAAAAAAAAACCTTTGAAGGATTTATGACTACGGAGAGAAATCCAAATTGGAATGTATGAGACAGTGGACTCTTCTGCAATGACTTCCTAAAAATAGGGAATTTCTCCTATAATTTTGGGAAAATTTCCTATTTTTTGGCATGAGTTCCCTTTTGTTCGGGAGTAATTACCAAAAAATTTCACTGTCTCATATATCGGGCCTGTGTATTTAAATAAAACACAGAATAATTGAGACATCGGGCTGAAATTTATTCCAGGTGTAGTGGACATGTTACATTTAAGTATGAAATTCGATGTCGTTCATATGGCCAACGCGAGCGTTTGCATCTTTGGAGCCAATTTTCCACCACTCTTCCACACATATCGGCCAGAACGTTGGCAATTTCGCGTTCGATATTGTTCCTGAGCTCCTCTAACGTTGTTGGCTTGTTGGCATAAACCAACGACTTAACATAACCCCATAAAAAGAAATCCAATGGCGTTAAATTGCATGAGCGAGGTGGCCATTCGACGGGACCATTTCTCGAGATTACACGATTACCGAACTTCTCCTTCAATAGATCAATTGTTTGACCAGCTGTGTGTCATGTAAACCTAAAAAAAACCTTAAAAATATAAAATGTAAACCTTGACTGACGTTTTAGCATTGCCAGATCATAAAAAAAGTTTTAGGGTGCGTTTTTATTAAAATACAAAATTGTTATGTTTTTGTTGAAAGACCCTTTATTCCTATTTTTTGTAGGAATCTGTCCTATTATTTCTCTCCATATACCTACTATCAGAGCTTTCTTCATTTTTCCTGTCCCGAAATATTTACGATTCTAAAAAATTACTATAATTTAATTTTAACTCGAATTACGTGCTTAATAACGAAATAAATTCATAAATAATATTTCAATTCGATTTATATTTATTGTAAGAATTAAATTCCTTTTTATTTTAGGAATTTATGTTTTGAATCTGATCGAAATTCACAAATTGTCCGTATTATTATCAATTATGATATTGATTTGTGAAAAAACAAAATAAGAAAATTATGTTGGAAAATTTCGAATCTCGATTGTTTACGATCGGTGAAACTTCAGGTAAGAAGCAAAGGAAAAATCGACTCAAGCACGTTCAAACAATTTCGATTGATCGTAATTGATTTTACAATTCAATGTACGTTTATTAGTATTTTGTCTGTATATTTGTCTGTTCTTATGGAATAAATGATCGATACTTTGGTTCATATTTTGTAAGTTTGCTAAACCTCCAATGAATTACGCTAATATCACGTATTAGAGTAATTTATCTGCATCAATTTATTTATAGCAGGTTTTTTAAACAAATGAGTATTTGTTACTGAAAATTTAGTCCCCAAAATTTAGAAAAAAAAGTAAAATTTTTTTAGAACCTGATTTTAAGTAACGAACTTTTTGTTTGAAATTTTCTTTAAATCAAAGTAATATTTCTCAAATCCATTAAAAAATCTTGATTTCGTTCTCAGAATTCAAGAAGAAGCTAAAGAATCTCGATAACTTGTTCCCATATTTCATTATGATGATTGAAAATGTCTTACTCTGTGCAATTTTTATAGGGATTCCTTGAAATTAAACGATCTTTAACGTTTTAAAACCTTAAAGGAATGAAAAAAAATGTTAAAAATAAATACAAACTTCAACTCACGATTTTTTCATATTTCTCTGCTCCACTTTACGTTCCCAGCCGCTCAACTATGCCAAATGGCGCTGTTCAAACCGTGTCTAGGATTTTTAGATAATCTCAACGTACGTTGCAGTATACAGACAGGTTATAAGATACAATTTTTCTTTACAGAATTTGCAGATACTTATACCCTTGGCTTGAAGAAGCGAACAACTTCAGAAAACCAAGGAATCCAGGAAAAATACTTGAATATAAATTGCATATGCGTGTATCGGATCGTGAGTCTGAGGCGGCGGTGGCAGCGATCGCAATGAAGAATTGTTGCATTTTCATCATCATTTTAATTCGATCAATAAATACATTTTAAGATTTTTTTTTTCGATAATTTTTAGAAGTTTTTAATAGGAGTTAGGGATTTGAAAATTATACCCAAGCAAGCATTTGTGACTCAGGTTACAATATGACCCTAGTCGCAAAGTGGCAGTTGCAAATCCTTTTATATGGTGGGTATGTTGTGACCGGTCAGAAAAACCGATTTCAAATTGGTTACTTTGTGGTCGGTCACTAATTAATCGTTGTGAATCGGTTACTTGGTGAACAGTCGGAAAGGTGTTGTTTTTTTTCGTTGTTTCTACTGTGCTTGTTTATAATTCACTTACAAACACCGCTATCGAAGTATAAATGGCTCGCGGTAACGGTTGTTCAACCATTATTTTGAATCTGTGCCCCAAAAGATTTTCCTCGGGATCGATTGCGCCACCGTGGCTTTGCAACTTGCATTACAAAAGAGTTCCTGTGGTAATGGTCGTGCAACCGTTATTTACAACCTGCGTCCACAAAGAGTTTCTGCGGTAACGATTGTGCAAACGTTGCTTTGTAACGATAGTCACAAAATAACTGGGGGAAAACGGTTACATAAATGTTGCAGCAACGTTGCTGCGACGTCGGAGCAACCAATTTGTGACCCCACATATTTTGAAACCTACGTTGTGTAACCATTTTTCGTTACTTAGGTAGATTTAATAGTTTTAAACAGCTTGCTTTAATATTTTAAAACAAGATAACTAAAACTGAAAACCCCGTGAAAATTCCTTCCTGCTTCCTTCCGAACTTTTGGCTGGATTTTGATTCCTTATTAGTAACTAATTTAACGTTTGAAGAGCTGGTAGACGAGAGGGGAACAAGGAAGGGAAACTAAGGGCGCCGTTTAGATTCATTCATCCTCAGAACCACAGCTCTCGAAGAGCCTGGGTCTCCTCAATTGAAATTTCATAACAATTTCTTCCCTGGTTCGCACCTACACTTTTTACATGGATTGCGAACCATGGAATAACAACATTTGTAAGGTTTTTACATTGCAACTCATCAACAGTAGAGGCCGTGATAGCAATCTAGACTGAAGATGTCGTTAACACCAAGCGGCAACTATCACTACTAATTTCGTAAAGTAAGTTGGGTGGACTTGAAATCACAGGTTGCCACAGTCGGGAATTGAACCACCGACCTCCGGAATACGAGCCAAGTGCTTTACCACGTGGACTACGCTTACATCTCACAATATATTCTATAAAATTTATTCTTCGACTCTCAATTTGCGTTTCACAACCTTTTACACTACAACACAAAATTCCGGGATTTATTCCTGAAATACGCCCGAACTCAATTTTTCTCATATAAAACTGCAGTAGTAAATTCAAATTTAGACAACTTTTGCTAAGTGAATTTATTCTGCAACAGATGAATAAAATTCGCGAAATAAATTCTGAATGAAATTCGCGGGGAATTCAAGAAAAAAATCCAAGTGTAAATAGGGCCTTAAGTTACCCCAAGCTAACCTCTCCCCGCTTGTCAGTTTTGGTACTTCCTGTCTTCTCCACGATAAGAAAGGTTCATGATAAGATTGGTTTAAAGCCAGATCAAATTCTCTATAGAGTCTATCAAATTTTCTATCAAGTCTATCAAAATTTCTATCAAATTTTCTATATATATATAGCGAAAAAAAGGGGTGAAAAAAGTTGGTATGAGCTGGCGTATAGTCTAAAAACTGCCCTTCGATATTGAGTAGCTTTCCCTAAAATTTGGACCAAATCGGTTCAGTAGTTTTTGAATTATAAACGAACATACAAACACACAAAATTTTCACCAAAAAATATTTGACAGATTTTTCGCACTTTACCGAATTTGAAAACAGCGAAACACAAAAATTGTTCCGAACAAGAATAAAAAACAAGGCTTGCAAACTTTATTTTTCTAGTATAGCTATCGATTATTTTTCAAAAGTTACCTTGTCTACACTCCAAGGATTTTCGATATTTGTCTTTGCAATCAATTTTAACAATTTAGAGATCAACAAGAGTGAAGGCCAAATATCACTTATTTTTAGCATTTATTCTTTTCTACATCTTCAAGTCAATAAATCGAAGCCAGATGTTTAACTTTTTGCTACTCGATTGTTGTTCTCCGCAGATATTCTAGTAAATAAGCTAAGCTTCTTTTAGTAGCTCTTTAAATTCATGTCGTCGTGAAGAGTCTACGAATTTCCCGCATTTCAAGCAAACTAACTGGAATTACAAGATAAGAAATTTTGTATAATAGCCAGCATATGTAATGCACCTTAAGTCCAACTCCACGACTAAAGAAAAACTCGTCTTCTTTTTAGCGATTTGTACGAAAACCTGGTGGAATCGCATTGATATTGGGAAAATGATATCCTCCTCAATCGATGGACGGCTCCATGTACAATTGAAGATTTTCGTAAAGAGGAGGAATTTTTACTGGTTTACTGAAGACAAAGTCGTTACAATGATGATGACATTGATCTAGTGAAGAGATTAACGGCATGAGATGGCAGTTGACTTCTTAAGGTGACTACGATTGAAACGACGACGAGTTTGGTATGAACGTAAGACGACGATGGCGGACGCTGGGCGCCAATTAAGCAAATTAGATAGAAAACACTTTAAGCATTTCAATGAAGATATTTCGCTGGAAAACAAAAGATATCGAGTAAGTATTACATGAATAGAAATATGGATGTTCTATAATTAGTTAAGTTATTTATTAAGAAATTCATGAATTATGATGTCAAACATGTTTGGTAAATCAAGTGCGACAATCGCTTAAAGTTTTGAGGTTTTAATCTATAATCTCAAAATTCTCTTTGGGTAGTTAAAAGACGTAAAAAATATTTAGCAATATTTAGTTTCGGAAAAAAACTGTATTTTTTTCAAAAAATTGTATGAAAAGTGCCCGTTATTGCTACCGTCACTTTTGCCAAAAGTTCGACAGACAGACAGATGCACGGACATCCTCATAGTTTTGCGTGAATTTTCGGTACTCATATAGAGTATTTAACGATTGGCCCCTGCCAATTTTAGTTTTTTTTTTATGTTTTTTTACACATTTTGAGTTTTGCTTCAAAAGAATAAAAAATTATTTCAAAAACAACTAATAAACTTTTCAATCACAGCGCCAGCTGCTCTGGAATGATGGCTACTTCAAAAGATTAAAATTAATTATGCTTTAAGGCCTAAAATTATGACCAACAAAAGGACTGCTCCTAGTAGCAGTTGACGATACCTTTTGATTTCTGACTCCCGATTTGGCTGAAAAGATGGAAGCATTTTCCGTTCTTAATTATTTCGTGCTCAGTCCGTCCAATTTCAAACTTTGACTTAAATACATTAAAAATCATAAAAAAGAACAAAAAATTACATCATAACAATAAAATAAAATAAGAAAACAGGTTGACTACCACACCACAATATGCTCCGAAATCCCTTGAGGGCAAATTTAACAGTAACCGAAAATCTCTCATCATTCAAAACGCTGAAGAAGTTCACTGGATCCTGAATCTTTCTTTTGCGTAACATCGTTTTATCCATTCGCATCCAGACGAACATTTTTTATTATTCTCTAGAATCACTCGTAAATGCATCTGTAAAACCAGTCCTCGAGATGTTCCTTTCACGTTGCACGGTTCTCAACGAAAATTAAAAGAGACCAGAAAAACTCCCAACCAGGAGTAAGTGAATGCGGCAGGTACAATTTCGTCTGAATACGATGATTCCTTTTCATATCCCAAAAAACTCAGTTCCCACACTTTTCTCTGGAAATTTCAGTTTGCTTGACGGCGAGGCCATGCACCTGGCATGCGCGATTATCTCGACTCTATAAACGAAAGACTTAAGCGAGGAACCCAGCAAAAATATTCCAAAAGCACACATTCATACGTAGAACTTCTGAAAGTAAATCGGGATGTAGATGGAAGTATATCATCCAGATGATTGTTGTGTGGTTTTAAGTCTGGGATGTTCTGAGATCTGGACCTATACAAACGCCTTAGCTCAAGGAAGATAATATTAAAGACGCTGATGATGATGATGATGGAGCATCTCTTTTACGATAAGAAAACAGATGAAATTGAACTCGTCAAACATCTTTCGTGTAGTTCAAGTTTATGCAGCCAAGGTTCGTTCCTCCAAATCCATAATTTTTATAGGAAGAAACAACTGAAGGGGATGGTGTGGCGTTGAGGATTCTAAATGTTGGATGTTGTTTATCCATTGTTTATATTAAATGTATGCGAAGCGTATTTGAAAAGATGCAGGAATTTTTGATTTCGGCTGTTGTTTAGTCTTCTATCTTTTGATTCAAATCACTTAATTAGATAATTTCATATTTCGGGGGAATACACACAAAGGATATAAAGAGTTATGGTGGAAATGGAAATGCAGAGCACAGACGATTAATATTGCTTCCGTTCTCATATATAAAACATGCAATCGAGATTCATCGAAAAATAGGGGATTAAGTTTGCAAGTGTTCAAATTTCTCACGATTTGAAGGCAAACAGTAGAATTGGGTTTGATTTGAACGCACTACGGGTCTGCTCAAAATAAAATGTATCAGGAACTACATTAAGATTAATTTACAAAATTCTTACTGTCGCATTAGATTATTTAAGCTAAATTCTCCCCAATCATATTTTCAAGAATCCGCCAATTGGCTAAAAAAATAATACACACCGAAAAATCGAGCGATAAACAAAATTAAATCCGCCATTTCGAGCTTTTAGACTTCCGATTTTTCCCTGAACTCATTTTCGCCCTGAACAAACTCACTGTATTCGTGCTGTATAATTTTGACATTAAAATTGTTGGTAAGACACGAAATCGTGTAAAAATTACAAGAAAACTTTTAAAACGAATAACTAAACAATGAATATTTTATTTTATTTTTCATATAGAACAACAAGCCAAATATTGAGAAAATGATCAAAATTCCTTTGGCTGTCTATGAAGTACGTGGCGCTAATTTTGCTTTTTTAGACCCTCTCGTCAGGCTTTTTCACAATTGTTTGTATTGCCGTCACACTCCCCCAAAACCTCATCAACTCTCGGCTTCCAGTCTGGACGCTTTTTATCAATTAAATCCATTTATTAATTCCATTTACAAAAAAGCACCGAACCTAGCACCCTAGCTGAGATTCGTCTTCATTCGAAGAGATTGTGGAGCTAGCATAAGAGAGACATTTTTGTAGGTATTTCTTGGGACACGCTGTTTATTAAGATAATTTTTTTTGTGATCCAAAACAACGGTTTTGAGAATATTGTAAAATTTGCATTTGCATGGAACGAGGAAAAAAGAATACAGGAGAGGAGGTTGAAAGGCAAAAGGAGGGGCTGATTGCATATGTTACACATATATTGCATTGTCATCAGAGTTACGTATGTCTGCAAAACTTCGATTACAAGATTCGACCCTGACAAACAAACAAACAACTGACAAAAACCAAGCTAAATAAAGTCTTTTTTTAAAAAAAAAAAAACCGTGTCACCTTGTGGTAAATATCAGTATACGTATCTTAAAGCCTGAGAATGGGGGGGGGGGGGGAGACTCAGCCTAATTAATTTACCAATTATTATAAATTATTATAAAACCCTTCAAAAAGGTAATTGGGAAAAACTGATGAAGCTTGTGAAAAACATAAGAAAAGCTACAATTTCCTGGAGCCAATCGTCAAATAGTCTAATACTAAATTACGTAATTTTGAAGATTTTCGTAATTTTGAACGAAATCTTGCTCGAAATCACGAGATTTCCAGTACATTAACCTGTTTTCAAAATCACTAAAAGTATGCAATTTCCACAAAATTACGAACGAAATCAAGCAAAAACAATGGAGACAACCCTGCATCACTCATTCAGCTCTCTTCAGCACATCAGTTTTGAGAAGTTTTGACATTTGTGCTGCATTGGAAAAACGGAAATATAAGCAAAAGAAGCCGTGTTCCGCATGCGAAGAGGATATATTAGTAAACAACCTAAGCGGGGCAAAAAAAAATGGACCTGTTTTTGATCTGATTAGATATGAAATGGAAAATAATTCTTTATTTTCATTACAGATCATTTCCATTTTCTTCTAAAGTGTCTAATTCTGTTTGCACATATTTGATCGATGTTTTGAATTGTATTATTCATCATATTACTAAAATTCATAGTAATCCTACACTAAAATTCATAGCAATCCTGTAGTTGAAATGTCAAGCAAAATTACCTTAACCTCTGTGTGAACACTTTGGTTTAAGATCTAAATCAGGCCTCGGCACCATGTATGTAGTGATTTACTACTACTCGAAAAAAATTTATGTTTCTTCATATACTATAACACAAAATGAGAAAACGCATCATTTTCATTTTTTACGCTCTTTCGCTTTTGATGGAGACGTTTAGGAACAGTGAACTACACAATTTATCATTATGCAATTTGAGAATCATTTGTTCCGCCTAAAGGAAATTTCTCTAAAAAAAACTTTCTTTAAGTTGTCAACCTGTCTTACTCTTTCTACTTAATTGCATCGGGCAAAATCGAACTTATGACAGCTGTTGTAATGGCGTTTTAGATTGAATTTTTTATTCGATATGTAACTGCAAACTAGATATTGACGGTTATCATTATTTGTGGTTATTAAATATTTGTTTTCCCAATCCCACGACATAGTATTTGAATTTGAATATGAGCGCTTCATAATGGAAAAGGAAAACTAAAAAAATCAAATTTCTGAAAAAATTTCGTACATCAGTGTTCTTTGGGAAGCAATTATAATTTTGGGGAGCAAATGTATACACCCGTACGCATCAACAGCAGAAATCATACTGAATGACTGTCGTAGGCTCGCTCCATCGATTGTTAGTGAATCGTTTGATTTCGGCTGCCGAAGTGGCCGTCGTCTACCAACACGTATCATTGCGTTGGAGAGTCGAGTAAAAATGTTCATACATTGATTGTAACCTCGTAAAATTTGAATAAAAATGTTATCGTATTGAGGAGCCAGACGAGCCAAGCAGTGCCGAGGCTTGATCTAAATCATTTCTCAAAATTACGTGATTCTGCGTCAGTGTGAACTTAGTATAAATGAGGACAGGCAAAATGTTTATTTAAAAAAAACCCCATTTGTAAAGGAAAGGGGGAAAGGAGTGGTCTGATTGAATTTTGATGTATGGAACGGTTATGTAAAATCATATTCAAAACAGATTTTACTTTTATAAATTTTTCAACACGACTCACCGTTTTCGATCAAATAGAAGTAAACGAATTCAATTTGTATGGGGGAGGGGGGAGGAATGATGCAACTGCATTTTAATGTATAGATAAGCTATGTAAAATTATATTCTAAACAATATTCTAGAAATAAATTTTTCGATACGATGCATAGTTTCCGAGAAAACAGGAAAAGTATTCCATTTGTATGGAAGAGGAGGGCAGAAGTGGTGCGATTGGATTTTGATGTATGGATGAGTTATGTAAAATTGTATTCTAAACACATTTAATCTTAATGAATTTTTCAATATGACTCATCGTGTTTGAGGAAATCGCAAAACACCGTTTCGTTTGTATGGGGGAGGAGGGAATGAATGGTCTGATCTTGCCCGTTCAAGAACTTGGCTAGGCGAGAAACGTAACTGTACAAAATTTCAAGTCTCTAGCTCCATCTTTTCGAAAGTTATGGTGTTAAGGTCGAATTCGAGTGTAAATTGTGCAGAACTTTAGATTTTGCATAAGAAAGTCATGTGCTGTTTACATCAGATATTAATAGAAATGTCTCAAGTACAATAAATAGACTGAAAGACATTTTTGTAATAATGCTCTAATCCACTCAGGAGCGCTCGGGAAATGTTTTTTTGGTCAAAATTAGAAAGCCAAAATTTTTCATAAATACAATACTTTACTATACAGTAATCCCCGCTATACGGACGCTCGTTTTACGGAAATTCGAAGTTACGGACATGACTAATATAGGAACAAATTCGCTATACGGATAAAAAAATTCGCTATTACGGACAAAAAAAAATTTTTTTTTTGAATCACAGAAAAAAATCAAGAAAAAGTCCTCCATAATTATGTTGTATTTATTGTAAATGTACATACTTAATTTCTCCGAAATTTCTGACACATTTGGTGTATACACAAAAGAGAATTAAAAAAAGGCAATAAAAAACTGCAGTGCCGTGTATTTTTAAAAAATCTATTTGCTATTCTTAAGCGAGAACTCCAATTGGGCAGAGGCAGCAGCAGAGGCAGCAGCAGAGGCAGCAGCAGAGGCAGAAGCAGAAGCAGCAGCAGAATCTGCTTTCTGTCCCACAATGAAATTTAAATTCTGACGAAACTAGCAGAAACCTACGTAGAAACAGCTACGTTTTTTTGTCCGCGGCATGATTTGTCCCATAATATTTTGTTGGTTTTAACATATTCAATTGATTTATGCTCCATTTCAAGTAGTATAAATTTTTTTTTCTATAATTATATAGTTTTCTCATTATTCTAGTGGTTAAATAATTATTTTAATATATTATACTAATCTGTTTCGTATTACGGATTTTTTTGGTACGCATCTATCTATTTTTAATACGATCTTATACTAAAATAAGTTTCTTTTTACGGACATTTCTATTGATTGGAACACATCTATTTATTCCCAGTACAATCTCATACTAAAATAGGTTTCGTTTTACGGATTTTCGATATACGGACAGTTTCCGTAGAACGCATCCCGTCCGTAAAGCGGGGGATTACTGTACTTCGTATAATAAATTAATTAGATGAAAAAGTGGATTTGTTTGAAAAGTGGATGTTAAACTTTTTAGTGATGCTTGCCGTTTTAAGTCGGTCGTTATAAGAAAATAAAAATTTAAGTTAAAACTATGTATAAAGGGTGTTTTTTACACCCTTGAATAGAAATAGTGTTAAGGGTTCTATGTATTATAAATCTTATCAAAATTCAAAAATCAGTAATATTTAAACGTAAATGAAAGTATCTTACCTCTTTAAAAAAAATCCAAAAATTACCATTAATTTAAATCTTATCATAATTTCCATCGTAACTTCCATTTGAAATCGCATGACGCTATCAATTTACAAAATTATTTAGTCAATCTCAATGACTGGTAAATTCATTACACCTTTGCTCATTTTAATTAATTAACTAGTCTGGCTATTAAATGAACAAAATTAAAAAGTAATGTTACCACGATAAAACAGTGAATTATCCCTCGGGGGCTAACAGTTATTTCACTTTTGCTCCCGAGCCGATTCAGATACGACACGATGGCAAAAGAATCTCAATCTGAATAAAAATCATCTACCTCTCGTCCCCCTCTCGACGATCTTAACCGTCGTAGTGATTGCTGTGGCTCCAGTAAATTTCAAAAAAATTCTGGGAAGACAGGAAGCTCATGAATGACTGATTGTCTGGCTTCTGGATTATTGTTTGTTCTTCAACTTGAATTTCAATTTCTTACCTTGTGCAGTTTTTTCTTCATTCATGTCTACTTTTTTATGAAAAAATCCTGTGTTTTTCAGTTAAATCTAAACACCTTTGCATGTCTCAAGCAAATTATGATCTCAAAAATAATCAGCCCATGGTTGATATGTTGTTCGTGCAACTCGACCGAAAAGTATCTAAAAGAACGTAAGATTCTGTTCTTTGATTGCTTGAATGAGACTAAATCTTAGGAAAAGTTAAACAAATTTCTTTAGCTTCTTCTACCACTAGCCAAACTACCTTCATTTAACTTTGCTACGTTACAATTCTTTGTTATTAATTTTTATGATACCTGCCAAACAGTCAATGGCTGGTTTCCAGATGCAGACGAGTGGAGAGGTCACAATTTGAGACATTCTAAACCTAAACACAACAAAAATAATGGAAATAATTTAACAAATTACCAGATTACGTCTAAATATCTTATTCAATGTTGTTCGAACACGTGAGGTACACTGGGAATATTTCAGATAGCTCCATACTATATTTGACCAATTAGGCAAAAACGTCTTATTTTATAGTTGGTAATGTTGTGCGTCACTTGAGTGTGTGATCCGAATAGTACATTGTCTTTGAAATATGGTACAACATTTTTTTTAATGAAATTTGCTACTTAGTTAATTGCTAGAAGATCTTACCTGGTATTCACTTCATACTTAGAAGCATACCAACTTTCGGTATTCACATCGTCTTGAATCCACCAGAATTAAAGATTAAAACCAATAAAGTTAATTGCGAACCACCCACTAAAAAAATAATTTTCCACGGGTATGGTTCAAGATTTTACCTGAGAAAATCAGCGTGTGTTGCCCCCACGCGACGAAAATTCTTACTTTTGAAATCATGAAAATAAACACAAAAAAAACTCATAACCGTAACGATTCGGTTTCAGGTAAATGATCTTGTCTTTGTCATCGAAATTAATTTAGATAAAATTTTACAGCGATTATGACGGAAATATGCTATTGCGGACCTCCGACATTTCACAATCGCGAAAAATAATCACTTCCAAAATTTAAAAAATCGTTCCGTGTTTTTTTTTTTCAATGTACGATTACGGGGAGAATTCTGTTTTTTTTTTCAATTAGAGGGAGAATCATTGGATCCATACTTAAAATTACTTGCAAAACCGAAGATAAGGAAGAAACGGAATTTTAGTTTGACATTGGCGTATATCCTCACGTCACGTTTTTTTTCAGCTTAGACCCCCCTTTCTCATCTCTTCTTATAACGCTTTTTTATAAGGGTTTTAATACCACCTTCACACTACCGGAGACACCGTCTCTCTTCAATGTGTGACGTATTTTATGTCTAGTCCTTTGGGCACTCCTAATTTTTATAAACATTGTAACAGTGGGTATTTTAAGTGTAAGGCACTTGGCACGCCGAATGCGAATTCGCACCGCATCGCGAGAAAGTTCAAGTTTACCACGCGATCTTATATCGTATGTCATCAACATGAGCTGTAATTTTGTATTACGTAATAATGCGATCTCCGCAAAATTGTGATCTCTGCGAAATTCGAGCTCATGTAGATGCCTTACGATATAATATCGCTTAGTAAGTTTAAACTTTGCGGTGCGAATTCGCGTTGGGTGTGCCAAGTACCTAATAGGTGTGAGTGGTGACAGGGAAATCCCCTTCTAGCAATCCTATCAAATGATCGGGAAAATATCGACTGCAATCGTAGTAAATGCCAGGAAATATTAACTAAAGTCATACCAATTCGAAAGATGCGGTTAACTCAATAGGATGTTGCGAACGAGTCGCAATTTTTGGCTGCAGCGCTCCTTTTTATACCCCTAGTCGAGGCGATTGTGGCGCCACACCGACGGAATTGGAAATAACGATTCATCTTAGCTTAAAAGGTGTATAAAGTGTAGGAAGAAAATTCTTCTTAGCTTGGTGGTTTCTTCTCTTTTTGGGTAGAACTCAAATAAAATTTAGTTTTAAAATTGAATTAAAGAAATCATATTTTTTAATCATAAGAATACTCTCCGAACAACATTCAGCAATAGAACAGTAAAAAAATAAAAATCACTTCAAACACATTGCTAATGATTGTGATGACGTTTTAAAAGTTAAGACAATTATGTCCATTAAAATAGTTCTACTTATTTATTTCTTTTTTGTTCGTTTTTTGCCCAAAAATGTACAAACGCACTTTGCTATTTGTTGACGAAAACCACTTGGTTTGGAGTCTAAGAAAACTTTCTTAACAAGCGTTTTTTTTTCGTTTTCTAAGTTCGCGTGATGGCGAACATTTACCCACCATTTTAAAAATGATTTAATTTTAATAACATACTTTTGACTTTTTAGAGTGATGAATTCTTTTTTTTTAAACTGAAGATTTCTTTGACTTTTTTATGGGTGCGGCACTAAACCAATTTTGATTAGTGTTTTGTTTTTTTTTCTTTATCGCAACATTGAAATTATGGTTGCTCAGAGTCGGATGAAACTACTATAAAAGCCACAAAAAAAAAAATTTTGTGAATGAATTTTTGCCTGGGGCTGAAATAAAACATCTCTCGTATACGGTAGAAATTTTTTAGATTAATTTCAAACGGTTATTGAGCTTTAAGTTTTAAGGTCTTTAAAAACGTTTTGTCGATTGGAGTTGTAATTGTCCGCTAATGGTTTAATGAAGAAAAATTGTGGCTAATTCGATGTGTTGGGAAATATGTTTAGTGATTAAAGATCATGATTTTGAACAACAACAAAATAATATAAGAAATGTATTTTACAATGCCTTTCTATTATTTTATTTACAAAAAACGTTTTAAAAATTTATATTTTGTGACAGTTATACAAAATAATGCCTAAAGGATATTTAAATACTGAAAAACTTGGATCCATCAAAAATTCGATTTGGCGATAAGTTACGTTAAAGATATCATAGAACTGATTCTGGTGGTTCATACAGCTTAAATTTCTCGCCAAATAAAAGTCCAGGACGAAATTTGCTATTTCTTGGGTTCAGGTTCAGACTCTTTGACAATGTCGATTTAACGAGAAATTTAAACTGTTTGAATCCCGTGTCGTTTTTACCTTTCTTTTAACTAGAGTGACTATATAAAACTAGAGTGTGGCCAACGTGAAAGTGATGTCCATCAAAAATTTTTTTGCCCAGTTCAAAATTTTCCGCTTCATCTTTTGATCGAAATCATATTTAGCACGCCGTAGTACAAACTTGTAGGTGTTACGAGCGTTTATAAACGACGAGCGGGTTTCTTCATTAGGGTTGCCCCTAAATTCAGAAAACGCCGTCTTTTTTCACAGGTTCACACTTTGCGGTAATCGAACTGCACGGTATGTAAGACTCCATACCAAGTGTGATTACGTTCGTGATCTTTGCAGTCGCAACGTCAACGTCACCTTCTCTGAAACAAGCTGCAAAATACTGATGTATGCTCCCCAAATTGGCTTTTGGAAAATAAATAGCTTACTGATTAGATCCTCCCAAGGGTGGCAGGATAGAAACGCTATATTTAGACGGATTTGTAATTGAAAAACTGTCCTGCAACTGCTGGATATTTTCCCTGTGAAAATCAAGCTTTATCAAGTTTTAAAAACCATAAATAATTGGTTACCGAACGCCACGAAATCCAGCAAAGGATCACCGCTGCCAATAAGGCGCTCTATGCGGTGCTTCCCGTATTGAAGTCTAAAAATGTCCACAAAAACAACAAGCAACGCATCTACAAAATATTAATTCGTCCTGTACTGATATATGGATGCGAAACGTGGACGCTAACGCAGTCCCTAGAAAGACTTCTCGACAATTTCGAGCGAAAGGTCCTCCGAAAAATATATGGACCGGTGAAAGAAGGAGACTCGTGGCGACTCCGTTACAATCACGAATTATACCAGCTATTCGACGACCCGCCCCTGTCGACCACAATCAAGCTCCGTAAACTCCAATGGGCTGGCCATGTCGAAAGAATGCACGACGGCAGAATACCGAAACAGGTGCTAAGGGGCAGAGCTCAAGGAAACCGGCCGAAAGGAAAACAGCGAAAACGCTGGGAGGACTCAATCGACGCAGACTGCAGAGCAGTCCTAAATTTCGCCAACTGGAGGTCGAAGGCGTTAGACCGAGACAATTGGAGGAGGTGCATCAGGGAGGCCAAGGCTCGCTTCGGGCTGTAGCGCCATCGGAATGGAAATAATTGGTAAAAGGATATTTGCGTTATCCTGGGAAATTTTGGTAAAAGGATATTTGCGTTATCCTGACAGGACTTTCCGGTTAGAATTTTTAAATTCCAGCACCGGATTTGTGATCAGCGACCCCGGAAACCATCTAACGCCGATTTTCCCGGGAAAAACGGGGAAAAGGATATTTGCGTTGTCCTTACAGGACCTTCTGTTTCGAATTTTGGAAATCTAATATCGGATTCCTAACCAGCGACCCGAAAAACCCTATAATGCCAATTTTTCCGGGAAAAAATGGGAAAAAGGATATTTTCGTTATCCTTAAAGGACCTTCTGTTTTGAATTTTGAAAATCTAACATAGCTAAAAACCTGCTCCTGGCAACGCAGATCATTTTGCAAAAAACTGCGTAAAAATCGGTCCAGTAGTTTTTGAGATTTGTAATCTCAAACCAACAAACTTCCATTTTTATATATATAGACTAGGGGCTCCGCCCGAACCGTTCCGCGGTTCATCCCCACCCCACGCGTCGGCCTTCGGCCTCCTCTGGCCTTAATTACTACTCGGCCTTCGGCCTCGAAAACTTTTTGAAAACATGCACATGACATAATTATTTTTTGATTAAAAATAAAACGTTGCCTACTAAAAAGTAAATTCTTAAATTCTTTCTACACTCTTAAATTTGATATAACTGTATGGGGGCGGGGGGAAGGATTGATGCAAAATAATTGCACTGTAAACATAAACCATCCTCTCTTCAAAACATACTTTATGTATAAGTTTGAACTCAATCGGACTGGTAGTTTGTGAGTTTTGTGGGAACAAACAGAAATCCTTACAGACAAATATTCATTCATTTTTATATATAAAGATTTATTTTACATGGGGAGTCTCAGCCTCAAAAACATTGTAAATCCTGATGATTGTTTCACGATTTTTTGTTTCTAAATGTTGGAAAGGGGGTGTAAGAATAAGAACCTAATCTGCAAACAATATTTCGCACCAATCGACGTGCTCAGCATCTATTTATAAGACCTACATTCGACCGAGACTTGAGTATAATTCGCACATTTGGGCTGGAGCCCCAAAAACTGTCCAGTATCTGCTGGACCGAATTCAAAAACGTGCGATCCGACTGATTGGAGACAAATCTTTGACAGATTCATTACCGTCTCTCGAGCATTTTTGTTCTGTTGGGGTACTCAGCATATTCTACAAATATTTCCATGGGAAATGTTCCACCGAGTTTTTCCAAATTATACCTCCACGGCTTGTTTTCTCTAGACCCTCTCGTGCAGCTGCTCGCGCACATGACTTCTTCCTTGAGCGTCCCCATTTTCGTACAGTAAAGTTTAGGAGTTCCTTCATTCCGCGAACGACATGAGTTTGGAATGATTTACCATCCGATGTGTTCCCCCCGGACTATAACCTGCAGAAGTTCATAGAGAACATAAACCAACATCTCCTTTTTTTTCTTCCGACCATCCTGAGCTTTGCTTCGATATTATAGGATCTTCCCCTAAGCTCTGGCTAAGACCATAACCTACAATATCTAGAATTCTCGTAGGTTTGTCTACGATTTGCGTTAACAAGTTTAATTCAGCGAAGAGTTCCGCATGCAGACCAACAGGATCAGGAAGGCATGAGAAAGGAAGCCACTCAGGATTTGATTCAGTAGTTGCATCGATGGGGTCAGACAATTTGTCCAACTCGGCCAAGGTGTTCTCGCTGGAACAATTAAGACTTCGGTGAATGAAACAGAGGTAGATGTACTTGCGCATATGGAGCTTTAGTCAGATGAAATTAAATTCTGGATTTGCGCATTTTCCTAAATTAGGAAGAAGTGAGAAAGGCACATCATTAATCGTTATACCCAGTGTTATCGTTATAACTTTTCATTTTTACCAAAAGTTTCATTTCAAATGGTTACACCAGGCTTTTGTCTTGTATAATACCTTTTAAAATAGTTAAAAATGAAGAAAATTTCCACTAGCAATTTTTAATGCTTTGAACTTAAATTTTACAGATAAATTCGGGCAGGTGATTCTATAGCAAAACATGCAACACATAAACCAGTGTTGTGCCGCGTAGTCTACGTGGTGTAGACTACACCATTGTCTACGCGTAGACTATTACTGTAGACAATGGTCTATTCTCTACGCGTAGACAATGTAGACAATCAATAAAATAAAGGATAGCTGATTTAGTTTTAAAATCTCAATTTTAACATAATAAAGCACAATTTCCAGGAAGCAATCGCCAAATGCTGTAATGGAGAACTTCAGAGCAAACTTTAGTGGCAATTCTAATTCTTTTCATGCAATCTAAGCGGCTTTTTTTAATTTTTGCAATTGAAATCACATTGAATTCTAAAATCTTTTTGCTTTACACATTTTTCTATATAACGAACCGTTTATTTAAAAAACTGATTCATTTGTATGGGATGGCTTTGCTCATTTAAGAATATCTGTTTAATTTTTTCGAAAAACACTAGTCTTTAGCTTAATTCCGTTGAGAGTCATCGTATTTACAGATAGACGGAAATCTATACGGAAGTCATTCAAATCAAATAAAGTAAATCAAATACCCCTAATATAAAAAATATTAAAAAAAAACCTACCAAAACTAATTCAAGAATTAATTTTTTGCGCTTATATCTATTGTACATAAATCAATCATAATCAGAATCATTGTCTTCTTCGTAATATAAATTATCATTTTTTCGCCAAGAATAATAAATATCGTCGGCTAAAAGTGAAATTGTGCTAAGTCCATTTGGTATAATTTTCCAGAAGAGCAATGAAAACCTTGTTAAATCGTCTTAATTCTCTTTGAATAACACTGAGTTTTCTTTAAATGAGAAAAATTGGGCTCAGTTTTCTTTAAATGAGACTCTGTTTTCTTTAAATGAAAATTAAAATGATTTAACAAGGTTTTTTATTGCTCTTCTGTCAAATTTGGTATAATGGACTTAGCACAATTTCACTTTTAGCCGACGATATGGAGTAGTTTTTTAGACCTTTTAAAGGTCAGTCGATTTCGGCTTTGAGAATATATGACTCACTGATGACTTTGTTTTGACAGATATGAGAAAGTCTACATTGTCTACGCAAAGTCGACATTGTCTACGCCAAAGTCGACATTGTCTACGCCAAATCTATTGTCTACGCTATTGTCTACACTGAAGTGTAGACAATTAAAGTCTACGCGTAGAGGAACAACACTGACATAAACCAATCTTAATTTAAATCTGATTAGAATCTGCAGCAATAATTAACATTTTAATTTTATCGAAACCTCCTGGACACTAGAAACTATCGAAAATATTTCCATCATGCATCGAAATTCAGTTTCCTATACCCCACCTGCTACTATTAAATTACATTTTGGCATATAACCAAATTCATTGATTAAAACACATCCACAGTCGAGAAAAAAATCTTACCTTTCCCTATCGGAATGAAAGTAGAGCTCCTCCTACTGCCTGTTGTCCAATTTAAAGGCGTCCTCTTGCTTCGGGACTTCAGCGCATTAACAAAATTGGACCACTCACGTTGTGTCTGGTGGTCTCGGATCGCAGTTTTTCTTCGATCAGTTTGTCTTTTGATATCACAATCGTGAGATCGATAATAAAACTGCAGAAAATTAATAAAAAAAAAAAGAAAATCTACGTAAAAAGCTGCTGCTGGACATGCGAATGCGTAGCAAGAATATTACACTGACTACAAGTAGAATCAATGAAACCGGACCCAATAATTCTGCCATATTTCGATCTGATCAGACAGTTTCCCGAATATTTGACATTCTGCACAAAAAACAAAGTTGATAGTTTGGCAGCATTTTTTTTAGAGTATCCTCGTTTGCGTAAGTGATTGGGGATTGCTAATGAACATGTTAACCTAAAATGTATTCGTAGTGGATCAATTTAAAGATAAGACCAGACATGATTCCCATATATTAACAATGACAATTTTTATTTCTTATTTAGTCTGATGCTCATCATTTGGATTAAAATTTAAAATTGTTGACCGGCCAGGTGCATTTCGCATTCAAACTTATAGTCGTATGTTGATCATTTATATTGCGGATTAAAATCATATTTAATGGCATCAAGTTTTGATATTTTTAATGTGGGATTAAGATTAAGGGAATTTATGTGATTTGACTGCAAAGAGTATAAATTCATTTGGGATTAAATTATGGTACAAAATATGAGTAGGGTAACTCACGTATAGATGCCCCACATTTTGACTTTGCTATATTTCACAATGAAGAAAGACATTTTCGATTTTTTTTTTATTTTTAAATATTAGTCTGTACACTTATCTACAATTTCAGCCGAAAAAAACTTACATTATGTTTTTCTTTTACTGTGATAAAAATGTTTTTGTTAGTCTCTACTTTTTGGGATAGATGCCCAACCTATGGGGTGGACGCCCAACATGACAAATGTGCATGTGGGATAGATGCCTTTGAGGAAAAAAAAACATTTTATTAAGTTATAACAAAATTTTATTATGCATTTTAATTCATTTACATGCATATATGTCTATCCAATATACACATACTGCAATATAAAAAAATTTAATTAAATAATAAAGAAAAAAATAACAAAATTCAGTGTCTTTCGGGAGGAAATCGAACGGCCTCTAATTTCTGAATATGACGCACGAGCCGTTTTTCAATTTCGAATCCAAGGATAGGATGTTTACCTATAATAAATAAGTATTTTCAATGAATGTGGGAAAGCAAATAGGTATATATTATTACCTAGAGTTAATTTGCCCCTAAGGTCAACTATCCCTTTAAAAAAGAAAGCGTCTGTCCTTTTCATACCGGATAGATGCCCCAATTATTTAATAAATTAAATGTGGATAAAAAGAAAAAAAAAATTTTTTTCACAAACACTAAACACTCCATTTGACACATAAAAAATAAAAAAATATATACATACTTCTTTAAGCAAAAGTTCCAAGAGTTTTTGTGCAGCTCAAAATAAGTTTTTGGAGTTTTCCCTTGTTCGAAAACAAAAATGGCCAATTATCCCGCAACACGCCCGACTCTCGCGAATTTTAACAACGCACTGAAGTTTCATTGAGCAAACACTTCATATGTAGAATGTGACATGTTACGTTTTGTTTCGTTAAGTACGAGTTTTTAACAGTGAGGCATCTATCCTAGTGGGGCATCTATACGTGACTTACCCTATATAAAATTTCCTTTATTTACTGCAGAATTTGACTTCAGGAAAACAGCGCGTAAATGGAAAACTGTTCTCTACTTTTAAAAGCGTTTCTGGTTATGGCTTTTTTAAGGTATAAACAGATTTGGAGCGTCGCCTGCGTGCGGCAACGGCAGATGTCATGTTGCCGTCTCGTCTTTTTCTGGATTTTGTTCTTAAATCTTAGTAGATAGTAGCGCTTCTCGTTGTGAGTTTTTTTTAACTAAATACTTGTCATCGCTGCACTTTTTAAGTATAATTCAAATTCAGCGGTAGCTGAAATCGCTGCACTTTTTAAGTTTAATTCAAATTCAGCGGTAGCCGTTGTCATTCTGTCCTAATTGCACTCCAATGGTTAAAAAAAATTACTCGAACGCCCACCATTGACGATCGCATTCTGTTTAGCTCTTTAGTGTTTGTAAAAATCGTGAAAAATAACAAACTTGCGATCTCCATACCTCATTTTGATAAAAATTCCAATTTAAACCATTTATGTTAATCCGTTTCTTTCGTTTACATGAGTACTGGCAATTATTTTAAAAGTAATTTTATCCACGTAAACGAAAAGGCTATTATATCCAAACTTTTTCTCTGTAAATGTTCAGCTAGAGATTTTTAAGATTTTTTTTCGATTTTTAACAATAGACAGGCGACAGAAAACACTAATTCGTTATCATTTAAGCAGGCAGAGAAAATATATAAATCAAAATTTAATTTAACATTTTTTTCAATTTTGGTTTTAAACAGAATAGTTTATTTACGCTTGTATTTTAATATAGCATCGTTTCCCCCTCAGTATAGGAATTTTTCCAGTAAAAACTAGGAACGGGTGCTACTTCTGTCGGAATATGTCCATTCTTATCTCAGCTTTATATACATGGTAATGATTCCACGAAAACTACGCCTGTTTCCAATATTTATGGAAGCCTTTGCTACAAAATGGTATAACGAGTCCTATAATCGCTTTCCCATATTTTATAGAAATGTTTTCTACGCGGATTAGTTTCTGTGTAGTTGTAACGGGTACCTCCCGTACAATTTTTTTATACCCGTATGGTGAAACCAAAGGGTATAATCAGCCCTATTCCCGTAACCGGCGGGACGTGTATACGCCACGCAAGTTTTATCTCGATCGAATGAAATTTTCTTATTCTAGTAGACGTAGAAACGCAGTTTTATTCAGCCCCGCGCTGACTATTTTGACAGTTTTGCTGATTTGATACGCATGAAGTTTTATTTGTTCAATTAAATGATTGTACTGCGACTAGTTAGTTTTTCCTAACCTTCAAAACTTATATTTAGTTAAAATTCATTGAATGTATAAATAAAATTCTCATTTTTATTCAAACTTTCTATTTAATTGATTGGTCCCGCAACGATTTACTCGCGGGAAATAAATGTATGGAAAAGTCAAAACATTCGCGGGTGCGTTTAGTGTAATACCGAAAGTAAAACGTTTTCAGCACCACGGCACACGCCGGGACAATTACGTTTAGCAGAATGCAAATTTTCTGCGGGAAACGCCAAATCCCGCGGCGTACACGTCCCGCCGGTTACGGGAATAGGGCTGATTGACTTTGCCTTACCGTTTGTAACTCCAAGATCCCGTCATCACACACAAAAATGAATTACACCAGTGTGTTTAGAATGATAAAAATAATTAATTTTTGCATGTCCGTCCGTTAGGGTGTTTCATTTTGTTAGGCAAAAAATAAAATCTATAATTTTTGCAGACTTTGCTTACGCCCCGAGTCTCAGTGATGAAAAATATATACAGTCAAACCTGTATAAGCCGGACCCTGTATAAGCCGGAAACCTGCCTTAGGCGGACAGTTTTAAAAGTCCCGTGATTTTGAAGACGATTTCCATACAAAATGAACCTGGATAAGCCGGACCTGCCTAACGCGAACCCGGACATCATTTTTTCTGTATAAGCCGGATAATTTTTTTTTTCAAATACTTCTGGCCTTCCTGATTGTGTTCACAGCCAACGATTAGTGATTTCTACCAACTATAGGTTGGTGTAGTTCGTAGAAATCAATGACACATATGCAATAGGGTGTTTAATTTTGTTAGGCAAAAAATACATTCAAATGAATTTTAAATCTAAAATTTTTGGAGACTGCTTACGCCCCGAATCTCAGTGATGAAAAATATATATGTATATGCCAAATTTTAAGAAGATTGGATAATATTTAGGGGTTGCAAACTTTGATCACTTTTCGTCAAACATAAATACTGACACAAGGAAAAATTGATGCCAAATGAGAACGCATTGGTATTTTTCAAAACTTTTTTTTTATATTTATTGGGCCACACAACAGCCACAAATCATAGAACACATTATTCGAAAATACCGCCATTTGATTTAACAACACGCCTTTAACGATGGAGCCAACAGGGCTGCAAAATACACGCTCGATCTATTTGAAAGTTATCCAATGTTTTTGTTGAAATCCTTCTTCAAAGACTCAATATTTTGGTGTCTTTTTTGGCAAATCATGCTCACTACAGTCCAACGGGTCTATAGTTCAACGACTTAAGGTCTGAACTTCCGGGGGGCGGACTTTTGGAGGCATGAAGTTATGAAAATTGTTTTTGAGCCTTTTTTGTGAAAAAGAAGCGCAAACGGCAGCCAAAGTTGCTCAAGAAACTGTTTAAAATGTATAGTTAGGCATGTAAACGAAAACTTATTCAAAAATGGGGACTGGAATTTTCCACAGGATTCATTTCTGTCTCCAAAAGCCAAATGACCACAAAAAATGCTTCAAAATCAAATTTATGATTTCATTAGAAGCGAAGAGTTGAATAACTCAACGTGTTGGACTATAAACTATGATCTACTTTAGAGAATATGGTGTGCTAAAAAACACTCGCTAACATTGAATCCATGCACAACTTTCAAATAGATCGAGCGCGTATTTTGCAGCCCTGTTGGCTCCATCGTTAAAGGCGTGGTGTTAAATCAAATGGCGATATTTTCGAATAATGTGTTCTATGATTTGTGGCTGTTGTGTGGCCCAATAAATATAAAAAAAAAGTTTTGAAAAATACCAATGCGTTCTCATTTGGCATCAATTTTTCCTTGTGTCAGTATTTATAGCTAGACTAGGTAGTTTGACGAAAAGTGATCAAAGTGTGCAACCCCTAAATATTATACAATCTTCTTAAAATTTGGCATATATATATATTTCATCACTGAGACTCGGGGCATAAGCAAAGTCATATGAAAATCACATCTTTGGAAAAATGAAACACCCTACCGTCCGTCCGTCCGTCCGTCTGTCCGTCCGTCTGTCCGTCCGTCTGTTCCTCTGTGGCGCTGATTGCGGGCGCACGGATTGAGCTACAGGCTTGAAATTTTGCGCAAAACCTTTTTTCGTAAAATGCGAGGCTAAGTTCGTTTATGGGCAAAAATGGATCATTAAATACGAACGAAAACGTTTTTTGTGAATATCTCAAAAACGGTACATCTTATCAAAAAAGAGCCCGAACAAAAGTTATTTAGGATATGATTCTACATAAAACTCCCATACATCAAAATCCGATTGGAATAAATTTTAAAAATTCTTTTTGGAAAGTTTGACTTCAAAGTGGAATTTTGGTACAACTGTTTAAATTTTGATAATAATATCACCATACGGGTTTTCAATAATTGCTAGATTGGCCATTATAGCTTTTGTTTTTTTTTTGAATACGGTTTTTTTCAAAAATGTCTCGAAAACTATAGGCTTTTCGGGAAAAAATGAATATAACAAAATGTAAAGCATATAATTTTTTTTGCTTTAAAGGTTTTCAGTATCTAACGGTTCTCATATATTTACAAAAAAATATATTTACAAAAATCAAGTTTTTGAAAATTTCTCAATAACTATGAGCTTTTATGAAAAAATTCAAATTCAAAGAAAATAAAATTTTAAGATATTTGAAAAAATATTTTTTACATATTTCTTCCGGAGCCAAATATTGCAGAGGAAGGTTTTGTGTTAAACACAATTAATATTTTAAAAAGATTCTGCGCAAAAAAAATTTTTTTTAGGGGGAATTTTAAAAAAATTAATAGTTTTCTTTTTGAAGTTCTCAAGGATTTTTTTTGCCATTTTTCTCCGGATTTTGATTTTTAGAAAATTAGGAGAAACATTTCTTAAATATAATTTCCTATGCATCACAGATTCATTCCTAAATAGATTAATGGGGGAATTTCTTCTGCTTGTCAAAAATTCCGGATTGTGTGTTCTTTAGCCAATTTTTACAAACATCTTATCCAATTTAAATATGACAATTTGAAACTCGTTATATCTTCATGCACGTACTCGTAAGGCGAATAAATCTTAATTCTGCACACTCACACACACACACACGAGAGCATTTCGATTAAAAATATTTCATACTCAATTATAGGCCAAATCTTAGACAATGTCGACAACAGGAAATTGATAAGGAAATTTTCTTTCTCTTGTACCAAAATGGATTTCTTATCATTTAAAAGAAAATCTTAATTGAATTTCAACATATTTTGAAGTCAACAGCCATCAAAAGGTCTTCTTTCACTTCTTCGTTAGCAAACGATTTGATAAAAAAAAAATTTCATCTCGAAAATAGCAACGGATTCTAATAAATGAAGTAAATTTTATTATAATTGTCATTCGATTTCGCATATATGCTGAACCAACTATAAATACATGTGTAGACCATCCGCGGGTAAAGTCACCAAGGTAAATTTTAATAGCAACAATCGAGTCTGATGATGGCCAAAACCGATAGAAGAACAAGTTGTGCCATTATTGCGTTTACTTATACGGCGATATGAGCAAGTGGCAGCCAAAGATGATAGTGATATGTCGTTGATTCGATTGTAAAATATTTACGGAAAACGATTTACAAAAACTAAACATTACTTCACAAGATTTTACCATCACTGCGAGAAGAAGTTAACTGTTTGTGCTATATTTAAGTTTTTTATCATTTGGAAATAATTTTACATTTATTGAAAATAAATTCTGCTAGAAAAACCAATATTTTTTTATAAACAATGACTTTTTATTTATTTGTTTTTTTTTTTTTATAGTTCCAGCCAGAGCTTAAGGGAAGACCCTTTGATGCCGAAGCACATCTCATGATGGTCGAAAGAACGGAGATGTCGGTTTATGTTCTAATTGAACTTCTGCAGTACATCGTTCCAAATTCTTGGTGTTTGCGGAATGAAGGAACTCCTAAACTTTACTGTACGAAAACGGGGAGGCTGAAGGAAGAAGTCGTACGCGCGTGCAGCTGCACGAGAGGGTCCAAGGAAAATATACGGTCGAGGAATAAGTTAAGAAATTTCTGTGGAACATTGCCTATGGAAATATCTATAGAATATGCTGAGTACTCCAACAGAGCGACGATGTTCGAGAGACGGTAATAAATCTGTCCAAGACTTGTCTCCAATCAATTGCACGGATTGCACGTTTTTGAATTCGGTCCAGCAGTTGCAGGACAGTTTTTGGGGCTCCCGCCCAAATGTGCGAATTGTACTCGAGTCTCGGTCGAATGTAGGTCTTGTAGATGTTGAGGACGTCGATTGGTGCGAAATATTTTTTTGCAGCGCCCCAGAAAGCCTAGGCACTGCGACGCTTGCTTTGCTATTTTAAAAATATGATCGCTCCATTGGAGCTTCTCGTTTATTTCGATTCCCAGTATTCTGATGTTTTTAGAGTCAATAATGGACTCATTCATAAATTCGACCATTTCGGGGGATTTTCCGCATTTCATCGACAACAGAATTGATTGGGTTTTAGAAGCGTTGAATTCCACACGATTGATTCTGCCCCAACCCAGAATTGTGTTAAATCAGAATTCAAATATCTAATTTGCTCACTGCGTTTCGATCGAACTGCAATGGCCTTCGATTCTGCAGGTGAGCTGAAATGGTAGAAGGCGTCAAGGGAGCTGTCATCTGCGAAACAGTATAGCGGATTGAGAGTGAGAGACAGTAGATCATTGATAAATATTAAGAAGAGTGTAGGAGCTAGAACTGAGCCTTGAGGGACACCAGAGTTAGTTTTGAAGAAATCAGACTTGAATCCATCTAGTACAACCCGTATTGAACGATCAGAAAGGTAGCTCAATGTTAGTATTTTAAAATTTTATAATATTTTTACATTATTTAAGTGGGACAGCGACTAGAGTTTTTCAACTTTAAATTCGCCGCTCAAAAAGCTGCATATATTCCAGGTCTCTAGTAAATTACCGGACCTAAAAAATTTTTGAAGGTGGTACAATCTTGTGAACTCCACACTACGACCAACTACCATTGATTTACCACACTTACCCCCCTCCCCTTTCACTATTTCTAAGATTCCACGAAAAACGACGATCTGCTCAAAACTCATATGATCACTTGACTCATTTATTACGACGGGCACCTCTATTTATTGTATTGATCATCTTTACTGCGCTCATCGATTGCTTTCGAGTTCAAAAACGCATATCGGCTGTGAGGAAATGGGAAAAATTCGCATCAATGTTGTTCCACCATTTGAAAATCGTCGCATATTCATTTTATGAACGGAATATCAGCATGAAATCGAGGAAAATTATGGCAAGATGCTGAGTATTGTGTGTCATCTTTGGATTAAATATTTTATGGCCATGAATGAAATTATCGAAATATCGATTTGTTTGCTGTACGATCGGAATACATAAAAAGCATAATACGACGATTAAAAGTCATTTATTTAATTAATGCCCAAATATATAATCGACTTCGAAATAGATATTTAAGTCAAAACTTAGCGTTCTTATTGCTCTTTCATTGCATTTCCAATATGTATACTTTGTTAGATCACCGTGGTGCATAAATTCAATATTATGGTTAAGATGACAAAAAGTGAACGTAGTGCAAAAGATTAACATATTATCATTTACTATGGTTTTTTTTCAAAATTGCAAAATTTAATTCCCTGTAGTTTGAATATTTCTAAGCCAAACTTCAATAAAGTTTTTAAGAGTCACAAAAGAATCCCAATTTCCTTAAAATTTAACTATGCAAGGTTCATTCGAAAACTTCTCGTCCCGAAATTTTGCGTTTTTTGGAAAATTTATACAAATTTTCTAATAAGTTCAACAATCATCATCATCCTCGGCGCTACAGCTCTCGAAGAGCCTGGGCCTCCTCAATAGAAGTTTCATAACAATTTCTTCCCTGCTTCGTACCTATAGTTTTTACATGGATTGCGAACCATGGATGAATTGCAACAATTGTAAGGTTTTTACGTTGCAAATTCGACACTGTAATCTAACTTTTTATTACAAACTAGCTTGCAACTACCCGGCGTTGCTCGCGTAGTGGTAAACTTTTGAATATAAAAAAAAATGTACAGAAAAATTATGCAAGAATTATATTTTACTTTAATTTTTTTATGAACTTTTTGATCTAACGCACTGTTTTTAAGAAAATCGCAAACAATTTTTCCATTTGCTTAGAAGAAAGGGAATAGGACGAATTCCCCTAGCGCCGGACATTTCAGGTTTTGCAATATGTGTTGAAAATCCATAAAATAGTTTAAGCAATAGTAGAAGAGAGGATTTGTAGCATGTAGAAGTGATTTGAGTGGGCGAAAACTTTCCTTCATAATCGGCCTGTCCAACACTAAAAACCAGATAAAAATCCATTCAGTAGTTTAGGATGTAGCAGGAGAGGGAGTTTGCATTATGTAGAGGGTAGTAGTTTGATTAGTGAAAATCTTCCTTTAAGACCGGCCTGTGCAACACCTAGAACCATATTAAAATCCTAAGGGATGCATCTGATCCCTTCATAATCCGTAAGGAAAGGTAAGATAAATTTTAGTATTTATTTTTTGTTTTCCTCTGCTAAGAAGTAAAGTATTGTATTCATGGCGCAGACGTAACGTATTGTATTCATGGCGGTATATTTGCCATCTATGAGAGCGTGCAATAAAAAAATCGTTTCTGGAAATAATAATGGTCAGACCACAGTTAGGGGTAATTTTATTGGAGACCGATTATAAATACACTCGCAAGGTCCAACTAATACTTTTGTGGTGATTTAAATTTATAGGCTAGTCATGGTTTCATTCCCCTCACCCCTTTTCACCCCCCCCCCCCTCCCATGGCATAACTAAAAATCTGCACAGGTCGACTGTGAAGGAAAGTTTTTGCCCACCCGAAGCACTCGCTCTCGGGTGATGCGAAACCCCTCTCCTGCTATATCCCTAATTACTGAATTAATTTTAATACGGTTTTCTGTGTTGGACAGGACATAAGGGAAAATTTCGTGAGGGAAAATTTTTGCCTACTTTAATCACTTCTAGTGACGCGATCCTCTCCTGCTATATCCTCAATTTCTGAATTCAATTCACGACGTTCATTAAATTTCGTTTACATATACAAATTAAGTTGATCAAATTTCAATTTTTGAAAATCTCAGTTGTCAACTAAAGTAATAATAGAAAGTATTAGTAGGTTTCTCGCTTGTCGATGTTACAAAAGGATGGGAGAAATTACCCAAAAAAATGCACCACTTACTAGCAATCCACGCCTGCCATGAATCCCGTCACTGTCGCTGTTACATCTGATGTTAGTTCTAGTGAAGATTGAAACGACAGCTGTTACGACAGAAAAGTCAGACAGTTTTTGCTGAGATCTTTGCTAACAGAAATGGTGACGGAAATTTGACATTCGTGAATTTAAGATGTCGGATTGTAATTTTTCGCGTGCAGAGACACTCGGTTCTATAAACGAATGCTGTTTAAAAGTAATTTTTACAAAGAAATTATTTGAAAAAGGCATCGTGGGAGCATCCTGGAGGCCGAATTTCATTTTAGTGCGGAAATTTTTAAGAAAAAAGTGAAATCACTGAGATCGTGATATTTATTACTCTCAGTTGTTTACTGCTCAACGCATTTCTGAAATTGAAACGTCATGCCAGAATCAGCCCACCTACGCCACAACAAAATTTTCTACTGACATTTCTGTTAACCGTTCTGTCAATGCAGGTCTGGATGGCGTGTTAGCCACTATTCCAGAATTGATAATATCGGAAATTGTCAAGAATCCAACAGCAGATGTCTAAGCTACATTTAGCAAAAATCGAGCCAAGTCGTGGCATACAACCATACAGAAATTCAATTTTTTATAGTAGAAATACTGCTCATTCACAAAGTTAATGATGAAAGAACATCACTTCCGTGGACAAACAAATTTTTCAATTTTTCAATGGAGTTGAGCACCGGCGCCGTCACATTACCCCAGACCTCCCACTCCCCTATATGGATAGCCCTTAAAAGCTCTAAAAACAATAGAAAAGTCCGAAGACCATCAAAAGTTGTAGACACATCTCTTCAGGTCTTAAAATATTTAATAACGCTGGAGATATTGGAAAAATTCTGAGCACATTCGCAGCGCACACATTTGAAAGCCTTAAAAATAATTACGAAGTTTAAAAATTTCAAAAACTTCTAAAAAGTCTGCGAAATGTTAAATTTTTCAAAAAAATCGAAAGCACTAAATCGAAAGCACTAAATCGAAAACACCAAATCGAAAGCTCTTGAAAAATCTTTAAAGCTCTTCAAATATCTTTAAAGCTCTTCAAATATCCTTAAAGCTCTTCAAAGCTTTAAAAACATTCGTAGGTCCTAAAAAAACTTGTCAATCTGAAAAACTTTGCAAGATTAAAAAAGCCCCAAAAATATTTTACATTCTTTAATGTACGAGGGCAGTTGGATAAGTATTTAGCCTACAAAAAAACGAAAATTTTGGAAAAGTGACCATTTATTTCTCAACATAGTCTCCTTTTAGCTCGATACACTTGACCCAGCGATGCTCCAACTTCTCTAACCCGTCTTAAAAATACGTTTTCTCGAGGTCTGCAAAGTAGGCTTCCGTAGCGGCGATGACCTCCTCATTCGACTCAAATTTCTGCCCGGCGAGTGACTTTTTCAAGTTTGGAAACGAAAAGAAGTCGCACGGGGCCAAATCTGGAGAATACGGTGGATGGGGCAGCAGTTCGTAGCCCAATTCGACCAATTTGGCCGTGGCGACGGCGGAGGTGTGAGCGGGTGCGTTGTCATGGTGGAAGAGCACTTTTTTCTTCGCCAAATGGGGCCGTTTTTTCTACAATTCGGCGTCGAACCGGCCCAATAATTCGGTATAGTAGAGCCCTGTGATCGTTTTGCCCTTCTCCATGTAGTCGATGTAGATCACACCTTGTGAATCCCAGAAAACGGTGGCCATCACCTTTCCGGCAGATAGGACAGTCTTCGCCTTCTTCGGAGCACGTTCGCCGGGTAAAGTCCACTGTTTCGACTGTTCCTTAGTCTCTGGTGTGTACCAGTGGATTCATGTTTCGTCGACGGTCACGAAACGACGCAGAAACTCCTTCGGATTGTGCTTAAACAGCGTCAAACACTGCTGTGAAGTGGTTTCACGGTTGCGCTTGTTGCCCGGAGTGAGCAAACGCGGCACCCATCGCGCCGACAGCTTTCTCATGCCCAAAATTTCATGCAGGATATGACCCACGCGGTCTTTTGAGATGCCTACTGTCTCAGCTATCTCGCGCACCTTCAATCGGCGGTCTGCCAATACGAGATCGTGGATTTTTGTTATGTTATCCTCCGTGGTAGCCGTTTTCGTAGCACCTGGGCGTGGCTCTTCAAAAACCGACGTGCGACCACGTTGAAACTCGTTACACCAATTTTTGACGGTCGCCATCGAAGGAGAAGAGTCACCGTACACAGCATCCAAGCGCTCTTTGATTTCGCTGCGCAATTTCCCTTCCAGAAACAAGAATCGAATCACCGACCGATATTGCTCTTTTTCCATTTTTCTGAAATCCGCAGACACGCCCGCTTCCATACGCGGTCAAAACAAAACTACGAGTTCGATTCGGCTGAAATTTTAACTGTAGCCGTCTATGAGAATGTACTACACGATAGTAAATTTCTCCTGCGATAGTGGCGCCATCGGGCGGTGAGGCTAAGTACCTATCGGACTGCCCACGTACATATACGAAATTATCCAAAGAATACAAAGTTATTCTAATGGCGGGTTTCAGGAATTTTTTAGCGACCGCAAAATCGAGTTAGCTGGCGGATTTCAATCAAAAAGAGTCTGCTAACTCGATTTAGTGGCCGCTTAAATTTCGTGAAATCCGCCCTAAAAGTACAAAAAAGCTCCAAATTGTTCGCACCTGACTACATAAAACTACAAAAAAGCTCCAATTGTTTTTATTTTAGCCACTAAAAATGATAACCCTTATTAATAAATCACCATTTGACAACTGAAAATTTAATCCCCTCAAAACTGGAAAATTCTTTTTAGGATCTTCACAGTGAATTTGAATTTGAATTTGCGTCACAAAACTAAAATTTCAGTATTTTATTCCAACTCATCTTTCATAATATTATTGCAATTAAATTTTTACAAAGCATATATGCAAAATGTCCGGCCCATTTATTTGACGCCCAATTTTCTTGGGTGTTCTTCCAGAATATCAACTTCTTAAGCATCACAAAATCCTATTATAGAAAGGTCATAATGGGGCGCAAAAATACCGTTTAGCTTCTCCAATTTTTTATGTTTCAAAGATTCCAAGGTCCAGCCAGTTTTGTGCACATCGAGACAAGAAGTCACTTAATAATTTTATTTAATAATCAGCAATTTAATATCCAGACAGTACCAAAAGGAGAAGTAAATTGATGATTTATCGACGATTATCAAAGAACTTGTTGGACATTTTTATAATCGCAATGTAACGCAAGATTCAAAGATTCTATCGGCTGAAAAGTTTTCACTCGCATAGCACTTACACACATAAAAGGTAATCATCTCCACGTAATTCACTTCTTTCAAGAAAATATTTCGAATTTACACTAAGATTGTACCTGAATTGCTCGCAAAAGGTAAAAAACGAATGTAACATTCGACCTCTTAAGGTTAATTAATTTTAAAAAAAGATGCAAAACGATAAAAAAATCAAAACATTATTCATATATGTTTTTAATCCTACCGGCTAATGTTGATTTGTGAGGATTTCAAGGTAAACTTTAACATAAAAACACTAAATGATAGAATTCATAAATGTTCTTTTTCTATGTGGATTTTTGTTGACTGTGCTTTCGCGATTTTTTCTTATTTCGGATCGTGCAAACGCATATTTTGTTGTAGCAAATTATCACTAGACATGAACGGTTTTACCGCAAGATACCTCTTAATCGAAGTGCATCATCAGCATGACCACCTTTAATGCGTTTTTATAAATCAATCACCTGATATTTTTTAAGACAGGTGAATGTTTGCAATAAAATGCAAAAAATATATATCTGTATTTACAAGCAAAATCATACTAATATATAAAAATGAGTTGGTGTCTGTCTGTCTGTCTGTCTGTCTGTCTGTCTGTCCGTCTGTCTGTCTGTTCCTCTTTCACGCAAAAACGGCTGAACCGATTGACTTGAAATTTGGCATGAGTGTCTGTGGTAGTTCTGGTTACAACATAGGCATACGGAAAAGTAGCGCGAGTGGTCAGGGGAGTAAGGGGAGGTGGTAAGGTGATTTCGAAACTTAGTTTTTGCGCTATGTTACTCTTTTTCGGGGAAACTATTGAACCGATTGGCCTGAAATTTGGCATAGATGTTCGTCAGGGGTCCAGCCCCAACATAGACCCATTAAAAAGTAGCCCGAGAGGTGGGGGAGTAAGCGGAGGGGGTAAAGTGATCTCGAAACTTAGCTCTCCCTCTATGTTACTCTTTCGCGGGGAAACTACCGAGCCGATTGGCCTGAAGTTTACCTCCAACATAGACCATTAAAAAAAATTAGAAAAAACTTAACCCGGCAACGACGGGTGTGCAAGCTAGTATTAGATATTTTTTAACATTTTGGTCGTCAATTGATAAAATTGTAAATAGCCCGACAGACAGACAGCAGCATAAATGTATGGACAGACCGACAGACATACAAAATTTTTTCGATTTTAGTCTAACAAAAACATTTTTTGACAAAAATTCAAAAATTGTATTAAAACCAAGTATCACCACCCTTCAAATTTATTGCACACACAAACACACACTTATGAAAATATAATAATAATATTACTAATTAATTTTTTTTATAGCGACATCTATTCCAGCCATTATAATTGAAATGTTTGTTTCAATTTCATATTGCCTGTAAACCAATTTTATGATTCCATTTGGAACAACTGGTGGTAGAGAGTCTACAAAATCCAATGGAAGGTGACTAATTCCTTGCTGTCCTTCTTTTGGGCAGCCGTGATCACTCTCGTGGTTTTTTGTCAAAGCCATCAATACAGCCATTAAACTGTTTCGTCTCGTTTCATCTTTAGTTAAACAAATATCGGCAGACACTGTTAACATTGGCCGAAAATATTTTCCCTTTTTGAGATAAATTTGCACATCTATCTGCAGATAAAAATATAAGACAAATAAAAATTGGGATAATATTTTTTTACCCAAAAAATAATAAAATACCCGAGCATCATATATAGGTTTACTCAAATTACAATTCACCGTAATTGTGTTCGTTCCATTCCGAAAATGAGTCATGTTGCAAAACATATTTTTGCATATTTGATTTCTATCCAGATCGCAATTATAATCCTTAATTTTTATAGAGTATTTACCCTTTAATACATTAAATTTATATGAAAATTAAATTTGATAAAAATATTTCTTACTTGTCCATAAAATACAGTCAACATCAAGAAAAATATCTTACGAATCATCTCCACAAATCGAGTTCTCCCAGCAGCCTTATGGTAAAATTAGCACTGAAATAAATGAAAATCTACGTACTGTTTTATTTTAAATCCACCTTACACGGTCTACTGATTAGATTCTAAATTTTTCATGGATGAATAAACAAAATATAATTTGATTTTCTAACATGACTTTTCAAATGTCAGAAAATAAAATTAAACACAAATTAACTTTTTTCAGTAAGAAAAAAACATTGATTTTTTTAAGATAATTGCAGTTTTTAATTATTTTCACTAGTTTACAGAACAGCTGGCGAAGGGGAAACGGAAAATACGAAGAGAGGGCACATTTTGCTAAGAGCTAAGAGCTACTGTTAATAGACTGGAATACTGTGTACGAAAGTCAAAATTCAGATTATTTTAATTAAGGCGAAAGGGACTTCTAAGTAGTTGATAGTTCCATCTTAAAAATATACAGTAAATTTCAAAATAAGGTAAGTGTGCATAATTCGGGTCACCGTTTAGAAGCTTACAAATTAGAATTAAACTGTTAATTAACCATGAAAATTATCTGACATATACTGTGTGATTAAGCTGAAGTTTGTAAAAAAAAGTATTAAAAAAAACGACCAATGTGGAATTACGTTCTGAAATCGAATTAAATAAATTTATACGCATCTTATTGGTCAAATTTGCCACCAAAAGCTTTAGAGCAGCCCCATTGGGAGACGACGAGTTATATTGAGCCACAAATAAAAAATACTAACCCTAAAGATAGCTGATTAGTAAAAAACGTAGAATATTTATACATATATACTTAGTTAACAATTTTAAGTAATTCAAACTTCATTAATTCATAAAGTTTGTAAATATATCAGTTTTTATTGGGCCACATTCAAACACGCCCTGCGACGCATGCGGCCCGATACTTCCAGAAGGATTCGGGAATGGTTACTCTTTTTTTTCTTTCTTGGACGTCGAGCTGCGCACTGGACATCCAGTCCAGTGGACGGCGTCCAGTGTTTTTGGGCGGAATAAATTAGTAGCCACGTTTTTATTAAAAAACCCATTCTATGATTTTAAAGGCCAATTTAGTTCGGTGTGAAAATAGGATTTTTGCCATTTTTTTGAAAAAAAAACAGATGAATTTTGTGCGGAAATCATTTCAATCTTTTTCATAGATTAGCAATTCGAGAGTATTTTCTAAGAAAAAACTTTTCAATTGTTAATTTATTAGTGATCATTTTTTATATTAGAGATTTTCGTAAACGGATATAGACGACGGGCAAAGTCCATTCATTTCGACATCAAGAGAAACGATTTTTTCTTGCCTGTTAAATAAGGCTTCAAAATTTGCAAGATACGAATTTGAGTTTCAACACCGAAGACGGAAATTACAGCGTCACTTCCGGCTAACAAGTATTAGCGGAAGGGGCATCATTTCTTTCCACCTGGAAAAATCAAGGAAAAGGCAATCGTTCACGAATCTTTCCCGCGAACAGAAAGATTCCATGCGGTCCAAGCTTTGAAAGGGGCATCAAAGCAAGGGCGCGGCCATTTTCTTGGTACGAAAACATCAATTTACGCAAACATAGAAGGATCCATCGCGAGAATTCATCATCCGTTTATAGTGACAAAATAAGTGTGAAACCAGTTTCTATAAATGTGCGGATTTTACTTTTTTTTAAAAAAATTTTCTTAACAAAAGTTTTAGTAACCATCAATTTCATCGATTGCAAATTTTCATCAGTGGCGGATGTGTACATTTTTGACCTATGGTTTTCTTAGAATTTAGTGTAGAATCAGAATATGCTTTACGTTTTGGTGAAAATTTTTACCCCGAACAAATCGACCCGCCCTAAATATATACATATGTATATGTATTTACAAGCAAAATATAAGATATTTTTTAACATTTTGTGGTGAATTAATAATATTGTCGTAAGTAGACCGACAGACAGACAACAGGATTAACTGATGGACAGACCGACAGACATACAAAAAAAATTCGATTATAGTCTAACAAAAAACATTTAAAAAAAATCAAAAATTGTATTAAAACCAAATATCCCCGCCCGTCAAATTTATTGCACACACACACACACACACACACGCATACGTATGAAAATATAATATTATATTATTATTTAATTTTTTTTATATCGACATCTATTCCAGCCATTATAATTGAAATGTTGGTTTCAATTTCATATTGCCTGTAAACCAATTTTATGATTCCATTTGGAACAACTGGTGGTAGCGAGTCTACAAAAACCAATGGAAGGTGATTAAATCCTTGCTGTCCGTTTTTTGGGCAGTCGTGATCACCCTCATGATTTCTTGCCAAAGTCATAAATGCAGCCATTAAACTGTTTTGTCTGTTTGGTCCTTTAGTTAAACAAATATCTGTAGATACTTTTAACAGTGACCGAAAATATTTTCCCTTTTTAAGATAAATTTGTACATCTATCTGCAGATAAAAATATAAGACAAATAAAAATTGGGATAATATTTTTTTACCCAAAAAATAATAAAATACCCGAGCATCATATATAGGTTTACTCAAATTACAATTCACCGTAATTGTGTTCGTTCCATTCGGAAAATGAGTCATGTTGCAAAACATATTTTTGCATATTTGATTTCTATCCAGATCGCAATTATAATCTCGAACTTTTATTGAGTATTTACCCTTTAATACATTAAATTTATATGAAAATTAAATTTGATAAAAATAACTAATTTCATATTTCTTACTTGTGCATAAAATACAATCAATATCAAGAAAAATATCTTACGAATCATTTTCATAAACCGAGTTCTCCCAGCAGCCTTATGGTAAAATTAGCACTGAAATAAATGAAAATCTACACACTATTTTATTCTAAATCGACCTTACACGGTCTACTGCTTAGATGCTAAATTTTTCATGGGTGAATAAAGAAAATATTTCAAAAGTCATGTCAGAAAATAACATTAAACACAAATTATCTTTTTTAAGTAAAAAAAATATCGAATTTT
The DNA here is from genome assembly GCA_964034945.1 of Chrysopilus asiliformis. Lineage (NCBI taxonomy): Eukaryota > Metazoa > Arthropoda > Insecta > Diptera > Rhagionidae > Chrysopilus > Chrysopilus asiliformis. The sequence continues at coordinate 88,450,594 of OZ035960.1, read as the reverse complement.
TCAATAGCAATTTCTCATTATCATCGATAATTTACGAAATAGAAGGCGAAGGGAAATATACGAAGAGAGGGGACATTTTGCTAAGAGCTACTGTTAATAGACTGGAATACTGTGTACGACAGTCAAAATTCAAATTGGTGCCGATCGTGGAATACGGCGTCAGACACGTGAGTGCGTATCTCTCGTTTTTCGATCATTGAAAACGTTCGAAGGGAGTTGTGAATCATTCTCGTTTGACTTTTCAAATACGCACCACTTTCATTGCGTATCTGAGTGAGGGACAAAAGGCAAAAATGTAAGTTTAAAGGATTTAATTGAACAATTAGTACATTTTTAACTTATTATTATAGGAAAAGGACAACAAACCTAACTTTTTTAGCTGTCAAAATTAGCAAAAACACAAAAAAAACTTGACGAAAGATTCGTTAAACGCCGTATTCAATGATACCGCGTCAAGTGAAAGTGAATCGAATGGGTGAAGTGAATCTCAGATACGCATTCCACGATCAGCACCATTATTTTTATTAAGACAAACGGGACTTACAAGTAAATAGTTGATAATTTCATCTTAAAAATATACAGTAAATTTTAAAATAAGGTAAGTGTGCATAATTCAGGTCACCGTTTAGAAGCTAAGAAATTAGAATTAAACTGTAAATTAACCATGAAAATTTTTTGACATTTTTATATTGTATCATTGAGTAAAATTTCTCGTGAAATTCGTGCAATTTCTATAAAAACGCATTGTTCTAAATGTACGAAATTTTAGATTTCTTAAAAAATCATGTTTTTATGCATTAAGTATTTATGATGATTTGCCATTCACAACAAATGTGACAGATGTTGCTTTAACAACATGGCCGCTATAACCTAATAAACTTCTAGCGTCCTTATTGAAAGATCCGTTATTTTAAGAAATTTTGTTAATAATTTGTGACTTCAATTATAAATTAAGTATTTTGCGCTCGTATTACCGGGTAACCGATACCGATTCCAAGAACCGCGTACCCGGTTCGGAATACCGGAAACGAGAACCAGGTATCCGGATACTCATTTTCCGCAGAACCGGTTCCTAAAAGTTTGAGGTACAGATCTTGTACCCGTGAATCGATTCTTATGAACAAAAAGAACGCATCTTGAAGTTGTAGAACAGAATACCTGAGCTGAGTCGTTAAGGCAAATGCAACAGGTCCAACGGCACAGGGCCTAAGACCAACATGCCTAAAATACTTAAAATACATTCATGCCAATAACAGTTTGTGCCATTTTTTATAAACATTTCTCCAGTTAACTACACTTTAACAACGCGAATTGCGCTTTGAATATTTTTGTTTAATAATCACGAAATAACCAAAAGAGTGAAATGTCTCAAATACGCTAAGATATTCAATAAATGTCGTTCTTTAATGTGCACCAGTCAGCATGCATCGTGAAAAGATTCGTGTGGCGCTTTCCAGTTGACTTTTATGGGGAAACGGAGTGCGAATCCATCAGGGTTTTACAATTTCAACCAATTTTCACCATAAATGTCCGAAAGTATGCATCCATTATAGTCTGAAATGGTAGCAATACCATACCAGAAACGGAGAACAGAAAACTGCACCGGCATAAAATTAATACAAAACCAACTGGGATAAGGTGATAAAAATAAACGATGGACAGTGGCTGAGATCTTAAAGTTCCAATCAACTGCTCAATCAGTCCCCCAGAAAAGCCACGAATGTGACAGATTCATCGGTGATGGTGATGGTGATGGTGATGGAAAGAAATACCAATTGACAGTTGACATGGACAAAAGCGGGAATGAATACCTAAATGAATCCACTCAGCATTATCGCTGACAGTCAGTTTATAGTATACAGCACAGCTGACCATATTTGCAAAAATTTCCCATTATTTGAGTATTCACTTGGAGTAATAATTTTACAATCCAGAGCATGTATGCCAAATGAATTCATAATTCCACTTCTAAACCATCCATCCACAAATTTTTATCATCCTTATTGGATGCATCAGCACGGTCGTGACTATGAAATTTTGATGTACGGTCGACATCAACACCTCAGGTCAACCACACCAATAAATAAAATCAACAAATGTGAAAAAATTATAAATTTTGAACAAAATATGATCGTAAAATCGTCAAAAACCACGATGGGGCCGTAGAACTTTAAAAACTAACACTGAACAGATGATCATCATGGATTTGTTGACAGTTCTACAAAAAATTTCCCAGTTGTCCGTTGATTATTTTGTAGGCAAATCATGTTGTTTAAATTTCTTGACTATTGACGTCTTATTACGGTTTGATTTATTCGACACAGTAGTCCGCATTTCATATCAAATCGCCATAAGAAACATTAATTTTTTTTTGTGCCTTGTTTCTGATAAATATTTCAAACGATTATTTTTAGATTGACGATCGATCGCACAAGATTCAAATTTTGCACGCTTCATCGATCACTGATCGTTGGGTCACGTTGACATGAACAGGTAATAACTATAAAGATAAACAAAAATTTTGTGGTTATGATGAGCGTGAATTTAACGCTTTTCACTGTTATTCAGGTGCATAAATTTTTTTATATAATTTTTCATTATGGGAATCACTTTATACTGCATGATTCAATGAATATTTTATGCATCCTACACGGGTAAAAATCCATATAGGAAATGTTCGTATAAAATACTAGCTTGAATACCAGTCGCTGCCGGGTTAAGTTTTTTCAATTTATTTTTTTTTTTTGATGGTCTATGTTGGAGCTAAACTTCAGGCCAATCGGCTCGGTAGTTTCCCCGCGAAAGAGTAACATAGAGGAAGAGCTAAGTTTCGAGATCACTTTACCCCCTCCCCTTACTCCCCCCACCACTCGGGCTACTTTTTGATGAGTCTATGTTGGGGCTGGACCCCCAACAAACATCTATGCCATATTTCAGGCCAATCGGTTCTGTAGTTTCCCCGCGAAAGAGTAACATAGCGCAAAAACTAAGTTTCGAAATCACTTTACCCCATCCCCTTAGTCCCCCCAAATCTGTTCACATAATTTATCTGACGGTTTTCTATTTCTGGAGGTATGATCATAAGCTTTAAAATAACACTCGATATGATATTCTAGATATTTAAATTTTGGAGAAATAAACATTTTAGGAAGAAACAAATTTTTGACTAAATTCCAATTACAAACAAGGTTTAAAAGATATTTAAAAAAAAAATCTGAATTTCACATTATACAGGAACTCTTCCTCTATTACAGGCCAAACAGTTTCATCCAATTCTGTTCAATTTCGGAAGATATGTAGATTTTTCCAAATTTAGTCAATTTCATTATTTTCAATTTTGCCATTTTTTAGTCGATATTTGTTTACGTAATTTATTATCGTCCCCATTTCAATAAATTAAATCGGTACAGGAAAATTTGTCAGCGTTATCTACTATAAAAACTATCTATCAAAAAAATGCTCCCTTCTTACCCCCTCTCCTGCTATCTACGAAACCGCTGAAGGGATCTTCTTCAGTATTCTGGTGATCCAATTGGAGGTACTTTTTCCAATAGGGTTGTTTTGACAGTTCTTATGTGTCAACTGGCTTGTCTATATGACGTTTGTGTTCAGTATTCAGTGTCATTTCATCATGAATAGACTTACGTGTGAACAACGTTTATTAATTGTGGAAACTTATTTCCAAAATCAGTGCTCAGTTAGGAATTGCTGTAGAGCTCTTCGTCCACATTTTGGTCGTCATAATCGTCCCACTCAACGCACTATTCGTGAAATCATCACCAAATTTCGAACTAATTTTACACTATTAGACCTTCATCCATCAACCAGAGTGCGTACAGCCCGTAGTAATGAGAATATTGCTGCAGTAGCATCATCGGACCGTATTTCTTTAAAAATGCGAAAGGAGTGCGTGTTACTGTCAATGGAGCTCGCTACAAAGCAATGATCAATGACTTTTTGTTGCCAAAAATTCAAGATATTGGTGTAGCTGACTTGTGGTTTCAACAGGATGGCGCTACATGTCATACAGCTAACGATACAATCGCTTTATTCAGGGAAACGTTCGATGAAAACATCATCTCAAGAAATGGTCCTGTTAATTGGCCACCGAGATCTTGTGATCTGACACCATTGGATTACTTTCTGTGGGGATATGTGAAATCTCTTGTTTACGTCGATAAACCCGGAACGATTACAGCTTTGGAAGCATACACAACCCGTGCTATTCGCGGAATACCGACCGATATGCTTGAAAGAGTGGTCGAAAATTGGACCCACAGAATGGACCATTTAAGAGTTAGTCGTGGGCAACATTTGAAGGAAATTATCTTTAAACATTAAATGGCATGAACCAAACTGACAACTTAAATAAAGATTTTCCTCAATATATTAATTATTAAGTGTTTTATTTAAAAAAAAACAGGAAGCTCTTATTGGATCACCCTTTATAAGTTTGGCGCAAACAAATTTTTCCTCACTAAAATTTACAAATTCTCCTTACTTTTCCCAATAACTTTTCCATTTACCATAATATCATATTTGCCACGGTTTTCGAACTGTTTTCGGTCTTCGACCCATGTCACAAAAAATCCTATTTTCAAAACACTGTGCGACGTTATACTGAAATCCTTCCTTAAAATTTCAGAATTTTCATCGTTAAAACTTTCAAATCTACTACACATACCTGTAAAACTTTTTATCCAGAATTTCATACTTTTTCAATTTAATGAAAAACGGATCATTCCAGTTCATAGCAATAAATAAAACCTGAAAACTATTTCTTAATAATTGCGAAAGTTTTGTTTTTGAACTCACAATCAGTTGAAAATTAATTTTCTGTTCGAAAAGTTTTCTTATTATACTCTCAGTTATGAAAAGGTACTTTTAGTTATTACCGATTATTCCCGTTCCTCTCACCACCCATTTAAAATATGCAAAAAGGTAGGTAGGTATAGAAATCAAGAGACAATATAAGACAATGAACGGTAGCAGCGAAGCTTGGCCCAATTGAAGAAACTATCCCGAAATTAAGTCTGGAAAGTTTTTTTTTTTGGAAACCACAAAAAAGGCCACCGCCTGCCAGTCGATTGGTCGCATTCTTGAACGTTCTGTGGCCACTTGGCCCATTTCAAACCAGGAATCACAAAAGTCTAAGACAAAATCAGCTTATTTAAAGGGTTTCATGTTTAGCCTTTCGAAACTATTGTACAAGAAAATTTCCACACACACAAAATGCCATTCTCGAGCGGAATCTAGTGGGCAAATTATTTCATTTACGGGTAGTTTCGAATATGCCGTTTTGTCGGATTATTAATCAATATGCTATTATCATCTTGAAGACAAAGTTCTAGGACGGAGTTTTGCATATATTTTAGTTGTCTTATGTCTTTTAATGATTTTAATTGGTTTATATCTTTTAATGAATTAAGTTTAGGGTACCCATACATCACGGAATGCCCACGACAGTTTCGGATTTGGCAGGGATGGGAAACTTTATCCTAACGTAACGAAATAACGAAACGATTTTCGGGGTTTTTCCTCAAAATTGCGTTATAACGTTATAGAAATTTAATTCCGCTACAATAACGAAAAACGTAACGGGAACCGAAAAAAATGATTTTGTTTTTTCGTTATTTATTTTTGCTGCAAGTATAACTCTACACACCTACCACCTGCATAAAATATAATTAAAAATTTTGGGGTAGTATTTTTAATCATATTTTGATTCTAAATCGGACGTTGTTTTGGCCCCATTCACTTTATACGAAAAAGAAAATCTTTTAAGCAACTTTTTTAGTATCGAAAATATTTTCTTTTTGGTATCTCCAGAAGTAGAGTGAATTTGGCAAAAGCAAAGTCCGACTCAGAATCAGCGACGTCAAAATACCCTAAAATTCAATATCTTTGATATAGACACAAAAAATGTCGATTTTATTGGCCAATTTTTTTAATGAACAAAACTTTTGTACGATTTTTGCTTTGTTTCAAGTTTTTTTTATTGATTTTTCAACTTAATTTTTTTTTTTGTTATACCCGTATGGTAAAACCAAAGGGTATACTAACTTTGCCTTACCGTTTGTAACGCCAAGATCTCGTCATCACACACAAAAATGAATTACACCAGTGTGTTTAGAATGATAAAAAAAATTGAATTTTGCATGTCCGTCCGTCCGTCCAAGCGTCCCATATCGGCGTGCTTGTAGGGCTGGACACTCACAGAGTAAGTGTTTCACGGTCTCCGGCTCATACTCGTCACCACAACTGGGGCAAAAATTCATTTGCGGCCGCGCCCCACCTTCTGGCCATAGCGCCAAGGGGGCAGTGCCCCGTGATTAAGCCTGTGAGTAGCCTTACGGAGGTCCTGCTGAGTCTAAGAAGGGTGTCGCTTCTATTCCTATTAAATCTAGGCCAGAGCGACCTTGTGATTACACAATCGCTCCTTGTTTGCCAACGGATATTTATGTTGTTCACCCCTTTCCTATCAATTATACTTTTTGCGCATTCGATCGGCATTTCGACCGAACGGTCCGCGCTCTCCATAGCCATTTCGGTCCCTAGCTTTGCCAGCTCGTCAACTCTCTCATTGCCGTATATGTTGCTGTGCCCGGGGACCCAGCAAAGTCTAACGGCATGTTGGAGGCCGAGTTGATTGAGTGCTCTGCGGCAATTAGACACGGTCTTTGACTTGATCATGGACGAATCCAGTGCCCTGATTGCTGCCTGACTGTCGACGTAGATTGTAACCGTTGTTCTGGGTAGTTACAATGTGTAACGAAATAATAACGTTATAACGTAACGAAATGAATTGTTTTATCCTTACAAGTCGAAATAGTGTAACGAAATAAAATTTGTGTTTCGTTACATAACGAAATGTACAACGTCACGATTTTTTTCCGTTTGCCATCCCTGGGATTTGGACATATTGTGCTGGCGCCTTGAAAACAAAACTTTTATATCAGATTTTATAATATAGTGCTATAATTTATCAAACGTTTAAAAAATAATCACTAAATATAAAATTTCGGCTGAGAGTTGTCGTAAATTATAATTTTTGTCGCCTGCGGTGTATTTTTTCTATTATTTTCCACAAAGAGTATCTGAAAAAAAAATTCAACTGCGGGGCATTTTTCATTATTGCTATTTTTGCAGTTTATACTGTAAATATTTATGGAAGGTTAAAAACGCGAAAACAAAATTAAATTAATTTTCACTTAGGACTGTGTAGCTGTATGATTTAAGTTATTGCGCCGAATTCTGTCGCACATTTGTCAATTGTTTTTCCTTGGTTTTCATCAAAATCAAGTTTTATTTTCTTTGTAAAATTTATTTCGTTGCTGTTCCGTTTCAGCCATCGCCCCTCAGCCCCTTCCTCCGCCACCCACCTTGTTTCGGATAAAACCAAAATAAATATGGTCACCCGAATTAAAGGAAAACATCAAAGTAAAAGTGATTTTTAAATTTTTGTTAAATTTCTTAAAGTACACTCTCGAAAAAACTGAGTTGATCACGCACCGAAATGGAGTTTGAGAGAGTCTGTCACCTTTCGAAAAAAAATCGAACTGTGGGCTAAGGAGTTTAAAACAATTCCTAAATTAATATTTAAAAATTCTTCGGTGTTAGACTCTAAAAAACTAAATAAATTTCACCTCACAAATGCTTGTTTTTTTAAAAATACTTTTCGCATGGAAAATGATAAAAAAAAATATCAGTGTGTTGAAAACTTTTCTGCTGTAATTTGGAAATATGGTTGTTGGTGTATTGTGCAAAAAAATGTTTGCTCTCGGGAGCGAAAAGGCTAATGTGGACCTTAAAAACTACTATAAAATTTCATAACAAGTAAAATTGTTAAATTATTTATCATTTTCATTCGATAATCCATAATGATTTTCCCACGATTTCAGAAAAGAAAAATCGAGTCAACTTGAATTACTATACGAAAAGTTTCACACTCCAAATAGTAGGCTAATGTTTGCAATTGCGAAATTGCTTTAATAATCTTTTAGTGAAAAAATTATCCCGAAACTATTACAGTAATTTATAAAATTTGCATTTTTCCACAATAATGTTGAAATTGAAAAATTTTCCTAATTCAAATGCAGTTAAATTCAATTTCAATTTTCCATAATTTTCCACATTAAACCGTAAATGATCGCCAAACTTAACTTCATCAAAAGAACAATTTCAATTATTCCCCATCTTTGGATTATTTCAATCCAATCCACAATTCAAAAAGACAAAAATCGTATTTGCAATCAGAACTTTATGCATGGAAAATGATAAAAAAAATTGGTGTAGAAAATTTTCCGCAGGTGTCTCAGGACATGATCACATTACAAAATGTACATAATCGATCTCCGGCGATCTATGGCCATTCAGGAAAAATAAAAAACATTATAAATCAGATCATTGAAATATCAATCGATCGATTATCCTATTGATCGATAGCGTTCATATATCAAATTGAGCGGATAATGTTCCAACATATATCGCATAAAAATGAACTTCTCAGCACATATCTGGCCACTACCTGTTCGGTTTTAGGAATACATAAATGTGTCCGTTGCGCACATTTCATCGTAGTTAAAGGGGATTCGCTGCACTATCCATCATTGATCGATCGCATTAAATATCAATCTCAGAGCGATGCGATTCACCGTATTTTGTATCTGCCTCAGTACAAATAGATTATGCAATTTTACCTTGTTGAAACTATTTTTGCATTATTTACTTGCATGCTGCGTATGCATATCCACTTTGTGTACCTGAAATCAATTCAACGGGTTTTATACTCTGTATGAGAATCATATAGAAGTATATTCGATTTAGTACTCGTATACCATTTGTAACGCATCGAAACAAACGTGGCACACAAAAATGAACTACACAAGGAATGACAAAAGTTTGTGATTTCCGAATATCCATCCGTATATCTGTCCGTCTATATGTCCGTCTATCTGTCCGTATATCTGTCCGTCTATCTGTGTAGGTTAGGTTAGGTTAGGTTAAGAAGACCGCGCGCGCCCAGGCGTGAGCACAGCGCTATACTCGGAGGCATACAGGCCCATTCTGATGTCTTCAGTACTCATAAGACCTTTCATCAAACTAGCTGATCCTATTTGACCCAGCCCGACTCGTTAACGAAGCTCAGCATATCCTCGAGTGGGTGGTTGCCAAGCTCCGTCAGGCTACTATAAAATCTGGCCCCAAGCGTCCCATATCGGCGTACTTGCAGGGCTGGGTAATCACAGAGTAATTGTTTCACGGTCTATCTGTCTGCCCGTCCGTCTGTCTGTCCGTGAACACCATAGCTTTTCGAAAGGATGGAGCTAGAGACTTGAAATTTTTTACAGCTGCATTTCTCGTAAATAGTAAGTCTAAGTTCTTTATGGTTCCACCACAGTGAATGCGGCAAGCGGCAGCGGCGGGCGGCATTTTTTTGCACTAACGTAGCGCAACAAGAGCTGCTACAATACAGCGGCAACGGCAGCGCACTTTTTCCGTCGCAGCCGAGTTTGAAAAAAAGTCAAACTTGCCGCCGCCGCCCAAAATGTTTTATGAAAACCACCACATTCGGCGCCACATTCTATGACGATTTTTCTTCGTTGTTTTGTGACAACCACCACATTCGGCGCCACATTCTATGCAGATGTTTTGACGTTTTGATTTCGCAAGACAGAAGCATATGCAGTCGGTGTCCCTATCATTGTAGCTGGCTCGGCGGTATTTGTGGCGGCGCCATGCCGCCCGCCGTCGCCGCTGCCTATTAACGCCTTCATTGTGGTTGAACCATAACGGGCAAAATCGGACAATTTATTCCCTCCTCCCCCATACAAACGAAACAACTTTTTACGACTTTCTAGAAAACGCTGAGTCGTATTGAAAACTCTATAAAGGTAAAATGTGTTTTGAATGGGATTTTACATAACTTATCCATAAATCAAAATCAAATCGGATCACTGCTTCCTCCCTCTCCCCTACAAATACTTTTTTCCTGTTTTCTCGGAAACTGTGCATCTTACCTAAAAATTTATAACGATGAAATGTGTTTAGATTATGATTTTATGATCTATACATGTATAATCTATACGTATATGATATATACATTAAAATCCAATTAGACAACTCTTTTCCCCCCTCCTCATACAAATTGAATACTTTTTTCTATTTTTTTCGAAAACTGTGCATCGTATCGAAAAATGTAGAAAGGTAAAATCTGTTTAGAATATTATTTTACTATATTATTTATACATCAAAATTCAATCGGACCACTTCTTTCCCTTCTCTTATACAAATGGATTTTTTTTAAATAAACATTTTGTTTGTCATCATATAGAGTATTTGACGATTGGACCCTGACAATTGTAGCTTTTCTTATGTTTATATTACAACATCAATCTTCAATTTGGCAAAGCCAAAGGATAAACTCGATATTTGTAGAGCAAAAGGTAGACAATTTTATGGAATAGAGACATTTTCCGAAGTCGTATTGTTTGCATTAAAACAGTAAAGATCTTATGTGTTATAAAAGTTCAAAAAGTTGTGTTTTTGCCTTTCTTACATATAAAACATAACAAAAGCTATAATTGCCAATCTGGCAATTATTGAAAAATCGTATGGTGATATTCGTATCAAAATTCGAACAGTTGTACCAAAATTTCACTTTGAAGTCATACTTTCCAATAAGATTTTTTTTAAATTTATTCCAATCGGATTTTGATGTATGGGAGTTTTATGTAGAGTCATATCCTAAATAACTTTTGTTCTTGCACTTTTTTGATAAGATGCAACGTTTTTGAGACATTTGCAAAAAAACGTTTTCGTTCGTATGGGGGTTACCCCCCTAATGGTCAATTTTTGCCCATTAACGAACTTAGCCTTGCATTTTACGAAAAACTGATCTGCGCAAAATTTCAAGTCTTTAGCTCAATCCGTGCGCCCGCAATCCGCACCACAGACAGACGGACGGACAGACGGACGGACATGCAAAAATTAATTATTTTTATCATTCTAAACACACTGGTGTAATTAATTTTTTGTGTGATGACGGGATTTTGGCGTTACAAACGGTAAGGCAAAGTTAGTATACCCTTTGGTTTCACCATACGGGTATAAAAAGGTATATAAAAATGACTTCAAAAACCCAAATTATAACATAGCCCCGCACGTCTCCGGCACATATAACCGCCGACTTAATTCGATAAGTTCGCAACATGCCTGTTTGTGTGTTTTTCGTTCGTATTTGTGTCACGAAACTTGTAAGATCGACTTTTATCAGTAAACCTTAATCGATTTTGACACGATTTTTTTTTCTTTTTGCGTCCCATACAACCCTATTGTACGCGATTTTGGAAAAAAAATGACCCGTTTTCGAAAAAAAACTGCAGAAATATTTTCAATTTGTATTGGAGAGGGGGAAGGAGTGGTTCAGTTTTTCCCATTTATGGAAAACTTTTAATTTTTAATAAAATCCTGTTCTGTGCCCAATTTCGAAAATTAGTTCCCGAGTTTTCAAATTTTTGGAAAAAATACACTATACGACGGGCGTCACTAGGGCCTTCGTATTTTGCTGGTCTATTACGGGGATATAGTGCTTTCAAAACATACTTAAAAAAATTTAGTCGCTCGGCCGCACAAGTTTTTTCTAGCAAAATTCAAACTGCTATAAAGCCGGTATTTTTCAACTGATTTAAAAATCTAAAAGGTGCAAAGATGCGTTTGGAGAATATCCTTCTATCTCGGGCTAATTTGCTCCCCTCGGATGAAAAATTGGCTTACGCCACTCAAGAACCCAAAAATCTTTAAAAATGTATTTTTTTGCATTTTGGAGCTCATGTTTTAACGTTTTGGACGATTTTTGTTATTTAAGGTTAATAAAACTCCAAATAGAGGCTTCGGCCTTGCCATATCGCAGTCCATTTATATTTTGAAAAATTAATTTTTTGACGCTTTTTTTATTTTTTGACTCGGTTTATTTATTTCGTCACGCAGTTCATTTATTTTTTAACGCATTTTTCAAATAAAAAATAAATAAATAAATAAAAATATAAATAAACAAATAAAAATATAAAAAAAAAATAACCAAATAGATAAATGAATACATAAGTAAATAAATAATCAAATAAAAAAAAATATCAACCATATCGGAGAAACTATTGACAACCGATGTATTTAGAATACGATTTTATATCAAAACTATATATCAAAACTGAAGTGGATTACTATTTGTCACTTTTTTTCCACAGTTTATTTTTATCAAAAAACAACTCATGAAATCTACCTTCTTCTTATGGGCGTTTGTCTTCTAGTCATTAAAGCGTATATTTCTGAGTGTTTTCCATTGCTTTTGCTTTTTTGGTAACATTTTTACTTTCTTCTTTAGTGGGAAAGTATAGTATTCATGATGGAGACCGACTCAAGAACGGGGGCAGATAAAAAATTTCTGATCAGTACGAAATCCGTTTCAGGCAAAATTATGGAGATGTCTGTGCATCTGTTTGTCGGTCTGGCTGTCGGTCTGTTTGTCGGTCTGTCTGTCGGTCTGTCTGTCGGTCTGTCTGTCGGTCTGTTTGTCGGTCTGTCTGTCGGTCTGTCTGTTTTATGTATCTTAAATAACTCGAGAGCGAGTTGACTTGAAATTTTTTGTGAATGAGTTTTACAAAAATCGTGGTTTTCTATCAACTTTTGAAAAGTAAAGGTAACTATAACGGGTACCTCCCATGTAATTTTTTTGAAAAAAAAAGGTTTTTATTTTAAATATGTCGAAACTTATGTGCTTTTTAGTGAATATAAAAAATATAATCCTTTTATAATATTTTCTATATTTTTTGATACCACGGTTTTTTTGTGTCTCCAACCGTAGGGTAGACCGGAGCTAGTAGACCCACTTTTTATAATCTACTTTATAACAGTTTTACTGCAATTATTTCAGGTGCAGTAAAGACGTTTTTGGTTGGTTTATTCAATTGTGTTTCTTAGTCAATCTTTTATTTTGACTAATTATAAGTGTTTCAAATATTTTTTTTTCATTTTAAAAAAAGTTGTTCGATGAGTCGACTAACCCCGTGTCTGGGGCTTGTTGACTCTGTGAACGGGGTTATTTGACTCTATACTTTTTATGAAGAAAATGTGTTGGAACATATTAAAAAACTATAATAATTCTGAAAAAATTTATTCTTTAAAAAATTAATAACATTTCAGATTAACATAAATTAACACCCCGATTGCGAGTGTCGTGTCGTTTTCGACAAGAGTCGTTTTACGTGTTGTTGTTGGTAGAAAAACACTAACAACAACACGTAAAACGACTCTTGTCGAAAACGACACGATACGCGCAATCGGGGTGTAAATTTCATCTAATTTAAAAAAATAAAATTAATTAACAAAAAAATATAGGTAATTCATATCGAGTCATTTAACCCCAGTATACTGTGAGTCAACTAGCCTCAAGCCGCCATTTTATTTTTAACACACTCGTGAAAAAAAATGAAAAAGTATGGGTCAGAAAATGCTTCACTAACTTGTTAACTCATACATCACTGACGAGTTCAATACAATGAAAGTGTAAGCTACAAAACAATTTAATTAACAAGAAAAAAAATTACTCACACGCTTGAAATTTCGTTTTTTCCCCTCACAGTTCGTTCCAAGAGCACTGTGGTCTAACGACATTGGTTCACTGATAGCTGTCAGTCGACTGAATAAATAGTCCAATTCACGCAGGTTTGTTTTCAACCGTGGTTGACTTAACCGCAATGAGTCTACTTACCCCTATAGCCAACTAATCCCGGTCAGCCCTACTCAAAATATTTTTTAAAAAATAAGTTTTTCGAAAATTACTCGATTTTTTGAAAAATTTTCGTTAACTATGAGCTATTACGAAAAAATAAAATTTCCTGCATTTCTTTCTTTACAGTTTTTACGTATCTTTAACGATTCTCAAGATATTGTAAAAAGTATTATTTTCTATATACTTTTTCCGGGGCTTAATATTGCAGAGAAAAGTTTTGCGTTGATTACAACTAGTATTTCTGTTTCATAACATGGTAATATTGGCGCACCACATATTTTTGTTCTCCTCTTAATTTGTTTACAAGCAATAAGCTCGTCAAATTTTTATAATTTTATTACATCAACTCATGTTTATCAACGAAACAACATTTACCAGAGAATTGTCTATGTATCTGATATATTAAAGTGTATCAATTAAAAGTATTTTAACAGGTTTCATAATCGTTAATCACATTAAATAATAATCACTTCCCGCTATAATTCATCAGAATATTATATTTTAAAAAATTTGGGTTAAACCTGATACAGAAGGGTAAAACATAAATGAAATACAATAAATCACGTGCACCAAAAGAGAAGGAAATTAAAAGTTGAAAAAAAAAACCAGTAAAAACAAAAACAGCGAAAAATTTGTTTAAGAAACAATCAGACCGAAGTCTAAATATACAAACTATATGTGACTCACAGATAATTTACAATCTGTATCTCACTTTATAACTCGGATATTTTATATGATACTGGAATACATGCGCGAAAGTTTTTAACGGATTTTTTATGCACCAATTTCGGTATATATTTTTTGTACTTGAAAGAAGAAAAGCAATTAACAACAAAGTCACAACCAACGAACCACTTAGGCATAAACAGACCGAAATGAAAAAAAATCACCCAAAAAAGTAAAACAAAAATCCATTGAAACAAGACTTTTTTAAAGAAAAATCTGTTTTTTTCTCGATTTTTTGCCAACGTGAGAATTGGATCGCGTTAATGGTTTGGCAAAAGTTTACTGAGATCCCCGGCTGTGGTGAAAATTCAACTGATCGACAGGTAGACCAGGTAGAAACGTCCTTCAAGACACTCGGATTAACAAATTGAGGTAAAATCAAAAGAACAGTTTGCCAAATATAAAAACGAGCGACCGACGCCTCATGCAAATTGGATTGAAATTTTTACACGTGGAGAAAAAGTTTCGATTTCAAGTGAGAGAGAGAACGAAATCGAATTTATTAAATCGAATTGACATTGTGTAAAAAAATGATATTGAAAGCATTATCATCCCCCTAACGGTGAGATGACACCTCTCTTACATAATCAAACTTCATATGATGAATATCAAAGGGAAATCTTGATACATATAAAAATAAGGATTTTCATACTCAGAAAAATGGAGTAAAAGTTTGATTACAGGGTAATTGGCTTCCTGCTGGAAAATTTACTCTATGCCCGCGGCCACCTGCGTTTGGAAAAGTAAAAATGTGTGAACCAGTGGCGCGAGAAATTCAAAATATGCGAGATAGAGAAGTTAATAAAATCCCCCGTAATTAAAAAAAAATTCGACACAATTGTTAAGGGGCCTCCACACGTTCAATGTTACTTGACAATTTTACTTGAATGACTCATGTTTCAAGTAACATTGATCGTTTGGATGCTCTTCAATGGTCTTGGCAAGTAAAAAGTCTACATTGACGAAAATCAAAATTCTTTTGATATTCATCAATGTTCATTGACAGTAACATTGATGGTTTAGAGCATTCATAAATGTTACTTGTCAATATACCAATTGCTCTCTGTTATTCAAGGAAATATGTCCGATATTCGGCAATGTTCGCGGGAATTCCTCAGTGAGTTCATTGACATTTACTGGAAGAATGAGTGTCGATGGAAAGTAAAATTTATGCTTTATATTAATAAAGATTTGAAACTGAAAGCGTATGAAAAACTATTAGATAAAATGAGAGAAGTGGATCCACATCTCACAGTTGATACCGTGCAAAAAACAATAGTTTGCGAATAAATTTTAGAGCTAAATTAAAAAAGATAGAAAAATCTAAAAAATCGGAATCAGGACAGAACGAAGTTTAACAACCATCATCGCTAAGATAAACGAATGTACTGACCAAAATCGTGACGAAAACATTGTCAATGTTCAGTGTTAAGGAGCCTCCACACGTTCAATGTTACTTGACAAGTGTTATTGATGCAAATTTTCGTCAAGTAAAATTGTCAAGTAACATTGAATGTGTGTAGGCGCCTTTACGTGTGTAGGCGCCTTTACGTGTGGAGGCCCCTTTAGAGTGTAGTAGTAGACAGTTACAAACTATATAAACCACTAGTTCGCAAACCACATGCGAATTACAATCGAAGAAAAAAAATTGTATTAAATTAGAATATTCGCTGAATCCTATTCGCACAGGAATGACTCCGCCAACACTTCGGATTCGTTCCAATTTTTTTTGTAGGGTTGAGTCCCACATAATATTGGAGTCACTTCTAAAAACAGTGGGAATGATTCCATTCTATAATATAGCATCGTTTTCCCCTCAGTATAGGAATGTTTCCAGTAAAAACTAGGAACGGATACTACTTTTGTTAGAATATGTCCATTCTTCTCTCAGACCTATATACAACGTAATGATTCCAGGAAAACTAGAACTAGTTCCAATATTTATGGCAGCCTTTGCTACAAAATGGTGTTATGAGACCTATAATCGCTTTCCCATATTTTATAGGAATGTTTCCTATGCGGATTTTTTCCATACACCGACAGAAAAGCAGCCATAGAAATCAAAGGTAATTTACTGCTTGTTGCAATTCATTCATTAATTTCCCCATCGCATCAAGCCTGGCTTCGAGCAGGCGATGGTTTGATTAAAAAATTATCTTACAAGCTAGTGTTAATTTAATATTGTGTTCACAGGTGACTATTGGGTGGGGCTTTTTTTCTGCACATCAATATTAGGGGAATGAAAGTTTTCCCACTGAATATTCTGTTCAATTAAGAAATTAGTTTCAGATTTTTTTTTGATATTACTTTTTGGGGAATGTCTATTAAAAAAAACTGTTAAGAAAATCTGTTAAGAAAGTCTGTTAAGAAAGTCTGTTAAAAAAACTGTTAAGAAAATCTGTTAAGAAAGTCTGTTAAGAAAGTCTGTTAAGAAAGTCTGTTAAGAAAGTATGTTAAGAAAGTCTGTTAAGAAAGTCTGTTAAGAAAGTCTGTTAAGAAAGTCTGTTAAGAAAGTCTGTTAAGAAAGTCTGTTAAGAAAGTCTGTTAAAAAAGTCTGTTAAGAAAGTCTGTTAAGAAAGTCTGTTAAGAAAGTCTGTTAAGAAAGTCTGTTGAGAAAGTCTGTTAAGAAAGTCTGTTAAGAAAATTATGTCTGTAATATTTTTCCGTGTTTCTAAAACGTATACATAAAACATTAACCCGGCAACAACAGGTCCATATTCTAGTTTTAAAAAACAGGTGTGAAAAAGATTTTTTTTTATAATTTAATAATGGAAATTGTTTATGTACAAGCTGTAAATTACTTGGACCTTCGAAAAGTCTGTTTTAAAAGAATTTAACAATTATAGATGAGTTTTATTAACATTCGTAAGTTATTTTTATAATAACTCAAATCGAACAAATATGAATCACCAGAAAAAATAAACGAATTAAAGAATTGAAATGCATCTGTTACCTGTGGCACTCCTTAATGAATTATTGATATACATTAATTGAAATGATCAATGTTGGCACATAATTAAAAACTGTCCTCAGAATAAAAGCGAAATAATAAAAAAAAACAACAATCGTAAAAAAATATGCATCATGGAACAAACGAAGTATCATTGGTGGAATCGAATTAAATAAAGCGATACAGTTTTATACATAAAAGTGATATTAACCTGGGACACGAGTCGAGAATGATCCTTGTTTGATGATCATGTTGTGACCATGCTGGTGTAATTATGAGACATTCGCGAAGGTGAGAAGACGGAAAAAACGGGTCAAGTAATTGACGTGAGGAAAACGTAAAGTGAACAAAAAAATATTAAACATACTTACATGAAAAAAATGAAAAACACACAAAGTTTCTGGTTAATATTATTAAGCGCGTAAATTGGAATCTTTTGATATGTTATACGACAAGGTCACTCAATTATCGATCATGGATCATTCGCTTGATCACTTCGATCTTTTAATGTTGTTAAATTTACTTTTATGCGGCTTATGTTTTACTTTTTAACCTTTGTGTAAATTCGCTGAAATTAACGTCGTCACCATAATAGCTTACACTGAAGCACGATCGAAATTAATCTACCAGCATAAAAGTGTCTTATGGACTACTTACGTGATGAAAAGTGGGTTCTAGCAGTTTTTCTTTAAATATTTTTTATTACGAAATTAAAATAATTACAATAATCTTAAAGTTTATGATTTTATCTAAAAGATAATTACATCGATCCATTGATCGTGAGTATGTCGACAGGATAGATTTGCCGTTTAGCACCAACCATCACTTTCATAAAATTAGTTATTTCAGAATTTTTGCAAACATTCTGAAATACCTAATTTTTTGAGGCAAACTAATACTCACTACAATTTGTGGTTAGTATAACTGTATCTTAAAAAAAACTTTAGTTGAAAAAAATTACAAGATTTAGAGCGGTTTGCACCAACGTAACTTAGCAACTTATGTCGAACTTAAATTTGCTAAGTGCCAGAATTTCTATGGTTTAAGAAGGCTAAGCATAACTTAAATAGTTATGACTTGTATCAGCAAATGGGCCTTAATCCTTGCAATTGAAAATCAAGAAAATGATAGCTTTTTAATTTCAACCTATGTTTACTTTCCTCTTCTATACGGAGAGAAATAATAGGACAGATTCTTACAAAAAATACGAATATACGAGACAGTAAATTTTTTGGTAATGACTCCCAAACAAAAGGAAATTTTCCCAAAATTATAGGAAAAATTCCCTATTTTTAGGGAATCATTGCAGAAGAGTCCACTGTCTCGAATATTCCTGTTTGGATTTCTCTCCGTGCGTGTATAGAGGGAAAGTATTGTATTCATGATGGAGACCAACTCGAAAACGGGGGCAAATAGAAAGTTTCTAATCAGTATAAAATCCTTTTTTTTAAATACCGATTTTTGAAAATTTTTCGAAATCTATACGCTTTTGAGAAACAATGAAAATAACAAAATTTAAAGGCTGTAAAATTTTTTTGATTTTTTGCTTCAACGGGTTTTTTTTTGTATCTCTGAGTCTTTTTTAAACCTCTCAGAAACTATAGGCATTACTTGAGTTACGCGGTACTTGAGTTACGCGAATTTCGAGTTACGCGGAAAAAAATTGCTGCAGTGCTCGAGTTACGCGGTACGGTTTTGGAGCAATTTTTACTTTAAAAGAAAATATTGTAGTTATAGATGAATGTTTTTATATAAAAAAGATAATAGGTATGTATTGTTTTGTACTAACCCTGAGTCTCCACTTACGCGGTTTCGAAAATTGTATTTTTTCCGACACTAAATATTGCAGAGGAAAGTTTTGTGTTGATCACAATTAATTAGAGATGAGCATTTCCCGACCATATCAAATTTCTCGAGAATCGTTCCCGAAAATTGTTCCCAATTTTAAAGCCGTTAATTCCCGGGAAATCGAGAAAAAGAATTCTCGAGACTCATCTCTACAACTGTTAGTTTAAATTGATTTGAATACAACCGTTTTTTTTTTATTTAAAAAAAATCATTTTCTTTTCGCACAACATTTTTTTACTCGATAAAAAATATGAGTTTTGCATCGATTTTCAAAATTTTCGGTCTTCAAACGCGGTATTCAAAATTTCCATCTTCGAATTTACAATAGTAAGGTTTTTTTAAACCCGATTTTCATATTCAAATTCGCAAGTTTTTTGGATTTTAAACACAGAAATTTCGGTCATCAAATTTACGGTGCTCAAATTTGCGGTATTTTTTTTCATAACACATGCATCGAAAATATGACTTTCGATGCCTCCGTAGCGGGCCGAAAGTTGGGTTTTCGGCCCTAGGTACGAAAGTGCGATAAGCTGACCGAAAGTGTGTTTTCGCGATGTGTTTCTCGTACCACAGAATACCACAGAATACAGAAAACAAGTTTCATATGCAGAAAACACTACTAGAGAAAGCAGTACAGCCATATATGCTTCTAACCGAAAATTTATGAATGAAACTGAACCAGTGTGAAGTTAGCTGCACGAGCGAAGTGTGATTTAGTTGAGCATTACCGATTTCCATTTTTTGTTATGTTGATTTTTTATTTCAGAGGAGAGAAATTTAAAAATTAAAATCTGTTTTGACCAACATTTCTTAGTAATAAAACGAATTTATAGAATATAGTTGTTTTGTTTCTAACACTTCGCTCGTGCAGCTAACTTCACACTCGTGAAATCGTTGACTTTCGCCCCTTGCTGCGTAATATACTAATTCAGTCTTCAAAATTTCGATCTGCATAACGTCGAGCTTCAAATTTTTGGATTTCACTTTTTTCCTGAGCTGAAATTTTCGATGTTCAAAATGTTTAATCATTGAAGGAAAATCTAAAACACAGCGATTAGATGATACTTTCCACCAACTAGTGGTGAGATATGATAAAAAGTGTCATGATAATAATTTGTGTGAAATATTAAAATCTTCTATACAAAAGTAGAAAAAGTAAGGTTTGATCTCTGAATATGGCCCTCTCGATTATAAAACGTCGTAAAAAATGAGTTGATATTTCTTTTTGAATGAAACAAGCCGAAGGAGACGCGAAAACCTCTCAAGATTAAATTATGTAATTTTGGTTAGTTAACACTACCGGTTTGTGACAACTACCGGCTTGTGTTTTAAGTGGCATAAACACTAATTTTAATTTGAGTTACAAATTACCCGAAAAACGGATGAAGTAAGCCTAAAAAACTTTGGAAATACAAATACTATTACTGTAAGTCATCTTGATCCTTTTTTCAACGAACATTTCCGACATGCAATTAAGAGAAATCAAACTATAGAAAAGCTAAGATTAGATAAGCTCCTTTCTACGGCCAGAAACCAGTTCCCAGGCTCTAAATAGACTCATTCAATTACAATTAATGTGCACAACTTAATAAAATTGATTTAATTTCTATTCTTATCAGTCAAAGATAGTAATGACCCATTTGTTTAATGAATCTCTCTATTTATCTATCATTCCACTATGTTTGCATCGCCCCAAGGCACCACAGCCAAGGCGAGGGGTGCAAAAAAAACCAGAGCAGATTAGTTTTAAAAATAATTCAATGCGATTCAATATAAATCACTTAAGTGCAATCTATAAATACCTTCAAGTGTACAAAACCAAACTCAACACAGTAGCAATCAATGCATCAGGCAACAGCAATTTATGTTGCGTTGTTGCTCCATTGATTGGGGCTGAGGTATCGCATGATGGTCACACGCTATTCAATCTTTACATTTATGTTTGCTCTTTATGTAGCCACTGCTACTGTGCTTTAGCCGATGAATACAAGTTCCTTCTTTCACTTGGAAAACTCGAGGCATCAGCATATAAGCCAGATGTGGATTGGATGAATTGAAAATTATGCGCGATCACCTGCGGGCGATGCATTCATTAGAGGCTGGCATTTCGAATCCCAAAGCAGCATCCTATTCAAATCGCCACACTGTCACTAATAGTATCTTAGCAATTCACGCAAATATTTAGATTTTAAATTGTGCTGATTTTACTTTACTAATAGCTTATCGAGCGATTACTTCTAGAGCGCCTATAAAAACAAACCTGCTTTAGCTAAGATCATCACCATCAAATGATCGCAAGTGATCGTAATTTTTTATGCAATCGCGATGAGATGATCTTAAGGCTAATTAAGGCGATCGGAGGTGATCCTCTTCAATTAAATATCACTTAGTGATGGCTAATGTAAGAAAAGTTGTCTCATCGATCCAGATTCTAAAGATTAACCGGGAAATGATCACGGATGATCGTCTATCATGCACCGTCTAATGACAGCATAATGAAGTGATGGCTTTTACTACTGCTTAAGGCCATGCCGTAATGCTCTAAACACAATAATTTACTTTATGTTGTGTAAACAGGAGACATTAAATTAATTATTGGCTGCCGGTGACAAATGATTAATTGATTGAAAATGAAAGTATTTTCTACTTTGTATAGGTTAATTTGTGCTACCTTTAAGATTTAAAAAGTTGTCTTTAAAAAAATATATCTTAGACACAAATTGCACAATACTATCGAATGTTATCATATTTTTCTAAATGTAAATTAAACAAAAACTAACGAAAAATCATTATTAACTGTCTCTTTTTTTTGCACCATCCCAAGTTTAAAGCAAATTGTGATTTATCAAACATGCGAAGTCTTAACTCCAATTTTAATTTAATTTTTGAATGAAACAATGGGAAGTTTTTAGGAAATTTTTTTTATGAGATAAATTAAGTTTCGGTTCCAAGAATTCAATGTCGAACCTCATCCGCGAAGAATTTAAATATCTTGAGAACCGTTAGAAATACCAAAAAACCGTTAAACCAAAATGTTGTTGTTTAAATTTTTTTTATTTTTTTTTTCCAAAAAGCGCGTAAATTTAAAAAAAAAATAAAAAACGGACTTTTTAAAACAAAATGTCAGATACCCGTTAGTTTTCCCAAAGTTGATAGAAAACTACGATTTTTTTAAAACTTATTTACAAAAAATTTCAAGTCGCTAGATCAACGCGTACTGAAGTTATTTAAGATACGTACTACGGAAGTGATCACATGTCAGTTGCACGACGGTCACACAACTTGGATTACAAAATATATGGGGTCAAAAATTGGTTGCTGCAAAAAACTTATTTACAAAAATGTCATGTCGCTATGTCAACACGTTCTCGAGTTATTTACGATACTCACTATGGACAGACCGATAGACAGACCGACAGACAAACCGACAGAGAGACCGACAGACAGACCGACAGACAAACCGACAGAGAGACCGACAAACAAACCGACAGAGAGACCAACATACAGATTCACGGACATCCTCATAATTTTGCCTGAAACGGATTTTGTACTGATCAAAAAATTTCTATCTGCCCCCGTTCTCGAGTCAGTCTCCGTGATGAATACAATATGTACTTTCCGTGTATACAACAGGAAAGTAAAAATCCATATATAGGTAGAAATTTTAAAAAACAATCACAAGGCAAAGATAGAGATTATTGCGAAAAATTTTAGCTCCCAAGTTCACACATAACCTTAAATTAAGGTTTCTATCTCGTCCACTTGTTCCCCGTAGGATGTCCTGTATTTAACCTTTAATAGACGTTTGCCCAAGTAAAAGAGTTAAATATAATATCAACAGTTTTATTGAAGGGTTTTCTTTATTCCCAAGTAAAAGATGAAACTTGGGGGAGTTTTTTTTATTTCGAACATATTTTTCAGCACCACTCGATTCTAATTGAAACCCCTTCAAAATCTTCCTAATTTTTATTGTCATATGCCTATTCAAGAATCGATTTTTTTAATAAACCGAACCATTGGGTGCATTCAGCGACCCGAGCCGCTTTGGAGCGACCTAAAGAGACTCTCCGAAACCAACCACCTTAAAATGGTTTGGGTTCCTGGGCATAGTAATATTCCTGGAAATGAGAAGGCAGATGAACTTGCTCGTAAGGGTACATGTATGGACAGTCAACCCATTTCTGTTGGGTTTCCGATTCAAACCCTCAAACTGCAACTTAAGCAGTGGGCGGATCAGGAGAACCAACAAGATCGGCACTACAACAAAGGAATTATGGGGTGGCTTAAATGCAAACCTTACTAAGAGCCTCTTAAATCTGGAACGGAATCCCCTTCGTCTAACGACTTGAATTCTAACTGGGCACTCCCTCCTGAAGGATCACGCCTTCAAGATGAGGCTGATGGATAATCAATGCAGGGGCTGCGGAGAAGAGCAGGAAACCGTGGAGCATTTCTTGTTTCACTGTCCAGCCTTAACCCGTACTCGCGTCAAATGCTTCGGCTATCCCTTTCTAGAGGAACTCCATGAGGCAGGAACTCAGGGCTGGGAGCCGATTCGGAAATATATAGCACTGGCGGGATGGCTAAACAACCGTACTTGAGCTCAATCTGCTCCAGCAAGGGACATCGGAGGTGTACAATGGGGCCAACTTGAGGCCTACGTGCGTGGGGTTCCCTTGTGAGCCACCCTCCTATCAAACCAACCAAACCAACCAAACCAACCAACCATGTGTCAAAAAACCACTCAGCTGAGCCGCTCAGTGTTTATTGAATGCACCGCTAGTGAGCCGCGCACATAAAACTGTCAAAATATTCGGGGTTATAGTGGAAGATGGACCGAGATATAATTATTTCCACAATATTCGGTATTTGCGCGTCAGAAATGTTAAATTTGAAGCCCATCGCAATGTTGGTTGACGAATGTAATACTCATTTTGAAGTAACCTCAATTCGAAGTTCGAAGCCTGAAAGAAACCGGGATTATTTTGAGGTGACTATACCGAAGTACACTCCCGAACTCTTTCGACACCATTTTCCGCAACGCCGACTATTTCCATTCCCGTTTGCTCAGCAACAACTTCCATCAGGCTTCCCGTATTATAAATAACATAAATAGCCACAAATATTATAAATAACACCATTTATTTCCGTCGTCATTTTTACACATGAATTAAGGTTATGTAATTCTTCATTTGACATTTGCTCAGCTACTGAGCGGAGTTCTTTTACGTTCAGAAAAAATGTGAGCTGCTCAGTTGAGCCGCTCTGTAGCGATTGCGTTCAGTAACTGAGCACCTTTTTCGCTCCGGAGTACTGAGGCATTTTTGGGCCCAAGAGTAGTTCATAAATTAAAACATTTACAAGCCGAGGTTTCCTCGGAAATTTTTGTATATAGTTACACTATCGTAAAATTAAAAAAAATATGAATGTTTCATAGTTCAACCTGTGTAAGCCGACAACTTGTCTAGACCGGACAATTTTATGGAATCAAAATTCATGCGAGTTCGGCTTATGCCGGTTTTACTGTATTGTAATTTCAAACTTACATTGAATTCATAAATTTCCAACCTTCAATCTTCGTCATAAATTTCACTTTTCCAGTGCACGACTTTCTTCCATCTTCATGATTTTCCTTTTCATTACCATCTCATACCGAATAAAGGTCAATAATTTAAATCTTTCTGCCAATTATTTATTCCATCTGCTTGAATAATCCACCAGATTTTTACATAAACTCGAAAAACAGATAATTGACCTTGGCTAAAAAGCCGACGTTCTTTTTTCAAAAAACCATCAAAATTCAACGATCTCTTAACCCTTAGAGGCACAGAAAAATAGCAAATATTTTATCGATGCAGCAAACGAAAAAACATTTTTTTTTTGTTTTTTTGTTTAGTGGTGCCATTTCAAAGTTTCAAACGGCAATGGAAGACGATTTAATCGGTGGTACAATTTTGGTACCACCGTGCAGCATTTGTTACGACATCGCGTGTATTACCAAGCCTTTAAGGGTTAAATCCAAAAAGGTGCTTCTATATTAATTTAGCTTAAAGTTGAATGAATTTAAGATGATGGATTTTCGAGATGATTACTACATGAAGCGCCGCCCCAGAGACTTTACGTGATGCAAAGAAGCGTTTTTCACACCTTACCTGAATAAGTGACTCCAACAGGATTCGAAAAAGAACTAAAACATATCTTAAATTATCTGAAAAAATCGCCTGCAGGTCATAAGAATTTCATTATAAGACCGATACGTTAAAAAGTGTTAAAAGAAATGTGAAAAAACCTTTCTTATATGCATTCATTCCGTTGAACAGAGTAAAGAGTCTCCCCTTGAAGACTGCAAAGTGCATGAAATTGATATTCGCTGTTGTGATTTAACGATAAGGACGAAAAGGATCCCTCTCAACTCAACTATGGATATTTATGGGTAACTGGGGTATTATTGCTGTTAATTGTCTGAAATAATCAATTGGCAAAGGGGAAAAACATGAAAAACAGAATAAAACACCGGACAATATCGATTACAATAAACAGAAATTGAAATCGATGCAATTGAATCCTTTTAATCGGTCTACGTTTTCATGTCCTGGCGTTTGTACATCAAATTACCATCATTTGACCAGGACTAAATCGACTCGATGTTTTTGGGCTTCCATTTGTTTTGAAAACAAAAAAAAAAACATTCTAGAAGCCAAATAATTTAATTTCGCTTAGATTTTGAGTTACGAGAAAAGCTGTGGAATTTCACTAAAAATAGCGCATTTCCTGTTTTGAAGTACACTGGAAAACTTTTTTTCCCTGGAAAACTAAAGTTTTTTCCATAAAAAATATCTAAATTCAAACGTGGATGGCCCCAAATTTTTTTTCCGATTATCGAAAAGTCCACTTACTTTCAAAACTCCTGTTGGTGTCAGGGACAACAAACCTTTTGCTCTTAGAATGAAAATTAGTTTTTAAATTTAAAATAATAATTAATTAAATAAGCCGATGTTTCTAATGGCAATTATGTTTCTACTAATTAGAACTGATGTTTCCAGCACTTAGAACGTAGATTTTGTATAAGGAAGTTATGTGCTGTTCACATCAGACATTTTTTTTATTTTTTTTGATATTTTAAAAGGTGTCACCAAAGGTTTTCTCAATTGTAATTTGAAGATTTTTTTTTTTGAAATTTTAAGATTTACCGCTTATAGGACCAAAATTCATGCGAGATCGGTGCTGTCTACCCAAATAACCAAAAATGGTCACATTCCTGTTGCACGACGGTCACACAACCTGGATTGCAAAATATATGCGGTCAAAAATTGGTTGCTGCAACGTCAGAGCAACGTCACAGCAACGGTTAAGTAACCGTTTTTGCCCAGTTGTTTTGGAACTATAGTTACAAAATAACGGTTGTTTTGTGACGCAGGTTTCAAAGTAATGGTTGCACAACCGTTTCCGCGAACACCTTTTGTGATGAAGTTTGGCAAGTCTACACCAGAAAACGCTGTAAGTATGATTTGCTTGGTCCAAAGCTCACTATTAACACTTCGATACGACTATTTGTAAATGAATTATTAACGAGCACGATAAAAATAACGACAACTTTCCAATTGATTACTAAGTCATCGATATACGACGGTTTTTTGTAACCGGTTCCAATGTAACCAATTTTAAACCGGTTTCATTGTTCTCGGTCACAAAATAACCATCGCACCAATGCTTTGCGACCACCCTAGTTACATTGTAACCTGAGTTGCAAAAGGTTGCTTGGGTATATAATACGTCATGCGTCAAACTCCCCGACCCTCCCCGCCCTACACCATGGTCACACTATAAAAGATTTCCTCTCTCCCCAAATGACGTGTTTTATGAACAACTCCTAAGCGATTCCCCAGCAGAAACGGGTTTCCCGGTTCTAAAAAGTTTTTTTGTAATCATGTAGTTTTGTGTAAGTTTGTTACAGCTGCCTATAAAAAAAGGAGAATGAGAAGAAAGAGGTTCTGGATATCTATAAAAATTATTTCCCTGCAAAGAAAGCTGGCCGATTTCATCGTCTGTCCGTTTATTTCACGTAGCACCCTTGCATCAAACGTTTAGCAATTTTCTTCCACCTCTGTCCGGGATGTCCAGATTTCACTGCGCTGTGAGAACATCACCTTCGATGATTTTCCGCAAGATTTACATAAAAAAAAAAAGAGACCAAAGTAATAAATAAAAAAACTTGCAATCACAAAAAAAATAAACAAATAAACAATATCACTAAGCAAACTAAATTTGATGGTTATTCGAATGCACTTTTGACACAATAATGTAAACAAATTGATCTCGCCGCAAAATGCCAATTTGTATCAAAATTTAACTACAACTAGAGTACTTTAAAAATGATTACCGTATTTTCAAATTTAGTGCATTGAATTTTTAAAGTAACAAATTTTAAAGAATTAAAAGAACATGAGGATAAAATATAAATTTTTACGCTTACCAAAATATTTTGTTATCGCTTCGATATCATTTTCGATTTTTGTTTCGATTTTGTTTGGATCGATCATCGTCAAACTTGCTGGGATGAATTGTTTTCGCTTTGATCAAATTCCCCTTATTTCAACTGAAATGCAAATTAGATCGAAGTGAATACGTCATACAGTCGATTTTATAAGGATTTACTTACCTGTTTTGTTTCTTATGGTCGATCAGCTCAAATTCATTTTTGATCAAATTTAGCGAAGCAAATATTTTTGTGTGCCACATTAGCCCCTACTTTCGATAAAAAAATCACATTTTTCTCCAGAGGAGAGGGACAAAAAATCCTTTTCCGGTGAAGATTGCTCGTGGTCGCACGACAGGGGATTTTTCTCCTCCCCAATCTTTTAAAATTTTGTACAAGTTTTGGAGAAAGTGGAAATTGTGTAACCGAAATCTAATACGATCGAATAGATTTCTGGAAAATTGCATGTGAGTGATTTTTGAAGTGACCTGAAATTGATTTAGTGAATAATAGTATTCTCTCTGGCACAGATCCTCATGGTTCACTTTTGAACATCTACTTTCATCTCCAACTTGTTCAACTTGATCGTTGTTTAACGAAGAAAATCTTCAGGAAAAGGATTTTATAAACACGATTTACACGTAATTTTGGGTATATTTTTTTGCTTTTTCATTATGTGATTTTCCCTACCATATGCGTTTTTCTAGCAGTGACCGTGAGAGGGGAGGAGCCCCTAGAATTTTTCTATAAAATAACAAAAAAACTAAATTCCACGCTGGGAAAAAAGGGAGCAAATCATCGGATTAGATTTTCCCCTCCGAAATTGCTCAACATTTCTTCTTTGCATCGAAGGATTTTCTTAGTGGTGCTGCTAATGATTCTCAAGAAAAAACAGGAGAACCCAGCTAAGTCAGCTTGCATACCAGCGGTGGATTCTAATTTTGGTTGCTCCAGTTAACACCGTCGTTTTCAAACCCCTTGAAGGTGGAAATATATGAACCGCGATCAAAGTAAGTCTTTTTTATCTTTCACTGTTCGTCCGGAAACCCCAATTGTGGAAAAATCCCCGCCAGCAGATGAAGTCGTGAAGGATCAAACTATCAAAAATAACAATCATCGATTTACAAATATAGAAAGCTCGTAGTTCAGATTTTCATTTTTCTGTTAGGGAAATTCCTTAGAATCATTTGGTAGTTTTAAAATTTCGTTTGAAACCGTCTTGTACAGTTTCCACCACTATCGTGATAAATAATAGTAAACGTACGAAGAAATTTACAAACGTACGAATGTTATAGGTGGGCCCACACTAGTGACATTAAAATTTCGATTATTATAACGCATTTCGGGTGGTGAAAATTTATTTATGATATTTATATTATTTATATATTTTGTATATTTATATATTTTTTTGTTGTTTTGTCTCTTAAATCCATATTTACAAATATTATTTAGAAAATTTAGTTTGTGCACGATTAGAATTTTTCTTTATTATTAAATATTTATTTTTTTTGATTATTTGCTGCATGAGAGTATTTATTAGTTTTGCTTATTATTTATTATTTTGCTTATTACTTATTTTATTTTTGGTTTTAATAGTAGCGCTTATTTAAGCTAAAGTTTGTAGATTTTTCTTGTGCAAATTTCATTACTTTTGTTATAAATTTATAAATTGATAATTTTTGGGTTGCGATTTTTCATTATGTTGCATTAAGTGTTTTTAATTTTTAGGTGGTGAAACGTGAGTTGATAAAAATGAGTCGCAAGGATATCGAAAGATATCATGCGCGTTCTACAATTATGCTATACTATGTATAGCTTAAAGAGATAGTGCGATGATCATTGATAGTTTATTCCCTTTCCCCTATCCCTTAGATTTTTGATTTGATATTGTGGATTTGAGATGATGTAGTAGACACGATTTTTTTTGTTAAGGCCAATGTCGTTCAGACCAGACAAAGAACCACCCCTTTCCGGCGAGCTAAATACCATCTAGCGTGTCTACCTGTTCTGGTTCCGGCGATACCTTCTTTGGTCGTAACAAGTTCCTGTCACGGACAGCAATTTTCTTCACCTAAAAACCAGAGAAGCAAACCGGATTTTTGAACCGAACCAAAAACTACCGAATCGTTGAAATTTAAGTGATCCAAAACCAAGCCAATCCGAAAAACAGGATTCCCGAACCCAATCAAAACCACCGCAATTTTTTAAAATAAACGTTTTAACCAACCAAAAAACCAGGAATTTTTTTCGTGTTTCGGGTCGGTTCATATTTGATTTTTTCGGATTGAATTTTTTTTATTATTTTCTATTATCAACCGAATTTGGAGTCTAATGGTTCAACCACAATGGAGGCGGCAAGCGGCAGCGACGACGGCGGGCGGCATGGCGCCGCCACACATACCGTTGAGCCAGCTACAATGATAGCGGCACCGTCGGCATATGCTTCTCTCAAAATTGAAACTTCAAAACTTATTTAATTCGTCCGCTACTTCGCTCCATTTATTTTCCTTTGGGTATGTTATTTTATATTGAGGATGGGCCAAATCGTAAAGCATTGGATTTCCTTTCACGAACTCGATTAATTTTTCTTCCGTTGTCGGCATTTTGCGAAATCAAAACATGAAAAAATCTGCATAGAATGTGGCGCCGAATGTGGTGGTTGTCACAAAACAACGAAGAAAACTCTTCATAGAATGTGGTGGTTTTCATAAAACTTGTTGGGCGGCGGCGGCAAGTTTGACTTTGGTTCAAACTCGGCGGCGACGGAAAAAGTACGCTGCCGTTGCCGCTGTATTGTAGCAGCTCTCATTGCGCTACGTTAGTGCAAAAAAAATGCCGCCCGCCGCTGCCGCTTGCCGCCTTCATTGTAGTTGAACCATTAGACTTTCCTACGTTAATCTAGAGCCAAAAAACCATTTTCGTACCCCGTATCTCAGGAAATATAATTATTATGATCAGGAAACGCAAAATACCACTAAACAGGAACTAAAACCACTGAACCATTTTAATTTAAAGAAATGAAAACCAAGGTAATATTTTCAAATTTTAGGAATCAAAACTAGAAACCAGAAACCCAATTGACCATAGAATCAAAACTAAACCGTGCTCAGAAAACTTTTGGTTTGCTAAAAACATGCCGCCTGGCTAACCTTCCACGCTCACCTTGATGTGATCATCATCATCCTCTGCGCTACAGCTCACGAAGAGCCTGGACCTCCTCAATTGAGGTTTCATAACAATTTCTTCCCTGCTTCGCACCTACAGTTTTATATGAATTGCGATTCATGGATGAATTACAACATTTGTAAGGTTTTGTTTACGTTGCAACCCATCAACAGCAGGGATCGTGATAGCAATCTCGACCGATGATGTCGTTAATACCAAGCGGTATCGCTACTCATTTCGCAAAGCAAGTGCTTCACCACTTGGACTACGTGGTACCTCATTTGAATTTCCATATAAGTTTTGGAATACAACAGATTTTGATTTCTTTTTCACCAAAAAACAACAAAATTCTTTAAAAAAATTAGCTGCAGACAAACATTTAATTCCCCTCTTATTATTCTTAAGGAGCCTCCACACGTTCAATGTTACTTAACAAGTATTATTGATGAAAATTTTCGTCAAGTAACATTGATGGAAATTGTATCCAAACGTAACATTGAAGAGCATCCAAACGACCAGTGTTACTTGAAACATGAGTCATTCAAGTAAAATTGCCAACTAACATTGAACGTGTGTAGGGCCCTTTATACATGATTTTTCTAAAAAAAAAATTTACCGTTCGATAGGGTGTGATGTGAGAATTGCTTTTGAAAAATGCGTTTAATCATCTAGAACTTATTAACCTCTCACTTAATAAGTTCTAGACGATTAAACGTATTTTGATCCGGCTTTTACCACCCGGTGATGTACTGCAACAGTTAGTTGGATTTACAAAAGCTTCCTTTGTTTCCATTGAATTAAAATTTCAAAATATTCAATCGTTCACCAGGAAAAATCCGGTACAAATGAATAGAAAATTCGTTTTGAGAGAAGCAAATAAATATTATTCAAAGATTTTTACCAATAAACCTTAAGTTTTAAGATATTCAAATATCAAAGTGGTCACACCAATTATAAATACATATCCTGGTTCCTCGCGTCAAATCCCCTCTTGTATGTGCTAAAGGTTAACTACGAATTTCAATTTGTGTAGCCCCTATTTTTTAAACTTTTAGCTTTTTTTACCAAATGAAATTGTGATTTCAGGCCTCTTTATTTGAAGATTAATCTGCCACAACTCTAAAACTTTCTCAAGAAAAGGTTTATCTCTCCTGAACACTTTTACTTGCAATAAAACCAAAACTCCTCAAATTCAACCTATATCTATTTTATTTTTTACTCCTTTTTTACATCTAAGTATTAATTATGTATAGACATCAGACAATTAAATTTCCTTTTGAATTTACCCATTGCTGCATGCTGTAGACACAACGTAGACATAGTTACCAATAATTATTAAGGGACGAGTGAATGGTCAGACGCATTCTGAGCAGATGACTGCAATTTTTGGATGACTACTGAACGAATTGATTGCCATTTGATTGTGAGAAAATAAATCTCTCCGCTGATCTGATCCAATTGATATCCAGTATTTTATACCATTATATTATAAATATAGATGCTGCATCTCTAATTTCTATCTAATCTTCGATATGATGTAAATAGATAAACCTATAGCTATGAAAAGTTATGATAGATGGACAATAGATGGACACGGTTGCATAGCCGAAGGTTATTTTGATTATATCGAAATCTTCGATTATGTGATCTTCTTCATTTCTCCCGAAGATATTTTTAAGTTTTTTTTTGTCTATTTCTGTGGTAGATCTTTTGTAAATCTTTCACCAAAGTGTGCAGCTTAAAAAAATGTTTTGTTTGCACTCTGAAATTTATACGGGATTCGGGAAAGGTCAATTTTATGCATATCTCAAATCATATTTTCTTTCTCTTTGAGTTGCATTTTCCTTCGCGTATTCCTTCGGATGTAAATTTCATTTTTTTGCACATTTTATTTTGTTTTCTTGATTGTGGTCAGGGACGGATCATTTTTTGCACTTTCACATCAATCGCATTGATTTGTGGGTGTAGAGTGAAAATATCTTTCAACCGAATAGTATTTGAAAAGTTATGAAATTTTCACAAACAAAAATGCAGGGGAGGAATCACGTACGGTGGCAAGTGATAGTGACAGTTACCCATCAATTCTTTGGGAATTGGTAATGCGAAAGTTTTACAATTTTTAATCAAATTGGAATTACAATAAGGTGCTACTGGTGTAGTTATCGGTTTATTTTATAATTTTTTTGCCAAAATGATGATAGTTGTAGCCTTTCAAAGTACGAAAAATTAACATGTGACAGTCACCATCACCTGACGCGATTGCACCCCAGACTTTTGCAAAATTTCAGTTTCTTTTTCAATTACCAGTCTAATTCTTTATTTTAAATTATAGCCTAATACAATCGAGATAAAGCCTTTCTTACATAATCAAACCTCATATCAATCATTGGCAACAAAAGCATTGGGACTCGAAAAACGGGATTTTTCAGGAGACTTTTTAAGGTTTTGGAGTGCTGTCGAGAACAAATTAGGGCAAAAACTGAATATTTAGAGAGGATCCAATTTTTAACAAAAGGTAAATCATATCCAAAAATGAGAAAAATTAAGCCACCTCCCCCCCCCCCCCCCTCACCCTACTCTTCCTCATTCAACCCCGCTTTACATTATTCAAGTAGAAACTTCGTTAGCTTTTTTTCATAAACGGTTCTTCTTGAGGAACATTATTAAAAAATAAGTGTTAAGAACTCCCATACCTGCATCAAACTCAAATTGAAGCCAGTTTTTATACTCTATATGTAGGGGGGAAGGAATGGTCCGACAAACGAAACAGTTTTTGCAATTTTCTCGAAAACGGTGAGTTATATTGAAAAATTTACAAACGTAAAATGTCTTAACAATAGGATTTTACATAACTCATCCATACACCAAAATCAAATCCGACCATTGCTTCCCCCCTCTTACATACAAATGGAATAGTTTTTCCTTGGTCCCTCGAAAACTGTGCATCGTATCGAAAAATTTATACAGATCAAATGTGTTTAGAATATGATTTTACATAACATATCTAATTTCAAAATCCAGTTGGACCACTCCTTCCGTCCTCCCCCATACAAACGAAACAGTGTTTTTTTGCAATTTTCTCGGAAACGGTGAGTGATATTGAAAAATTTATTTTGTTGCGGACTCATCGAACTAAACTGATATTAATATGTCCCGAAACGGTTAGGATTTCGAATTTTCAAGTGACTTTAATACCTTTCTTGTACATAAGAAAGGTAAAAATATTTTCAAAATGCTGCAAGCATCCCAATAGCCTCATGTTTTACCTCATACCCTAAGCAAAAACGAACCCCATGTGAAACAGATTTTTCCTTCAGTAGCCTTTAAACGAAACCATATCAAAATTACCAACAGAAACTGAATTTTCTATTATGCGGTATATTTACTAACAATTTAATTAACCGCAACTCCTAAACACATTTGTTAAACGGCCGCAGAAGAACATTTAAACATTTTATGCGATTAACCGATCGATATCTGATAAACGCGTCGGTCGGTCGTAGAAAAAAGATACTGTGCAGGAAATCTACGACTACTACGGCCGACGATGACAACGACCGCAAAAATCTTACAGATAACACAAAACCGCAAAGACAAAAACCATACCACGGTTTAACATCTAATCCGACAATTTTATCTCATGTTTTACCTGCGCGGTTAATTAAATTAACGTAACAGGTGAAAATCAAGAGCAAGACAACAGCAAACATTCAACGAGGGATAAGTAGAAAAAATATAAATAGGAAATCATTTTGCATATTAATAGATCATGATAATTTATTAAATGGGAATCAGTATGCAAAAAAAAGATCAACCTCCAAATTATTTTCACACAAAGTGTTTGAAAAAATCAATAATGGAGTTTCTTTTTAAAATTTTGGAACACATAAAATTGGCTAACTTGAAGTTGAAGACACTGCAGAAAAGGGATGCAGCTCCACTTTTGGTCGTTTTTGAGTTAATATATGTACATGTGAAAATAAAATCTGCGACATTTGGTACAATCGGCATTTTAATTTAAATCGGCATTTAAATCTAAGACTAATTGGTGAAGATAATAGATATTTAGGAGCTGCATCCATTAAGCATTGGTGAAAAGGTGAAAAATCTGTGTACGATATTGTGATATTCTTATACTAAAGCGAGGCGAGGAAAAAAGCGAGAACAAAGGGCGGGGTTTCGAAAATTCGATAATTAACGTGACGTATTTTACGGACGACCCTTGAAAGATTTTTTAAGAAGGTACAATCATATTTTTAAATGTTTTTTTTTAATAAAGCTTTGTATCGTATAAACTACACCTTTAATGCACTTGGTTCGTTTAAATGGCTCGTGTAAAAATGGTATCTGGATACCACTAAACCGATTTTGGTGCGGTTTTTTGTTAAACTCAGCTTGAGCCCCGACGAAGATTACAGTGTATTTCCGAAAATTGTTTGCGAATCGAGCTAGCTAAATATGATAACTATCGTCACTTTCGGGATTCCGGCACTGAAGAGGTTTGCTGAATGGAGATGAGCGGGGGTTAGTTTTAGTTGTAGAATTTTTTTTTAATTCGGACTACTTGAATACCGAAAACCCGGTTGAAACCCCTTCACTTTGTTTTAGAGACGACGGGACGGGGTAAAAGGGGAACAAATTTTTTGACATATATATGGTTTTAATAATTGGTAACCATGTCAACCTGTACAAATTTTTATACGCATCGTACCCAGGGATGGCCCCAATTTGCCTTAGGAGGGAAGTAGATTGGACCAAAAATAGTAGTAGATTGATACTAATGGTAGCAGATTTTCAAAAAAAAAAACCTTTTCTACCTATGCCGATATACCAATTTGTATAACTAAAGCTAAATAGCTTTATCATTCATAATACCAAAATTCTATCAACAAAAAACTTGCTGTAGTTCAGAAAATGACATTTAAAAACTTCTTTTGTATTGGCTGCCTCATATTTAATTTCGTTAGAAGCTTTTTACATTTACCATGTATAATACAATTTTTTGGTTGATTCATGTATTTTACAAAAAATAGTAGTAGATTTGATTTACTACGCACTAAGGCTTTTGAAGGCGAAAATAGTAGTAGATTTACTACAATTGTAGGTTGTAGTAAATCTACCAGCCGTTAACACGTGACGTCGCCAAATATTTTATCAGTTGGAGAATCTCTGTAAATAAAGCAACTTAGCCCTTGGGTGTGAGGAGCGAAAATATATTATAATCAGAGTCCGACAGATTAATCGTCTTCGACTTCGGCCACCTTCGGCCAAAAATCACACCATCGGCCAAAAATCACACCTTCGGCCAAACTTCGGATTGGCCCAAACCTTAGCC
The DNA here is from genome assembly GCA_964034945.1 of Chrysopilus asiliformis. Classification (NCBI taxonomy): domain Eukaryota; kingdom Metazoa; phylum Arthropoda; class Insecta; order Diptera; family Rhagionidae; genus Chrysopilus; species Chrysopilus asiliformis. Next base: position 88,414,308 of record OZ035960.1, on the reverse strand, counting down.
GAAGATTTGGCCGAACCCGAAGGTGCAAGTGAACTGTCAAACATCAGTGCAATGAAAACAAAAATTTGGCGTATTTTTGTTTCTGAAACTCAAGTTTCTCAAAAATTTGGATTTGGTGAAACTTTCTCGTCTTAATCGAGATAAGTGAATTTTCTACATCTCGATTAAAATGACACTACAGACAATTTTTTTTCGTGTATTTGTGTCCAAAAGAGGAGAAATGTCTTGGAAAATGTTGTCTCCACGAGACTTTTTTTGGCAGGACATGAAAATAGGCAAAATTTCAAAGACATGAAAATAGGCAAAATTATTTTATAGAAAAATGGCAGGAAATTAGAGGAAATTAGAGGAAATATATTTTCGTCATGAGGTTTTACATGTTTTTACTTTCTTCTGCTATATAGGGAAAGTATTGTACTCATGACGGAGACCGACTCGAGAACGGGAGCAGATAGAAATTTTTTGATAAGTACGAAATCCCTTTCAGGCAAAATTATGATAATATCCGTGCATCTGATAATATCCGTGGAGCTCTACACGGAGAAAAAAATTATGATTCCCCCAATCATAAAATGCAGCCAGCATAATTATGTTTGGGGGATTCTTATTACAATTATGTTTGGCTGAAATTTCCCCTAGAGGAAATTTTTGCCATTACAATTATGTTTGCCGACACTGTGGTTCCAACCACATTATGCTTAAAACTGACAGGAGAAATCATGATATTTTAATTACAATATGTTTGGTTGTACAACAATGTTTTTAAATTCACCAACCATATTATGTTTGGGGCAACCAAAATATGTTTGGATTGCCAAATTTTTTTGCCGTTTGTCCAATCATAATATGTTTGGGGCGAACATAATATGGTTGGTTTATAATTACAATTATGATGAATATAAGCAAATATTGCTTATATCAATCATAATTATAATTCCTGTAAAACAATTTTAAAGTATAACTGGATGTTTTCACATCCGTAAAACCCCATCCATTGACCTTTGGTCAAGCATGTTTTGCAGCCTTTTTCTAACAGGACTTGATATTTTTCATCTTGACTTGAGTATTTATACGACCATGCTACAAATCTCATGCGAATTATACGCGAAGAGAAGAATTTGAACATAATATGTTTAATTTGAAACAGATATGATCAGAGGCATCATATTTTTAATTCGGCCGATTCAAGATTTCCCCACTTATCGTGTTTGTCAATCATAATTATGTTGAGACGCGGAATTTACAACAATATGTTGACATGCAAACATATTTTTATTCCTCCCAATCAAAATATTATTGTCCTCCCAGTCACATTATAATTTTCCAAAATTTCCCTCGTCGGGGAACATAATTATGATTGGAAAACTAAACATAATACTAATTGGAAGTCATCGTCTGATAACATTTTGATTCGTCTGATTATATTTTGATTCCTCCAATAATTCTTATAGTACTCCCAATGATATTCAACCATAATTTTTTTCTCCGTGTATAAGTCTGTAGATCTGTAGATCTAACGGTCTGTCCATTTTACGTATCTTAAATAACTCAAAAATGCGTTGAGTTACAGACTTGAATTGTTTGTAAATGAGTTCTTCGAAAATCGTAGTTTTCTATCAACTTTTGGGAAGGTAACGTTAGTTATAATGGGCACCTTTTTTTAAATATGGTTTTTTTCAAAATTTCTCAAAAACTATACGCTTTTGGAAAAATAGCAAATAACATAAATTCAAATAAAATAAAACTTCCTGGATTTTTTCCCTTAACGGTTTTTATGTGTCTTGAACGGTTCTCGAGATATTTGAAAAAATATTATTTACATTTTTTTTCGAAACGAAATATTACAGAGAAAAGTTTGGTGTTTATCACAACTGATATTTTCAAGAAACAATCAATGGCTTGAATTTTAACTCCTCAATTCAATTAGATCGATTTAATTTCCTTCGTTTGTGTTTATTTACATTTTCTGGATTGGGTTTTATTTATTTTTTATCGAATGGTTATCTTTTCTGTAATATTGCCGGCTGCAGTGTTGTAATAAAATTCTGTATAGTCCCTTTTATTTGTTTACCTTATCTAAAAATGTGGAAATATCGTACATTACATTATAAGACGTTTGATTAAGTCGATTAAATATTTTGATTTAGAGTAAGATTGATTGTGGGAAAATGAAATTTTTTTATTAGCTATCCCTTAATGATTACAATCAAAATATTTAAAGAATTTATCAATGATAGGAATTTTTGTTTCATGTTACTTAAATTTTAATCCAGATTAAATATTTTTGTTATTGATTTATTATCATTTCCTGGATCTTGTGAAGTATTGAAGAAAGGGAAATTACCTCAAATAACTAAGAAAAACCAATGGTAATTCTCGTGCTATCTTTTTAATAATTTTGTAAATTTTGCAATTTGTTTACAACTTGAGGTTTTAAACAAGTATTTTAAGATATTAAAGGATTGTTGTGGATAGTTTTTTAAAAGCTTTTATTTAGCTTGCTCTCGTATCTGTCTATCTGTTTGTCAGAGCCAAATTTTTCAATCTAATTTTTACCCACTTCCATTCATCCAATTAACTTGAAATTTTGCACACATACGTAATTCCGATGAGAACACAATATTTTCACTACTTCGTCCTTGTAAGGGTAACAAAACCTCCTGTAAGGATAACATGATTATCCTTTTCCTCAAATTGTCCGGAAAAAAAAGCTCTTCTGGGGTTTTTGGGGTCGCTGAATCCGATTCGGTCATTATGAAGTCTGTAAGGATCACGGAAGGTCCTGTAAGGATCACTCAAATTTTCCTGACTAAATCTCATCTGGGGATGTTTGGAGTCGTTGAAGTCCGTAAGGATATTTCAAAGCCAAGAATATATCGCTTACCCGCGCCGGCGGCTATAGTGGCACAACTCATTTTTTTTTCAGTTTCGAGATATAAGCGATTAAAAGTCATGCCTTTTTTTCAATTTGGTAGAAAAGCGAAGAAAGTTTAATAGCACTATCGTCATCGTTCGGAATTGATAAGAGATATCGAACTGCCGATTTTACAAAATTGTGGAGAGTTAAATTTCAATCATAATGGCGTTCACAGTTTAAATTTGCATTTTTTTTTATAGTTGCCGGGCGCGATATATTCGAAGCCTGAAATGTAACAACAAGCGTTGTAAAAGACAGACGTCATTTTGGATTTTTAGTCATACTAATAAAATACAAAAATACAAAATGAAAAATACAAAAATTACAAAACGAGAGAATAAAAAAATTGTTTAAAATAATTTTTTGGGGACTGTGTATCAGAAATAAAAGTGAGATAAAATCATAAAAAATAAAATAAACTAAATATTCTGATACACAGCAACCAAAAAATTATTTTTTCGTTTTTAGAACATTTAAAAAAAAAACACCTTTTAAAAAAAATACTTTTATTAAAATAACTACAAAAAGGTGTACTATATCTTAAAATTGTAAAAAAAAATATCCAAACGTCGAAACCAAAGTAAAGCGTCGAAACCAAACTTGGCAGATACAAAATACATAAATATCACAGTTTTTTAAATAACAGCGTAATTCTGCACTTTACGTAGTTTTCCATAAAATCACGTTCCATTGTCGGCGTCCCTTTTTGTTAAGAAAATCGCAAGTTACATCGCAGACAAAAGGCAGAGAAGGTATTCAAGGCATGTCTTACATGATTTACTTACTTCTTACTGCAATATCAGAAGAATAATGATAAAAAAAATATTAAGTTAAATTTATATAGATAGGAATAATGTGCAGTTTGGAAGTCTTATACCGTATATCTCGAGTATTTGGTTGGACTTGGAATTCTTCTATTTAGAACTCATGACTCTTCACTTTGTTTTGGATTCGGATATACTGATTTTTCAAGTGTATTTTATAATAAATATCTAAAGTTCTTCATTTTTTATGCAAGTTGAACTGCTGACCTTAAAATGTAAGCATTGGAAGAAGTACACACAAAAAAATTACTGTGAGACAGTAAAACAAAACTACAGGTTCAGATCATTTTCCTTCATTAAGATAATAAAACATTTTATTTATAGAGAAATTTAGAAAAAAAAACAGGTACACCTGTTCAACTGGTAACCACATTGTTAAGGCTTGTGTCCACTTGGAAGTAACTTCCGGAACACTCAGAAAAATGAAGGCTAACTCGACGACCTACATACTGCGTAATTGGCCTCGGGCAGGCGCGCGTTCGCCTGCATGTGGGCAAGTAAAACTGAGTTGACCTGTGGTCGGAGAAATTCTGAAATTAAGCCACCAGCAGGTGAAGTAGGGCATTGGGAGCTGCACGAGTTGACCTTAGATAGGTTAACTCTGACCGCTAGCTGGCTTACAGACACCTCTGTAAGGTCAGAGTTAACCTGACAAAAAGTTGACCTGGACATTTTTCTGAATGTAGTTTAGTTTATTTATTATGAGCGCTTTTCCAGATTTTCGTTTTTTTTTGTTTTGTTCATTTCTTGAGTAAACTGGAAGCGTAGATTATGAAGTTTTCTACGTATTTCGTCCTCAGAAAATTTGAAAACTTCCCCCAGACTTTTCAAAGCGCTTTGTTTTTTTACCTTGTTCCGGTAATCTTTTAATTTTATATTCCATAATTCGGGATACATCTGACATTTTTGGATTAAAAGATTTGTAGATTCATTGGTCCACACAAATTTTGCGGTCATTTTTATGTATCACCAACACACAATATTATTTCACAATCAAAACACTTCTGCAAGTTTTAAAAAACTTCCAGCAGTTGGCAAGTGCTGCAAGTCACTTCTGGAAGAAAGAAGTTATTGTTTACACTTACCAATTTCAACTTCTGGAAGTAACTTCCGGAAGCGTCACAAATTCTGGAAGTTCACTTGCAGTAAGTGTTTCCACTGCAAAAACTTGCAGAAGTCCCTGCTAGAAGCGACTTCTGCAAGTAAACTTCCATGTGGACACAGGCCTTTAGATTCCGTTTTTTTCCCGAACGAACCTAAATTAATTCTCGGTTCTTGGACTTGGAATCGGGTACCCAGTTCTCGGTTATTATCAGCAGCCTTAGTATTAGTCCGATGGGATTTTGATGTATAGAACGATTATGTAAATTCATATTAGAAAAACTTTTCGCCTGAATAAATTTTTCGACGCTGCGCATCGTTATCGAGAAAATAGAAAAAAAAAATACAATTTGTTTGGGGCAGAGTGAAGGAGTGGTCCAACTGGATTTTGATGTATTAATAGGTTATGTCGAATCATACTCTAAACACATCTTACCTTTATAATTTTTTCAATGCGACTCACCGTTTTCGAGGAAATTATAAAAAACTGTTTCGTTTGTCATGGGTGTAGAGAGTGGGAGGAATGGTTCGATTTTGCAGGTTCAGGAACTTAGCCTTGCCATTTACAAGAAACACAACTATTTAAAATTTCAAGTCTCTACCTCAATCTCCTCGAAAGTTATGGCGTTCAAGCACGGACGAACAGACGGACAAACATGCGAAAATCAAAATCTTTTGTCATCCCGAACACCCTGGTGTAGTTCATATTTATGTCCGACGATTGTGTCGATGCCTTACAAACGACACATTAAATCTAATACTCTTCTCATGTAGAGTATAAAAAAAATTTTATTTGAAACCGAAAATCAACAATTTGATTTAACAATTCTCATGATTACCATAACTATCAAATTACAAGCAATTTACTTTTTAACAAGATGTCTCACCGTAAATTTTCTAGTAAAAGTGCTCTTTAACAATTGACTTACGCACCTAATTATTGTTTATTCTACAAAATCTTGAATTTGTTTTCGTTTTTTCACGAACCGAGTAATTTTTTATGCCATTGTGGCATATTTTCAACGATCTTGTTATAAAATGCAACAAATATCATAAAAGATTTGCACGCGAATTTATTTCTGGTATACGACAGAAGTGCATCCTCCCATTTTTCGAGAGGGTGGCAAAAGGTGCAGTACATCCTAAGGTGTGTCCAATAAAATTCAAAATAGTCAAACAGGTAAAAAAAAAATAGTGAAACAAGTCGTCTCCAATTTCCCGCTACAGGTGGGCACCGCATCGCGGACGAGGGGAATTTTATATTGAATTGCAGAGGACACCTACCTTGTTCATTCAGATGCTTTATGAAGTTCAGTTTTCATTTATCTTGAAGCTATTTGCTGGCAAAACTGGAAGAACTGAACGAAATGTTAATTCATCTCAGTTAATTTCGATTGAAATTGGCGGCTTTACTCGATTCGTAATCGCAACAGACAAAAGCGAAGAGCTTAACATGGAGTTTTGTCGTAACAATTATTACGATGCCAATGATTATTAGATTTGAATATAACAAAAAAAATGTTCGATTATTTCATCTTAAAAGTCTGAAAAGGTGTCTCTTTTATCTTTGGCTCTGTACTTATTTGTTTATATTTTTATTTTTTTGCTTCACCTATTCTATTTGCAAAAGCGTCGAAAATGTCAAAAGATTAAAATTTAAAATTCACTTTCGATTTACAGTGCTGCAATGCAAAATATAATAGCGAGTGTATAAAATGTGCAGATGGAAGACAAAAGGTGAAAATCTTATCTAAAAAGATGATTTGTTGAGTTACTGGTAAGTAATAAATTTCAATCGCTTTGATCAGAATAAGAGGCAAAATCTAAGTTGAAATTCATCTAAAGAAGAAACGTTCCAGATGAAGGTATTTAAATCAACTCAATTGATGGAGTACAACTGGATTTCGATCTGTGAGAATTTTTTTTTTTTGAAATGGTTTCCAAAAGGTTTCACTGTTAACTATCATTTTTTTTAATTGAAAATCCAATTTCGAAGAAATTAGAAGATTTTTCCATCATAAAACGTAAAGTCAAAAAAGTGGTTACTATCCTTTTTTCTCAATCTAGATATTTTAGTAGTAAATTTATAATAATAAAGTCACTTATCTTACTATTAGTTGCTGCTCCCGTCCATCCCTCCCACCCATATATTGGTACAAACGTGTTGCAAATCTCTTTAGCAATGCAGCTGAAATCTCAAGAGGGGTTACAGAGAATGAGGTAGGTAGATTTTAATAAGGAGGAAGTTTGCTTGAGGTCCACCCATCGGTGAATTTGTTCCAAAAAACGGTGGACTGAAATAAACTATCCTAAAACTTTTCTCTATGTACAAAAATTAAGTGAAATCCTATGGTGAACACAACTTCAGAGATTGTGGTAGCCTTTCAGAATCCTGCTTGAAGTGTTGTGGAGGCGGTCGAGTAGAGGGGCGGGCAAACCTTGGCTAACTACCACGCAATAAGTTGGTATGCCAGAGGAGTTAAAGATGAAGGTGGAAAGGGACTTTTTAGGGTCCCGATCACCTTAAGAATGGAAAAAGGAAAGAAGAAAATCAACAAAAAGGGTCTAAAAGAAGGACGTGGGGCTTCCCACCCCATTTCAGCGATCGTAAACCGGACCAAAATAAATTTATGTCCTTCAGAGACCTCATTATAAAAGACCCCAAATAAAAGACCCCAAAATTCATGCCACCGATGAATCGCTGCATCTATCAATCCTTCTCGTATCATTACAATACCTTTCTCTTAAAAAAAAACTTGTCGAGCCTTTACGATTTGTTTGTCTACAGCAAAAAAACTCGAAAGAAAATATACGTGAATAACGAAAAACTCGAAATTGAATTCAATTGAATAGAGATTAAATCAGTATTAAAATTGTAAATATAAGTTCATACACGCAGAGAAAAGATTTTATAATGGTGAGTCGTAACTATTACTAAAAGAGTTAATTTCGACTACAAAAATAGTCAAAATCGTCAATTTATATAAGAGATTTAACTGCTTAGTAGAAAAAAAAATTATTTTGTAGTTAAATTTACTATTTTTTCAATTGAAATTAATTATTAAACGCTTTTATTTTGCTTGCCTACGAGTCTGTTTGTCAGATTCAAATCATGCAATTTTGACCCACTTCTACTCATCCGATTGACTTGAAATTTTGCACACATACTCGTATGTACATAAGTCCGATGACAATACAATATTTTTACAACCTCGTCCTTCCTCAAATTTTCCGGGAAAAATCCCATCTGGGGGTTTTTGGGGTCGCTGAGTCTAATTCTGTAGTCAAAAACTCCATAAGCATAACGGAAGCTCCTGTAAGGGTAACGTGACTATTCTTTTCTCCTAATTTTCCAGAAAAAATTTCTTTTGGGAGTTTTTGGGGTCGCTGAATCCGATTCTGGCATTAAGAAATCTGTAAGGATAACGCAAGGTTCTGTAAGGATAACCTGATTATCTTTTCCTCAATTTTTTAGGAAAAAATCTCATCTGGTGGTTTTAGGGATCACTGAGCCTGATTCTGGAATCAAAAACTCCGTTAGAATAGCGGGAAGTCCTGTGAGGATAACGTGATCATACTTTTTCTCAGATTTTTCGGGAAACATCTCATCTGAGGGTTTTTGGAATCGGCGAATCTGATTCTGACATTAAGAAGTCTGTAAGGATAAGGGAAAGTCCTGTTAAGATGATGTGATTACCCTTTTCATTTTGGATTTTTAGTCATACTAAATTATCACAAAATAACTAAAAAGGGTAAAATCAAAAAAAATCCGCGCGCTGCGATAACAAACAAACAGATAATTAGAGGAAAATTGAACCCATTTTTGGTCAAAACTCATCTAGACCGATATATAAACGAAATATTAAACAAAAATTTTAACTAAAACAGAAAAAAAAGATAATTTCACATTATACAGTTATTTTAAAAAATATACAATAAATTTATCTTAATAACAATAATTGTTATTCAAAAAAATATTTCTTCTCATAATAAAAAACTTATATTTATTCTGAATCAACTTTCACACGCGTCAATTAGTGTTAAAATTCATTGAATCGATTTCATCATAAAACTACAAATTCTCTAACCAACTTTATGGAAATACTTTTCCACAATTTTCCATACAAGAAATATTTACATTTTACCATCAGCAGACGGCAATGTAATCATTTCATACACATCAATGATTTTATTTGGAATCTTTTTCAAAATTGTGCAATTAAGTGCCACTAATTCAGGTGTTTCAATCTTGAAAAGTAATTAAACCTTATGAGGCTTCTTCATTTTATTCGTTACTCATCTTGACTTGCTTTCAATCGATTGCATGCAGAAATTCCATTTCAGGTTGAAATCATGGAAGAACCGAGAGAAACTGTTTAAAAGCGATTTTATTTTATGTCGAGATTTTATTATGATTACCAAATGAAACGAAATAAAATGTTATACTCGAATTATGTGGCTAGATTTTTAAAGACTGTACTAAAATTTGTAGACATTACAAGATTTGAAATTTAGAAAAGAATTTCATAAAGCTGATGAGGTTGTTTTTATTTACAACTTGTTATGTGATCGCTTGATTTCAAGTCCATATGCTATTTGATATGAAAAACATCCGAAAATAACCGATTTTCCGAGCAGAACAGCCACTTTTCTAAAAAAAAAAGAAGAAATAAGTAAAATCAAATAAATTTAATAATATACAACTTTCTTATATTGTTTTATTCGCATCGGCGCCACCCTCGTCCGATTCCTAGTTTCCGCGAAAATTGAAAACAAAATTTGGATATTTTAAAAAAAAAGTGAAGATGTCTGCACAAGAAAATACCAGTTATGATCAACGCAAAACTTACCTCTGCAATATTTAGTTTCGGAAAAAATATGTAAAAACCAATATATTTTCTAATATTTCGAGAATTTTATTCTATTCATTTTTCCCCAAAAGGGTATGGTTTCCGAGAAATTTTCAAAAAACTATATTTCTTCAAAAAAAATATTGTATAGGAAGTATTCGTGATAACGAAACGCTAACGCCACTTTTCTAAAATTTGAAAGAAAACTACGATTTTCGTGAAACTCATTTACGAAAAATTTCAAGTCGCTAGCTCGACGCTTTCTCGAGTTATTTAAGTTACGTAAAACGGTCAGACCGACAAACAGACAGATAGACCGACAGATAGACAGATCGACAGACCGACAGACCGACAGATAGACAGATAGACAGACCGACAGACCGACAGACCGACAGACCGACAGACCGACAGACCGACAGACCGACAGACCGACAGACCGACACACCGACAGACCGACAGACCGACAGACCGACAGACCGACAGATAGACAGACCGACAGATAGACAGACCGACAGACCGACAGACCGACAGATAGACAGACCAACAGACAGATAGACCGACAAACAGATCGACAGACAGACCGACAGACAGATAGACCGACAGACAGATAGACCGACAAACAGATCGACAAGTAGACCGACAGGCACCGACAGAGAGACCGACAGACAGACCGACAGACAGACCGACAAACAGATCGACAGACAGACCGACAGACAGACCGACAGACAGACCGACAGACAGACCGACAGACAGACTGACAGACAGACCGACAGACAGACCGACAGACAGACCGACAGACAGACCGACAGACAGACCGACAGACCGACAGACCGACAGACCGACAGACAGACCGACAGACAGACCGACAGACAGACCGACAGACAGAGATACCGACAAACAGATCGACAGACAGACCGACAGACAGGCCATATTATCGATAAAATCGCTTTTAAACAGTTTCTCGTCTCCATCATGATACTTTTCTTCTATAGCAGAGGAAAGTGAAAATAGGTACCTTCGTTTTTTGGTATCCAACCAATATTGAGCCGCAAACAAAATTTTTATCGGAAAGATGCATACTAGTAGAAATTTTAAATGCCAATTTAAAATGTACCCTTATATTATGGTGGCCTTCCCGCCCTCTTTTTCGTCGCAAGCTGCCCTCTATTTAAGGGCGTCAGGGGCTTTTTCTTATTTTTGAATGCGCCGTTATCAGCAAAATGCAGCCCTAGAAAAACAGTATCCCGGACACCTTAAAGAAATTCCCCCTTAAATAGAGAACAATTTCTGGGAGATGTCGGGATCGCTATCATACCTTAAATTGACGTAACAGTTGCTATAAAAGCGTGAGGTCCGAATGTGACGCAATTAACTTCCAAATGTCTCAAAATATCGCCTAAAACGCCGCGCCACCTCAGAAAAAAATTACACCCAGGTGGGCGCCTTTATGATAGAACCCAGCTTCAATGTCTGGCCGATTAGCTTGCGAAAGGCAATTTACAAATCATGGGAGACAATTTTTACGATCCTTATTGAAATGTATTATTTAATTACCTCACATTTTTTTTAAACTGATCTGATTTTCATTATTTTTTGATAATGTACTCACTCACAGCTCTTACCTTACAGAATTGCATTATACCTACTAAAAGAAATATTCTCTAAATTCAATAAATAATCCAATTCCACCCAATTTTAATTTCCGACAAAATGTCTGTAAATTCCAACCAGTTAAATTATCAAATCACATAAAAAATATTTAAATGACCTTTCAACAATTATATCACAAATGATTATAGCAAAATAAATTTCGTCTGCTCCCATGAGACACTTCCACGCCACGGAAATTTGTTACTTCTGTCGACTGATTGCTGGTAAAAAAAAATTGAAAAAATCCAAAAAAAATCGTATTTTTCAAGTTAAAATCTCTTTCCTCGGTTCATCGTGAACATAATTTATTGAACTGCAACCAGGTATCCAAATTGGTAAAAATTAAGCAGAAAACCAACCTGTCACTGCCGTCTTTTTATTATCTTCGTGAATCTCAACTTATTAACAAAACAAATGAAAAGATTTATAATAAATTTGAGAATCATATGGTCGGTAAAAAATTTTGCCTAACTGATTGGTTCACGCGAATAATTTATTTATTTCACGAGATCGAAAAACGAAAGACTTAAGCGAGAAACTTTTTTTTTCGACAAAAGATGCTTTGAATTTATATTTGAAGAGAGTGAAACACATTTGGGACAACATGGTTTTGGTCATCATCCATCTACCCATAATTTCGACTGTCGTGTGAATCAGTGAAGTGGACAAAAACCAAACTTCCACCACCACAACTGAATCGAATACCACCTTCGAGAAATCTTCTTCAAACGGCGAGAAACGTTGATATGCCGCAGGAAATGAAATCCGCGAGGTTGTCATCGCGAATGAATCACTCGGGCCGAAAGTTAAATGAATTGCCTTGTCCAGTGTCACATGGTACCACCACCAGCCAACCGACTAACCAACCTGTAACCCAAGAAGTCTCATCTGAGATTCTTCGATTTGTAGATTCCCATCACCAGCAATCGGTGAAGTTTTGTCTGCGGTCCATGGATCTTCCTGAAATGCCTCTTAATTTTTATTCGCGAATATAATTTTTCATCTCTCATTCGGAAATGGTTTATTTGCTTTGAATATCGGGTGACTGTACCATTTCGAAGCAGTGCCAATGAATCTGCCGCCGCCAGTTAAGATAAAATCCCGAATGCAAAGAAAACCGCGAGGATGTGCTCTTCAAATCCGCAATTTCTTCAAAACCTCCTCCAACGTCGCATTTATTTAAGGTTAGAGAGGAGTTCGCCAGGGTTCAGCAAAACGTTTATTAGATTTTTGTTATGTACGGTTGGACACGAATTGCATTCCATTGCGAAGATGATGCCAAACCAGACCAAAGACGATACGAGACCGGGCGACCTGCTTGTGAGGATTCCGGCTCGACGAAGAGTCGAAGACCCAGCCGACAATCGACATCAAGAAACAGCAAACAGAAGACTATTGGAAGACCCAAACGATGACTCGAGAAAGTTGCAATTCGGGTTTTTGTTGCTATTGTTGGCTAAAACCTGTGCCAATTCACCTATCATCTATCTTGGGCACTCACTCACTTGGTCTTATGCTTTATGCTGCCAATGTTTATACGGTACGGTACATAAGAATTATTTTCGGAGATACCCATAACCCAGTAAAGATACCGGCCCAGCCGTTTCGCCTATTTAATATTTCTAGATGAAGGCGACGGTCGAAGAAGATTCACCCATGAGTGAAGCACTTGAAGTGTGGTGATAAATGCGCAAAAACCACTTACAAGTGATAAGCAATAAGTGATGCCCCCATGGATCCAATACGCTATTACAGAGGCTAACTATTAGTTCACAACATTTGTTTTATCCTAAATGATTTTTTAACGAAAAAACAAGAAAATTCTTTTACAAATTTTCAAATAAAAATTCAGAAAAATAAATATATTTTTTTTCACGTTTTTTTAAAGAAAGCTCATATTTTTAAGAAAGACTTGTCTATGAGTTTGTAACGAAATTTGTAAGATCGATTTCTACCAGTAAATTTTTACGCGGTGATTGCATTCGGAAGCTGTAATCGTCCCATGGAAGAGAGGGGGTAAGGAGCGGTCAGATTGAATTTTGATGTATGGTAAAGCTATGTAAAATAATATTCTAAACTTTTTTTGTCAAAAAAAAATTTTTTTTTAAACAGCCGTTTTTGAGAAAATTGCAAAATTCTTTCACATTTGTGTGGGAGACGAGGTAAGGGGCGGTTCAATTTTTCCCAGTTTTGTAAGACACTTACCCTATGATAAAAGCCTGTTTCGTGCCAAATTTCAACTTTCTACTTCAATTAGTTCTCGAGTTTTCAAATGTTTCTGTATAAAAAGTTTCAGTATTCTACCCACTTATGTTCATCATATAAGGTTTGATTATGTAAGAAGGGTATCATCTTACCGTGTCAATATTTCATTTTGAACGTTGAGAATTTCCGGGGCATTTTACTTAAAGCATTTAACTGGCCCCGTTTTCTCTTAAGGAGTTATGGAGAATTACAACATTTCGAAAGTACAACATTTCGACTTCTATCTCTCAAAATATTAAGTTGCTCGGATGATAATTGCCAAAGTTATGCGACTTTAAAGTCATGTGTGCACCCGGATTTATTTAAGAAATAATCAGTGACAGCGATTAACCAATAATCAAGCAACCGATTCCTATGAAGTTTATCACAATTATTAAGCGCTAGTTTATCTACTCCTGCGCCCAAGCTTTTTTTTAAATTTTTAGTTTTTTTTAACAATCAAAAAGTAGGCCAATTTTTACCGTAAAATCGATATTTTACTTTAAAATTGACGCCATTTTATTCATAACTGATTTTTCAAAATGCAAATGAAATAGTTTTTTACAATTTTCTCGAAAAAGGTGAGTCATATTGAAAAATTTATTAAGGTAAAATGTGTTTAGAATATGATTTTACATAACTTTTCTTAACCATAAAAGTGCAGTTGGACCACTCCTTCTTCTCACCCCCATACTTATTCAATATTCTGTTTAGAATATGATTTTAAATAACCGTTCCATACACCAAAATCCAATCGGGCCACTCTTTGTCCCTCTCCAAACAAATGGATTTTTTAAAATAAACATTTTGTCTGTCATCATATAGAGTATTTGACGATCAGCCTCTGGCAATTGCAGCTTTTCTTATGTTTTCCACACCAAAAAAAATTGTAACATAGTTAGACATGTAACTTAATAAATGCAAGAAGAGCCTAAACAAAATAGTTACCCGCTTTTATTATCGTTTTTCACAATATTTTTTTTATGAAATTTATTTTGAAGATTTCAAAATATGTATACTAACCAGCGATATTCAAGCAATGTTCTGGTCACAGCATAAGACCAGAAAAGTCACGGCGAATTTCCCGGTCAAACACGAAACTTAATCGGACACTGAAATGATAGCCATAATGCTAAACTTTATTAGAAATGCGAAACGTTTAAACTTAAATAACGTACATGGCCTTTTGACAAGCATTTGACTTGTAATATCGTCCCAACATCGCATCCACGCAATATGAAAAATGAGCTGAAATCGAAAACTTCCGTTAAATGTACGCGTTTTCAGCAAAACCAAATGCAAGTTTGCTTATCAACAGCAAACAACGAAGATTCAAGATGGTCAGCTTTCTCCTTGTTGTAAAAATAAGCAAATGGCTATTGATAAGTGCCAATTATCGTTTAAACACAATTATCCACTAAACAAAACTAAATTATGCATTTAACTGAATATAATTATCTGGTACTTGATTTTTGTTGGCTAAAGACTACAGATTGGCATCAAAACGTGTGAAATTTTGTTTTACAATCAGCAAAATTAAATATTAACCCATTTTCTAATCGCCAGAGCTTTTATAGGCAGCATCCTGTTTTTTTTTTACCCGACTGAAAAAATGAGGGTAATGTGTTTAAGAAGATTGCGTCTTTTTTTTGTAAGCTCGTGCAGTCTAAACTGCGCAACCGATTTTGATAAACGAGGTGTCGTTAAATTTTTGTTGGGCCGGGGGGGTCCTATAGGCTATATAAAGCTTAAAAATGGCGGACGCCAGGCGCCATTTTGTGAAAATTGAACACATTAAATACATATCATGTGACACCTCTAAAGTTTCGTCTCCTCCTACCGAATGTTACTGTGTATATTGTAACAAAATTTGACTCTTCCACTAATATTTTCCAAAGATCTGAACAAAGCTTAATATCCCCTTTTAAACCGACCCAATCTGCAAAAAAGCCCACAAAATTATCTTTTATGACTTAATAATTAATAATTTCAATCAATTTCTCGTAAATCTTCATCAAAATTAAAATTTCCCAAACTAGAAAAAATTCGAAAAATAAAACAAATAAAAAAATTGGGTTTTTAGATTTCGATTCAAGAATTTCTGACAAATGCTGGTAAACTTTCAGCTACAGCGGAGTTGATGGTTATAAATTTTCGTTTAGCGCAGTGACTTTCGTTGTTATTTAATGTGAGACTATCAATTAAATTGCCAACGAGGTGATATCAGTTTATGGGATGGGTTCACAACACAGAAGACACAAAACCATCCTCTAAGAATGGAAATGACTACAAATATCTGAGCCACGATTCTTCGTTTACTGGAAACAAGATCTTAAGTGACATTTATAAATGTCCAACAACAGCAAAATGATGGACCCGTACAAGGACGGAGTTTCCAGTAATTCAACCAAACACAAAACAATATGGTCAAACTGACCAAAAATTCCACAAAGTTTCGAATTAGAGAAATTCTGGTAGATTTGATTGTTTTTAAGAAAACTAATTTGTTTTAACCAAACTAAACATTTTACTGTACGTTCTATCCGCTTAACTTCTGAAATAGATTTTCTAGTAAAGACTTTTTAGGCTAATTTTGTCGTGATCTTTTTAGATCAGAAACTGTTTCAGTTTGAACCAGATTTTAGAGAAAAAAATAAGATTTTGGCTTATATATGTACACGACTAAAATAATTAATAGGTCGCATGAATACCCGCTTGAAAAAATTAAATTAACCCTAGAAGGCTACACTCAGAAAAATGTTCAGGTCAACTTTTTGTCAGGTTAACTCTGACCTTACAGAGGTTTCTGTAAGCCAGCTAGCGGTCAGAGTTAACCTATCTAAGGTCAACTCGTGCAGCTCCCAATGCCCTACTTCACCTGCTGGTGGCTTAATTTCAGAATTTTTCCGACCACAGGTCAACTCAGTTTTACTTGCCCACATGCAGGCGAACGCGCGCCTGCCCGAGGCCAATTACGCCGCATGTAGGTCGTCGAGTTAGCCTCCATTTTTCTGAGTGTAACCTATATGCCTAAAAGTCTAACCCTAGTGGAAGTTCTCGGCTTACGGGTCATAAAAAATATGACAAAACGTTATACAGTCGAGATCGTTTAAAAGAAACACGCTTAGCACCACGAACCGCTTAAGAACACACAATCCTAAGACCCGTTGACTTTTTCGCTAGGTATGTACGGAGAAGTATGTACGCAGCAACTCTGTTAAGAACATAAACCACTTACAAACACAAGAAAATTCTTACAAACAACCAATAGTTCACTAAAGTTGACCTGCTTAGAAACACATTTAATTTCATCAAGCGCACAAAGAAAGTTAAAACTAGAAAATTGTAAAAAAATATATCGGTTTAATAAACAAAAAGTGTTTAGAATATTATTCTATTGGGAGTACAATTGGAAAACCGCCGTTTTTCTCAAAATTTGAGGCTTTTTTGCGGAAAAATGCTTACATGTTTATTCTTCAAAATGTTGTCCATCACTAGGCACGACTTTTTCCCATCTTTCTGGCAGCATACGGATTCCGCGTCGAAAAAACGGCTCATCTCCTGAGGAGATCCACAAATCGACCCATTTTTTGAACTCTCCGTAAGAACGGAAGTGCTGCTCAGTGAGGCCATGCGTCATCGATCGGAACAGGTGATAGTCGAAAGGGGCGATGTCTGGAGAATACGGCGGGTGGGGTTGGATGTCCCAATTCAGTGTTTCTAGGTAGATTTTAACGACATTAGCAACATATGGCCGAGCGTTGTCGTGCTGCGAAATCACTTTGTCATATCTTTGCTCGAATTGTGGCCGTTTTCCTTCAATGCTCGGCTCAAACGCATTAGTTATTCGGTATCTTCTACAATTTTACAAGTTTCTACAATCATTCGATGCACCTCAGCCGCCAATTTTTTCAAATTGAAGGCAAAAAGCAAATATTCCCACAATTGACGCTTATTTGGCTCAAATTTCGACAGTTTCACGGACAAAAAAATATATGACGCCGATAAAAATTCGCATATTTAATGGTTAGGAATTGTTGCCAGATGCCTAGCTTAACGTTTCTGATTTGACATTTTTGACCATCGTTTTATTGCGAGGGCCGGTGGGAAAACGGTGGTTTTCCATTTGTACTACTAATACATACATAACTCTGCCATACATCAAAATTCAACCTGACCACTCCTTCTCCCATACCAACGGAAAAGATTTTTACTGTTTTCTCGAAAACGGTTCATTTTTCAAAAAAAATGTGCGCTGAAAGTGTTTAGAATATGATTCTACGAAGTTCTGAATACATCAAAATTCAATCGAACCTCTCCCTTACCCCTCTCTAATACAAAGTTAATAGATTTTTGCGATTTGCGATTAGGGATGGTAACAGCTTTCGCAAAGAAAAATGCTGTTTAAAAGTGAAAAAATCCCGGGCTTCAGAAAATGTGGAAATAATGCTCTGTCTAAGATTTCCTATATGAAAAACAATTCTAAAAATTATATAAAGCCTCGTATCAAGAGTTCCTCGAAGAATTAGAAAATTTCAGACATTTAAATTTCTGCTGGAAAATATTGAATTTAAAGTAAAAAAAAATGAACCATTCATCACACCTTATTAGACCCGATAAAACGAAAAAATGTTCCTTCGGTACATGAATTGAACCTGAGGCCCCCGTAGCCTTGCCCCTTCAAACATAACCTCTTATGTTGCTTCGGGTGTATATTTTTGAAGGTGAAGAGGTACGAGTACCTGCACTTAACATCACCTCTTCTCAATAATGTTTCTTTGTTTTTTTTTCTTCTTTTTCTTGTTGGTAACTTTTTGTTTGTTTATTTTTTGTGGTTTTTGATTTGAATTTTGTTTAAACGCCGTCGTTGTTTGGTACTTTTGATGTGTTTTTGTTTTAAGAAAAACTCTCAACACAAATATTTGTCTGGTGATCGCCCGTTTCTTTCTTATTTAGAAAATTGTTACAAGCTCATGATTTATGACTTCTTCGTTGCTTCAAAGGCTATGAAAAAGAAACCATCACTGACTGACCAAAAAAAACCAGCACTTGATTCTTTGGCAAATAGAATTTCAATGTGTCCGAGGCGGAATGATGGACCTATTCCTGTTCGTCTTAGATGAGTATCTTGTACCGAAGTTATGTAAAAATATTCTTGAACTTATCTCCGACACTTCTTGTTGGTGTTCGTGTGACATCATTTGAATTTGTTAGAAAATATTCACTCACTTTAGTTGATTTATTGAGCCTAATTGACTGACTGCTTAATCTTTTTCTTATTTTTTTCTTATTCATTCTAGAATTAGACTTAGATTCTGTGAGTTTTGTTTTTTGGCTGTTTTTTTTTCAAACGAGGACTTTGATTGACGATTAACTCTTGGAAGAAAGTGAAGAAATGATGAAGATCTTCATTGGCCATGATCGATTCTTAAATACTAAAGACAGCAAAGACTCCTGACGATCGATGTTGGCATATTCCTATAGTCTACCTTCAATAAGAATCAATAAAAAAAAATTAGACAGAAAAAAATATCTACTTCATTAAAGAGATTGAATGGATGAATTAGTAAACTCTGCAAGATATTTATTTTAAATTTATCATATTTAATAATATTGAGATATTTCCTACATAGAATTATGAAAAAAATGATTGCTAGCATTAATTGAAATATTATTCGATATTATAGAATCGTATTTTGTTTTTAGGTTATTCAGATAATAAATACTTTTGCAAAAGTAACTGTTACTTAATGAGGTGCATTTTTTCACTTCATAATTTTACATTTTTATATTGTAATTTAGGTTAAATTATAAGTTTATTAATTGGCAATTTAGAAGTATAGATTCTGTTAATAAATCTTAATCGTCTTAAGAGGAACTTTCTAGAAGGGTACGGAAAAATTCGATTCGCGAATAGAAAATAAAATTCTTTTGCGTTTGAATCGTTCGCGAATCGAATTTCATGATTCTTTTCACAGAGAATTTTATTTTTTCTTTTATTTTTTTATTTTTTAAAACCGATTTTAACTCAACTTTTCAATTTGCGAATGTAAAAGAATCGAAAAGAATCATTCTTTTTGATTATTTTTCCGTTTCCATTTCGTAGAGCTAAAATGGAGTAATCGTTTATCCACTTGTACTTCAAAATTCCCCGCCCCCCATCCCAACCGCCAAACCACTATCTCCCCTTTACAACTCCCATTTCCCTTCCAACTTTATCGCCCCCCCCCCCCCCCCCTTACCTTGACTTTAACCCCACAAAGTCAGCCCCCTTTATCCCGTCCACACTCCCAAGCAATACCTCCCCCCTCCTCCTCCACCCAACCCATCAACAGTCCCGTCCATCTTCTCCACCATCAAAAATGTGTAATAAAGTGTTGTATTCATGAAAAATTTCGACCTCTTAATTTTGCCTAAAAAACATTTCCCATGCCCTCCCGAGTCGATTGGAGCATTATTACAAAAATGTCTTTCTGTCTGTAAGTCTGTCTGTCAGTCTGTGAGCCATGAAATTTTACAGGTCTTGTAGTGGGATCCTATCAGCCTTTGGTGAAAATGCGTTGGAGTTACAACATTTCCTAAAATGGCAGCTTTTTGAAAATCGCAATTTCGTTTTTCGCGATTTACTCCGTAACTACGAGTTTTTCAATAGTCCCACTTTTGCTTTTACTATAACTGCGTGTCTCAAGCCGTTATGAAGATATACCATTATTTCAAAAAAATCTCGGAAACTAACGGGTTTTCGGTAGTTCACCATATAAGACGAATTGAAGATAATATCAATCTCCAGTTGAGGGCATAATATCAATTCCTCCAATTTTCTTATACACAGTTATCCGCTATATTTTACCGTTATAGAGATGTTTTCATTAAAATGTGAGAAATTAGATTCTGACGAATTGTTAGCAAACTAGCGGTTCCTCGTAAAAATCATCCTCGGCGCTACAGCTCTCGAAGAGCCTGGGCCTCCTGAATTGAGGTTTCATAACAATTTCTTCTCTGCTTTATATGGATTGGATTGGAAACGTTGCAACCCATCAACAGCAGAGTCTGTGATACCAATCTAGATGGAAGATGTCGTTAGCACCAAGTGGCAACTATTACTAATCATTTCGTAAAGCAAGTTGAGTGGACTTGAATCACATCGTGCGACAGTCGGGAATTGAACCACTGACCTCCGGAACACTGGCCAAGTACTTTACCACTTGGACTACGCTGCCTTGTAAAAATATCTGAAGAAATAATCAAAGATATTAAAAAAGACAGACTTTTTATAAGAAAGTCATGTGCTATTCACATCAGATTCTTTTACTTTTCTCTGCTATAGAGGGAAAGTATTCTATTCATGATGGAGACCGACTCGGGAACTAAGGAAGATAGAAACGAAATACGTTTCAAGCAAAAGTTTGAGGATGTCCGTGCATCTGTCTGTCAGTCTGTCCGTTTTACGTAACTTAAATAACTCGAGAACGAGTTGACCTATTATTCATACAACACCAACGAGTAACAGAAATTTTAAATTATTTTATTAGGTATGCCTATTATCCCCTCCCCCATACAAACGAGACTGTCTTTTACGATTTTCTTGAAAACGGTACGCAGTGTCAAATAAATTATTGAGACAAAAAATTCTAGAACACACATTTACATAACTTTTTCAAATATCTAAATTGATTCAATCAGACCACGTCTTCCTTGATCCCCACCCCATAAGTGAAAAAGGGTTTAACGATTTTTTCGAAAACAGTGCATCTTATCGGAAAAGTTTTAACAAAAGAAGTATTTGAAACACAGTTTTGCATTATTTCTTCATGTAGAATATTCCAATTTGAGCCGCTATTATAGAGTTATCCTTTTTACAAGCTATTTTCGTGAAAATGAGATGGTGGTATTACTTTAGATTTAAAATATATTTTTAATTTAACATCAATCCACCGACGATGGGTCCACAAGAAAGTATTCTATACAAATTCAATTTAGACATTTCTTCACAGAAAAAAATAATTTTGTATTATTTACAAAATGGGTTTAACAAAAAAAAATCGTAAATATTACTGAAGTTTTGTATGTAGGTACTTCGTAATATTAACAAATATTTTTTCGTATAGTTACTAAAATTTGTTAATATTACGAAGTATATACAAACTTCAGTAATATTTACGAATTTTTTTTTGTTAAACCAATTATTTTTTTCTGTGTTATTACCACGAGAAACGATCAAATCATTGTATTTTAATGATTTTTCCTGCAATTTAAATCTCAGTTGCCACTTTTACATGCACACTACCGGAAAATCACTTTTCAGTTTTGTCACCTGGGTTAATATTTACTAATAAGAAGACCCAATCGAAAATAATATGTACGAAGGTAAAAAAAATACAAAGCTATCATTCGCACTCCGGCCATCAATTCATTCACTCCCAAGTGTTTACCTTAAATATTTCCCCTTCACCACCAATCTATACAAATTTCAAAAGGCAAATATTTAGTGTGCTATAAGTTTCCATATGTAAATTACCTTCCATTATACAAATATTACGAGTATTGTGTTGGTATGTGCAGTGTTTAAAAGTTTAGGTCTGAAAGGTGCACAAATGGAAGACACGAAGTCTCTGACGTTTTTAGCATCGTGCGGCTAGGCGTGTAAATGCCGTGAAGATCTCGCGGTGATGATGAATAATAGCGATTGGTATGCAGACATTCCTCAAGGTAGCTTTTATTCCAACGTTGTTACTGAAATCGAATTTAAATTGAGTTTTTTGATACAAGGTACTAAAACGCTTAGGGAACCCTAAAAAATTCATTAATCGTTTTGTAAAAATGTTTTTATTTTTCTGGATTGCACTGTAATAAAACACAAAACGGTTCTATAGTTTCCTTTCTGTATTCGCATGAAGTCATAAAGCTTAAGAATAATGTAAAAAACATAAGAAAAACTACAATTGCCACACAGAAAAAAATAATGTTGTATTATTTACAAAATGGGTTTTGTTAAGCCTAACAAAAAAAATTCGTAAATATTACTGAAGTTTTGTATATACTACGAAAAAATTAACGAATATTTTTTCGTATAGTTACTAAAATTTGTTAATATTACGAAGTACATTTTGTCAAATCTGATTTGCATCATGGCGTCATTACGATACACAAGCTTTTCTATTAGTGGTCTCATTAGCCGCTGTAAGCATCCAATTCCCTGCTGTTAATGTTTGGATGCCTGCAGCAGGTAATTAGACTACTAGTAGAACTGCGCCACACTTGTGCATGACGAAAAAATGGCGACGATTTTGTTAGTCGATTCGCCAGTTCTAAAAACTCGATTTTAAAGCAATTCCAATAATTTTTCATAAAACTGATGCAAAAAATCAGTTTTTGGAAAGCATTTCTTAGTTTAGACGTTAGTTGGAATGCTTTTTTGAAAAAATTTTTATGTCAATTTTTTTCAGATTTCGATAATTTTTTCCCATTTTCGAAAAATACTAAACGCGAATAGTATTTTTTCGAGGTAACACAAAAACATTCGTCGAGAGAATTCATTCGTTTGAAATTTTTGTAAGAAAAATCATTCAAAATAAATTATTTTCATTTCGCATCATATTGGCCGTCATAAAACATTTCCTCCATACGAATATTCAATATAGAAACTATCAGAAACAAACACGCATCTCTTAATTTTTAAAGTCATCCATCACACTAAAACAATTTCCGCTCATTAGTTGCATTTATTAAATTCTATGAACACACACTAAGCAAGAAACAGAAAGAGATTCCATATCAACAAGAGAGATTTGTTTTTGTAATATTTACAAAATATTTGTAATATTTACAAAATATTTGTAATATTAACAAAATTTTTGGGAAAACGAAATACAAAAATACAAAAACTTAACAAAATTGACATCGTACCATTAACAAAATATGTTGTCGGCCCATGGGGGACAAATGGTTTCGTTATATTAACAAACGTTTTCGTAATATTTACATACATTTTATTTTCTGTGCAGGGGTCAATCGTCAAATACTCCCTATGACGACAGACAAAATGTTTATTAAAAAAAAGTATTGAAAATATTGTATTGTCATCGGAGTTACGTATGTATGCCAAATTTCAAGTCAATCGGATGAGCGGAAGTGGGTCAAAATTAGATTACAAGATTTGACCCTGACAAACAAACCGACAAACAGACAAACCAACAGACAAACCAACAGACACAAAAGCAAGCTAAATAAAAGCTTTTAAAATAGCATCATCGTAAATATAGCCCGTTACATGATAACCGGAACTATGTTAAGTTGTAAAATATCTATTAGAACATATTTTATGGCTGACTTCAACTGACTTGTAGTCAAGGGAAATTGCATTCATTTATCCATTTTGCATTTTAACTGCTTTAAATACTAATAAAAATCATCGATGCTGCTCGAATGCACACTAAGAGCATCTTTTGTATCTTCGATGCTTGAACATTCGATGTTTAAAAATATATGTAAAAAAAATATTAAACTATGGAATACATGCTAATGGCCTAATGGTATTCTCATGTTCAATGATCATATGTGATGGTTTTTAAGTGCAAATTACCTTCACGTTTAATATATTATTTTAAATTTATTACCTGTGGTACTACAAATAATACCAGACAGTTTTCGCTCATTTCGATTTAAAATTTCTATCCACATATGGTTATTTGTATGTTTTGCTGTTATTGTTTAAACAAGAATTAGTACAAAATGTGATATGAATAAACTAAATGTAACGCTTTTGAATTTGGCAGAGTAGAGTTTCTCACAAAAATGAAAATTGAAGAATAAAAATCTACCAACTCTTTTTGAACAAAAAAATTATATTTCATCACCAATAAAAGGATAAAAAAATTATATTTCCGCCAAACAAAAAAAAAGAAAAAAATCGCATAGTTTCGGTGTAAAAGCAAAAAACAAAATTGCGAAAAAACGAAAAAAAAAACGAAAAAAAACGAAATTGCCATTTTGGTTACTTTTTGTTAACGGATTGTCCCATTCTCGAACCAAACAATCTTGTAAAATTTCATGGCTCTAGCTCAAGTAGTTTTTGGGAATTCTTGTACACAGACTGACAGACTAACACCTAAAGCCCAATTCAGACTAACAACTGCGATTACGATTACGATTGAAGCTTCTCGACCAACGCGATCAAAGCTTTGATCTCATTAGTCAAGAAGCCTCAATCGTAATGGCAATCGTAATCGCAATCGTATTCGCAATCGCAATCGTATTCGCAATCGCAATCGTTAGCCTGAATTAGGCTAATAAATTGAATAGTAAAAAGTATTCAATTTATTAATTTTCATCCTATACTTGTCTTGCCCCACAAGTTTTCGCAAGCTCCAGTGTTTCCCCACCAAATATAAATGACGAACTTTTTTGCAGTTTGTCCGAAAACGGAGCGCCATACCGAAAAAATTATATAAGCAAAAAATGGTTAGAAAAATGTTTTGCATAACTTTACAATACATCAAATTCAATTGCACCAACAATTTTCTCTTTTCCTGTACTAACAATCAATTTTTTTAATGCAAGTCATTAAGTATACATTTTCCTTGTCGTAAATGCTTTTTAACGTACTTACGAATAGGACGGGGAGAGAGGAGTGGAAGGGGGTGGGAGGAAGGGTTATTAAGAACCATACAAAAATTATCAGAATTAAACTAAATTTTTTGCTTCTTTCTACCGTTTCTTTCAAACAATTTAAAAAAAGCAACCAGATTGCCTAATATTTCTTTCAAACGATTTAAAAAATTCAACCAGATTGTAAAGTATTGATTTGAACACTTCCATGGGAATGTTGTGATCGCCTCGCGGAATAAACTTCAATCGCAAATGCTTAATAAGGTAGCACCGCTAAAAATAAAATTGATTAAAATATGGCATCATTCATTAAAGAATATTATGCAAGATGTAAGTACGTAAATTGAAGTCTTCTTTCATTATTTATTCAATGAAGTGTTACCACAAATAACATCCGGGCGTGTAGTGATTTTCCATATGATTCATCTGAAGAAAAAAACGTGCACATTTCAAAGATTTCCACCTTCATGATTTTTCATTGTTAGTTTGTTATTACGACAAGAATTACATAGCATCTGGCGAAACCTCACGAATGCCTGATAATCCTTTCAACCAGTATTTTTTTACTGACGGCTTCACCCCTGACCGCTTTGCGGTCCAACCCCTATGTCAATAAGCTTCGCTGAAAGTTTCATCCTAATCCATTCAGTGATTCTCAAGTTATAGTCGAAGAGACTAAAAAACAGAACGCAATACACATAAATCGAGGAAACTGGGAATAAAGAACGGAAACCTTGAGTTGACCCCTGTTTTAAGCGAACAAACGGCAAGACAGACAGACAACCCTATTGGATAATGAAAACTTCTACAATCGCTTCGGATTCAAAATTTACCAGGAGAGGGGTTTTAAAATTGGGGGAGGGATAGTTTTTCGATATACATATGGATGGCGTCCTCTAGTAATGAATAAGATTGCCCCGTAATGCAATACAAAAACATTCATTTGTCAAATATATAAGGAAAAAACGTATGGAAACAGATCCACCAAAATTGCATGCGCCAGTCCTATATTTATGGAAAAAAACGGCATAGTGGCCAAATATGGAAGTCATTCCTATAAAAAAAATTGTAACTATTCTCCAAAAAATTGTAACTATTTTTTAGGACACATTCCAACGAAAAAATTGTCGTGTTATTTTTTTTTAAATTGTCCTATTCCCAAAATTATGGGAGGGAATACTGTATGTTAAAAGTGTTACAACAAAAAAGTGAGGAAGATTCTCTTTTGTAAGGGACTCAATCCTAAAATGAAAGGAATGAATCCTATAAAACGTTGTAATGTCTTTATCGATTATTGGACACTATCCTATATAAGTATATGCGCGACATTCTCATTTGAAATAGGATTCGTTCCTATAATTATAGCACCAAGTCCTAATCCGAATAAGATTGACAATTTTTTTTATTGGAATCTATCCAAACTAAAGAGGGCAGACAAAAATTCGAGTTATCGAATATACGAGACAGTTTGTAGAACGACTGGATAAATAAGGGACGTCCTACGCCAAATTTCAACTTTGTACCTCAATGTTTCTCGAAAATACGAGATAGGGAAGTTCGGAGAGTTTGAAAATATTCGAGATATCAAACAGTTCAAACAAACAGCTTAAATCCCCAGTAATTAAAATAAATTTCCGACACAAGTTTTGGACTGTGGTAGTAAGTAAGCTCAAATAACGACGAGTTCGCAAACTACATGTGAATTATAATCGAAGAAAGAAAAAAAATTGGCTTGAATTACCATTTTGGCTGAATCCTATTTGCATAGGAAATAGTTCTTCAACACGTTAAGATTCGTTCCAATTTTTTTGTAAGACTGAGTCCTACATAATATTGGAGTCACTTCTAAAAACTATAGGAATGATTTCATTCCATAATATAGCATTTTTCCCCCTCAGTATAGGAATGTCTCCAGTAAAAACTAGGAACGGATGCTACTTTTGTCGGAATATGTCCATTCTTCTCTCAGTCCTGTATACATATTAATGATTCCATGAAAACTAGGACTAGTTCCAATATTTATGGAAGCTTTTGCCACAAAATTGTGTAACGAGTCCAATAATTGCTTTCCCATATTTTATAGGAACGTTTCCTATGCGGATTTTTTCCCGTGTATATGTATATTCGATAAGCGATCAGAAAATGCGAATTCTTCAATAACAAAAATAGGTCAAGGTCCTATTGAAAATGTGTTTCAACAATAATGTTAAATAAACTAAGCTATTGACACACAGCAATACTTCTGGGGGATTTTTTTAGATTAAAATGCTTAATTAAATATCCAGTTTGACACGCTCCTTAAGTTGTTTTAAATTGACGACAAAAGAAATTTACCATAAACAAGATTAACCATTCCCAAACCGAATTCTATCCACAGATCTATAAAAAATATACCTTCACCTAAAAAAATAAGCATAAAAAATTAAAACAAATAAAATGTAACCGAAAAGACTGAGAATCAACAAAAGAAATATAAAAAAAATATTAAAATTCTTCTTTATTGTCTTCTATAATTATCTCCTGCTGATCATAATAAAAGAGATTAACACCTGATAAATTGTCAACACTCGTATGCATATTTAAATAGCAATTAATTTCTTTATTGATTTACTGATTTTAGTCGGTTTTCACTTTTATATTAAAATCTTTTAGTCTTTATGTGGGATTTTTTTATATGTTTCCGGTAATTCTTAACTTTTTATGACTTTAGAACGTGTGACCTACTTATAAAAAAGTATAAATCATCTTTTTATTGAATTGATACAATATATACACGTGCCTTATCGATTTTTTTTTTCGCATTTTTTTCAATATGAGTGAGTAGTAATGGCCTACAAGTGCGTTGCATTGCCGTATTGGGCGAATTTTAAAAACAGCCAAACAAATTTATACGTTATTCCTTCTGCAGAAGGTTCATATTTTCATAAAAAAATATGATATGAACCAATAACGAATATGGAAATAAGTACTTTTTGTAGTTCTTAAACAATATTATTCGAAAAAAATCCATCAAAATATCACGAATGGATGAATTATGATTTTTCCATCCTGTCTTTCAAGTATGGTGACCATATTTTGTTTTGTGTGAATGCGAAACAAATAACTGGTGAAAGGTAAGCAGAAATTTTTAATGCCGCGAAGATATTCGAAAACTATAGAACCAGGCATAGCGGCGCTCTTGAATTAACTATATCGTGGTCCCCACCATTTCCCAAAAAAGGCAATTTTTGTGGTAACTACCTTTTTACCTTTCTTAAGAAAGGTATTAAAATCACCCCAAAAAATGAAATCATAACGGAGCCCCACACGTCCCCGGGACATATACGCGTCGACTCAGTTCGATGAGTTCATAACATGGCTATATGTGTGTGTGTGTTCATACGTTTGTATGCGTGTAATGAAAATTGTAAGATTGACTTCCACCAGTAAACCTTTTTCGATTTTAGTGCAGTTTTTTTACATTCGAAAGCTGTTATCGTCCCATAGAACTTCATGGAACGCGATTTGGAAAAAATGAACCGTTTTCGAGATAATCGTAAAAATCTTTTCCATTTATATGGCAAAGGGGGTAAGGAGTGGTCAGATTGAATTTTGATGTATGGCAGAGTTATAAAGAATCATATTCTAAACACGTTTTGTATAAACAAATTTTTCGAAAGAATGAGCCGTTTTCGAGAAAATCGCAAAAGTCTTTTACATTTGTATGGGAAAGGGGAATGGGGTGATTCAATTTTTCCCACTTTCGGAAGAGGTTTATCTTTTGATAAAAGCCTGTTTTATGACAAATTTCAACTTTCTACATCAATTAGTTCTTGAGCTTTCAAATGTTTTTGTATAAAAACTTTCAACATCATACTTAGAACATCAGTGGCCTATTTCACCAACTTACAAATTTACAAATCACCAACTTACAAATTTGTATTTACAAGTTTTTTTCAAGTGATTTTTAACAAAACTTGTAAATTGTTGGCTTGTTTTGCTTTAGTACAAATTTGTAATTGTAATTTGTAGTTTGATGAAATAGGCCACAGGTTTAATTATGTAAGAAACGTATCATTTTACCGTTAGGTCGATTAAGCTGTGTTTTTCTTTGAAATATGCAGAAGTTCAAAAATTAGAGAAGCAATATCTCATAACCAGAAATATTATAACTAAATGCAACAAAGCCAATTTTTTTTTTTTAGAAAAAAAGATACTGCATACAGAAATTCTTCAAAACATTGCGCCGCAGGCGACACTTTTTGTTTTTTAAGTTCAAATCGAATGCTTCGGAACAAAAATTTAGTTTGCAGAACGCCGGGATAAATCTGGGACCTCCTACGCCAAATTTCAACTTTTTATCTCAATCTGTTCTTGAGTTTTCGAATTTAGCTATAGTCCGAGTATAACTGAAAATATAACAAAAGCTATAATTGCTAATCTGGCATTATTGAAAACCCGTATGGTGATTTAAGTGAATGGCCAACAGTTTTATCAAAATTCCACTATGAAGTCAAACTTTCCAATAAGATTTTTTAAAATTTGTTCCAATCGGATTTTGATGTATGGGAGTTTTATGTAGAATCATATCCTAAATAACTTTTGTTCTTGGACTTTTTTGATAAGATGCACCGTTTTCGAGATATTCGCAAAAAACATTTTCGTTCGTATGGGGGGGTACCCCCCCTAATGGTCCATTTTTGCCCATTAATGAACTTAGCCTCGCATTTTACGAAAAACGAATCTGCGCAAAATTTCAAGTCTCTAGCTCAATCCGTGCGCCCGCAATCCGCGCCACAGACAGACAGACAGACGGACAGACGGGCAGACAGACGGACAGACGGACGGACAGACAGACAGACAGACGGACGGACATGGAAAATTCAATTTTTTTTTTATCATTCTAAACACACTGGTGTAATTCATTTTTGTGTGTGATGACGGGATCTTGGCGTTACAAACGGTAAAGCAAAGTTAATATACCCTTTGGTTTCACCATCCGGGTATAAATATATGATTAAATTTATACCTTTTCCTCTGAGACAAGACCAAAGCGTTTCGTAAATAATACGAAAAATTTTCCAAAGCAATCCTGAAGTTTTCTTCGCAAAACTATCTGGTTTTTTCCCAAGCGTTAACTTAAATTTGTAAAGGTTAGTACCACCAATTTACATTTTTTTGTTTCTTTCACAGTTATGTTTTAACTATTTAACTGCCATATGTGCGGAATAAAAAAGCTTTTAAAAATTATATAATAAATCGTAATTAGTTAAAAATTCGCTTTCTATTTTAATTTTTACTCAAGAATTTATGATATTAGTTTGAAAAAGTTTTACAATAATAAAATTGCAAGACTATTAATTAGAATAAAACATTAAAAACTCATGTTGATTTTGAAATATTTTCAAATGTTGTATCTTAACAGCTTCTGCTTTCCAATCCATAAACAATTTATTATAGTATGATAACGAAAATTAAAATCAATTTTATTACACCATTTTCGTATGTAAAATCTGTCTATAAATCAAATAAAAAGCATTCACTTATGGATCACTAAATTACAATTTTCTGATCTTCTATCGATTTATTATCAGATATTTTTCTCGATTTGCCATAAAAACGAAATCAAACATAACAAATGTAAGCCAAGCCAAACAAAATCTGTAGTAAATTATCAACAAAAACAACAAAAATATGCACGTCTATCGCCCCCAAAGTAGACAAGTTAACAAATCAACAATGTTATAAATCTTAACACAGTCTCCTTACATATTTGTATGCAAAATTAACGAAAAAAAACTAAAAAAAAAACTCAAAAAATTCTCCTCATCTTCTTGATAAACTTTTTCTAATAAATCAAGTGATTTTCTGCCATCTGATTTGGTTTAAAAATCCTCACAGTAAAAAAAATAAATAATTAATTTACGAGAATAGAAATGAAATGACTTTCTCCGTCAACTTAAAAAAACGGGCCAAATCAAAAAAAAATATTTTGTTGTTTCAATATTTTGGGAAGATTTGCAATTCCATGTTCGATCGTGAAATATCAGAGACTTCCCACGATAATCTTTAAGATTTTCAAAGATATTTTTCAAGCAAAAATTAAAATTCATAAAATCCGAACCGCTAAAGAAGAAGAAGAAAATATTGATAGAGAGATGACGATGAAGAAGCGCCACCTACACACGATGATCAGACAACGAACAGTACGAAATTTAAATTCAAATTCGAATTTGACAATCAGAAGTGCGATTGTTGTCAGACTTCTGTAACAGAAATCGATTTATAAATTAAATATGCAAAATAACTAAATGCGTCAATTTCGTCCAAAAGAATTACTTCTTACAGACGATTTCCTTTTTACCGTGTATTTACCGATTTACTTATATTTTATTTGCTAATTTGCATAAACTTTATATTGCCACAACATAAAATTGAAGAAAAAAAGTGTCTGTAACTCATTTTGGGTGTCTGTCAACAAGCATTGGAATTGATTTTGGCAAAACTTTTATGAATGAAAGGGCTTCAATTTGGTCGGTTTTAAATTTATTCACAGTCGAAATGGCTACCGAAATCTTTTTTAAGCTTTTTAACACGTATTTTCCGTCGGATTAAATGCGAAGAAAAATTGATTTCATGTTTTTCAGCATATCTTCCAGAATTTTTTTTTTCGTATAAATTTGAGAAAATTGATGACCAAACTAATAAATCGTCAATGAAATTGGTTGCTGCCCACGAATTCGCTTTTAGCAAAAAATGCTGGAAAAACCTTTGATTTTTTTTTTTAATTCGAATTTGCGTTATTTTTCTGCTTTAAGTGTGGTAATGATTTATGTAAATATTTAAATATTTAACTTCCGTTAAAATACATTCTTCTCTTCTCAGTTTTTGGAGTTATGGGACACATTTTAAGGTAGTTTAGTTTTGTTATGGAATTAATAAAATGTTATACGATTTATCAAAAATTGAAAGTTGCGGAAAATATGGATAACTGACTCATGTCAAAGTATATTGATTGCAAAAAAAAATTTAAAATCGCAGTCAAACGGGAATGTGTTTCGCAACTCGAAGATTCGAAGTGGATTTGACCCGAGACCCTATTTATACTCTATATGATATATCATACACGAGTATATCAGATTTAGTATACCGTTTGTAACGCATCGAACCAATCATTGGACACAAAAATGAACTACACCAGGGTGACAAAAGATTTTGATTTCTGCATGTCCGTCCGTCTCTCCGTCCATGAATTCCATAACTTTCGAAAGGATTGAGCTAGAGACTTGAAGTTTTGTACACTTCCGTTTCTCGTACATGGCTCGACTAAGTTCATGAACGGGAAAAATTCAAGCATTCCTTCCCCCCTCCCCCATACAAATGAAACACTTTCTTGCAATATTTTCGAAAACGGTGAGTCATATTGAAAAATTTATGAAGGTAAAATGTGTTTAGAATAAGATTTTACATAACTCATCCATACACCAAAATCCAATTGAACCATTGCTTCCCCCTCCTCAATATAAATTGGATACTTTTTTTCTATTTCCTCGAAAACGCTGCACAGTATCGACAAATTTATAAAGCTAAAATGTGTTTACAATTTGATTTTACATAACTGTTCCATACATCAAAATCCAATCGGACCAATCCCCTTCTATAAAAAGACTTTCCTTAAAGAAACATTTTGTCTGTCAGCATGACGATCGCTCCGTCGCAATTGTAGCTTTTTATACCCGTATGGTGAAACCAAAGGGTATATTAACTTTGCCTTACCGTTTGTAACGCCAAGATCCCGTCATCACACACAAAAATGAATTACACCAGTGTGTTTAGAATGATGAAAAAAGTTGAATTTAGCATGTCCGTCCGTCTGTCCGTCCGTCCGTCTGTCCGTCTGTCTGTCCGTCTGTCTGTCTGTCCGTCTGTGGCGCGGATTGCGGGCGCACGGATTGAGCTAGAGACTTGAAATTTTGCGTGGATACGTTTTTCGTAAAATGCGAGGCTAAGTTCGTTAATGGGCAAAAATGGACCATTAGGGGGGGTACCCCCCATACGAACGAAAACGGTTTTTGTGAATATCTCGAAAACGGTGTATCTTATCAAAAAAGTGTAAGAACAAAAGTTATTTAGGATATGATTCTACATAAAACTCCCATACATCAAAATCCGATTGGAATAAATTTTAAAAAATCTTATTGGAAAGTTTGACTTCAAAGTGGAATTTTGGTACAACTGTTCGAATTTTGATACGAATATCACCATACGGGTTTTCAATAATTGCCAGATTGGCAATTATAGCTTTTGTTATGTTTTTATATTTATACCCGTATGGTGAAACCAAAGGGTATATTAACTTTGCCTTACCGTTTGTAACGCCAAGATCCCGTCATCACACAAAAAATTAATTACACCAGTGTGTTTAGAATGATAAAAATAATTAATTTCTGCATCTCCGTCCGTCTGTCCGTCTGTCCGTCTGTCCGTCTGTCTGTCTGTGGCGCGGATTGCGGGCGCACGGATTGAGCTAGAGACTTGAAATTTTGCACAGATCCGTTTTTCGTAAAATGCGAGGCTAAGTTCGTTAATGAGCAAAAATGGACTATTAGGGGGGGTACCCCCCATACGAACGAAAACGGTTTTTGTGAATATCTCAAAAACGGTGCATCTTATCAAAAAAGTTCAAGAACAAAAGTTATTTAGGATATGATTCTACATAAAACTTCCATACATCAAAATCCGATTGGAATAAATTTTAAAAAATCTTATTGGAAAGTTTGACTTCAAAGTGGAATTTTGGTACAACTGTTCGAATTTTGATACGAATATCACCATACGGATCTCCAATGATTGCCAGATTGGCAATTATAGCTTTTGTTATGTTTTTATACTCTATATGATATATCATATAAGGAATATATTAGATTTAGAAGATCGTGTGTGACGCATCGAACCAATCATCGGACACAAAAATGAACAACATCTTGGTGTTAAGAAAAACGAAAGATTTTAATTTCTGCATGTCCGTAGGCCTGTCTATTCGTCTGTCCGTCCGTGAACACCACAAGTTTCGAAGAGATTGAACTAGAGACTTAAAATTTTGTATAGTTGATTTCTCGTAAACGGCTAGACTAAGTTCTTGAACGGGCAAAATTGGACCATTCCTTCCTCCCCCATACAATCGAAACAGTTTTTTGGAATTTTTTCGAAAACCGTGAGTCATATTGAAAAATCTGTTCATTTTGTCCCGGATTGACCCAAACAAAATATAGTCACCCTTGTTGAAATCCACACGGCAACAACAAAAATAAAAAATAAAATTTTTCAGTTTATTGGATTTTTTTTTATTTAGTAAAACTAAATAACAAAATAAATACCCAATTGAAATAACGATTTATAACATGTAATGGACCAATCAAGGAAATAAATGTTACATCAAAATAAATTCATTGTCCTTCTTGTATCTGATTTTTGTCCGGTATCTCATTAATCGTTACACTGAGAGAAATACCCCATTGCGATATTTACAATGATGCATTGTAAATCTTCGCATTGTAAAAACTTTCCCCAAATTGGAAAAGCACGCAATTTTCAATATAAACTTATTGATCTTACATATACATTAATATGAAAACAGGGAAAACTATGTTTTCATGGTAAATTTTACATTGTTTGTTGATGAATTGATATGTACTATTGAAAAACCCAGAGTAAAATACAAAATAATATAAATCATATATCATTTTACATTGAAGATTTGTAAATTTTACAATTTTCCATATCATTTAATACATGTGAGTTAATAAAATCCGAAATTACATTTTTCGACTTTACATTTTTCGACTTACATTCGAAATTACATTTTTCGACTATAAAATCATGCATTTCAACTTATACTTTTATATTTTTGTGAGGTTAATTTTGCATTTTCAAATGTAAAAAGAAAAAAAAGTCGATGTCTTCAGCCGCCATATTTCCCTTTGACATTTGATGGAAACGATTTCGTTTCGAGAATTAAATTTCTTTTTTCAGGCGAATGACTGAAGGATATTGCTTAAAAAGTGGATAGGAGACATTTTTAAAACAGCACAATTTTATTGGCATCAAAATTTCATTGCAAAAGAAAAAATAAATTTGACCGGTAAAATAAAATTAAAGAAATTTTTCATTAAAAACTAAATAATTTGATGGCCCATTAAAATTTGCTTAAATTTCAGATCCAATATTGTCGAAAAATTTTCATGGCAACTAAAATCACGACATGCAATCGGAGGAAAAGTCCATTATAAAATAATACTCCACAAAAAGTTTCGATTAATTTATCGCCATTAGATTTTTCTTGTTCGCTTTCTGTTTACGTTTTAATTTGTTCATCTCTGTTCACTCAACAAGTTATAAGTAAGCATTCGAGGGAGAAAGAAAACGCCGCATATTTGCTGCTTAAAATGCACACCATAGGTATCAATTCGTATGGCAAAATGTTGAATTTACAATGCGACCGTGTTTCACATTGCTCAATGTAAATCTTACAATTTTGCGCAATGGCGCCCTTTTATAGTGGAAACATACGAATTCATATGCGTTTTCTATGACTTTTTCGCTCAGTGTATCAGCAAACACTTCGTCCTTATGTTGTTGACAGATTTCCACATCAGCATCTTGTTTGCTTTGAAATCATGTTCTTAGTTCAAGGGAAAACAACGAGAAAGAGATGTGATAAATACTCGTAATCAGACAATTCATAACATGTCGACAGTAGATGGGAAAAGGGATCAAGACTTAAATCAGATTCAGTCACTTCATGTGAAAAGGATATCCAATGGCCAGAGACATAAACAGACAAAAATTCGAAAATGTTTTCTTATCTCTTGAACAAGTAGCTAAGAGGTTCCTTGAATTTGATATTTTTTCCTGTAGTTACACTGTTGTCCTGAAATTGAAGTGTGTTTTTTTTATTCCGAAATGGTCCTGTCTCCTGTTTTGTTGTCACTTCAAACTTTTTTCTTGACAGTTTTTTTACTCTTCGGATTTTCACGATCCATTTCCCACTTTAGGGTTTCGCTAATGATACCTCAAGACGTTTATGTACCGGTTCTGGCATTTAATAAAAATGGGCCAGATTTGGATAATATTTCGCCTGAAATTTTTTCCTTTTGTTTTGGTTTTTATATTCTACTAGCAGACCCTACGTTGGCAGCTAAAAGTTTTTTGTATAAATTTTAGAATGCCAAAAAAACATAAATAACTTAAAAAGTTTTGGGAAAAAATGTTATCCTTACAGAACCTTTCGTGTCGAATTTTAAAAATCTAATATCGGATTTGTGTTAAGCGATCTTAAACATAATGCCCATTTTCCCGGGGAAAAATGGGAAAAAGGATATTTGCGTTATCCTTACAGGACCTTCCGTTTCGAATTTTGCAAATCTAATACCGGATTCGTGATCAGCGACCCCAAAAACCCCCTTATGCCGATTTTTCCGGGGAAAAACGGGAAAAAGGATATTTGCGTTATCCTTGCAGGACCTTCCGTTTCGAATTTTTGAAAATCTAATACCGGATTCGTGATCAGCGGCCCCAAAAACCCCATAATACCAATTTCTCCGGAGAAAATTGGAAAAAGGACATTTTCGTTATCCTTTCAGGAACTTCCGTTTCAAATTTTGCAAATCTAATACCGAATTCGTGATCAGCGACCCCAAAAACCCCATAATGCAAATTTTTCCGGGGCAAAATGGGAAAAAAGGATATTTATGTTATCCTTTCAGGACCTTCCGTTTCGAATTTTGAAAATCTAATACCGGATTCGTGATCAGCGACCCCAAAAACCCCTTAATACCAATTTTTTCGGGAAACACGGGAAAAAGGACATTTGCGTTATCCTTACAGGACCTCCCGTTTCGAACGACCCCAAAAACCCCCTTATGCCGATTTTTCCGGAGAAAAAAGGGAAAAAGGATATTTTCGTTATCCTTACAGGACCTTCCGTTTCGAATTCTAAAATTCCAACAGCAGAGCCGTGATCAGCGACCCCAAAAACCCCATAATGCAAATTTTTCCGGGGAGAAATGGGAAAAAGGATATTTTCATTATCCTTACAGGACCTTCCGTTTAGAATTTTGAAAATCTAATACCGGATTCGTGATCAGCGACCCCAAAAACCCCATAATGCAAATTTTTCCGGGGAGAAATGGGAAAAAGGATATTTTCATTATCCTTACAGGACCTTCCGTTTAGAATTTTGAAAATCTAATACCGGATTCGTGATCAGTGACCCCAAAAACCTCATAATGCAAATTTTTCCGGGGAGAAATGGGAAAAAGGATATTTTCATTATCCTTACAGGACCTTCCGTTTCGAATTTTGAAAATCTAATACCGGATTCGTGATGAGCGACCCCAAAAACCGTAGAATGCAAATTTTTCCGGGGAGAAATGGGAAAAAGGATATTTTCATTATCCTTACAGGACCTTCCGTTTCGAATTTTGAAAATCTACATAGCTAAAAACCTGCTCCTGGCAACGCAGATCATTTTGCAAGAAACCGCGTAAAAATCGGTCCAGTCGTTTTTGAGTTTTGTAATCACAAACAGACAGACAGACAGACAGACAGACAAACAAACATCCATTTTTATATATATAGATACTAGCTTGCATACCCATCGTTGCCGGGTTAAGTTTTTTGCATAAGTTTTAGAATACAAAAAAAACTGGAAAGAACTTAAAAACTTTTGAAAAAAATCAGGACTCTCCGTTGCGAATTAGTCTAACACCAGATTCGTGATCAGCGACCCCGAAAACCCCCGAGTGAAACTTTTCAGCCTCCTATTGAGCAGGATTCATGGCGAAAATCACGGTTTAAAAACACCCAAACCCCCTTTACCCCCTGTTCACCACCTTAGTGGTAAAATTTCGGAAAACCCCACCTTAGTGAGCGCCTACGTGATGGTTAGGACATACTGTGAAAGTTTCAAATTTCTAGCTACAGGGGTTTGGGCTGGGCGTTGATGAGTGAGTGAGTCAGTCAATCAGGTTAAACGATTTTATATATATAGATGATATACATATCATATAGGAGTATATTAGATTTAGTATGCCGCTCGTAACCCATCGAACCAATCATCGGACACAAAAATGAACTACACCAGAGTAGACATGGGTAACGCAGTAAAATTTCGTGCGCTGATACAGTAGCGCAAGCGCAGTACACTGTATCAGCGCAGTGAGTTAACGCAATTGCGCCATATGGCGCACCGGTTAGAACCATCGTCGGCTGCGCTTTTTTGCCGCGCTGTCATTTCGTTGTGTGGTGAAACAGTAAATTTTTCGATCAAGAGGAGCACCTCCCCCTTGTACAACCCTTTCCTACACTGTCCGATTATAAGATAATGTTCCTGGTGTTGAATTAAACACAAAACAAAAAAAAACATAACAAAATTATGTTTTGTATGGTGATATTCGTATCAAAATTCGCACAGTTGTATAAAAATTCCACTTTGAAGTCAAATTTTCCAATAAGATTTTTTAAAATTTATTCCAATCGGTTTTGTTGTTTAGGAGTTTTGTGTATAATGATATCCTAAATAACTTTTGTTCTGGAACTTTTTCGATAAGATGCACCGTTTTTCAGATATTCGCAAAAAACGACTAAGATTCTGAAGACGAATCGAAAAAATTTCCCCAACAGTTGGTTCAATAACCAAGTTGTGTCGTTTGACTCAATTGCGTTATGTGCGCTATTGCGCCACTAAAATTTTTATTCGCATATCAGCGCACATAGCGCAGTGTACTGTATCAACGCAATGGCGCAACGCAGCGCTGCGTTACCCATGTCTACACCAGAGTGTTAGAGATGACAAAAAAAATTTGTGTAGTTGCGTTTCTCGTAAA
Source organism: Chrysopilus asiliformis (assembly GCA_964034945.1). Taxonomy (NCBI): domain Eukaryota; kingdom Metazoa; phylum Arthropoda; class Insecta; order Diptera; family Rhagionidae; genus Chrysopilus; species Chrysopilus asiliformis. The sequence continues at coordinate 88,375,250 of OZ035960.1, read as the reverse complement.
TAATTTCATGAACGGGAAAAATTGGACTATTCCTTCCCCCCTCCCCCTTATAAATGAAACAGTTTTTTGCAATTTTCTCGAAAACGATGAATCACACTCAAAAATTTATACTGGTAAAATGTTTCTAGAATAGAATTTTACATAACTTCTCCATACATCAAAATTCAGTTGGACCACTCCTTCCCCCTCAATATAAATTGGATGCGTTTTTTCTATTTGTTTCTTCGAAAACGGTGCACAGTATTGACAAATTTATAAAGACGAAATGTCTTTAGAATATTATTTTACATAACTGTTCCACACATCAAAATCCAGTTGGACCACTAGTTGTTTTCTCGAGTTTTTATTATATGGATAATTCTTCCTATCGATATGACAAAGACATTTATCAAATCGATAAAAACAAGATCATATTTAAAGAAAATTTGTCTATTGGACAAAAATTTTGTAGCAAGTTGGACAAAATATTTCTTTGAGTGTGTATATTGTCAAATAAAACTGCTGGAAAATCGACCCGTTACAATTTGCGGAGCACTCCAGTATTTTGATGTCAGAATTTCAGTTTTCGAGCCACCATGGACAGCACAGTCCGTGTTCAAAATGTCTGGTAAAAAATATTTTTAAAAAATCAAAGTAAGTACAGACTTACAGTTCTCAAACGCGATTTAACCCGAACACCCTTAGAATGCATAAGCCATAAGTTTTTTTAAAAAAGGCACATTTAAATTCTAAGAAGCTGAAAAACTCAACCTAGAAGTTTTAAAAGCATCGAGCATTCTTTTTTTAAACCACTTGCAAAAATTGACAATGTTTAACCCATTAACGCTCGGTGTTCTCAAACGAGTACACCGGATATAATTTAGGCACAAATTTTTTTTCCAGAATTTCCTTTTTATTTTGTTTATTTTATAAGAATAAATTGGTTTTTGTGTTTAAAATATTCAGTGGTTTTCTCATGGGCATTAATGGGTTAAACTAAATAGTTTCAAACCAAAAATAGTCGAATGACTTTTTGCAAATAAAACCCAAATTTTCCTCCGTGTACCGATTTTTGATGCAAAAGTTTAATTTAATTACTTTCCCGAAAATTTTCGCTATGCGCAATAAAACATTAAAATCATGTTTTATATTTTGAAACCACCTTCAGTTTCAGTTTGAAAATAGAAAACATCATCCCTCGCAAAAAAAAATAATTTATTACCGTAATTAGTCGACCAAACCTTCTTTTAATTTCAAATGAAATCATAACTATGAGAATTTATTACAATTAGATGAGTTATTAGCTGAATAAATTATTGAAATCTTAGAATATATCGTTTTATGCATTTAAATAAGTTGAATGTCGTGCAATAATTTTTTCCTCGCTCGGATAAAATCATAGAAAATTTATTTGATTTTTGAGATTATTTTCGGGGAAGGGTTTTCTATTGTCATAGTATCATTCACTTAACGGTAAAATTGGTTTTGTAAAGAGTTTAAAAGCATAATTTCGTCATGTATTACATTCAGCAATTAATACGCCTTCATCGCCATACCATTCCATGACAACATTTCGCTATGGTTCTAGACTAGACTAAAGTTTTTCCACCAGCAAAAGTCTTTGAAACAGAAATTGCATCAAAAATCGTTGAAGACTTTATTGTTTACCTGCGACTAGGTGATTTTGTCGTCCGTTTAGAGTAAGTTTTATGACAAAATCCCAACATTCCCGATCCCGTAACTTCTTGGACTAACAGAGACAAAAATTACTTCGTCACGGAGACACCCACATATGTTGAGGTATTGTGGAACGATTTCGGTTCCTTGTCCCGACAAATCATCGACGAGCTGTCCAGGAGGCAGTACTGGATGAGCCCCAAGGGCCACTTTTAGCTCAGTGTGGCAATCGTTCGCCATTAACGGGATCTCTAGTTACCATGGATTCTAAAAGATACTCGCGAAAAGTCGCTTCAAATCATATTTTATGTAAATAGGAAACGTTTTGACGGCTCCATTCAACGATTTTTTAGCTTGCACCTAAATTCTGTCTAACATAGAGCTGAGTTGGGGCGACATGTTTGTTTGGGGGCCCCGTTTTTCTATGTTGACGCGGTGACGCCTTCTGTCACAATTTTCCGCATTTAAATTCAGTTTCTTCGATTTATTTACGCCAAATCGTTTCAGTCCCATGGCATTTTCGTTATAAACTAATGGAAATTTGCATATTATTACAATGTAGACTCATATTTGAAAGTTTTACCTCTTTGCTCAATGATGATTACCTGGCGAAATAAAAATGTCAGTCAAATGCTGGGAAAGAAAGTCTTTCATGTCTTTTTGTCATCCGCGGTGCTGAATTGGGCTTCACTTTATAACTCCTCCTGTTTGCTTATCATCGTCCAAATACTCACGGTAATTAAAATCTGCACGGCAAGAACCGCTCAAATCAACATGGCGGACGAACAACGTCAAACGGCTAGCGGTCGGTCCCGCTAATGCACGAAAAGTGAAGAAAATTTCCTTGATTTTTATTTCAATGTTCAATTCTTTCTTGGCATCGCATGGGATCTCGTGTGAACTGAAAATAAAATAGCTTCGGTGACCTTAGAAATTAAAAAAGGCAGACTCGGTCAGATTCACCTGGCCGCCATTTACCATCCGCGATATATAATGTAGCGTTTTTAACGGTTTCGCTATGGTAAAATGTCAAATTCTCTAAAACGTCGTCCACTTCATGTTGACGGCAGCATGAAATTTAACACAAAACGACAGAAAGAATTCGATGATAAATGAAAATTGAATTTCAAGGAATAATTTGCTGTGCTTCGAAGCCTTTGCTAAATGCTTACTGTTACGGTTTGATTTGAAAGATGAAATGAATAATTAAAAAGTGAGAAAAGCATAAGAAAAGCTACAATTGCCAGGGGCCAATCGTCAAATATATAATATATGATGACGGAGAAAATGTTTATTTTAAAAAATCCATTTGTATAGGAGAGGGGGAAAGGAGGGGTCGATTGGATTTTGATGTATAAACAAGTTATGTAAAATTATATTCTAAACAGATTTTCCCTTAATAAATTTTTCAATACAACCACCACTTTCGAGGAAATGAAAAAAAAAGTATTCAATTTGTAAAAAAAGTATTCAATTTGTAAAAAAGTATTCAATTTGTATGAAATGAGTAGTCCAACTGGATTTTGATGTGCAAATAAGTTATGTAAAATCATATTCTAAACAAATTTCGTTATTATAAATTTTTCGACACAATGCATAGTTTGAGAAAGCAGGAAAAAAGTATTCCACTTGTATGGGAGAGGGGGGAAGCAGTGGTCCGATTAGATTTTGATGTATGGATGAGTTATGTAAAATCCTGTTTTAAACACATTTTAACTCTATAAAGTTTTCAATATGACTCACCGTTTTCGAGAAAATTCCAAAAAACTGTTTTGATTGTATGGGGGAGGTGGTACGGAATGATCCGATTTTCCCCGTTTAAGAACTTAGCCCATGAAAAACGCAACTGTATAAATTTCAAGTTTCTAATTCAATTCTTTCGAATATTAAAGATAAACAGAAAAAACAGACAGACAGTCAGACGGACAGACAGTCAGACGGCAGAGAGTCAGACGGACAAGCCAATCTGGCCAATCTGGCAATTATTAAAAACCCGTATGGTGACAAGGCATTGTTCGAAGTTTAAGTTAACGGCGAACAGTTGTATCAAAATTCCACTGTGAGATCAAACTTTTCAACAAGATTTTTTTAAATTTATTTCAATCGAATTTGGGAGTTTTATGTAGAATCATATCCTAAATAACTTTAGTTCTTACACTTTTTTGATGAGATGCACCGTTTTTGAGATATTCACAAAAAACGTTTTCGTTCGTATGAAGGGTACCCCCAATTTTTGCACATTAACGAACTTAGCCTTGCATTTTACGAAAAACGAATTTGCGTAAAATTTCAAGACTAGCTCAATCCGTGCGACCGCAGTCCGCGCTACAGACGGATGGACGGACGGACATGCAAAATTCAATTTTTTTTATCATTCTAAGCACAATGGTGTGTGTGATGACGGGATCTTGGCGTTACAAATGGTAAGGCAAATTTAAGATACCCCTTGGTATCACCATACGGGTATAAATATCAGTTGTATCAATACAAAACTGCAATATTTAGTTTCGGAAAAAATATGTGGAAAGTAATATTTTTTCAAGAACCGTTAAAGATGCGTAAAAACCGTTAAAATAAAAAATGCTGTAAATTTTATTTCCTACAAATTTAGTTATAAGAATTTTTTCACAAAAGTCCATGGTTTTCAAGAGAATTTCAAAAAACTAATTTTTTTTTCAAATATCTTGATAAACGTTCGAGATATATAATAACTTTAAAAACCGTATGCGTAGGTGTACGTTTTTTGAAAGGATCAGTTCCCTAAAACAGGTTTTATCAATGTTCGGCTTCCTGTCCTGAAATTTTCTGTCGTGGTAAACTCTAAATTTCTTTCTCTCTCTTTCTCTCTCTCTCTCTCTCTCTCTCTCTCTCTCTCTCTCTCTCTCTCTCTCTCTCTCTCTCTCTCTCTCTCTCTCTCTCTGGGCACTACAACCGTTTTCCGTTCCGGTCTTGGCCTGCCCCAATGTCTCTCGCCAGAGGACCCAGTCACGTGCCGATGTTTTCCATTTTTGCATACCAAAAAGTTACGCTTTTACGCTTTCTATATTTGCGACTAAATTTTAAAATTTTGACTTTCCGCTAAAATTGTTATTATTACTACAAGATTACGGATAGTAACCCATTTAACCAGAGAGTGCGAAATGATGCAGATAGAAATCAATCAGTATATGAAAAATACCAACAACAAAAATTTCTTTTTGTTTTTACATATTTCCTGTACCTATACATTTTACTGACAAATACATTGTTTTTTTTTTTAAATCGCGCATTCTAGGGTTAATTCATTAATTCATAGAAGAAGAAAAAATAAGAAAGGTTCAATTTATTCCTTCAGTTGTTATTTAAAATCAGATAAATATTCTTTTTAACATAATTTAGTTCTCTTCACCTTTTCCCGTCATTAAAAAATTACCCTTCTAGCCAATCAAAATATTTTGTAAAATTCAGCTGTCTGCAGTTATAAGGGTTAACTGTCAATTCGTAGAAAAAGTCAATTTATCTGGGGGTGCATCTGGCTAAGAGTATCAAAAGTGAGCCCTATGGGGTCCCAATCAAATGTTTTACGATCGATATTTGAAACAGTGACACCGGTCATCTACGACTCGTTGTCTATTATGACGTAACAAAATTTATTGCCTTGAATTTTTAGCCCACGATTCAATTATTGATAAAAATGACAAAACACGAACACGCCATGAGGAACGAAAAAAGGGTCGTTCTATTCGAATAAAGGATAACCTGATAAGTGGTTAGACATTTTTCTAAGCGTTTATTTCTTTAAAAAGGTGTTAATCGTTCGATCGCAATCGGCCGTGCCTTCCTTCAATCGACCATCGATTGGACTGATCTTCACACGAGATCAATTCGAATATTGTGGGGACGAGGAGAGGGTGATTAGAACTCCTACCTTAAATTATCGAGGAATTTCCATTTCGAACAATAAAATCCAAAGTAATTAAATGTTTTTTACTTCTTCTCTTTCAACTATTCTGAAAGATTCTCCACGCCCCAATGGTGGCATCACTGCGAAACTTTGATCGTGAAGATTCTTATGCGATGTTCAGAAGTTAATTTGAAAAATGCCTGCTTGAAACACTCAAAATGACATCATTTTGTTGTATTCTCGATCTTTTTTGTTTAATTTCAAAAAAATCATGCACTAAGTTTAAAATTTTTTTAAATGTTTTTTTTTAAATAGAAAATATTATAAAAACACAAAAATGTTATAAAAACAGAAAAAAACAATTTACGTGAAAAACGTCGTTAAAAAATAAGATATAAAAATTTCAAAATTAATATTTTATAAGAATAACATGGTGTATCTTTCTGTTAGCATATAACTCAATAACAACTGAGCCGATTTGGACGAAATTTTAGGGACACATTCTTAATATTAATGCCGGAGAGTATTGGCTAAATCAAGTTCCCCTCCCTTCTGACCCCCTTCCTGAATAATCGTATTTTAAGGAAAATTTGCTTATCCAAAAATCTGTTCCACTTCCCTATGATTCCCCCCTCCGACTATCTCCCGGGTTTCTAAAAGGATTTTGATTTAATTTTAGAGCTAAGCCTCAAACCCAATGCTAAGTCAAGCGTAGATCCGCAGAGAGGTGTGGTGGAAAACAAAGCCGAGTTAGACCTTAAGCAGGAATTACAATGTCCCGACAGCAACAGCGACAGCGACAGCGCCAGCAAAATGATTTAATTGGCTGAGAGTCCTCTGACGTCATAGTGTCACTGAAAAAATTCTCGCTGTCGAGTTTCATTTTTTTTATACTTTCAGTCAGAGCTTAGGCGAAGACCCTTTAATGCCGAAGCACAGCTCAGGATTGTCGGAAGAACGAAAGGAGATTTCGGTTTATGTTCTCCTTGGACTTCTGCGGGTTATAGTCCTGGGGGAACACATCGGATGGCAAATCGTTCCAAAGTCTTGTTGTTCGCGGAATAAATGAACCCCTAAACTTTACTGTACGAAAACGGGGAGGCTCAAGAAAGAAGTCGTGCGCGCGTGCAGCTGCACGAGAGGGTCTAGGGAAAATATACCGTGGAGCAATAAGTTGGGAAATTTCAGTGGAACATTTCCCATGTGTTTCATTTCTAATCCTACTTGTAATTTCGCTGTCCTTGATGCGCAGCAAACAATTACCCGACAGCTTGTGTTCTGTAGCTTCAGTTGCTGTCGCTAGCGCTGTTGCTGTCATTATCGCTGTTGCTATTGCTGTCGTTATCACTGTTGCTGTTGCTGTCATTGTTGCTGTCGCTATCGCTGTTTCTGTCGCTGTTGCTATTGTTTCCGGCTATTAAAATTGAGCCTAAATCTAAAAAAAAATGTTCCGCAAAGTGATCAAGAACATGGCTTTCATATAAAAATAAATTTCGTTCGGTAAAACCACCTTAAAACCAATTCCTTGTGAAAAACGTCATTAAAAAATACTGCTTCTTAAAAATATCTTATGTAAGAAATTTAAAAAAAAACAGTTTTTAAATTTAAAAAAATACTACTTTTGATGTTTTCAAAACATTTACGATTCACCTTCACTAATTTTAGTATAATGTTCCAAACTCAGCATCAAACTTTACAGAAAACATCGAATTTCCCGTAAAGATGTTAAATGACGAAGCAATCAGAATCCAGCATTCATACGGATGTACTCAAAGTACCATCACCATACCAATCATAGAAATAAAAAGTATTTCTCCACATGTTCAGTTAAAAGAAAAAAATTAATGACAAACAATTACCCGATCGGAGGCTTAAAGTACTTTTGATGTTCGGTTCTTGTTTTGTCATTGCCGGCATATGAAATTACTTCAAGTAGGATCCCATCATCATCGGCATCGTCATTATCAACATTGGTTAGCATCAGTGCTAATAGAAACCATTTGCAAAAATTGATCTGCAGATCATTGAATTCCTCCTTCTGTAAAACAGTCAACTAAACGCCATCATCAACTATTTTCGGATCGAAAAATACAAGAATCTTCTTTAATTTTTCTTATTGATTTTTTTTCTTACGCCGAAAGAACTAAGAAATGATAATCAAAGGTACGAAGATCGTTTAGTGATCTTAAGATTCATATTTTACCTTTTTCAGTCTTGTGGCGGTTAACTGTTGACTGGTTTTTTTGTGTTGATAGTCGATTGTTGTTGGTTTTTTGAGGTTCGCCTTAAAAAAAAAGGTTCGGTGTACAGCCTTCTCAATGGGTTAGCAGTAATGTGGGCGTAAAATTACAATCATTCCAGTGCCAACAGACATCAATTTTACATTCGCGTAGATTTCATTCTGATCAGTGAATGCTGCGATCACTGAATGATCATCGATATGAGAGGTAATTTCAGGAAAAATTTCAGAGATTTTCTGAAGATGTGTTTCCATTTATTGGCAAAAATATTATAATTTACAATAGAACCTCGATAAATCGAAAACTAAATTTTTGGAAATTTAACACTAGATTGCCCAAGGAAGTCAAGCAGTCAAAATGACTGCTTTTGGTAATATAGGTATAACACATATATATATACCGGAAATGAAGGAGGGGGGATGTAACTACAATTATTAATAAACGCATTTATATGTATGTTGTACAAAAAGTCACAAAATTCTAACAAATTGTGTCATTATATACATAATTGTTTTTCTGATTGAAATTAAAAAGCAGTCAAAATGACTTGCTTGGGCAATCTAGTATTAAAAACCAAAACCAGAACCACACTAAAAAAAACTTTTGGTTTGCATCTCTGAAGTTGATATTCAAAATTCTTGCTTCTTGATAGTAAAAATCTAAATCTCGAACTATTGTAATCCCGCCCTTAATATTGCAGTCTTGAAAAAATACCATCTATGCATTTTGTCGAATTGATTATTTTTTGCTGTAGCAAGATTTGTCATTTAGTTGGATTTCTGCATGTTCGATGCGCACCCGTTGAGTTCCATTTGTCAAACAAATTGATGTCGCACATTTGTTGCATTGCTCTTCTTTGACTGGCACAAAAGTTGCATGCAATATTCGCCCATTATATGCTTTTATGGCTGTGCGTTTATTGATGATGATGCTTCGTTTTAACAACGATTTTTTTTTTACTTTTTTCCTCTTCTTGTTTATTTTAAAGTTACAGCAATATGAATAGTATTAAAATATGACAGAAATGACTTTTGCCATATTTGGTTGCGCAGAAGGTGGTTGGGAAATATTTTATGAATTCACAAAATCGCTTTATTTAAGTCATGATGTACAATAGGAAAAGGAAATTGCATTTAACTTGAGGCACTTCTAACAAAATTTATTACATTTTGTAGTTATTCAAAATTTGATAATTTGAGGAAAATGTTTTGAGAAAAATTTCCAATAATTGCCAAAAATGTAAACTTTTTATTCAATTAAAAAAAACACAAAGTTGTTTTAATTTCCATCAAAAGCTACCAACAATATAAATACATTATGAAATTTGAAAAAATATATTGACACTAACGTATTTTTCCTTTTTCAATAAGTTTGAAAAATGTACATCTAGTCGATAGTTCCCTTTGGGTACAAATCTTGGTATGATATATGGTGGTATCACAACATCAGTAAAAGATATGTTACCCTAAAACATTTTTAATTATTATAACATTTAAATTTTACTGATTTCACTTACCCCAAGTGGGCACTTACTACAGCAAAAAGTGCATTTTTCTTTTAAATCACTCAAAGTAAGTTTCAACGCTGTTGACATCACATCACCAGATAAAAGTTTACAAATATCAACTTCGAAATTTACCCCCCATTGTTTAAATGTTGATGAATCTTTTTTAAAAAGTATCACTTTAGCCTAAAAATGAATAAAAATGTAAAATTCACTCAAGCAAATTTTAATTAAATTCAATTTTTTTTAATAAAATACTACTTACATAAAATGTTGATACTGGTTGAGTGAAGTAACAATGAAATGTTAATAAATTTATACCCTGCCGACTTTTGGTTACTGCGCAAAAAGAATTTTGGCAGTATTTAAGATTTGGTTTACATTGAAGTTTTTTCGCCGATAAAATTGTTCCATCCTGAAATAAAAGAAATCATAAGAAATTTCGTATTAAAATTCGGGACGTTTTTTACACAAAATGAAAACAAGACTAATAATAGAAAACATTTTTTAGTTGCCTCCATTTTTGTGAGTTTAAAAAATGTCTCAGAGGATTTTTCAACTTGAATTGTTCAACTATTCCAGTTGACTAAATTTTAAATGAGCACCGAACTTATATTTTTTTTTTATCATTTGATTAAATCTGATTTTTATATGAAAAACAACATTTTTTAAAACACGATCATGTAATTTACTTGATTATCCCAAAAAAAAATTTTTTTTTTGTAAAATTAGCGTTCAAATCAGAAATTTTGTGTGCTGATAAGAAATATTGCTAGATCACTGTACGTGACGTTTCGAAAAAAGTGGATTCGTGCACTTTGTATCAAGCGTTTTCAGAAAATACACTGAGGGAAATCGGGTATGTAAAGGGTGTTTTTTTAGACGTGTGGTTTTCAAGAAGAAATAAAACGCATATAATTTAATGTTATGGCCAAGAGTTTAGCTTTATTATAAAGATAAGGGTCTGCCATTATGTTTTAAAAATGATTTCGGGCAAGTGGCCGCCGCGGCTGGCTCGAATAAATTCCAGCCGAGAGGCCCAATTTTCGACCACTTTTTGCAGCAATTGGGGCCGTATGTCAGCAATAACGCGCCGAATATTCTCTTCCAAGGCGTCAATCGTCTCGGGTGTAGACAAGCGACTTCACATAAAAGTTTCCTTCAATAAATTGATTGTTTCGTTGGCTGTATGGCATGTAGCGCCGTCTTGTTGGAACCAAAGGTCGTCCACATCAACATCCTCCAATTCAGGCACGAAAAAGTCATTAATCATGGCTATATAGCGTTCCCCATTGACTGTAGCATTATGGCCGGCTTCATTTTTGAAGAAATATGGACCAATGATTCCCTCTGCCCATAGAGCACACCAAACAGTGACTTTTGAGGATGTAACGGCGTCTGAAGAATGGCTTGTGGATTACCATCCCTCCAAATGCGACAATCTTGCTTATTGACGTACCCATTCAACCAAAAGTGAGCTTCATCGCTGAACAAAATTTTCTTGTGAAAATCGGGATCGGTGGCCATCTCATTTTGGGCCCATTCACCGAACGTGCGACGCGCTTGATGGTCGTTTGACGAAATGGCAAACCAACAACTGTCAAAAAGACCAACTCCGAAAAAAGTAGGGCCAGATTGAAAACCACACGTCTAAAAAAAACACCCGGTAGTAAAATCAAGATTTTATTTTTATAGCCGTATGGTGAAACCAAAGGGTATATTAGATTTGCCTTACCGTTTGTAACGCCAAGATCCCGTCATCACACATAAAAATGAATTACACCAGTTTGTTTACAACAATAAAAATAATTAATTTTTGCATGTCCGTCCGTCCGTCCGTCTGTCCGTCTGTGGCGCGGATAGCGGGCGCACGGATTGAGCTACAGACTTGAAATTTTGGGCAGATCCTTTTCGTAAAATGCGAGGCTAAGTTCGTTAATGGACAAAAATGTACCATTAGGGGGGGGGGGGGGGGGGGGGCATACGAACGAAAACGTTTTTTGCAAATATCTCTAAAACGGTGCATCTTATCAAAGAAGTGCAAGGACAAAAGTTATTTAGGATATGATTCTACATAAAACTTCCATACATCAAAATCCGATTGGAATAAATTTTAAAAGATCTTATTGGAAAGTTTGACTTCAAAGTGGAATTTTGGTACAACTGCTCGAATTATGATACGAATATCACCATACGGGTTTCAATAATTGCCAGATTGGCAATTATAGCTTTTGTTATGTTTTTAACACTAAACATACCATAACCGGTCTTTTGATCGTTTTTGCGCACTTGACTTCATGACTTTTTCTATTTGTTATATACACTTAATATCTGTACCCCAGAGGTAAACAGTCGTAACTGCCAAAACCGCGATTTTGGGGTTATTGTTGTAACTACATTGTGGGGACGTATATATTATATCAACTAATATTTTGTTTAAACAATGTCCTAAAATAAAATAAACTACAAAAGTTTCAATGATTACCGAAAATCATACATAATAAAAAGTTTGCAATTCCGAACTAAAAATGGCTCTCCTGTAAAATTTGCAAAATGTCAGTTACGACAGTTTACCTCTGGGGTACAGATATTCTATTATTTTTTCAAAAAAAACATTTTTCAAAAAATTGTTTGGAAGGTATGCTAACATTATACTTTTCCAAAAGTCTCGTAGAGCTCATTTACAAAAATTTCATGTCTGTAGCTTAACGCGTTCTCGAGTTATTTAAGATACGGAAAATGGACAGACCGATAGACAGATACACGGACATCCCCATAATTTTGCCAGAAACGGATTTCGTACTGATCAGAATTTTCCGTTCTCGAGTTGATCTCCGTCAGGAATACAATACTTTCCCTCTATAGCAAAGGAAAGTAAAACTACAAAATAAAGTCGATAAAAACTATTATCAGGTCCTCATTCAATTTTTTTTTGAAATTTCAAACTAAATCATGTGAACTCGACATGACTTCGAATTTTGGTACAAAAACACGTGAAGTAATAAAAAATGATTTTTTTTCGAAACACTTTTTAACGGAATTTTATCTTGCCGTATGGATTAATTTTACTTTACCACAAAATCATCTTTTTAGCCATTTGTACCAAAATCTCATTATTTCTGGAGGTATTATTATGAAATTTTCATTACTCGTTTTTAAACTGTCTAAAATTATGATTTTCTAATAAAATTCTAATAAATAATTTCATCCATCATTGAACATTTATTTTACTTTAAAATTAAATTTAAAAAAATACAATCAAGAACCCGCAGACACTAATTTACCTTCTTCTAACTACGAAAACGAGAAAAACAAACAAAATGCAGCATAAGACTGATTATGTTGCTAAATCTTCAGATTAAGAGAATTTTCTCATAATTGCGAATAAGCCAATGGCGGGATTAGCTGCAAAATATAGAAGATAAGTTATGACGCTGACTTCTTGATTTCTTTCTTAAAGAGTGCCTAAGAAAATATTAAATGGACGCTGTTATGATAAAATCAACAAAATTAATTTTTCAATGTTGCTAAGACTTTAATAGAATTTCAAAATTTTTACAATACTTTTTTCCCATTTTAAAATCATTACTAGTTTAAGAGTATCCTAAGAAAACAATAAAGAATAGTAAAGAAACTTGAAAAAATATTTTTTGATTGAGTAAAAACGTCTTTAGTTCATGGAATGTAAATTTGGTAGGTATAGGTAAGTATTTTGAAAACTCCTAATCTGAAAATCTAATTTTAGTGGAGAGCCGGGAGCCGCCTCCAGTCCAGTAAAAATCGTCCAAAAAGGCTTTTTATAGGTTCCTGAATCCAAAGAAATTTGGACGAGTCCTGAGTGCAAAAACAATGCATTTTAGTGGGTGGAGGTTAGGACGATCACTGACCCCAAAAATAAAAAAGTGGCTCAAAATACATTTTGAGTGCTCCGGCATCCAAAAAAATACATTTTAGATGTTTGTTTTCAGTACCGTAGGAATGTTTTGAATTGGGGTGGGCCAAAAAAGAAAGAACTTTTTTTTAGAAAGAACTATTCGAGAGATACCTTTTGGCGTTTACAGTTTTAAAATCGGCCAGAAATAAAAAAAAATATGGCCTTTTGTAGTTGTTGCGAAAAAAAATTTTGAAGGGCTCTCGGGTCTCCCCTATGACCGAGCGACTATTTTTTGTTTTTTTGTTTTTGAATCCATTTGACCGCACAAAACCAGGAAAAAAATATTGAAGATACTAGCGAACCGCGCCCGTAAAGTAAAATTTTACAAAAAGGGAAAACATGCAGGAAATTTTGTTTACTTTGTATTAAAAAATTCCTAAAATTTTGCCCTTTACCATTATCCGCTATTTTTATTCTTTCTCGAGATATTTTCATTAAAAAGTGAAAAATTCGGTTTTTGAGAATTTCGTGCAAATTACTCTTGGTTTTTCGTAAAAACACAACCAAAAAGAAATTAAGGGTATTAAAATTATCTACATTTGACCGTAAATCGATACATTTTTAACGCTATCGAGATATTTCAGATTTCAAACTAAAAATTTAATGTTTTTATGTAAACTAATGTTTTATTCACCGGGTTATAGTGTCAATTGCGCAGGAACGTAGAGGGATGCAGAAATTTGGTATAAGAAAGTCATGTGCTGTTCATATTAAATATTTTCATTTAAATTTTTGAAGAAAATTATATTCTTTTTACACTGTAATCCCACGGGTAGAGTACCTAACCTTTACAGCTTTTAATTTTTTCCAAATTATGCAGTCCAGTGCCCACAAACAGCCATCCTAGTGACCTATTCTATTCTCAAAGATCAATCTCTTCATCTCAAGTGGAAATTCTTTGGATTTATTAAAGAAAACATTCTTAAAAGTGAAAATTACAAGGTTTTAATAGAGGCTGAAGTGTCCACTTAAATGTCATGACAAGTGCCCTACAGTCGACGGTATTTCAATGCAGCAATACAATAAAAACCCCTAGAAAATGTACTGTACGTAAGTATGGCATTAGGGAATTCTCGCTGTTATTAATTCAGAATTTACACAAAAAAAAATATCTTATTCACGCTTCCCTGTCACCTTAAAAATACTTGAAAGATTCCCAACAGCCAAATTACAACGACAGATACGTCCACAAAACAGAACACCTGGATTAAGAAAATTGTCTCTCAAAAGGGTCTTGTAATCCTGTAGCATTCGATGGTATTTATTAAAGTGAAAAATATTCTTAACCGACAATTTCGCAATTAAACAGATTTTTATCAACTATGAGATGTCATGTCGGGTGTCACACGAATCAAATTTTTTTACTATTAGTATTAAGAAATTTTTCTTCGGGAATTTTTCTTCCATCGGGTTCTGTGTAAATTTCACTAAGTGAATGTATTAATTACTTGATTAGCGCTGCTTCTGCTTAATAACATGGTATGGTGAAAACATTTTATAATGTTTATTATGTTGCTTCGGATCTATGTCACAGTATAAGCATAAATGTCACCTTCGATAATACAAAAACGCTGTAAAGTTTTTATTGAAGGTAATTTATTGAAAATGTTTACTACTTCTTATAATTATCCGTAAAGATGGTGTCTTTATACTCGATCCTAGTAAAATTATTACTTTTTGCTCAACTTGACCAATTGTTAATGTTTTTTTATTACGTTTTCGTTATTGATTTTGCCGTAAGATTTCGCGATTATATGGGGATATGTTTGTTCGTTTATTATCTGGAAAGCATCGTTTTATGGTTCGAATGGAAATCTGTTAATTAACCGATTAAATTGTCATAGTAAAGTATATTGAGTCTTTTTCCTGTACCACATAAATTATGTCGTTTAAACATCATAGTGTCAATTTTTTTTAATGCTTTACTATGCACTTACCTAAAGTAAAATTTTGCTACGCTGATTTTATAATTTAAAATTACAACAAATTTTTTTTGTGTATGAATTTCTTAAAATCCATTGTAAAGCCTTTTTTAAAAAAAAAAATCTATAGTAATAGCATTATAAGAGCTATATGGCATAACCAGAAGTGTAGCGTTGCCACATTGCGCATATTTTGAAAACAAGGAATCAAATTTAGATGGTTTATTCCTTCTAGAGGGTCTTTCAATAAGGATGCTCAATTTTTAAATGTAAATAAATTTTTTTTTTTTTTGAAAAAGTATGTTATGGCATTAAGTATGGAATATAACGTCGTTCAAATGTCCGCCGCGGCTTTGCTTGGTGGCAAGTATTCGGGAGATTCAATTTTCGATGACTTTGTCGCATAAATCTGGCTGAATTTGCTGGATGTCGTTCGTTATGTTGGCTTTGAAGTCATCGATTGTTTGCGGTTTATTCGCATAGACCTGCGATTCAAGATAGCCCCAAAGGAAGAAGTCTAAAGGCGTTCAATCAAACGACCTCAATGGCCAGTTCACGTCGCCGCCGCGTGAGATAACCCTGGAATCGCTCGTGCAGAATGTACATCGTAGCATGCGCTGTGTGGCATGTAGCGCCATCCTGTTGGAACCTGTTGAACCGTTCTGATCTGTTGTGCTTCGGCAACAAGGAGTCTTCCCCTAAGCTCTGGCTGAAACTATAAAAAAAACCACTTGTTGTTGGTATCCATATCGTCCAGTTTAGGCCACAAGAAGTTGCTTATAATCGATCTTTAGCGCTCGCCGTTAACGGTTATGGCAATCAATACGTTGAAAGTTTCACCATATACAAAATCAATTTTTAATATGAAAAATCAAATTAGTTTCCTCTGTTATAGTGGACGGAGATCGACTCGAGAACGGGGCAGATAGAAACTTTCTGACGAAATCCGTTTCAAGCTAAATTATAAGGATGTCCGTGCATCTGTCTGTCAGTACGTCGCGTCGGTCTGCCGGTCTGTCTGTCTGAATATTTAAAATCATCATTTTAAATTGCCCCGCTTTAGTGAAGCAAGAAATGAGCAAAAGTGCAAACCAGAAAATCGATTAAGTTCTCAGGTTTACTTTGAAATTAGAAAACATATGTGCCGAAAAAAACACTTTTTCTACAATTTGCAAAGACCCTTTATGCACTTGTTACAGCTGATTTACAGCAACCCTACCGAGTATGACTACAAATTTTTACTCGGGCGAAGAAATGTTTCGTTAAAACATTATAGAGTACACATAACCCATTGAGTATATTGGAGAGTTAAGTAACTATAAAGAACTTCAGCGCGTATAAAACATACGCAAAACACTAAGATTTTCTGTTTGATATTAATTTATTTATTGCGTACACGACTAATGGCTCTGGGAGTCTAAGCTAAACGTCTCTGACTTACATACATGTCGCATAACAGGGGAACTAGCAATGAAACTAGCGAACCGCCAATTCAATGCACGTCCGTTACATTCGAAAGCATAAAAGCATAAAGACTGCCATGTACAACATGTGAAAACGACATCATGTTCGAAACACGACTGAGAGAATGTGGAGTTAATATATTAACGTACGACATTCGCAGAAAATCGCAAGGTAACCCAGACTCGCATTTAAAAAAAACAACCACCACCGCCGCTGCTGCACTTAATCCAAAGACCAGAATCGTATAGCTTAAAAAAATTTTAATCAGTCCCGATGCGATATTTTAATGCTGCAGGAATCTCTATACAATTTCTGCACTCGGACGCTGGGAATTATTAAAAATTCGCCAATTGACAACTGCTATTTACTACATAATTCTATCTATTTTACATATGTACATAAATTCACGTGAATTTTTTTAGCTTCTAAGATCCGTAAGAGCATAATTAATGCTAACTTTGACAGTGTCCCAGGTTTCTGGCTAAACAAGTGGCAACGTGTGCGTCGAATTCTCATTTGTAACGAACAAGTGCCGCAATGCAATCAGCTAATAAGTTATTGTACTATAACTAATTTTTGTGCTGTCGTTTTGATTTGCAATATTTTATGTAATTTACATAATTTAGTTATTACTTTTTTATGTGGAATTTAGAGATATTTTTGGTCCTGAGATTTTGCGATAAAACATTTTTAAAGTCTGTTGGATTGAATAAAATCACAAAAATGTGTGTTTGCCTGTTTCTGTGCCCCTTTCCCCACTTACACTGAACGATTGGTGACAAATCTTTGACAGATTCATTACCGTCTCTCAAGCATCGGTACTCAGCATATTCTATAGATATTTCCATGGAAAATGTTCCACCGAACTTTCCCAACTTATTCCTCCACGGTATGTTTTCCCTAGACCCTCTCGTGAAACTGCACGCGCGCACGACTTCTTCCTTGAGCCTCCCCGTTTTCGTACAGTAAAGTTTAGGAGTTCCTTCATTCCGCGAACAACAAGACTTTGGAATGATCTACCATCCAATGTGTTCCCCCCGGACTATAACCTGTAGAAGTTCAAGGAGGACATAAACCGGCACCTCCTTTCGCTCTTCCGACCATCCTGAGCTGTTCTTCGGCATTAAAGGGTCTTCCGCTAAGCTCTGGCTGAAACTATAAAAAAAAATTTGACAGAAGTGAATTCATACTATTTATGAACAATTTCATTAATAGTATGAAAGATTTCATAAACCAATTTGATCTTCTATGAAACCGTTCATGAATAACATGCATCCATAAATATCACATTTAGATTTCGCCACACCAAGAAGTAGTCTAATTACCTGCTCTAGATGACTACAAAATCGCGATTTTGGAAAATCCAATTTCAAGCTATTACATTATCCAATTTCAAGCTATTGAAAGAAAAATATAAACACATAGAGACTGCAATGTGTCAATGATGACTTCTATGAACGCTTGTTGATAAATACTATGAATAAATTCATTGGTTGAAAACTTTAAACTTTTCATAGTATATAATATGAACAAATTCATATTTATTTTGCACTTTTTTCGTTCAGTGTCGCGCACCTGCCCGTTTGCCTGCCCTCTTACCTACCCGATTGTCCTTCTATCTGTTTGTCTATCTGTCTGTCTTTCTGTCTGTCTGTCTTTCTGTCTGTCTTTCTGTCTGTCTTTCTGTCTGTCTTTCTGTCTGTCTTTCTGTCTGTCTTTCTGTCTGTCTTTCTGTCTGTCTTTCTGTCTGTCTTTCTGTCTGTCTTTCTGTCTGTCTTTCTGTCTGTCTTTCTGTCTGTCTTTCTGTCTGTCTTTCTGTCTGTCTTTCTGTCTGTCTTTCTGTCTGTCTTTCTGTCTGTCTTTCTGTCTGTCTTTCTGTCTGTCTTTCTGTCTGTCTTTCTGTCTGTCTTTCTGTCTGTCTTTCTGTCTGTCTTTCTGTCTGTCTTTCTGTCTGTCTTTCTGTCTGTCTTTCTGTCTGTCTTTCTGTCTGTCTTTCTGTCTGTCTTTCTGTCTGTCTTTCTGTCTGTCTTTCTGTCTGTCTTTCTGTCTGTCTTTCTGTCTGTCTTTCTGTCTGTCTTTCTGTCTGTCTTTCTGTCTGTCTTTCTGTCTGTCTTTCTGTCTGTCTTTCTGTCTGTCTTTCTGTCTGTCTTTCTGTCTGTCTTTCTGTCTGTCTTTCTGTCTGTCTTTCTGTCTGTCTTTCTGTCTGTCTTTCTGTCTGTCTTTCTGTCTGTCTTTCTGTCTGTCTTTCTGTCTGTCTTTCTGTCTGTCTTTCTGTCTGTCTTTCTGTCTGTCTTTCTGTCTGTCTTTCTGTCTGTCTTTCTGTCTGTCTTTCTGTCTGTCTTTCTGTCTGTCTTTCTGTCTGTCTTTCTGTCTGTCTTTCTGTCTGTCTTTCTGTCTGTCTTTCTGTCTGTCTTTCTGTCTGTCTTTCTGCCTGTCTTTCTGTCTGTCTTTCTGTCTGTCTTCCTGTCTGTCTTTCTGTCTGTCTGCCTTTCTGTCTGTTTTTCTATGTCTTTCTGATCCCAATTAGAAATTTGGGCGAATATACCAGGAGTTCTCAGCTAGCTTTTAAAAATATTGAAGCTATTTAGGAATTATATATGTAAATGTATTTTTTGTGCAATAAATCTTTATTAAACAATGACGACCTTTATACAATCACCGACAACACTGTCAACATTTTAAAACCCAAATTGAATCTTTCCATATTTCGCAGCCATTTGGAACTTGGCACAACAATTTGGCCTCACTTACAAGTACCTACTTGTAGTAAACGAACGACCAAACGAGCTGTCAAGTCGACTGTCACGAGATTTGCGTAAATCCAAAGATGATGATAGTAATTTATTGATATCGATCGGTAAAGTAAATCAATTCATGAATAATGTTATGCAGTGCCCAAACAGGCTCCGTGCGCTGTTAAATAAGCTAATAATCCAGTAAACCCGTTCTTATAGATAATTGGGCAACTCACTATGATTTCTTAAACTTTCAACACAATCGTCGTAACGGTGGATTTTTATATCAAACGATCATCTCAAGGACGTTGAAAAAATTTTCCATCTGTAATTCAGTAAGAAAACTTAACATCGTTCAATTATTTTAAATGAAAATTTAAAAAGAAATAAAAGAAAATTGTATATTAAACATGAAAAAAGCTACAGTTGCCAGGGGCCAAGCGCACGTGATTCTAATCGGGATCGTGTCATCCGAAGCGCATAATCTGTAGCGCGTAATTCGAAGCGCGTAATTCGAAGCGCGTAATTCGAAGCGCATAATTCGAAGCGCGTAACCCCCCCCCCCCCACACACAAACGGTTCTATGTTACTAAATTTTTTTTCCCATGAAAAAATTACTGAACTTTCTCTGAAGGGCAACATACTCAATGGTGAAAACCGCGTCAAAATTGCCCTAAAGGTTCAGGAAATAGAAGGGGATGGGTTCGCACGTAAGGGGAAGGGTCGATATTAGTAGGCGGAAAATTTCCTTAGGGGATGATCTACCCAAAGGTGAAAACCGTGTGAACATCGCTTTAACAGTTAGGAAGATAGCAGGCGAGGGGGTGAAAGGTAGGGGAAATATTTGCTTGACACAAAACCTCACACATGCCCCTCATCACTAAAAACATATATTCGAAAACCGCTTGCCGGTATGATTCAGTTTATTTGTCATGTTATTTTCACTTTAAAGAAAGTGACACGAATTTCAATTTAAAGAAAGGGAGCGCTATGGCATTTTATATATAAGATGATTCTCACGTAGCAAATATTGGTATGAAAAACGTATTTTAAAAATCGAGAAAATATTATAGCTTTCGCTCTTATTTTCTTGATTTTTCTACAGTTTTAATGTTTTCTCGCGATAAACTGCGTTAAATGATTTCAAAAAATGCCTTAAACTAGAAATTTACTTTTAAAAATAATCAAATATTCCCTGAAATTTTGCAACCCACTATATTTCCAAGCTTTTCACGTGACCTACCCTAAAAAAGCTCACTCATCCCATTTGTTTACAAAATTTCCCGGTAAATTGTTGTTGGATTTTCCGATCAGCTGATTGCCCAGTCAATGACCTGCGTTCGCTGAATGTATCGATTTTTCCAGTGTCAAATTTTTGCATACTCAGCACAAATTTTCTCCCGAATGGCGGACATCTTGTAGTCTTCGCGTCGGTGCTCCGTGAAAATTGTGAATTTTTCCAGGTTTTTGTGCGAATTAATTCATAAAAATAGTGAAAAATCCAAGCTAAATATCGATGGTATGTGAATAAAGTATTTTTATTACTGGGAATATGAAGTACAGCGAGAAAAGTTGATTTTTCCATTTTTCGCAAAATGGGCGGTACCAGGTGTTACGAAAGAAAAGGATGTGTGGTTAAATGGTAGTTGTCTAGGGAAGTGCTGAATGTTTGAATCTCGGATAGGTTGAAGTTTTGGACGTTTAAAACGGTCACAAGTTGAATAACGGACAGAAATTAATTTTTTCGATCTTTTTCAAAGTTTTGGTATTTTTAAAACGGAAGTGCTGTTAAATATTCAAAAAAAATTTAAGGAAATAAAAATTTGTGAACAAAAAATAAAATCACTGAAATGTTTTCAGGATGTTAGTTGGAAGTGACAGTTGAAAAAAGAGTTTTTTTTTGTGAATAGTATAAACAATTGTGCGTGCAAGAAATTTAGAGGGTGAACAATTTCTAACCCTATATTTGGGGTACCCAACCGGTTCCCATTTTTGGTCAGTGCGCATGCGCAAGAGTTAGAGTACTAGAATTTTAGGGGATTTGACAATCAGCTGATTTTTGTTTATTTTGTATATTCCAGTACGCAAACTTTCCGCATTGAATGTTTACTTGTTGAATACGTTTGTTTACACCAGATATTCTCAAACCCATCTAACAATAAATTTATTTATTTTAATTTAACATACAATAACTTCGTAAATGTAATATATTCCAATATATTTAACGATCAATAAAATTTTTTTTATTGATCGTTAAATATATTGGAATAGTTATAAATGAGTTCTGTATCAATATTTTTTAGATTAACAGCGTTGGGATAGTTTTTTTCGGTCTCAACTACAAAATATTATACCCGGGAGTGAGAAAAAAGATATTCGATACAAAATTAGCGTCCACATATTTTTTTATAATAAACTCCAACCAGTCAAGGAGCAAAAAGACAAGTTAATCTTTTAATTATATTTTTAGCCATAGCATCTGAAAACTGGAATTACTTGGAGTGGAATTATGTAAACAGGATTCTTTGAATAAATGACTGGTAGTTTTAAAGTGCAGCTCATAAACATGGGCACCAGAGCAGCAGCCTGTAAGTAAATCTTTTGTGATTTATTTTTAACACTTTTATCAATCAAACCAAATTTAAACAAAATTAATTACTCTCATTACAGTTCAGGCTAAATTACGCTGTCTTCATGAATATCATCTTCGACTTCTTCACAACATTCTTCCAGCACCATCTGGAATTGATATTGCGAATACAATAAAGTATTTCTCACAGACCCTTTTAAGTAGGATGGCATTTTTTTCAAATAATAAAAAATTTAAAATTTTCTTCATTTTTTTCAGCGGTCCTAAAAGATGTTCCGAATTCCCCTCATCAACTTATTAAAGACCCATCACAGGATCACATCCGTATGGCGTCATATCCAAATCTGGAATACGGAAATCTTTACAATGCATTAACAATGTTACTTGATGTCGCATCTTGCATTCAATATGGACAAATAAGTAAATTTTCATTTAAAACTTTCACTTACATATCTGCAAAATTAGAGACTCTGGCTTAAACTTTTCGAAAGCTATGGTGTTGATGGACGGACGGACGGCGAAAATCAGAACCATTAAAAAATACATAAAACTTTAACACTTAACCATTGCATTTGTTTTTACCGGTTTTTCTCTCATTAGAAACAAATCATGTGCTGTTCTTAAAATACGTCACTCTTTTAAGGGGGAAGTCTGCCTATGTTAGTGTGGCGGTGGCAGTTTTACACACTATACTATACTAACTCTATTCACACTGACATAGACACACTTGCCACTAAAAGAGTGACGTATTGTAACAGGGTTGTTATTATTTTTCCCAACCCAAAAAAAATCCAATAAAAGCCAAAAAAAACACCTAGTGGGTTGGGCTTTCTTTTAAGTATTTTAATATTTAAAATACGTAAAAATGTTTTTAAAAACCTAAAAAAATCCAATAAAAGCCAAAAAAAACCTAGTGGGTTGGACTTTCTTAAAAAAAACCCCGGGTTTTTCACGACCCTATATTTTAAGAACAGCACATGATTTGCATTCCAAATCGAATAGTCGCATATTCGGTTATTCGATTTTTTACCGAAATTTCACTATTCAGTACACCTATCCCGTCATTTACACGGTGGGTGGTTATAAAGCAAAAATAAATAACGAAAAAATGAAATCATTTTTTTTTCGGGTTTCGTTACGCTTTTCTTTTTGTAACGAAATTAAATTTCTATAACGTTATAACGCAATTTTGAGGAAAAAACCGGAAAATTACAACTCCGTCTCGTTATTTCGTTACGTTACGATAACGTTTCCCATCCCTGATTTTAAGTATTAAATATAGGGTTTGTTACTATCCTTGCTAATAAAATATAAATATCTTTTAATTACTAGTATTTGGAAAAGCTCTTCTACAATGTTTTGGATGCATTCTACCATTTTTGGACAAGGATTTAATTGATAACCTTCCATATTTGGCGAGCTCAACAATATCAGTGTTGCCACCATCATTGCATCAGGATGTTATAAACTCACTTTGCTACTATATATTGCCGTTTACTATAAGTACGTTAAACTAAAAAAAAAGTCATATATATTAATTTTTGTTTAATTTTTTAGCACGCCAAAGTCCTGATGAGCAAGAATGCCAGGCCTGCCAATCTGTCTCATCAGTCATTATGATGGTCTTTCAGTATTCGAATAATCCAGGTAAAATCTTAAATACCTAATGACATTTATATTTAAAAAAAATAAACAATATTACGATGCTTAATTGAACTCAAAACCTTTTGCTTGACAACCCAACTACCTAACTGACCAAACCATTCAAGGGCTGCGACATCTCGCTTAAGTATTGAAGATCAACTAAATTTTTCTTAACTTATATTGTAGAATTTTCAGTAACGTAGAGAGTTTTCGGCTGTACCCCGAAAACCCCTTTTTTCGTACCCCCTCCCCCGCTATCGCCTAAATGACTAAGTGCCTGTGACTAAAAAGTACCTCAGTCGCTATGCCTACGGACGCTTATGGCAGTGTTTACATGAACGATTCAGTGGGAGCGACACAAAATCGGTAGCGACAGTCGCAGGTCAGTCGCGGCCGGTATAGCTTTTTTTAATAGAGATTTTTTAGTCGCCGCGACTTTTTTATCGCACGACTAAGTGACTAAAAATCGCTCATGTAAACACGCACCAAAGCCATTTTTGTTTAATTTCCACTACATATAAATCTTATTTGTTGGTCCTTGAGAAACCTGTGAAACCCTATTCCACTTGCCTTCTCAACCTCCGAAATATATTGAAAAAATCACATTGATTTTTTTTCTTTTAGCGCATCATTGTCAACTACTCGAATGTCTAATGAGGCTCAAACATAATGTCGTCAAGGATATTCTTTGCGTTATCGCCTATGGAACAGCGGCTTCAAGATCGTCAGCCGCTAAGCTGCTTTTCTACTATTGGCCAGCTTTTAATGCAAATCTTTTCGATAGGCGCGGATTGTTATGCAAGTTGACAAGTTAGTAGTCTCGAAGTACTCTTTGTACAATGGAAATAAGGGATATTTTCGCTCGGTTGGTGAACATTTTAGTATAGCTTTAAAAGTCTTAAACAACAAATTATGTTCATAAACCGAGCTCCCACTGTATTATTTTTATACATACGTTTTTCCGAAATGAAAAACAAATTAATTCTCAAATAATTGTCTTAGATGACTTGGTTCCATTTGTGTGCCAGCGAGAACATTGCCCAAATGCTGGAAACGCCGAAGCAGCCAAAGTTTGCTATGATCATAATATCAGTATAACCTACGCCCCCGACTGTCCCCCACCACTCTACCTCTGCATTGAGTGTGCGAATGAGATCCATAGGGAACATCCGAATCAACTTTTTGGGGACATTCTACACCCAATGCAGCAAGTTTCGATGGTCTGCGAGAACAAAAATTGCCGGTCGACTGAAAAGGCCGCTTTCTCGATTTGCTTTTCGACTGAATGCGCCAGTTACAATGGCAACCACCCTATCCGATACTGCTCGCAATGCCATGGAAATCGTCATAACAGCCGACGAGGCGGGGACCATGTTGTGCACAGAAGTTTGCCACCCGCTTGGCAAATGGATCCAGAGATGCAGATGTATATGGTGGAATCCGTAATAAGCCTGCTGAGGGAAGCGAAACCGTTAAGTTTTGAGCCAGGAAAGGATTCGTCGACACCAGCAAGTTCCAGTGAACCAAAAAATGGAAATAATGGACCGCACGATAATATATCACTCGAGGAGCGGCAGCTCCTAGGGAGGTATGGAATTTGGCTACTAGTTGGAAGATGTACTCCCACTCCAGACACACCAGTTGAGATCCTTGGCCGGTTGATGTCGATGCTGTTTCATTGGTTCCATGTCACTGCTTATTCTTATGACGGTAAGACGCCTTTTCGTAAAAATAAATAAATTTTAGTGCAGCGATATTTTTTTCAACTTTTTGATATTAATTAATGGCGAGTTGATATTAGACAGTAGCTGACAACTAAGACAGAACTAGAGTAACGTGCACGGGCGTAAAACCCAAATCAGTCTAGCGATTGCGTTTACGATTGAACTTCCTCGACCAATGAGATCAAAGCTTTCATTTTCCTATCTTTGAAAGCTTTGATCTCATTGGTCGAGACACTTTAATCGAAATCGTTAGTCTGAATTGGGCTTAAGTAGGGTATGGCAGGTAGAACCTGGGCGCACTTGAAGCGGGCACCAAAGGACTCATTGTTTCAATTTTTTCTGACCACAATGAGTTTTATTTTGTTGAAGGTAGTTAAAAAGCGCCATCCTACAAAGATATAAACACTCACCTGATCAGCGGTGAGCAACGCTTACATTGGCCGCTGATCAGCACCGCTTACATTGGTCGCGTTCAAGTAGTTCCACCGCTTAAGCTCTTTCAGTGTGTGTCACCATTTTGGCTGCCGCTAAAATATAATTTTTGAAGTTTGGGCTATATCAAGCATTTTTTTTTTGGATTAAAATTTAATAAAAAAAACAATCTTAAAAAATGTCGAATTCCAGAAATGGGATTAAGAATTAGTCAAAGAATTTTAACCGTGGGGAATTTCAGTTAGTGTCTTAATTGGGAGGTTCTAATAGCGTATAATTTTTTTCCGACAATTTTTTTAATAAAAAAGAATTTTTCTTATATTTTTTTTCAAATTTTCTACTAAAACACAGGTCAAGTGGAAAGTACTATTGAAAAGCTAAAAATCGAACATATTTGTGGATGGCTTAAGGACATTTGCCAGACTAACTATGATGTAAGATTTTGTTTAAATCAATTACTATTTATAAAACACGCAATTATTCCAGGTTTTTATTGCATGTCTCCTGCCACATCCCCCTGAGCACGCCCGCGTTGGCGGCCATTGGGAAACTCTGGCTTCCAGAACGAGTCATTTAAAAGAAGGACTTCAGCGTCTAATCTGCCTCGTCCCCTATGAAGTGATCACTTCAGAAATCTGGGACTACGTGATGCCACACTGGATGGAAGCAATAACTAATGACGTCCCAGAAAAAGAACTCATCGAGCTGAAGATCGTCCTGAGTAAAATCCTTGATCCGGAAATGTCACCGCTTGGATTTGACGCTAAAACCATGTACAACTTTGTTGCGATTCGATTTGAAAAAACCACCGCTAAAGTCCAACAGCAGGCCCTTCATTGGCTCCAAATCCTATCGAAATTGGAAATTTTGATTCCTTTGTCGCAATTATTCGCAATGTTTGGTGATGGAGTGCGAATTATGAAATACGGAGTGCAGCATGAAATCATGAAGGAAAAGGAGAGCAAAGGGGGCAAACCCAACATAAAGGAGAAGGATAAAGACATGGTTCACCCACCGCGACGGAGTTCAATTTGTAACCAAAACAAAATATTTAATTTCAGGTGTTAAACTATTCCGAAATTTCCAGCTCCCGTTGTTGAAGATGAATCGGGCAACACTTCGGCGATTTCCGACGATGAAGCGCCAACGACACGCCATACTGAATTCTCAACGGATGCCGAACATAATCTCACCTGTTGCATTTTAATGCTAGACATTTTGCTCAAGCAAATGGAACTCCAAGATGTTGAACAACATATGGGGATCCACACTTCTGTTTGCGACAGTGTTTGCCGACTGTTGAAGTGCATGGTGACTGCCGCTAAGGTTGGCCTAAGTAGTCATATTTGCTCGCTAAAGGTTAGTTTCCACTATGAACAAGGCAAAGTTTTTTGTAATAAAGATTGTTGTATAAATTTTGTAGGTATCTGAATGCGCTTATTGTGAAGCTTCGATAATGTGGCATCAGCTTTCAACGAAGTTAGTCCAATTTATGGCACCAAAAAATCCCATACGTCCACCAGATGTGAGTAAAATTGGCCATCTTTATTACATTTGGTTCGAGTTTATTAATTTTGCATTAAATTTCCAAATTTTCAGCCACCCATCGAAGATTTTGTGGAGGAGGAAAAATCAGCCCGAAAAAGTCCTCCGGAATCCGACAAAGAGAAATGCCGAGACGTCTCTTTATCAATGGCACCATTACCTATTCCGCTTGGCCCGCTCGGTGGTTTTGGAGGTACATCATTTTAAAATTTCCAATTTTAACTGTCTTAATATCTAATTTAAGTGAAAAATACTAATATATATAGTAAAAGTGCTTAATCTTATTGGGCGCACTAAGTATAAATCTTGTTAACTATCCTTTCCTGTAACTATCTCTGTATACTAAACTCAGCTATCTTTTTAATTTCTTTCACTGGAACTTTTAACTTCATTTTGTGATATAAACTAAAACCTAACCATAGAACTTTAAACTAAAACATTTCAGAAGTATTCTTAAGTTTTTCCGAGTAGACCAAATTGTGTCTAAAAATTTCCTCTAAATTTCCTTTTTCATTGAATAGAAGTGAATGGAGAATCGTGAAAAAATCAGTTTGGTAAAACAATTTTTTGTGAAAAATAGCTTTAATTATCTAAAATCCAAGAGGGGTTTTAAAAGTTTCCTTGCTATTAGAGAAAACAAATTACGTTTCCAGTCTCTTGATCGATTGGTATTCGGATAAGAGCTTTTGAAAGTGAATAAAGCCCAATTCAGACTAATGATACCGATTACGATTGCGATTACGATTACGATTGCGATTGAGTTTCCTCGACCAATGAGATCAAAGCTTTCATTTCCCTATCGTTGAAAGCTTCGTTAGTCTGAATTGGGCTTAATATCTGTTGTCGTTTTCAAGAACACCTAAAAAACAAAAATGATGTAAACAACTTTGGCTGAAAAATTAGGACTAAAGGTATGTCCATAAAATACGTCACACATTTAGTGGTAAAGTGGTGTGCGGTAATGTACCGGTAATTACACTACTTTTATAACTCCATACAAAATATCGAGTAAAACCAAGACGGTCGAAGAGGTCAGATCAAAAGACCGAGACTTAACATGACGTATTTTATGGACAGCCCCCTACTTGAAAACCACCGACCGAGTTTTTAAAAACACATTTTTTTCCGTTTCTATTCAAAAATTATTGAATTTGAAATGAACAAACAACAAAATGCTATTTTTAGAGAAAAATACTTGTTCATTGCTCACTTTGCATATTTTTAGGCTTTTAGCATTTTCAGTGTTGTCGTTAAGTTCAAAAAAAATCTAAACTCTTGAATATAAAATCGACTTTTTTATATTTAAAAATATTATTTTCGGTATGATAAAAAGTTATTCAAAAAGCTGAACGAGTGTTCCATTAAAAGTACGCAGCCATTTTAAATAAACGAACTGATTATTTCAAAATCTCTTCACTTTAGTAGGATTTCATTTTCTATTACTATTACTTATCTGAAATTTTACACTTAAAAAAATTGTACAATATTTAAATCAAATACAAATTATAGATATAATATATATTTAAATAATTAAAATAACATATATGTAAATAACTGTTTAATGTTAACAAATCTTTCTTCTTTCTCTTCCCATTTTGTTTAACTGTTCTGTGTACTCAAATCACTGTACTCACTCTAAAAAAAATACTTGAATAACTCATTAGGGTTATCATGTCTTCTAGATGACCCTGGAAAAATAATTATTATGGCAGGTGAATCGCAAGAAGAAACTTTTTTTTGAATTCATCAATACAGACAATATTTATTATAAATTTTAATATATTTAACAATATTCGAATACGAATTCGTATAGTAGAAGGTAGTTTGCTGGTTTGCTACAAAACACAAAACAAATCTTTTTAACCACAATCAAAATTGTTTTCAAAATGCATTTTCACACACTTAAAAACCCACACAAAACACACACGCAAATCGCTTCTTATTTTATTTCTCTGAATTAACAATCTGTGTCTATCTAAATTAGTTAAAATACAGAAACTATATTGTAAGAAAAACTTTCTTGGATACTAACAAACGAAATAAGAAAGTTTTAAGTAAAATTAAATGTGAATTTTAGGAAAACATTCTAAATTGGTAGCAAAGTATTGTAGTTTTTTTACATAGCCAACACAATACACTATACGACCACACATAGAATTTTGTAGATTTATAATAAGTTTTTGGTGATTTCTAGGATATAACAACAGCAACACACCGCTTTATAACACCTGTCTGTTCCACTGCATGGCTTTTTTACAACTTTTTTCGCTGTCTTAGGATGCACATCTATTCCACCTTTAGAATTTCCGCCTTAAAAATTGTGTTCCTCAATTCAAATACGTTTATATTTAAAACTCATGAATTTCATCATAAACTTAAGATCTGTGGATTTGAAATTTCTCAAACTAATAGTTGCGTTCCAATCTCGTAAATACTAATAAATACTGTCAAGTACTCCTAAGTTACAAAATGTCAACCAAGAAGTATTTTATTTGTACATGAGGTTCGAGTTTAGTTAATATCTTCGTCTGCAAACAATATTTAAATCAAAATCAATGACCTAATTTTTCTTTCGAAAATCAGGACACGCTTTTTGGAAAGTATTACCGATTTTGCACAAGAATCCAAGGGTTAAAATATTTTAACAACAATAATTGGTTTCAAAATTAGAAAAAAAAATTGTGTAAGCAGGGGTTTGGGTTCTACACATAAAAAGTAAGTAAATTTTAAATCATCTCATAACTATGACTTAAGTCTAGCATGCAGCAACAGAAACTGGAAAGAAAAAAATTGTGGAGAAATCAAATTGACAGATGTCAAAGGCGAACAAAAAGATTTTTACTTTTTCTCTAATTTTTATTTTAAAATAAAAAATATGGATATAAGGACGACGAAATAGCAACATCTCTCTTAGTTGAAATGCTTCACAAGCACGAGAACAGGGCATCAATCGTGTAACGCGACGCGTCTCCGTCTTTGAGCTGAGACGGCGACATCGACGCGACAAGTTTTTCTAATTTTGTATCGCGACACTAAAAAGTTTGAACGTTCAATGGATTGAATTTCTTAAATCAATTATAAGTCATGCTAAATAAAGCTTTCCGAGTGCACAATACGGACCAGTTTTGCTCACTACAAATATCTTGCTACAGAAACGTCAAAATAAAACTGTTTGGATTAGCTGAAATTAATTTTATGTTAAGTTCACCAGAAAAAAGGGAATTACGAGTTGTTCGCAGGTTCTCAAGGGACAAAAATGATCCGTTCCAGCTCAGCTCAAAACAATAATGTATAATTGATAGACTTTTTGGTTGAAGTGAATAAAAATCATTCGTTATCTTCCTAAAATAATATAAATTTATTATAATTTAACTTATATTTACTTTGGTTCCTCCATTGTGAAATGACAGACGAAATGACACTGAGCGACGCCTCGAACTCGATGCAACGACGCGTCGCCAAACACGATTGCTTTTCATAATGAAAGACGCAATTTCGTGTCTGCGTCGCGT
This sequence comes from Chrysopilus asiliformis, assembly GCA_964034945.1. Classification (NCBI taxonomy): domain Eukaryota; kingdom Metazoa; phylum Arthropoda; class Insecta; order Diptera; family Rhagionidae; genus Chrysopilus; species Chrysopilus asiliformis. The sequence continues at coordinate 88,344,465 of OZ035960.1, read as the reverse complement.
TACACGATTGATGCCCAGAGCACAGCCATCGATTAGAGTTAATCCCTTTTTAAAACAACGAAAAACAAAGGGTCGCTTTACTACAGACGTCAGAATTTTTTAATTTAATAAAGTAGGTGTAATAATACATATCCCTATTTCAGTTTGCTGATATGTTTTGTAATGAAAAAATATTCTAGGGAAGCTAATTCCTTTTTTTTAACAACAAAAAACAATGCTTTCTGCTCTGTACGTTTTTTTACTCGTTTTGTGGAATCATGGCTGGTTCGAATTGAGTCCTCAATTTCAAACGTGCTTTGCACCGAACGCTTTATCTCCCTTGCAGCATCCACAAGTCATCAAATTCCATTTTGTGTGAAAAAAACGAAACAAAACACAGTATGCACGCAATCTGTCAAAAATTTACTCGAAATTAAATGTGCCGAACAATAAAAATGTTGGTAAAATAATTGGAGACCACAACAACGCCATCTAGTGTAATATAATGTAAAAGGAATTTTTCACATCTTTTTAGCAGCGTACTGCGTACGGCTTAGCAAAATTTCTAAGCAAAATTTTCAGCTTGGTGTTTTTATATGAAAAATTCCATTTTACTCGAACTGCATACTAGGCTTAAATGTAAACTCTACACGTTAAAAATTTTTGGTCTAAATTTTAATATTTTTGGAATTGTATACAGTCTTACGCCAAAAAATATTAAAATTTCATCTCGGGAAAGATTATTATTTTTTAATATTTTTTTTTATTGAAATGTAATCCAAATAAGTTATTGATTTTAATGCTTTTTTTATCAAATTTAATGCGACTGCTTGTAATAATACAAGTTTGATTAAAAATGTAGTTAATCATTTGAGAGGATTGAAATTTCATAGAAAAAGTATCGAATTCTAGAAATGGGATTAAAAGTTAGTCCAATAATTTTAACCGTGTGCATTAGCCGATCAATACGTAAAATGGCGCTGAAATGGAAAGCTGAATGTCTTGCATGAACACAGCAGACCTTGAGGTGGAGTATCGATGATGTGATGTTTGGTATTATGCGCCGCAGGTCAAATTTTTATACTCTTTATGAGAATCATTCTGGAGTTTTTTTTATAGACTATTTATCGGCATTTAATATATCGCTAGATAATTTGTACCGTCAAAATTTATAACGTACTAGCAGACCCTTCGTTGCCAGCTTAAAGTTTTTTGTATAAATTTTAGAATGCCAAAAAACCATAAACAACTTTAAAACTTTTGAGAAAAAATGTTATCCTTACAGGACCTTGCGTTTCTAATTTTGAAATTCCAACACCGGATTCGTAATAAGCAATCCTAAAAACCTGCAAAAGCCCGCTTTTCGAGAAAAATTGGAAAAAAGGACATTTGCATTATCCTTACAGGACCTTCCGTTTAGAAATCTGACATCGGATTCGTAATTACCGACCCCGACTACTCCCTAATGCCGATTTTCTCGGGAAAAAGAATATTTGCGTTATCTTTTCAGGACCTTCCGTTTAAAATTTTGAAAATCTAATACCGAATTCGAGCTCAACGACCCCGAAAACCCCATAATGCCAATTTTTCCGGGGAAAAATGGGAAAAAGGATATTTGCGTTATCCTTAGAGAATCGTTTGCTTCGATTTTTGAAAATCTAACATAGCTAAAAACTGCTTCTGGCAACGCAGATCATTTTGCAAAAAAACCGCGTAAAAATCGGTCCTGTAGTTTTCGAGTTTTGTAATCTCAAACAGACAGACAAACATCCATTTTTATTTTAGATTCAAAATCTTTTTGGAATTTAAAACGAATAGAATTGAGGAACACAATTTATAATCTTTGTATCGTTTTTTTATCGCAATCCAAGAAAAAACGATTTTTAGATATCAATAACTCTAAAGTTTGCTCAAAAATATTTTTTTTTCTAAATGTTTATTAAATAAAATTGTATAATAATTATTATTTTTATCTTTCTTTTTTTTGCGTTTGGTTATTTTCTCTTTTTTGAAAATAATTTAGGTCCGGTCCCAGTAGCAGTTCCTCAGCCAGAACCGCATTCAGTTGGAGGAGTTTTGGTCCATATGCCCCACGTCTGTTCTGTATGTATTCAATTTTTTATTATTATTTTTAATAGTATATCCCAATATATTCATTTGGTAAAAGTTTTATGCCGTTTTTTGCAAGAAATAATAACGAAATTTTAGTAGTTAAAACATTAAATTTTAAGCAAGATTCATATAAAGTTATATACAAATATTTGCACCAAGTTTTTTTATTCTAGATTTTCCTAACTGGAATTCTAAAGAAAATTGAAAAAAATGTGGCAAAAATTTAAACAAAAACTTTTTAACACTCTAACTGCCACGACAGTTTTAAGCCTTTTTCGAATATTTAGTTGTCAGTCAAAAAGGCGCTAAGAGAAAAAAAAATTGAAACAAAATTCTACCTAAATGTTATTTTATTACCATAAAATGTGTGCAACTACAAAAAATCGTTGCGGTTGCAGCGAACACTTTAATAATTTTCATTGTGGGCGTTGTGTACAATTAGGTGTCAGGTCTTTTTGACTGACGTGGCAGTTAGATTGTTAATTGAGGTTTTTTTCAAATTTTTCGTTTGAACGAATTTTTTGTCTGTCAATTTGTCTGTCTGTTACTCTTTTACGCGAAAACTGCTTAACCTAACCAGCTGAAATTTAATGTAAATAAACATGCATCCAAGATTCAGGTTTATTATATTTATGGGTATTTGTCTAATCTGCCCAACAGTTAAAAAAAACTTTTAATAATCCAAATAAAATTAACAATTTTGATAAAATATTTATAATTCACTTATTGAATGCATGATTTAAATTTTTAAAAATTATATAGAAAAAAAAATTTGAAATTTGCAATTGAATAATTTCTTTTTTCTTTTTTTTAACGCACCATTAAATATAACTTCCCAACAAACATGAATATTTGTAACAGAAATAAATTAATGTTTTCCGTTTTGCTATCTTGTGTTAAGAGTTTTTTATGTTTCATTATAATTTGATATTTTTTTCAATTATAGACAAACGATCGCGGCCATTCTGATAATGAACAAAATCGCAATGTTCATGCCACAGACGAGGTACTTTGTGCAAAAAAAAATAATAATAATATTAAAACAATCAAAATTAGCAAATTGATTTAAAAATGCTAAAATATTACTATATATATTAATATTTTATTTAAAAAAAACATAAACTAATTAAATGTTGTGTCCTATTTATACTTTAATCGTATACAAAAAACAACTTCTGATATATGAAAATGTTTTTTATAAAAATCTACCTATTTTTTGTGAATAATGAAACTGTGCCAATATATTCTGATGCATATGCTCTGTCTACGTATTTTAAAAAAAAATCTCTCTTCTTTTTCACACTTTCCAATCTCGAGCAGCATAGCTACTTTTTTTCTAAAACATCCTTTTTTGTGTAAATACAAACGTAAATAATGAAGACTTCTTCACTCTTGCTAATGACAAAAAAATGGACAATTTTGGATATGCTATGTTTATGTAAATAACTGTAAATTTCAATGGAAACAATCTCTAAACTTATTCTTAAAATTCCTGACATCTTACACATACTAGTCGTTATGAACTTTCGCTCACCTTTTCACTTTCTGTTTTTTATATGTTTTATGTCAATTTAATTTCAAAACCAATGGAAAAAAGTTCACAACGCTTTTCAAAACTTAACAATATCCTCATCCGCACCACTTTACACAAATTTTGTATATTTTAAATTATTTTTTCATAATTTCTTGTTATTTCGAATTTTTTTTTACTAAACTTTTAATTTTAAAAAATTTCTTTTTTGTTTAGTTTTTCAAAATATGGTTCTAAAACCGTGGTTCCCAAACTGGGAGGCGTGGGGTCACGGCCAGGGGGGCGTGAAGCAATTTCCCTTGGGGGGCCTAGAGCTACGGACGGTAGTCGTGAAGAAATTTGAAATTAACATTTCAAGATATTATTCTCGGCTTGTCTAATAACAACAAAGCAGCGTTGCAGACTTAAGCCTAGTACGCAGTTCGAGTAAAATGAAATTTTAACGCGGTCTCCAAATTGGCACATTAAAACCGAAGTAAAAACTGTTTGTGGAGAAATCAAATATTCTTCCATTTTTTTAAATTAAAAAACCACACTCGTTAAGAAAACTGGAAACAGAACCTCTATTATTTTCATTTGTCAAATTTTTACCTCGAATTTAATGTACCGAACAGTTAAAATGCTGGTAAAATCAAGTGGAGACTTTCTACGCCATCTAGTGTAGGCAACATTGCAACATGAGTTTTTCTTTTTATGCCGTGGGGGGCGTCAGCTGTTTGATAAGTGTTCAAGGGGGGCGTCAACTGAAAAAGTTTGGGAACCACGGTTCTAAAATATCTTTTGCATACTTTAAACCAGTTTTATCTGGCTTAACTTTTAAAGTTCTTTATATAACTAGATGTCTAGTTACATCTTGTTTTGGTCGGGATTTAAAAAAACATGAAAATGCGTAGCAGTTCAAAAACACAAACTTTTTTTTCAAATATCTAGAAAGGGAACCGGCCGATTTCACTAGAGCAATTCCACTGGACACAAATTCACTAGAGACAATTCCACCAGGCACCATTCCACTGCGACAATTCCACTTGGTTTAATTTTAGTTTCAATTTATTAACTTTATTTATATTTTTTTTCTGTTCTTCTAATTCTTATTAATAAAAAATCTAATTCTTAATAATAAAGATGTTTTAATGCGTTCGAAAAATAAAAAGCTAAATTGCGCCTGTGAAATTATTGGTGTGGGATTGTGTCTAGTGAAATTGTATCTAGTGAAAACGACCTAGAATCTCTAGAAATTAGATTGCTGAGAAAATTTTTTGGCGCGAAAAAACCAAATAAGTGAGTTTTCTCATTATTTGGTATTGTGATAACAAATACATGATAATTCCACCATGAAATTTGTCACCTCAAAATGCCAAAAAATCCACCACATATTTTGGACGTGGAAACGAAAAGTGAATTTATTTGGACGAAATAAATGGATCCAAAAACAGTTAGTTTTGATGTTATTTATTTTATTTCAGACTAAATGATATCGCATTCTAGACATATGTATATTGCTAGAAGAAAGTAACTGTCAGACAGAGAGAAGCTTTTATACATTTGATATGTGAAATTTTTATTTGTAATTAATAGTGCGAAAAAATGCTGAAACACCACACTTAGATCCAGAGAATCCTTTATATTGTTTAAAATACCAAAAAATTTAACTACCTTGCTTTTTTTTTAAATTTGCAAAGCAGCAACCAAAAACAACTTTTATATTTAAATTTATCATATTCTGTAATAGATTTGTATTAAGTATGTACTAGATTCCACTTCGTAAATCACAATACCGAATTGTTCAAAGGTGAAGTGGAAATGAATAGGCGAGAAATCTCACGCGTGAGTTTTTCCACCTCGTTTCAGATTCAAATCACAATACCGCTGCAAGTCCCTCTTCACTGAAAAATGTTCCACTCAAAAACGCTTCACTCAAGAATGTTTTACTCAAGAATGCTTCACTCAAGAAAGCTTCACTCAGAAGTCCTGCAACAACATTTCAGAGTAATAGTTCACAATGTTGCGATTTCCATATTTTTGGTTTAAAAAATCTTATGAAGATTTTCATATTTTTTTAAGCAACTTGGAAATAGCTAGTTTTAAAACTGGCGTTTAAACTCCTTATAAAATGATACCCATTTTCAAAAAAAAAAGGAATCGACCCACATTTTTTTTAAATGATAAAAAATAATTTTCCCAATGCCAATTTAAAAAGCTTTCCTTTTTAATTGTGTGGCAAAAACTTAAAATATTTTAAGTCGATTTTCAGACGAAACTTTCCTTAGATGTTTTGTATTTTTGGGTTCCAAAAAGTACTGCATAATGTTGAAATTTAAAAATTCTCTTTTTTTTATTTAATTTGCACGTAATTTTGATTAGTTTTATTTTGAAGATTACCACTTTAGTCACACAAAATCAAATGATTTTTTTTGTATAATACACAAAAATACTTGAGGATAGTTTCTAAATCTGAATTGAAAGCAAACTTGAATGGCACTCCACTTTTTTAAATAGAAACAATAACGAAAGAAGTAAAAAAATCACAGAAACTAATCTATGATTCGATGTGTTTTTTAAATGTTTGTCGTCCCAAAGTATCTTGTATGTGTGTGAATAACGAAAATATTATTTATTTTATACATTAATTAATCGTGTGTTCATGTTTCTTTCAGATCATTTACTTCCATCTTAAAATACAAGAAAAATATCACAGTTCTATTTTTTTGTAACATTTCATACGATTATGTTCTGATAAAGCGATTTTACTGATTTTAAAAACCCTATGAAAACACTGCATTTATGATTTGGTTTGCCAACTTAAATTTAAGTGCAACCAATGTTACCAACTTTAGAAAATGCTCGGTACTAACCTCACTTTATCATAACACAAAATTTCTGTTTTTTTTCTGCTTTTTACCGCTATTTTCAATTTCTTTCTTTATTCTATAACTAATATAGAACAAGTTTCTTAGTTTTGCATAAATTTTTTATTAAAAGAAAAAAAAATATTTACAAAACTTCAGTTTTATTTCGACTCAAAGAGCTATATTTGAAAATAACACATTTTTTTTACAAAAAATCACAAATTCTTATTGGTGTAGCACATCCTATTCGTTTTTCTTTTGACTTTGTGTTGATTTATAATACATAACTGTTGATATAATTATTACATGGTAAATGTTAAATTTCACTAACAAATAATGTCTTTAAATATTCTTTACAAATTCGAAAACAGATGAAAATTTACTATTCTTTTACAATAATTCACAGATTATGACAGCAACTGTTGAAACGGTCTCCGAACAATTAGATTTAGCCGCCATTATGCCATCAGAAAAGGTAGTAACGGCTGTGGCGCGATCCGTAACACTGTCTGATGCTGATGTCGGTATGAAAATAAAAGAACATCATTTTTAAATACAAAGTTTAAAAAAAATCGATAAAAAAATTTAATAATGTCCGAAATATAATTTTTTTTTAATGCAAAATTCAAAATATCGTAGCAACGGCAACCGTTCAAGTAGCAAAACCACAACTAGTTGGAAGTGGCGCTGAGTCTGATAAAAATGATAGTATTTTGGAGGATGGCACGGAAGAAGCAGAGGATGGCGATGATTTTTGGCATACTTCAGTTGGGAAATTTAAATTTTCACTCGACTCATTACCACAGACTTTGCAATATATTCATCAACTCTTAACGGTAATAATTTAAATTAACTATTGGGAGTACAAATGGAAAACCGCCGTTTTTTTCAAAATTTGTGGTTTTTTTGTGGAAAAATCCTTACATATTTATTCTTCAAAATATTGTCCATCACTAGCCTAAACTTTTTCCCATCGTGCTGCAAAATCACTTTGTCATGTCTTTGCTCGAATTGTGACCGTTTTTCCTTCAATGCTCGGCTCAAACGCATTAGTTGTGTTCGGTCTTCGACGCGCCTCAGCCGCAGATTTTTTCGAATTGAAGGTAAAAAGCAAAACTCGACATTTTCAAGCATAAAAAAATATATGACACCGATAAAAATTCAAAAATTTAATGATAAAGAGTCTTAGCTTATCATTTGACGTTTCTGATCTGACATTTTTGACCAGCATTTTTCTGCTAGCGCCATCTATTGGAAAACGGCGGATTTCCATATGTACTCCCAATATCCCCATTGTCTGTTAATCCTTCTGTCGATTGTTGTTAAACTCGAAAAATATATATGGCATTACTTTATAACAAAACTTTTTACAGAAACAAAAGACAATTTACAAAAAAAATCAAAAATTTAAAGAAAGCTTTTATTTTAATTTCAACAGGAACTTCCATCCATCGAGAAACCAGACATTCTTTACTATATGCTACACTGTCTCAATGTCATGACACTCCACGGAGACGCTCTTAGCAAAGCAGCTCGAGATCAACGAGGGTTCTTTATTTGGTGCCAAGAGAATCTCCTAATCAAAAAGTTGGTATCATTTTTCCTTTCTTACATACATATAAGATAAGTTTAAAAATCATTTGAAAAAGCGAAATCATAAAATATTTGCACATTTTTAAAACTCCTCTTCACATAAAATTTCTCTTCTTTAAGAAATTAATTCCAAAACAACCAAATTTCTTGTCTCTTATTTATAGCCTATGGGACCTCTGCAACGCTGAGCACTCTCACATATGTCAAATGTGCGTACCGTTACTCTTACACTCAATAACTCTACCACTAGGCTCTGACGTTTTCTGGCGAGTGGTACAGGAAGCATTCCACGATTCAGACTGGCGAGTTCGCTTCACTGCAGTAGAGAGAGTAACGGTAATCACCCGTTTCATGGATTCGACACCACTTCGCACAGAAGTTGGACTTCAAACGGCACTGGCAACGGCATTTTGCCATTTAATTGCAAGCATGGACGACATTAACGTTCACGTCGCGCAGAGAGCAACTCTCTATTTAGGAACCATTCATGATTATGCCGTTAGATCGTTATTGTTCTGCTTAGAATCGCAATTCGATTTATTTATCGTGGATCGACCGGTTGTTCTACAATCCGTTTATCAACTTCATAACTCTCTGTCAGATCGGAAGGTCCTATCTTGGGATTTCTTTTTAAACCGATTCGACACGCTATTCGTGGAAGCGCAAATAAGTCTGGAAAAAAGTGGCGACATTTCATATTTGAGAGATTTGAGGAACTCAGAAAATGGCAGTGAGATACTCTCAACCAAGATTAATAAAGCCAGAGAGGCGTTGAGTCAATCAGATACGACGGGAAGCATGGCGAAGACTTTGAGTGCATCTTTCGGAACAAAATGGCCGTATAAAAGGACAATGTCGGCTCCAGCCAGCATCATTCCACGGCAAGATTCGAAAATGGGTAAGAAAGTTGTTTGCAAGTACAAAATATTTGCTAAGGGGTGTCCATAATTTATACCACATTAATTTTCGCTTTTTTAAATCCTCCCCTTTCCACCCCTGGTAATTATTGTTTATATGGGATTAAATACCCCCTCCATAATACTATCTAATAGCGCTATATCCCAAAGTGGGACCGGTCCTCCTCAATTGAGGTTTCGTAGCAATTTTCTTCCCTGCTTCGCACCTAAATTTTTACATGGATGAATTACAACATTTGTAAGGTTTTTACGTTGCAACCCATCAACAGCATAGGTCGCGATAACAATCTATTACTGCATTCTTGTATTCTCCGAATAAATGTATGACGTATTTTATGGGCAGCCCGCTACACGGCATTTATAAACTAACGCGGAATCGAAGTATCTAGAGCGGATACAGAAAAAATCTTCCAAAGCGCTTTAGTTTGTAAGTGTCGTTCATAACCCCATCAAATGTACAATTTGTAATAAAATCCAAGTATTTCCAGAAAACAAAGAGAAGATTTACAGTCGCCAGATCTCAGCACCGATCCTAAAGCGGAAGACATCACGTTTCGGCCTGGGTCAGTTTTTATCTGGAACTAATCATAGTTGTGCAACCACACACCATCACAGCCATCAATCCCATCGTCATTCACATCAATACCATCACTCATACCATTCACATCACTCACACCCGTCGCAATCCCAACATCAACAGCTTCACACACCACACCATTCCCTACCCCCAGGCCTGCAGCATCAACAGCTCCAAGCCACTTCGTCAAATGCATCCAATGTGACCGTTATAACCACGACAGTAACGGCAACTACTGCTACAATGACATCCTCCGTATCCCATCCAACCATTGCGACTCCTACAACTCCCAGCTACCTGACAACATCCAATCAACAATACTTTTACCAACAACAAACCACCCCACAACAGCCATCATCTTCATCACAGCCCCCATCCTATTCATCATTTCAGCCAAGGCATTCAGGCGGTGATGGATTCTCGTCAATGACCGGCGGGGCGCCAGGTAGGTCGTAGAGCATGATTGGGCGTATAAATGTTAATCTTTTTTTTTCTTTCTCTTTTTGTTTTCATTATCATTTAATATTATTAATGATATAACGGACCCCAAAAAATACAAATTCAAAACAATATTTTTCCACTATTTGTTTTTTATTCAATCCCTAAATGTTTCTAATTGAGTCCCACTGAATCCTTCTTTTCAAAACTCCTATAATTCACCATCAACATTTGTTTCTTTTTTAATTGGAATTTGAATCACAATCAGTAATTTTTGTGTTCTAAATCACCCCCAAACTTCCTCCCATCTTTGTTGATCCTTGAAAATGCAGAGAAGAAGAAAAAATGATGTTTTCAGGTGCTTAAACTGTGGATTTACTTCTGGAATGTTGGACCTCATACTCGTGTGTTATCATAACAAATGAAAAAAAAATTAATATTAAAGTCGCAGTGTTGTGTAAATATAATTTCATGTCAATATTCTATTATTTAGTTCCGTTAGTTTTTGATGATCTTTAGCTTTTATTAGTATGATTTAATTGTTTGGTGGTTTTTGGAAATGTAGTTTTTTGTAAGTAATCAAAACTTGAAAGATCGTTTTATTCAGTAATCAACGTATATAACTGTTTCACAAAAATCGTTCATAGATAGAGGCATTTTTTGAGCTCAAAACAAATTCAAAAACCGATTTGTACACAAGTCGAGGGGTTCATAAACCGATATAACCGAATTTTTGAAATTGTTTGATGGAAATTATAGTTTTTAAATAGTTTTTTCTCCTCAGCGGCCACTAGTTTTTCGGATGCTACGACATTCCATTTTTTTTACTCTCTTTTGTCCCCTAGTTTCTAGTTATGTTGCTGATCTTGGGGCTGAAATTCATTGAAAATTTCGAAATGGAATTGCTCAACCAACCAATGGGTGATGTGAATAAAAAGATAGCTTTTTCCTAAAACTGATGTTAGACTGCATGCAGACTGCATTAACTAAAAAAAAATAAAAAAAAATTTTTTAAAAAAAGCTTTTATTAAAAAAAATGCACTAAAAAGAAAAAAATAATTTTCTGGACGCTGTGTATCACAAATATAAAAGCTTTTAAAAAGCGAGATAAATGTTTATTTTATTGTTTTATGCTTTATCTCGCTTTTTAAAAGCTTTTATATTTGTGATACACAGCGTCCAGAAAATTATTTTTTTCTTTTTAGTGCATTTTTTTTAATAAAAGCTTTTTTTAAAAAATTTTTTTTTATTTTTTTTTATTTTGTTCTTTTTAGTCTTCGAATATATAGCTTTACATTTGAGATGTCCTTACAGGCTTTTTAACTTGAGAATCGTATTCAGCGAACCCCAAAACCCGCAGAATATATTTTTTCCCGGAACAATTGAGAAAAAGGATAATCACGTTATCCTTACAGGACCTTCCATTATACTTACAGACTTTTTAATGACAGATTCGGATTCAGCGACCCCAAAAACCCCCAGGATAGATTTTTTTTCCGGAAAATTTGGAGAAAAGGGTAATCACGTTATCCTTACAGGACCTTCCGTTATCCTTACAGACTTTTTAATGACAGATTCGGATTCAGCGACCCCAAAAACCCCCAGGATAGATTTTTTTCCGGAAAATTTGGAGAAAAGGATAATCACGTTATCCTTACAGGACCTTCCGTTATCCTTACAGAGTTTTTGATGACAGATTCGGATTCAGCGACCCCAAAAACCCCAGAATAGATTTTTTTCCGGAAAATTTGGAGAAAAGGATAATCACGTTATCCTTACAGGACCTTCCGTTATCCTTACAGACTTTTTAATGACAGATTCGGATTCAGCGACCCCAAAAACCCCCAGAATAGATTTTTTTCCGGAAAATTTGGAGAAAAGGATAATCACGTTATCCTTACAGGACCTTCCGTTATACTTACAGACTTTTTAATGACAGATTCGGATTCAGCGACCCCAAAAACCCCCAGGATAGATTTTTTTTTCCGGAAAATTTGGAGAAAAGGGTAATCACGTTATCCTTACAGGACCTTCCGTTATCCTTACTGACTTTTTAATGACAGATTCGGATTCAGCGACGCCAAAAACCCCCAGGATAGATTTTTTTCCGGAAAATTTGGAGAAAAGGATAATCACGTTATCCTTACAGGACCTTCCGTTATCCTTATAAGGACGAAGTAGTGAAAATATTGTATTGTCATCGGACTTATATAAGTGTGCAAAATTTCAAGTCAATCGGACAAGTGGAAGTGGGTCAAAATTGGGTTGCAAGATTTGATCTGACAAACAGACAAACAAACAAGATAGCGAGCTAAATAAAAGCTTTTAAAAAACATCAGTTTTAGCAAAAGCTATCTTTTTATTCACATTACCCAATGGGTAGTTACACAAAATCTAACCATCCTCACAAAAAAATTCTCAAATTTTCATCTGAAATCCTTAAGGGGCGACCAAACTCGGTGCACCCCTTTGGAAGTTGACCCAAATTTCGCCAAACAAAATCATCTTTAGCGGCGAGACTCATTTTTGGATGAATGGATATTTGAACAAGCAAAATTTTCGGATTTGGGGCGATACCAATCCACACGAGATACACCAGCACTAAATGCATCCCGAGAAAGTCACTGTTTTGTGCGGATTTTGGTCTGGTGGAATCATCGGTCCGTACTTCTTCTAAAACGAGACTGGCATTGCCATAACCGTCAACGGCGAGCGCTACAGATCGATGATAAGTAACTCCTTGTAGCCTAAACTGGGTGATATACCGGCAACATGTGGTTCCAACAGGACGGCGCTACATGCCACACAGCGCATGCCACGATGGACATTCTGCACGAGTGATTTGAGGGCATGGTTATCTTGCGCGGCGGCGACGTGAACTGGTCACCGAGATCGGGCGATTTAACGCCTTTAGACTGCTTCCTTTGGGGCTATCTTGAATCGCAGGTCTATACAAATAAACCGTAAACAATTGATGCCCTCAAAGCCAACATAACGAACGACATCCGGCAAATTCAGCCAGATTTATACGACAAAGTCATGGAAAGGTCCAATCTGGTACTGGTGTAGACTAAGCTATGCTGTTTGCAAAAAATGTCGATCAGCTGAGTCGCTTTTGTTTATATAATTTTCAGTTACAAGCATATTATGGTTGTGCCATTTACTCTAGTGTTTGCTACCTATGAATATGATATGTGCTCTTTACTCTTCTATGTTTAAAATGGGGTTTTTTCAAGTTTGTCTTCTATATTCTATGCCCTTAGCTTCGAGATATTGTAAAATTAATGGTCAACCCTATTTATAAATTGTTTTGATGAAGGATAATTTGTGGTTTTCGGAAACAAAGAATCAGAAGAATCAGAAATCGGATTACACTCGCAGATAAAACTTTCAAGAAAATATTGATTTTTTACAAAAGACTGTCAATGTGGTTTGAAAAGAGATTTTACAAATATTTGGTTTTTATTTTTTTAGCTTTTTATAAAATTTTTGTTTTTGGAAAGGTACACATTTAAGTGTTAATTTTCTACTGTGTGATAGTCCTGTTTTATATAGAGCTCTACTACTACTACCTACTACCTACACTTCAACTTCGATTAAACAAATCATGATTCTTGGTATGTTTCCTTTATTAACTTCTATCAAGTTAGTATAAAAACTCTATTTAGAAATCAATGTAGCTGCATGATAAAAGTTTATCATAATATAATATAAAACATTACCAACAACATTAATACATCCTCACATGAACTCGTTTAACACATTGTGCTTATGTAGAGTAGAATATCTTCTAATTATTATCATTAATCGTTTAGTTGATATCAAGCTTCACAAAGTATTTTATTACAGAACAATGTATTTTTTAAGATATGTGGTGGATATAAATTTATGAAAATATCAATTGAAAAGTTATGCAGCGGTGAATTTTTGATTTAAAGAAAAAGAAATTGGTGCTAATTTTAAAATAGCAAAGATTGAAATTGCGTCAGCATTTTTTTAAACAAAAAATCATTAGAAACTAGTGTTGTTATCGTGAATGTTTTAAAAAAAAAACCAAAATTATTTATTGCCCGTGTTTAATCACGCAATTTAATCATGATGTGACACCGCTCGAATTAACTCGTGTATAAAAATTTTTGACAGTATAGTCTCATGAGACTACATGCCATTTCAAGTGACACATAAAGGTTTGAAAAAATTACTTCCTCTGCTGTTGCACCTACAATTTCATGTATTTGGGCTGCGTTTTAACAAAAAATTGTGGCGCTTTTTTGTATGAAATTCAATATTTCATACAAAAAAGCGCCACACTACCGCAGACCCTTTCCTCCGCCTAAATAAGTGACGTATTTTATGACCAGCCCTCAAACTAAACTTCTACCATATTATTTGGTGAACTAAAAGCGATCAATACACGGCACATAAAAGGGCAGTCTGCAAGCGACCATACACATCACAGTTTGTTCGAAACGTCTTGTGAGCGGTAAATAAATTATATTATTTCATTTATCTTAAAAAAAACATTTTACTCGGTTAAACCGAACATTCAGAAAAAAACCATTAGGTCCAACCGTGAAAGCCTCAAATCGTATTTGTCGAAAACTTGGGAGCCACGCTCTGCCACTGAAATCAAGTCGATTTTTAATTCTGAGGGAAAATGTTTGTAAATCTCTTACCATAAAACACGCTCAAAAGTTTAACTTTTCAGAATTCTTCTCAACTTTGCGAAACTCTTGAAAAACTGCATAACTTTTCGATTGATAAAAAAAAATGTTAATATTTTGAATTTTATTCTATTAACAAATTCCATGGATTTAACAAAAATTTATAGATGGTCACATCCACTCATTTGGTGGTCCAGGAGATGAAAATAACCTGTCCGGAATAATTCATAGAATCATTGATTTGGAAGAATCGGACAAAGAAACCATTCACTTGTTGGTTTTTCTATTGATGCAATTTTTATCCCGGACGGATCAAGCGTTCCCAGCTGAAGAGAAGCCGATGGCCAGGACACAAAATATCGTCATAAGGCATTTGTTTTTATTACTTGGATATAATCAACTTGATAAGACTTTTCACATTCCCCCGTTGAAATTGAGGTAAATTTTTTATTAAAGGTTTTAATGCAGTTGGGGAAACATACAGCTTAAGGTTCGGTGCACACTTAAGCTAAATTGTACAGCTATGCCTTGCAGGCATAAGTGCAGGAAGTGAACTGAGTGAGCTTGTATAGTTCAGGTCTCAACTCAGTGGAGTAACAAGAGTTTGGGATGACCAGGGGAAAAATTTGAGATCTAAGGACAGGCGCGCACTGCGAAGGAATGCATGTAAAATTATTAACAAAACGGAGAAAAAAGTTATGGTTGAATATCATTGGGAGTACTATAAGAATTATTGGGGGAATCAAAATATAATCAGACGAATGAAAATGTTATCAGACGATGAATTCCAATTAGTATTATGTTTAGTTTTCCAATCATAATTATGTTCCCCGACGAGGGAAATTTTGGAAAATTATAATGTAATTGGGGGGACAATAATATCTAAACACTTGGGATGAATAAAAATGTGTTTGCATGTCAACATATTGTTGTAAATTCTGCGTCTCAACATAATTATGATTGATTAACACAATAAAAGGGGAAATCTTGAAGCGGCCGAATTAAACATATGATCCCTCAGATCATATCTTTATTAAATGAATACAATTTTTTTTCCTTCACACATAATTCGCATGAAGTTTGCTACTTGGGAGTATAAATACTCAAGTCTAGTTGAAAAATCTCAAGTCCATAAACCCTGTTAAGGGAGAACTCCAATTGAGCAGAGGCAGCAGCAGAGGCAGAAGCAGTAGCAGTGGCAGAATCTGCTTTCTGTCCCACAATGAAATTTGAATTCTGACGAAAATAGCAGAAACCTGTTAAAACGTTGTACGTATTTATATCCGTGGAATGATTTGTCGTATAATATTTTGTTGTTTTTTAAGTATTCAATTAATTTCTCCTCCATTTCAAGTATTACAAATATTTACTTCCGTCCATATATGCAAAAAATATCAACAACGATTTGTGAGGTTAAATTGAAAGCAGAAATTTAGAGATTAGAGCTAAAATGTGTTTCTGCTTCTGCCACTGCCTCTGCTGCTGCTTTATTGGAGCTCATCACATAAGACGCTATGTGTTCTAAAGTTCTGCTTCTGTCTCTGCTGCTGCCTCTGCCCAATTGGAGTTCTCGCTAGAAACAGGCCTCCAGCGGGATAGCAGACATGTGCTTAACCTGCTGGAAGGAATTTTTCGGATGTGAAAATATCCATTCATACTATAAAAATTTAACAAATTTTAATATTTCTTTTATTAGAGGAATCATAATTATGATTAATATAAGCAATATTTGTTGAGATTAATCATAATTGTTGTAGCGCCAACCATATTATGTTCGCCCCAAACATATTATGATTGGAGAAACGACAAAAAAAAATTTGGGAATCCAAACATATTTTGTTTGCCCCAAACATAATATGGTTGGTGAATTTGAAAATATTGTTGTACAGCTAAACATAGTGTAATCAAAATATCATGATTTTTCCTGTCAGTTTTAAGCATAATGTGGTTGGAATCACAGTGTCGGCAAACATAATTGTAATGGCAAAAATTTCCTCTAGGGGACTGCTGTACCAATTTAGACGTATTTCAAAACTGCAATTGCCACTTAAGCATCATTTTACATGCTTTCCATCTCAGTACACGCCGGCACTAAGATATCTACAACTAAAATCACTTGCTAAGCTTACCTCAAGTGTGTAGCAGGCGTAAAATCACGTTGAATCCAACGTTTTAAATAAAACATTCTCTTCAAACCCACTTAGATCCTCAGCTGTTTTCAACGCGTTCATAGCGAATCTTCCGCAAGTACTTGATCAAAACCACCTCATCGGATGGATGATCCTTCCGTCGGCGCTACAAGTCCTTCTCTACGCCCCAAGCCCGGCAAATGGATTCATAGCCGGTACAGACACAATCCAAAGTGTGGCATACAACTACTCAATTTGGTATCTGGAAGCGCATGTCCGACGAAATTGGCTGATGTCCGTCCTAGTTGTGCTCTACAAATACCAATACACGCAGCCGCCCTACAACAACTATGTAAACAATGTGATTCGACTTGTTCTGAACTGCCTGCGAGCACAATTCCACCAATGCAAACGAATCCCAACAACAACAATTATGGATATCCAGCCGAGTTCACGATCCCGTGACGTTAGTCAACCATCGCTTGGCACCGATCCCGACGATCGACAGGAAAGCCCTCCGCCGAGCCCCATGTTTCCGTCAGAGGGCACCAGCCATGGAACCAGTGGTACGTCGAAAGCGAAGCCGGGTAGTGGGAGTTTCCAACAGAAATCCTCGCAACCGCTTTTCCGAAAATACCAGGACTCCAGCCTTGAGGCAGACGATACAGAATCCGAGTTGGTTGCCATTCCGGAGAGTGATTTCTCTGACAGCACACTGCATGGTAGCAGTGCTCCAGGATCTTTTGATGATCCGCTTCATTTCGAGGATATTGTGTCGCCATTGAAGCCAGAGATACTTAAAAACAAAGCTCACGTCACCACTGCGAATTTAGCAACTGCTCATGTCGCGATTTCCACACTAAAAGCCGCTGAGCATCACGAAGAGGTGAGAGTTCTGAAGATTTTAACTGTTTTGACCGAAGGTTGCTTGAGAAGTAACACCAGAGGTCGTCAAATTGTCGAATTTAAGGCATGGTGACCACTTTACGACCTCTTATGTTACTTGGATATGTTTTTCACCTTAGCGGCATATAATTTTTTGAACTTTCACATATGAATCTAAAATTCTGATGTGGAAAAGGTGAGTGGTCGTCTTACTCTTTCCCTGATGACGACATTTACGACCATCAAGCCTAAACCACGCAAATTCGCCTGGGTTTTCACGAATTAATGTGCAAGCGTGCAAGCATTTCGGAAAAAATAGAGACTGCCAAGGAGTTGTCGATAAAATACGTCACACTAAATTTCCCTTTTCGAATCTCCCTTGCCTTACCACCCCCCTTTCCTATCACGCTTTGTCGAGATTTTTTATATTAGTTTTTAACAACTCTCTCCCACTACCAAAAAGCCACTCCACCGTAAATGTTTGACGTATTTTATAAACACCTCCAGAAGCAAAGAAAAAATCCTCACCCGCGATTTTTGAAATAATTTGGTTTTTATTTTAGAAAAAAGAAGTCACAAAGAAAACTCAACACACAGTGGTCACAACAACGGTAACAGCCAAAGGTCCCGACTACAGCTTCCACAAATCCTCAACAAAAGCCACAGAATCCTCAACGACTATCACCACACAAACGAAATGCAGTCTTCAGGAAGGCGTCCGAATGATGGTTACACCCTCAATGCTGGTTACCGGCGAAGCTCGTGAGAAAGCGATTTTGAATCCCCCGGTCGACGTCCAAAGAGCAGTCACTGTCACTCAAACCATCGGCAGCTCAAAACCAAAGACTCCAGAAATGTCCACGTCGAAAGTTTTCGCCAACATCGCTTCCAATCAAATGAAAACTTTGGGCGCCTTGCCAGGCATCGATGCTCGAATCTACACAGAAGGTCGGCCAGTTCAGGAAGTCCTTCCGACTATGTCAACAAAATCCAGCACAAACGGCAGCAAATCGAATGGCTCCAATAGTTGGGGAGATCAAAAACAAACCGTCGGACGCCAGAAGCGAATTGTTGAGTCCAAATCGACTCCAGTAAGCACCCCTGTGGGAACCTCGTCGTCGCCGTCAAACGATGACTCAAAATCCAACGTAAAGGCGAAGCGTGCCATCAAAAGTATTGAAAAAACTGCTTATGGATCCCCGGAGTCACCTCTTTCCAAAATGAGTGTCATGTCCCCACCCTCAGCAGATGAAAGTCTGGAAGGTTTACCGACACCGAAGAATATCGCGCAGTTGGAAATCCCGACACCAGAACGACTTCTTCCAATTGGACCACCTGGGAAGGAGGGAATCTCCGCCCTAGTCGATAGAGTCAGGGAAGCTCTCACAATCCCAGATATTAGCCATTTAAAACAGGACAGTTTGGACAAATCAGAAGGCAGTACTCGCGGCGATGCGACTCCAAGTAGCCGCGGAAATTCACCACGTCGACTGATCAAGCAAGTCGCTCTAGAATCGCCACCAAATCATGGCCACGCAGAAGAGCTGCACTCTACAATATTACGCGCGGTTACCCAGGATTTGAAAACCGATAAACCAGGAACTGCACCCAAGGATGAAACGTCCGCAAGTAAGCCTAGACCACGTCTTCGGAAAGTCGGTCCATTCGCTGTGGATTCACAATCCACTCCGGATATTCGTACAAGGTTTGCTGGTGCTTGGCCACCGCCAGCGTCTCAGAGGGAGGATTCCGATGTTGATGATGACTTTGGGAATGGGAATGGCAACGGGAATCATTCCACGTCCGATAATAAACCGGTAATTCATAACACATTTTGAAAACGTAATTTTTCTAAATTTAAATTTTTCAAGAGTGCTTCCCGTGTTGGTGACGATTGTGTCTGTTCGCGCTGCACCGAATGCGGATCGATGTTGGAGGAGTATAGCGACGAGGAGACCGGGATTTTGATTATAATCCTTGGAACTTTCATTCACAGAGAACCAGCCATGGCAGCACCATTTTTACCAGAAATTTTGACCATCGTGTCAAAGTAAAAATTTTTTCTCCTTTTATTCAAATTTCCAATTTTTTATACAAAATTGTAAATTTTTCGTAGATTCGCAATGCATTTCACATTCCCCTGGCAATATGAGAGCACAACACATTTGCCAGGTGGTTCACAATCGGTAGCACATCAGTTTATTCGCTGCGTTCTCCATCAATTGGCACCGAATGGTGTCTTCGTTCAATTATTTCAAACTCAAGCCAAAGCTCAAGTACGCAAAAAGTATTTCAAAAGTATCGCTCAAGCTCTGCTCGACTTCAACGAATTGAATCCGACGAGTCCCATTCAAATGGTCTGCGAGTCGCTGAGTTCAAAGAAAACTCTACCGCTGGAAACTTTGCCAATAACTCTACGGAATATGGGAGAATATTTACAATGCATACCGATGGATAGTGGAATTGGGCCGGTTTCGTGGTCAGCGACTGTTCAGGGAATCGAGGGGTTATTCAGGAGACTGATTTTAGTGTTGCAAAATTTGGAGTTTGTGGGGAATCTGTTGGATATTATGGTGGCGATTTTGAAAGTGCCGAGTGTTTCGAAGGTAAAATGTTACAAATTCATTTTTTAAGAGGCTGTCCATAAAATATAAGTCACGCTAATATTGACCCTTTGGAATCCCTTCCCTTCCTTCCCCAGCTATGTTTCCTCGGTTTTTGTTATGGGATTAAATATTGTCGTCGCAATGCCTCAGCTCTCCCTTCCCCAAATATGTGACGGTTTTTATGGACACCCCAAAAACTTTAACAACCGAGCTCGAAATTACTCGAGCAAACTGAACTGGTATACTCGAGTTAATTCGGGCCACGGTAATTCAAACAAAAACTTTGAAAGAATTACGCCTTTTTTCAAAGTTTTTCTTTAATTAAATCAAAAAATTTTATCTAAACGTAATTAAAATTTGCTTTCTTTCTAATTTCAGGCTGTGTTGGAACCTTTTTCAAAAGTTTTAAGTTTTTGTGTGCAGAATATAACGATTAAACATAAAGTGTTGTACGATCTATGCACGTTGAGCATCAGAGCGTTTACTAAGGTAAGATTTTAACCGATTTTTAATGGAGTTGTTAAGAAAAAACATAACAAAAGCTATAATTGCCAATCTGGAAATTATTGAAAACCCGTATGGTGATATGGCAATGTTCGAAGTTTAAGTGAACGGCTAACAGTTGTATCAGAATTCCACTTTGAAGTCAAACTTTTCAATTAGATTTTTTTAAATTTATTCCAATCGGATTTTGATGTATGGGAGAATCATATCCTAAATAACTTTTGTTCTAGCACTTTTTTGATAAGATGCACCGTTTTTGAGATATTCGCAAAAAACGTTTTCGTTCGTATGGGGGGGGGGGGGCCGCGGACCGCATGTGGCCCAGGACGTGTTTGAATGTGGCCCAACAAAAACTGATATATTTACAAACTTTATGAATTAATGAAGTTTAAATTACTTGAAATTGTTAACTAAGAATGTATACATCCTACGTTTCTTACTAATCAACTTTAAAGTTAACATCCCTGACTCGAACAATCGGTGCCAGAGTCAGCTGACGCCAAAGTGGTAAACTCGAACCGTTTTGTTTGGCTCCAGGCGTCAGGTGTTAGCACCGTATCAAAAACGAAAACGATTTTTGATAATGTTTCCAAGCCATTTCCTTCAAACCTCCTTCAAAACCCCACATGGCGGCTTCTTCATTTCGTTTGTTCGATTTGGACAAAATAATATTTGCCGGCCGCCATTTTGTTTTTCTCGTAAAACAAAATGGCGGTCGATAAATGTTATTTGGTCCAAATCGAACAAACGAAACGAAAAAATACACACATATTGCATTGTCATCGAATTTACGTGTGTGTACAAAATTTCAAGTCAATCGGATGAGTGGAAGTGGGTCTGAAAAACAGACATTCAAAGCAAAAAGCAATCTAAATAAAAACTTTTAATTAAAAACATTACAAAGGCTACAATTGCCAGGAGAAATCGGCAAAAGTTATTTTTACTCTCACAGGGATTTTTAAAATTGACCAAAATTTCTACATAAGCTCATATTGACCACCAACCACATTTTAATGTCCATTTTTCGTCCTTTCCAGGATCGCGATAAAATGCAACTTTGCCGGCAAGTGATTTACGATTTGGTGCAGGCGTTAAAATTCAAAATCAACATTCCTGACTCGAATCTTCTCCTGATTGTTGGCTTCGCTCTTCAAGATGCTGGTGGCGCACTGCCACCTAGAGTAATCGAAGGACTTCCCGACAGCCCACCGTCGTATACGACAAACGCAGCCGACTGTATGCGGCAATATATGAACGATGTATTGGACTTTTTGGCAGATTTTCATACTTTGAGTAAAATTAAGGTCACTTTTTTACATGTTTTATAGTCGGAGGATTATTTAACCAATCGAAAATTTAATTTTTTTTACAGAATTTCAAAAACGGACAAGCAGTGAATGGTTTAAGCGAGGACACTTTGGGTGGAGTTTTGAAGGGAGCTGTGGCTCAGTATTTAGCATTGGAAATGTCACGGGGACATTCCAGGGATAATAAAGCCGTGGGGAGGTATTTGCCGTGGTTGTATAATGCACCGTCATCCTTACAGCAAGGGTGAGTACAGGAGAGTGAAGGGGTTTTGTAGAAAAAGTATTTTTTTGTTTAAGAAACAGCAATTATAATAGAGAGTATTTCAACATCCCTCTATTGGAAAACAAAGTTTAAACGCTTTTCAATGAAATAATAGAGGCGAGGGCACACGAAACTGGAAAAAGGGGAAATTAATTTTAGTACGAAAAAAACTTCCACAAGAAACAAGTAGTCTAAGGCCTATGTTACACACGGCAACTTAAGGCGGCGACTTTTCTTAAGTATAGGCGAGAGAAGTGAGGGCCACCGCTTCCCTCACTTCTCTCGCCTATACTTAAGAAAAGTAGCCGCTTAAAGTTGCCATGTGTAACATAGGCCTAAAGATGAAAACCAAATCAAAATTACTTCAATGATAAAAAAATAGCAGAAGAGGGGATAACACACATGCGTCTCCTCTCTTGACTTTAAAAAGGAGAAATCTGAAGCAAAAACAAAAAAAAAATTTACGGAATCTCTTTAAAATATAAAATACGGCATATATTTAAGGGGAGGCGCGATTCGCAGTATTGTGAGGCGGTACCAAATTTTATGCTAAAAATTACGCAAAATCATGAAGAGGGGGTACGAAAAAGCTCAAATTAGCGCAACGTATTCCAAGAAGAGCTCCTCCTTACACAGAATTGAATTTCTAAAAACCAGAGATTTTCCCTACTTTCAGGCCAAAAGAATTCACCGAATGCGTCGGTCACATGCGTCTCCTCTCTTGGCTCTTGATGGGCTCTTTAACTCACAGTGCGCTAATGCATCGAAAAGGCGGCGTTATCGGACAACATGGGGCCGCAGTTCACTATCACTTGCAGCATCCCAGCCATACAGTCTCACAGCCAGTCCCGCAGGAAGCCAGTTGCCACATCGCCGATCACATCCAAGTAATTTTCGCTGGATTCGCTGAACAATCCAAGACTTCGGTGGTCCACATGTCATCGCTCTTCCACGCATTTACGCTGTGCCAATTGTGGACGGTTTACTTGGAACAAGTCGCCTGCTCAGCACCACCAACAACCGACACGTACAACATAACGATGGCGATTCTGTTTGAATTTTGGGCAAAAGTGACGCCATGTATTTTACAGCTCGTCTCACATTCGAAAGTTGTAAGGAAATTCAAATAAAATTCAATTATTTTCGCTTTAATTGAAATTGTTCTCATTTGCAGCTTTCAGAAATGGTAAATCTACACTTTTTGAGTCTACTAGAAGCTCTCAAGGAAACTCACTCAACAATTTTGGCCAAATTACTACCGCTATGGAGTCCCGTCTTGTCTTCACAGTCACAGGTTTCAAGAACAATTTATTAAATATTTTTTGCTCAATTAAATATTTTTAGCTCTCTGGTACACTTCATGTTCGCCTACAAAGCTGTCGGGACTACGCTCCGGACATTGAAGAGCAACGCGCCCACATATCAGAGGCGCTCCTAAAGTGGTTACAGCGATTGCAGTTTAAAATGGGTCAAATCGAACTCCAGTCTTCGACTGCAACGCAGTTCTATTCGATCTAAACGCTAACAGTCGTAGTTAAACAAGTCGCCAAATTGAAATAAGACTACAAAATCTGCACAAATTAGAATTTAGGTAAATGTTAAATGTTACACTTATGAGAATTGTTTAGAAATTCATTGAATGTTTGTTGGAAGTTACACAAAAATAGGGAAAATATTTAAAAGAGATAAATAAAAAATCATTGTTGGTATCTTTATTGTTTTTTTTTTTTTAAATCTGAATGTCACGATGATTTAAAGTTATTCACAAAATCAATTCTAAATCTCAAAATTTGAGCATAAATCAAAAATTACATGTTCCAGCTTCTCAATCGATCCGTTTTCGTAATATACTAGATTTTTTTTTGTAACACTATTCAATCAGTGAGCTTAATCCAATACGATCTAGGCCAGAGAAGGGCAAATCGTCAAATTTGCGTCCTTTCAGCCCATTTTGAGCCAATATAAACAAAACTATGCGAGAATACATGAAAATCAGGTGTCGCGCAGTCGAAGTTATTAGTTTTTGCCTGGAATCGGAGTCGTTAAAAAAAGCTAAAACTCGGACTCCGGTAAAAAAATGCAAACAATAAAAATTTTAAAATTTCTCGAGCAAACACGGCGGGAAATTTGGGTCGATTTTTTCAACTTCACTCAACTATTTAGTTTAAACATTTTCAACCGACCTGTTTTAAAAAATGAATCTTCCACGCTTTGGGGTTTAAATCTGTACCTCGGAAGCATAGAACATTATGTCACATTTCCCTAACTTTGCAGTTTGAACAAGTCCAGTTTTATTTAATACTAGCAGACCCTTCGTTGCCAGCTTAAAGTTTTTTGTATAAATTTTAGAATGCCAAAAAACCATAAATAACTTTAAAACTTTTGGGAAAAAAAAATTATCCTTACAGGACCTTCCGTTTCGAATTTTGAAATTCCAACACTAGAGCCGAAAATCGGCATTATGGAAACCCCATAATGCCGATTTTCCCGGGAAAACTGGGAAAAGGACATTTGCGTTATCCTTACAGGACCTTCTGTTTCGAATTTTGTAAATCTAACGTAGTTAAAAACCTACTCCTGGCAACGCAGATCATTTTTCAAAAAACCACATAAAAATCGGTCCAGTAGTTTTTGAGTTTTTTAATCTCAAACAGACAGACCAATAAACAAACAAACAAACATCCATTTTAGTATAGATAGATTCTTCTAAATAAAAGTGGACTTGATGTTATTCTTAAAGCATGTACAATTGGTCTAAGACTTAGTGTTCCATACCTCCGAGAAAAGCAAAAAAATGTTAAATACGAATGTATAAAAACTGGACATATTGTTCTATACCTCAGAGGTATAGAAATGTGCCTTTTTAAATCAACTATGTTGAAAATTTAATCCTCAAAAGCTAAATTTGCTCTAGTTTCATGGACATGAACTCATTTTTGACGTGGAGCTGCAGGGGGATGATCAGCTGCTATTTTAGACGCAATGGATTTTCCATACATTTTTTTACTTTTTTTATGCCTCCAGGCTAAATTTTGAATCAGTTCGGGTTTCACTTTCGTTATACTTGCGTTAGAAAGGTAAAAAAAACCTCGTGTCCATGAAACTAGTACAAATTATCTTTCCAACGCAAGTACAATGAATGTGAAACCCCAACTGGCTCAAAAGTTAGCCCGGGGGCTTAAAAAACGTTTAACCCTGCATTGTTCTTTCGTAAAATTCTTTAGTTTTTGAAAAAAAAAAGTCTAAAAATTTGATTATAAAAAAGATTACAAACATAAGAAAAGCTAGAATTGCCAGGGGCCAATCGTCAAATACTCTATATGATGGTAGACAAAATGTTTTTTTTAGAAAAATCCATTTGTATTTGAGAGGGGGAAAGGAGTGATCCGATGGGATTCTGATGTATGGAACGGTTATGTAAAATCATATTGTAAACAAATTATATCTTTATAGATTTTTCGTAACGAAGAAAACAGGTTTTTTCGAGAAAACAGGAAAAAAGTATTCAATTTGTATGGGAAAGGGGTGAAGCAGTGGTACGATTGGAGTTATGAAAAATCCTATTTTAAACACATTTTACCTTTATAAATTTTTCAATATGAATTACCGTTATCGAGAAAATTGAAAAAAAAAACTGTTTTGATTGTATGGGGGAGGGGAAAAGGAATGGTCCAATTTTGCTCGTTCAAGAACTTAGTCTAGCCATTTACGAGAAACGAAACTATACACAATTTCAAATCTCTAGCTCAATTCCTTCGAAAGTTATGGTGGTCACGGACGGACTGTCGGAGGAACAGACGGACGGACAGACGGGCGGACAGACAGACGGACAGATGGACAGACGGACAGACGGACGGACAGACGGACGGACAGACGGACGGACGGACAGACGGACGAACAGACGGACGGACGGACAGACATACGGACAGACGGACAGACGGACGGACAGACGGACGGACAGACGGACGGACAGATGGACAGACAGACGGACGGACAGACGGACGGACAAACGGACGGACAGATGGACAGACGGACAGACGGATGGACAGACGGACGGACAGACGGACGGACAGACGGACAGACGGACGGACAGACGGACGGACAGACGGACGGACAGACGGACGGACAGATGGACAGACAGACGGACATGCGGAAATCAAAATATTTTGTCATCCCTAACAACACCCTGGAGTAGTTCATTTTTGTGTCCGATTTATTGGTTCGATGCGTCACACACGGTATACTAAATCTAATATACTCCTATATGATATATGAGGGGGTCAGAATGACAATGAAGTAAGTCAAGTTGAACTAGTGTTGAGTAATCAAGGGTTTTGTGAATATATATGTAAAAAACTCCTAATGTTACCCAACCCCACTGCTTACAAGAGTATTATCAGTAATAGTGTAGTTATTACCAATTTATGTCAGGCGAACAAACCATTTTTTTATAGCTGTGAAGTTGTAAAAGCGTAAACTGACTTACTTCACTCTCATTCTAACCCCTCAATATCATAGAGTATAGAAAATTACTAAAATACTTTGAAATTGTTCGAAATATGGCTTTGATCGCCACGGCATTGCCACCAACTCAAGTTCCTGTACAGCGATTATTCTCAGCCCTCAAAATCATGAAACCGACAGGACAAATGTCCGATCATTTGCTTTTCAAACAGTTTTGAAATATTCTTAATTAAATTAATATTTAGTCTATTTTAGTATACAGTGATCCCTCCCACTGCGCGGTTTCTAACTGCGCGGTTTCGCAACTGTGCGGTTAAGTTTTTAATACAAAAAATTTCGAACTGCGCCGTAAAAATTTTGCAGCTGCGCGGTTTTTACTTTCTTCTACGGAGTATAATAAAGTATTGTATTCATGAAAAATTTCGACCTCTTAATTTTGCCTAAAAAACATTTCCCGCTCACTCCTGAGTCGATTGGAGTCATATTTAAAAAATGTCTTTCTGTCTGTCAGTCTGTCTGTCAGTCTGTCTGTCAGTCTGTCTGTCAGTCTGTCAGTCTGTCTGTCAGTCTGTCTGTCAGTCTGTCTGTCAGTCTGTCTGTCAGTCTGTCTGTCAGTCTGTCTGTCAGTCTGTCTGTCAGTCTGTCTGTCTGTCTGTCAGTCTGTCTGTCAGTCTGTCAGTCTGTCAGTCTGTCAGTCTGTCTGTCAGTCTGTCTGTCAGTCTGTCTGTCAGTCTGTCTGTCAGTCTGTCTGTCAGTCTGTCTGTCAGTCTGTCAGTCTGTCAGTCTGTCAGTCTGTCTGTCAGTCTGTCAGTCTGTCAGTCTGTCAGTCTGTCTGTCAGTCTGTCTGTCAGTCTGTCTGTCAGTCTGTCTGTCAGTCTGTCTGTCAGTCTGTCTGTGAGAGTGTCTGTCAGTCTGTCTGTCAGTCTGTCTGTCAGTCTGTCTGTCAGTCTGTCTGTCAGTCTGTCTGTCAGTCTGTCTGTCAGTCTGTCTGTCAGTCTGTCTGTCAGTCTGTCTGTCAGTCTGTCTGTCAGTCTGTCTGTCAGTCTGTCTGTCAGTCTGTCTGTCAGTCTGTCTGTCAGTCTGTCTGTCAGTCTGTCTGTCAGTCTGTCTGTCAGTCTGTCTGTCAGTCTGTCTGTCAGTCTGTCTGTCAGTCTGTCTGTCAGTCTGTCTGTCAGTCTGTCTGTCAGTCTGTCTGTCAGTCTGTCTGTCAGTCTATCTGTCAGTCTGTCTGTCAGTCTGTCTGTCAGTCTGTCTGTCAGTCTGTCTGCCAGTCTGTCTGTCAGTCTGTCTGTCAGTCTGTCTGTCAGTCTGTCTGTCAGTCTGTCTGTCAGTCTGTCTGTCAGTCTGTCTGTCAGTCTGTCTGTCAGTCTGTCTGTCAGTCTGTCTGTCAGTCTGTCTGTCAGTCTGTCTGTCAGTCTGTCTGTCAGTCTGTCTGTCAGTCTGTCTGTCAGTCTGTCTGTCAGTCTGTCTGTCAGTCTGTCTGTCAGTCTGTCTGTCAGTCTGTCTGTCAGTCTGTCTGTCAGTCTGTCTGTCAGTCTGTCTGTCAGTCTGTCTGTCAGTCTGTCTGTCAGTCTGTCTGTCAGTCTGTCTGTCAGTCTGTCTGTCAGTCTGTCTGTCAGTCTGTCTGTCAGTCTGTCTGTCAGTCTGTCAGTCTGTCTGTCAGTCTGTCAGTCTGTCAGTCTGTCAGTCTGTCAGTCTGTCAGTCTGTCAGTCTGTCAGTCTGTCAGTCTGTCAGTCTGTCAGTCTGTCAGTCTGTCAGTCTGTCAGTCTGTCAGTCTGTCAGTCTGTCAGTCTGTCAGTCTGTCAGTCTGTCAGTCTGTCTGTCAGTCTGTGTACAATATTTCTCAAAAACTAATAGAGCTAGCGCCATGAAATTTTATAGGCATGTTGGGTCCTGAAATGGGACGATCCTATCAACTTTTGGTGGAAATCCGTTAACCGGAAGTATCCAAAATGGCGATTTTTCAAAAATCGCAATTTCGTTTTTCTCGATTTACTCCCAAACTACGCGTTTTTTAGTGGCCTTAAGTATGACAAAACTTGGAGAAAATAAAATTTCCCACACTTTTGTCTTTAGCTATAACTCGATATCTCCACCAGTTATCGAGATAAACCGTTATTTCCAAAAAAAAAAAAAAAACAGTTTTTTGCGATTATCTCGAAAACTAACGGGTTTTTGCTGACTGAATGTATGAAGTGAATTAATGAGAATGGCATTCTGCACAATTTTGTTTCTTACCGTTATCCGGTATCTTTTACCGTTATTGAGATATTTTCATTAATATGTAAAAAAATCATATTTTTGCGAATAATTTGCAAACTAACGGTTTTTCGACAAATCAGTTAAAAGAATAATTAAAGATGTTAACATTTTCTACCTTTTTATCCATTTACCGTAAATTGATATCTTTTACAGTTCTCAAGTTATCTCAAATTTTGTACGTTTTTGATATTTTTGAATAAACCAACAATTTATTGGGAGGTCGTCTTAGGTTGACAACGCGACAGGGCTCTAGCGTAAATTGCGCAGGGTCGTAGATATTGTAGAAGACCACAACTGATATTTTTTATAATTTTCGTTTAAAAAAACATGTTCTTAACCCCAAAATTTCATACAAAGTAGGGTTCACAGTGCGCGGTTTCAGTTTGCGCGCTCTTCTTGTGGAACGTATCTACAGCGCAGTTGGAGGGATTACAGTATAATCTTCTACAAAAATGAAGCTTTTGTTTTCAAGTATTTCTGTTTTTGGTCTCCTTGAAAAATTGAGCTTTTCCTTATATTCCCTAAAATAAATACAAAACTCTCGAACACGGATTATATTAATGTCTTTTAAATTATCTCAGTTTCATTTTCATCTTAATAAATAAATGGCTTATACAAAGCTATTTTACAATTTTGTAGCTTAACCCATTTCCGGTTCATTTTTAATTGGTATTTATACCGGTTTTCGGATCTGATTTTATATTTTTTATGCTATGCGAACTCCTCCTTATTCTTGCAAAATTTCAAATCAATTTTTTTAAGGTATTTGGCGGATTAATTTAAAAAAAACTATTTGGCACTGAAGCAAAATTAATTTAAAAAAAAAACACTAAAAAAAACTTTCAAAACCGCTTTCAAAATCATTACCTCATTTAGAAACTGTGAACACAACTCCCCCCTTGTCATCTCCCTCATCGTCTCTCACGCCCTCATCGCTGTCCATGTGGTGGGGTTCCGTTTCCGATTCTGAGGATTCACTTTCGGGAGCGTCTCTGTAGCTCGTGAAGAATTCATTCAACTTCCGAATAGTGGCGTCTGGAAGAACAGGAGCTACTGCCTGGCGTGCTAATTTCGCGGATAAGCGTTCTTCTGCTTGTTTCTGTTGGAATATCTGCAAATACGATCGAATTTAATCGAAAATCGGTGAAATATTCTCTACCCCAAGTTGATATTGACAAAAAAAAATATAGGATAGTGGTTTTAACCTTTAGAGGCACAGAAAAATAGCAAATATTTTTAAAGTATTTTTTTTTAAATTTTTTTAGTAGTACTATTTCAAAGTTTCATGCAGCAATGTAAGTTGATTTAATAAGAGGTACAATTTTGATACCACCGTGCAGCATTTGTTACAAAAAAGTGGTACATCGCGAGTACCACCAAGCCTGCATAACAACCAATTTGATCATACAAACCTTCATCCTCTCCAAATATTCCATTTGCAGCTGAACCGAGTCCTGCAGATTCAACAGTTGTGCCGCAGAATGTTTAATTGGCGGCGGAGTAGCCGCAGTATTTTCCCAATTCTTTTTCAAAACGGTCGCTCTTTCTTTCTCCACGGAGTGGACATTCGTTTTGGTTGTTCGATTGGGTAGGAATTTTTCCTTTTTCGATTCAAGGCCGGTTTGTTCTTTGCCACACAAATAAAGAGCATGAGGCTCTAATTCCACTGGATCGTGCGATGTTTTCGAACAGCTAGTGGTTGGCATAAGTACATTTTTTATTAAGGCGAGTTTCGTTTTAACATCAACTTCCACTATCTCTGCTGGAACGATTTTGGTTTTATCTTTTTCTTCTCCGCTTGTTTCTATTTTATCTGCAATACTAGTGGACGTATTTTTCTCTTCTTGAAACTCAGAAATTTCCTTAAGATCCTCCTCTGTTATCAAGGACTTTTCGGGCTTCAAAATCTTTACAGTTCTAACACCTCTGCTCTGTGCAATGATTTTTAACGGATCCACAGGTTCTTCTTCGTCGTCACTGTCTACAACAGCCATACCAGAATCATCATTTTCAGTCCTCCCTGTCCACTCCAAGTTCGATAGCTTCTTTTGACCAGTGGAAGTGATGTTAAATTCGGAAAACATCGCAGCCGCCTTTTCAATTTCATCCCTCGAGGCCAATTCTTTTTCAATTCGCTCGAAGAGGTCTTGTATTCGCTTTCCTTTGTCTGGCAATTTTGATATTCTACCTCTGCAATTTATATTTTAATCGTGAATTTCTAAAAATGTGTTAAAAAGTTGAAATTTACTTGTTTGCTAGCAGTTTTGTTTGGCGATCACGCAATTCTAAAAGTTGAATTTTCGAGATTTTCACAAGGTTTTCGACATGATTTTCCTTTATCTTCGGAAGCTCCCCAGGGATTTTTGTTAAAACCGGTCTTGGGATCATCTTGTTATATTATTCATTGATTTAATTGAGAAATTCTGAAAAATCTGTTCCACAGGCTAAAAAACGGTTGTTGCACAAATAAAAGTGACAGTTCTATTTTGAGGTTATGTTTTACCGATGTGAAGTTAGCGACCAAGTTAGCGACCAACTTTTTTCGCTTAATCGCCACTAGGGGCGCTGCCAGTTTAGCCAATCATCTTTCTACAGCAACAACTTAGCGACCAAAATTTCGACTTATCTGCAGTTTATTTAAATATTTTAAATCACTTGTTCCGATGTGAAAATAAATATAAATTGAATATTTATGAATTGTTTCATTTGAAAAAACCCTCGATCAGCTTTTCTTCCGTACTGATCGAGTAAAAAAAACTTTTTTTTCAGGTATTAAATATGGAATTTTTAAATCAAATTGTTTTTTCTCAAAAACAAAACATAACACCAGATTTAAATTTTCACAGATTGTAGTCCTCCTCAAGGGCTTTCTACCGCCGCCACCCCCATATCCGGGGGACTGGGAATAAGGGAGCAATTCCTCTTTTTGTATGAAAATATACAAATTTGTATGGAAACAACGACATTTTTAATCAAATATTTCTCGGAAACGAAAGATATCACCAGATTTAAATTTTTACAGTTTGCAGTACTCCTCAGGGGCTTTCTATCGATACCACCCCCATATCCGGGTGACTAGGAATAAGGGAGGAATTAATCCTTTAAGCGGCCTGTTTTGTGAGTGAAACTGGTCGAAAAATGCAAAATTTTCTATGACATATTTCTCGGAAACGAGAAATATCACCAGATTGAAATTTTTACAGTTTGCAATACTCGTCAAGGGCTTTCTATCGGCATCACCCCCATACCCCGGGGACTAGGAATAAGGGAGGAATTAACCTTTTAAGCGGCCTGTTTTCTGAATGAAACTGGTCGAAAAATGCGATATTTTTAATCAAATATTTCTTGAAAACAAGAAATATCACCCGATTTAAATTTTTATAGTTTGTAATCACTGCCAAGGGCTTTCTATTAGTACCACCCCCATATCCGGGGGACTAGGAATAAGGGAGGAATTAATCCTTTAAGCGGCCTGTTTTGTGAGTGAAACTGGTCGAAAAATGCAAAATTTTCTATGACATATTTCTCGGAAACGAGAAATATCACCAGATTGAAATTTTTACAGTTTGCAATACTCGTCAAGGGCTTTCTATCGGCACCACCCCCATACCCCGGGGACTAGGAATAAGGGAGGAATTAACCTTTTAAGCGGCCTGTTTTCTGAATGAAACTGGTCGAAAAATGCGATATTTTTAATCAAATATTTCTTGAAAACAAGAAATATCACCCGATTTAAATTTTTATAGTTTGTAATCACTGCCAAGGGCTTTCTATTAGTACCACCCCCATATCCGGGGGACTAGGAATAAGGGAGAAATTAACCCTTTTGCTTCTTAAAAAATACTTGGTATAAGAATTAATTTCTCGCTGGCATTCGGCGAATCTTTTGCATTTGACTTGTTTAGGGTTCAGGTATTTGCTAACCCGCGTTGCATGGAATTTTTGACACAAACCATTTTTGATTTGAGTGACGTTTGACATATAGAAATTCCCGCCAAAATGAAAATAAATTAAATTTGCAATTTTCCTAATTTCTAAAAGAGGAAAATGCTTCGTTTTTATGCGTATCTATTTTGCAGGTATTTTCCCGTAAAACAGGTAAAAATCTGTGAAGAAAACAGCCCGGGAAGGACGAAAATCAGGGAAAATCTGACGGTGCATATAGAAAGGGGAAATTCATTTTTTAATTTTTCTATTTTCTTCCCATTTAATGGATAAAATTGAATAGAAATTGGCATTTTCAAAGCGAATTTGCATTTTCTAATCAAATCCCACAATTTGTATTAAAAATCTTTCGAAAAACTATGAAAACTTTTTGAATCAAATCAAGTTTACATTCGATGTTCATTTGCTTATCTTTCCATGTGAAAATTTCTTCGATTTTTTTAACGAAATTTTTCGATTTTCCAAACGACTTATGCTAGAGATTTGAAATTTTGCACAAATGCGAGTTTCGTAAAAAGAAAGAATTGGTGAAAAAATGGGAAAAATCGGATAACTCCTTCCCCCCTTACCGCTGAAAATTGATGTATTTGGCGATTTTCTCGAAAACGGTTTACCACATCAAAAAAGTTTCAAAGAAAAAAGTGTTTAGAATACAATTCTACATAATTTACCCATATATCATAAATTCGACCGACCGATATTTATGATGTTTTATGTCGCTCAAAGATTTTCGATTTTCTTCGAAGATTTTTTCCATGGCAGATTTACCTGAAATCAATTTTTTCCAAAAATTCATATCTTTTGATCTGTTCATCGTAGATACAGACTATTTACACCAAAATGTAGGGAAATTGTCTGAAATTTTCAAAAAAAGTATCATAAGAAAAAAATTTCATGCAAATTTTTTCAGGGCGAGGCAAAGTTTCGGTAAATTCGAAAAAACTCATTTGTTTGGTTACTTATTTCAATGATTTTTTTTACTATTAGATACTAAATATAATTCTCTACAACTTCTTTAAAGACATAAAGGTGGTATTTCAAACTGTTTTGGTGTTATGAACCGAAAACTGACCCGTAGTGGCAGAAATTTTATTGAAAAATTTAAAAAGGGGGGAAAGAGTGGTCAGTTTGAATTTTGATATATGGCTGAATTATGTAAAATTGTATTCTAACAAAATGGAATTTATGTATATAATTCAAAGCCTTGTGTACATGCAAAGGGTCGAATCATCGTAGCAAAGGGGATTATCGGGATATTTAGGATTTTGTAAAACATTTTTAAATAAACTAATATTTTATTTCAGTATCTACAATCATTCCCGTACAACTGCTTCTCGAATAATTGCATAACCCTTTTACCCCTAATTTATTCACTAGGAGTTAAGCCGAGTTAGTGAGTTAAGGGAGTTAGCTAACCTTATTTTCCATGTTAAAGGTGAGTTAAGGGAGTTAAGGCGATTTAACTCCTAGTGAATAAATTGGCCGTAGGAGTTAAATCGCCTTAACTCCCTTAACTCACCTTTAACATGGAAAATAAGGTTAGCTAACTCCCTTAACTCACTAACTCGGCTTAACTCCTAGTGAATAAATTAGGGGTAAAAGGGTTATGCAATTATTCGAGAAGCAGTTGTACGGGAATGATTGTAGATACTGAAATAAAATATTAGTTTATTTAAAAATGTTTTACAAAATCCTAAATATCCCGATAATCCCCTTTGCTACGATGATTCGACCCTTTGCATGTACACAAGGCTTTGAATTATATACATAAATTCCATTTTGTTAGAATACAATTTTACATAATTCAGCCATATATCAAAATTCAAACTGACCACTCTTTCCCCCCTTTTTAAATTTTTCAATAAAATTTCTGCCACTACGGGTCAGTTTTCGGTTCATAACACCAAAACAGTTTGAAATACCACCTTTATGTCTTTAAAGAAGTTGTAGAGAATTATATTTAGTATCTAATAGTAAAAAAAATCATTGAAATAAGTAACCAAACAAATGAGTTTTTTCGAATTTACCGAAACTTTGCCTCGCCCTGAAAAAATTTGCATGAAATTTTTTTCTTATGATACTTTTTTTGAAAATTTCAGACAATTTCCCTACATTTTGGTGTAAATAGTCTGTATCTACGATGAACAGATCAAAAGATATGAATTTTTGGAAAAAATTGATTTCAGGTAAATCTGCCATGGAAAAAATCTTCGAAGAAAATCGAAAATCTTTGAGCGACATAAAACATCATAAATATCGGTCGGTCGAATTTATGATATATGGGTAAATTATGTAGAATTGTATTCTAAACACTTTTTTCTTTGAAACTTTTTTGATGTGGTAAACCGTTTTCGAGAAAATCACCAAATACATCAATTTTCAGCGGTAAGGGGGGAAGGAGTTATCCGATTTTTCCCATTTTTTCACCAATTCTTTCTTTTTACGAAACTCGCATTTGTGCAAAATTTCAAATCTCTAGCATAAGTCGTTTGGAAAATCGAAAAATTTCGTTAAAAAAATCGAAGAAATTTTCACATGGAAAGATAAGCAAATGAACATCGAATGTAAACTTGATTTGATTCAAAAAGTTTTCATAGTTTTTCGAAAGATTTTTAATACAAATTGTGGGATTTGATTAGAAAATGCAAATTCGCTTTGAAAATGCCAATTTCTATTCAATTTTATCCATTAAATGGGAAGAAAATAGAAAAATTAAAAAATGAATTTCCCCTTTCTATATGCACCGTCAGATTTTCCCTGATTTTCGTCCTTCCCGGGCTGTTTTCTTCACAGATTTTTACCTGTTTTACGGGAAAATACCTGCAAAATAGATACGCATAAAAACGAAGCATTTTCCTCTTTTAGAAATTAGGAAAATTGCAAATTTAATTTATTTTCATTTTGGCGGGAATTTCTATATGTCAAACGTCACTCAAATCAAAAATGGTTTGTGTCAAAAATTCCATGCAACGCGGGTTAGCAAATACCTGAATCCTAAACAAGTCAAATGCAAAAGATTCGCCGAATGCCAGCGAGAAATTAATTCTTATACCAAGTATTTTTTAAGAAGCAAAAGGGTTAATTTCTCCCTTATTCCTAGTCCCCCGGATATGGGGGTGGTACTAATAGAAAGCCCTTGGCAGTGATTACAAACTATAAAAATTTAAATCGGGTGATATTTCTTGTTTTCAAGAAATATTTGATTAAAAATATCGCATTTTTCGACCAGTTTCATTCAGAAAACAGGCCGCTTAAAAGGTTAATTCCTCCCTTATTCCTAGTCCCCGGGGTATGGGGGTGGTGCCGATAGAAAGCCCTTGACGAGTATTGCAAACTGTAAAAATTTCAATCTGGTGATATTTCTCGTTTCCGAGAAATATGTCATAGAAAATTTTGCATTTTTCGACCAGTTTCACTCACAAAACAGGCCGCTTAAAGGATTAATTCCTCCCTTATTCCTAGTCCCCCGGATATGGGGGTGGTACTAATAGAAAGCCCTTGGCAGTGATTACAAACTATAAAAATTTAAATCGGGTGATATTTCTTGTTTTCAAGAAATATTTGATTAAAAATATCGCATTTTTCGACCAGTTTCATTCAGAAAACAGGCCGCTTAAAAGGTTAATTCCTCCCTTATTCCTAGTCCCCGGGGTATGGGGGTGATGCCGATAGAAAGCCCTTGACGAGTATTGCAAACTGTAAAAATTTCAATCTGGTGATATTTCTCGTTTCCGAGAAATATGTCATAGAAAATTTTGCATTTTTCGACCAGTTTCACTCACAAAACAGGCCGCTTAAAGGATTAATTCCTCCCTTATTCCTAGTCACCCGGATATGGGGGTGGTATCGATAGAAAGCCCCTGAGGAGTACTGCAAACTGTAAAAATTTAAATCTGGTGATATCTTTCGTTTCCGAGAAATATTTGATTAAAAATGTCG
This sequence comes from Chrysopilus asiliformis, assembly GCA_964034945.1. Lineage (NCBI taxonomy): Eukaryota > Metazoa > Arthropoda > Insecta > Diptera > Rhagionidae > Chrysopilus > Chrysopilus asiliformis. Next base: position 88,307,504 of record OZ035960.1, on the reverse strand, counting down.
TTGTTTCCATACAAATTTGTATATTTTCATACAAAAAGAGGAATTGCTCCCTTATTCCCAGTCCCCCGGATATGGGGGTGGCGGCGGTAGAAAGCCCTTGAGGAGGACTACAATCTGTGAAAATTTAAATCTGGTGTTATGTTTTGTTTTTGAGAAAAAACAATTTGATTTAAAAATTCCATATTTAATACCTGAAAAAAAAGTTTTTTTTACTCGATCAGTACGGAAGAAAAGCTGATCGAGGGTTTTTTCAAATGAAACAATTCATAAATATTCAATTTATATTTATTTTCACATCGGAACAAGTGATTTAAAATATTTAAATAAACTGCAGATAAGTCGAAATTTTGGTCGCTAAGTTGTTGCTGTAGAAAGATGATTGGCTAAACTGGCAGCGCCCTTAGTGGCGATTAAGCGAAAAAAGTTGGTCGCTAACTTGGTCGCTAACTTCACATCGGTGTTTTGTAAGGGTTTGGGTTGCGTTCAGAAATTTGCAAATTGTTATGAAAATTTTGAATGCAATTTTTTAGAAATAAAAAATTATAATTAAATACAAAAAATATTAGCTTTTTCGCATATATTTTAGGGCAATTATCAATAAAATAAAATCATCTGTAATGCAAAATTACAAAAAATTTCTTGAAAAATCAAAACTTTTTTCACATTGTACGCAAGTGTGAATATCCCTTTATTATCCAACATTTTGACATTTCATTGCCTGGATTTCCGAAAATATTCCTTCCGTTAAACCAAAACGAAGGAATTTCCCATTAACAACACGATTTGCTGGCAATTTTTTTTTTTACGTTTCAAAAGTCTGCTGAGACTTTTCTGATGAAATATTTGCACAATTTGTTGCATAGGCCAGTAAACAAGTGATTAAAAACGCAATTCCTCGCCGTTACCACGTGAGATTATTTAACGAGCATTAAGTGATTGAATATTTAGGTAAGATTTTCGAATAAATCCAGAAAACCCGTAGATAACCTCAACTTAACTAGAAAACACCGCAAATGGAGGATCTTTTGGCACAGTTCCAGAAGCTTGGCATGACCGAGCAGAAGGCGAAGGAAACCCTGAAGAACGCCAACGTTACGAAGAATCTCCAGCGAGCTCTTGAAGAATGCAAAGGCGCTGAGTTGGCAGAAGGGGTTGGCATGCTGCTGTACCACATGGCATCCAAAATTAAGCCCCAAATCATTGACGACCTACCGCTCATGGTTAAGTATATTGTAGCCAAGAAGCTGGACACCACAGTTCGAATTGACGTTGGTCTGGAGTATCTCTTGACCCACGGTCACCAGAAAAACGCGATAAACACGGCGGAATTCGAGAAGGAATGCGGAGTGGGTATTGTGGTCACTGGGGAGGAAATTGAGCAGGTTGTGCAGGAGGAGATAAGGAATAACAAAGAGGCAATCCTGGAACTGCGGTACAGGTTCAATGTAGGCAAAATAATGCAAGAAGTTCGTGCGAAACTCAAGTGGGCAGACGGAAAGCACATTAAAAACGAAGTTGAGGTGCAGATCTTTGACCTGTTAGGTCCAAAAACGGAGGAGGACATGAAACCACCTCCGAAGGTGGAAAAGAAGAAGGAGAAACCAGCGAAACCACAAGAAAAAGTGGCAGACTCCACTGAACGCAGCGAAGGTGCTAGCAATATCGCGGAATTGATGAAAACGAAAGTTCACTTTCATGCGCCAGGCGAGAACTACAAAACCGATGGATACGTAGTTACCCCCAATACTGAACGCCTGCTAAAGGACCACCTGAAGTTGACTGGTAGTCAAGTAAGAACGCGATTCCCACCCGAACCAAATGGCATCCTTCACATTGGCCACGCGAAGGCAATCAACATAAATTTCGGTTACGCGGCAGCTCACAATGGAATTTGCTTCCTTCGCTACGACGACACGAACCCCGAGAAGGAAGAGGAGAAGTTCTTCGTCGGAATTAAAGACATGGTCGAGTGGTTGGGCTATAAACCCTACAAAATCACCCACTCGTCGGATAACTTCCAACAGCTTTTCGACTGGGCGGTGGTTTTGATCAAAAAGGGACTGGCCTACGTTTGCCATCAGACGGCGGACGATATGAAGGGCTTTAATCCAGTTCCGAGCCCTTGGCGTGATCGTCCTGTCGAAGAGAGTCTGCAGCTGTTTGAGGACATGAAGAACGGAAAGATCGACGAGGGCAAGGCGACACTGCGAATGAAAGTCACTCTGGAGGAGGGGAAATTAGACCCAGTCGCCTACCGGATAAAATTCATTCCGCACCATCGAACCAAGAGCGAATGGTGCATTTATCCGACCTACGATTACACGCACTGCCTTTGCGATAGCATCGAAAACATCACGCATTCACTTTGCACCAAAGAGTTCCAATCGAGAAGGTCGTCATATTACTGGCTGTGCAACGCGCTGGATATCTACTGCCCTGTTCAGTGGGAGTACGGACGGTTGAATATGAACTACACCGTCGTGTCGAAGAGGAAAATCGCAAAGTTGATAACGGAGCACATCGTCAGCGATTGGGATGATCCACGGTTGTTTACTTTGACAGCACTTCGAAGGAGGGGATTTCCGGCGGAGGCTATTAACAATTTTTGTGCTCAAATGGGAGTCACTGGAGCTCAGGTGGGTTTTTTTTATGGTTATGAGGAGATCTTTACTTAATTTTGCCTAAAAAACGTTTCAAAAAACCTCCCGAGTAAATTGGAGTCATATTACAAAAATGTCTCCATATTTGAATAAATATTTATTTTTATATATTTCAGGTTACCGTTGACCCATCAATGCTAGAAGCATCCGTCCGTGACGTTTTAAATGTGACCGCACCTCGTGTTCTTGTAGTTTTAGAGCCACTCAAGGTTACTATTACGAATTTCCCCCACTCCCAGCCAATTCAAATCGAAGTGCCAGATTTTCCGCAAAGTCCCGAACGCGGCAGCCACAAAGTGATGTTAGATAAAGTGATCTTTATCGAGCGCAGCGACTTTAAAACGGAACCGGAAAAAGGCTATCGTCGTCTATCGCCAGATCAAAGCGTGGGTCTGCGGCATGCTGGATTAGTAATCAAAGTTGCCGAAGTGAAACGAGATTCAAGTGGAAATGTTACCGAAGTCCTGTGCACGTGCGAATCATCCGAAACCGCTGAAAAACCGAAAGCCTTCATTCAGTGGGTGTCACAGCCGATTGAGATTGAAGTGCGACTCTATGATCTTTTGTTCAAACATAAAAATCCGGAAGACAGCAACGAGGTTCCAGGGGGATTCCTTAGCGATTGCAATAAGGATTCGTTGACGAGACTAGCTTCCTATGCCGATAAATCTCTCAAGGCTGCCAAGGTCTTCGATAAGTTTCAGTTCGAGAGAATTGGATTTTTCTCGGTTGATCCAGATTCGGGGAATGGTGATTTGGTATTCAATCGGACGGTAACGCTGAAGGAAGATGCAGGGAAGAATTAATTTTCATGCAACTTAGACCAATGTTTACCAAAATCGTCTCAACGAACAAATTTTTTTCCTTCTGTATTTTGTTAATGGTTGTTTATAATAAGAAGAATATAACATTTCTTACAAGGGAGATTTATTTTTGTGTACTTATGCATGTTTTTCAGCTGTTTTTTTAGATAATTTTACGCAAGGCGAAAGGCTTCAAAATCGGACCACTTTTAACACGACTTTAACTTGGAAATTTTTAAAACGTCTGTCAAAACGTTAGTTTTTTCTCTGTTTTTGCTCTATATGATATATGCTATAGGAGTATATTAGATTTAGAATACCGTTTGTAACGCATCAAACCAAACATCGGACACAAAAATGAACTAACACATGGATCAATAAGTCCCGAGACTAACAATGAAAACAACATTTTTTTTGCCAAATTTTTTTTTATTCATCAATATAATCACCTTTTAGGGTGATACAATCGTTCCAACGCTTTTCCAATTTTTCAATACCATGTTTATAAAAAAAATTATCTTTCGCTTCAAAATAAGCTTCAGTTTCAGCGATGACCTCCTCATTTGAGCCAAATCTTTTTCCCTGGAGCATTTTTTTAAGATCAGCAAAGAGCCAGTAGTCACTGGGGGCTAAATCTGGCGAGTATGGGGGGTGGGGAAGCAGATGAAAGCCCAATTCGTTCAATTTTGCCATTGTTTTCATCGACTTGTGGCAGGGTGCAATGTCTTGGTGAAAAAGGATTTTTTTTCTCTGCATGTGCGGTCGTTTTTTTGCGATTTCCTCCTTCAAACGCACCAGCAAGTCAATATAATAATCACTGTTGATCGATTTACCTTTTTCGAGGTAGTCAATGAAAATCACGCCATGCGTATCCCAAAAAACTGACGCCATGACTTTGCCAGCTGACTGCTGCGTTTTCGGACGCTTCGGACGGCTTTCGCCAGCTGTGCGCCACTCAGATGACTGCCGCTTCGACTCTGGAGTGTAGTGATGTATCCATGTTTCGTCCATGGACACGTAACGACGCAAGAAATCTTTTTTATTGCGAGTAAATAGCGATAAACAGCTTTCTGAATCATCGACTCGTTGCTGTTTTTGTTCCATCGAAAGCAATCGCGGCACCCACTTGGAAAAAACCTTTTTCATGCTCAATTTTTCATGAAGGATAGTAAATGCACTTCCATATGATATCTGTGTTATCTCAGCAATCTCACGGAGCTTCACTTTACGATCTTTCATTATAATTTTTGTCACTTCACTCACATTTTCCGGTGTAACGGCTTCCACAGGTCTACCCGAGCGTTCCGCGTCATTTGTGTCGGTACGACCACGTTTAAACTCGGCAAACCACCGACAAATCGTTGCTTTTGATGGACAAGAGTCCGGGTAACATTTTTCAATCCATTGTTTCGCTTGCACGGTGTTTTTACCCATTAAAAAACAATGTTTTATCAGAACACGAAACTCGGTTTTTTCCATTTTTTAAACAAACTACAAAACGACTTTACTCCAACCTCGATAACTCAGCTGTTTCTGGTCCGATCGACTTAAGGCTAATTTACAATGAAGCAGCAACGCCAACAGCAACAGCAACGTCGACGTAAAGAGCGACGGCAAAAAGAGAAATGCTGTCGGATGAATTACAATGAAGCAGCAACAGCAAAAATTGACGTTCCCGAATTGTTAGAAGTTTTTTGGGGATTAATCTTTCTTTCATGATTACCTAAATTAAATTTTTATTAATTAACAATCTTAAACTTCATTTTAAACACAAAATTCGCCACCAAATTCGTTCCTAAAATGTTAATCACATGTATACATAACCAACAAAAACCAGCTATCAACGTTGCTGCTTAGCGTTGCTGCTCAAATTTAGGATTAGAAATGAATCGGCAGCAAAATATCTCTCTGAAAATCTGACGTCAAAGAGTCGATTCTCGACCAATCAAAACACTTTCTCCGTGACGTTGCTGTTGCTGTTGGCGTTGCTGCTTCATTGTAAATCAGCTTTTAAAATTTTGACACGTTTCAAGCAAAGGTTAGTACTCTAGAAAGACGTGGTTACTGGTTTACTACGAGCGTCATCTCTGGGTTAGTCTCGGGACTTATTGATCCATGTGTTACACCAGGGTGTTAGGGATGACAAAAGATTTTGATTTCCGCATGTCCGTCCATCTGTCTGTCCGCTTGTATGTCAGTCTGTTCGCTTGTTTGTCCGTCGTCTGTTCGCTTGTCTGTGCGTCCGTACATTTGTCCATCCGAAAACACAATAACTTTCGAAAGGATTGAGCTAGAGACTTAAAAGTTTGTGCAGTTGCGTTTCTCGTGAACGGCTAGGCCAAATTCTTGAATTCGGCAAAATTGGATCTTTCCTTCCCCCTCCCCCATACAAACGAAGCAGTTTTTTGCAATTTTCTCGAAAACAATGAGCAATATTGAAAAATTTATTAAGATAAAATGTGTTTAGAATAAAATTTTACATAACTCATCCATACATCAAAATCCAAACGGACCACTGCTTTCTCCCTGTCCCGTACAAATGGAATACATTTTTCTCGTTTTCTCGAAAACTGTACATCGTATCGAAAAATTTATTAAGATAAAATGTATTTATAATATGATTTTACACAACTTATCAAATCTATTGGGATTTCCCGATTTATAGATCATTAAAAAAAAATATAACAAAATGTTATATTATTTTTGTGGATTTTTTCACATCTAAAATTCCCCCCCACAGGTCAGGCATGTTTGCCCCGAAACCCTATTAGAGCCTGTTTCTGGCACGGAAGCTGACTCACTGTCATCAGAGCCAGCTTTGCCAGCTTCTAAATATAAGCCGGGAAATTCGAATAGAATTCAATGTTAGAAAGGTCGCGTAAAAACTATACCATGATTAAACACAAAATAACTTATCTATACATCAAAATCTAGTTGGACCACTCCTTCCCCCTTCCCCCATAGAAATAAAATAGTTTTTTTGCCATTTTCTCGAAAACGGTGAAACAGGCCCGTAGCCAGGATTTCGTTTCTGAGGGGAGGCTTGGTTCTAGAACTCTCAGAACCAATTTTTTTTTTTGGATGAAAGACCAAAATTTGGTGGGGGGGGGGGACTTCAAACTACGGGCCTGCTGTGAGCCATATTGAAAAATTTATAAAGATGAAATGCGTTTAGAATATGATTTTATATCATTGGGCCACTCCTTTCCCCCCTCACTTATTCAAACGGGATTTTTTTAAATAAATATTTTGTCTGTCATCATATAAAGTATTTGACGTTCAATAAAAACGCAGTGCAATTAAGGTTGGTCAATTCTTTATTTAGAAAAAAAAACAATCTTCATTAAAACATAAAACCATGGAATTCATTGTACATTTTCTTATCTATTATAGATAAAGTTTAGTAATTTAAATATACTTTACAAGTAAATTATTTTTTTTAAAAAAAAAGCATAAAAGATGTTCTTATTTCGTCGAGGCCACCTTCTTCTTTGTCCCCATTCCAGCTTTGGTGGTCTTCATCTTCGGCGATTTCGGGGCAGTGGGAGACTTCCTGTTTTTCTCCAGCTTCTTCCCAGCTGACTTGGCGCGGGATTTTCCTTTGGATGATGTTGACTTCTTGGAAGCGTGTAAATGCAAGTCTTTATGCATAATGTTCATCAACGACGAGCGTGGGAGGTGCAATTGTTGGGCACGACGACGAGTTGAGGTGGACGGCTCTTCAGCCACACTATCGCGAACAGCAGCAATATTTTCTGCAGTACGAGCTGTACGAGCATGCACTGGTGTTTTCACATCTCCTACAGACCCGGTTTGCTCAAATTTTTGCACGATTTTTCCGATTGTACGCACATTTGGACGATTAAATTGACCGAAAAAATCACGAAGTGCACGATATGCATTTTGATTTGAACGCCCATTTTCATAATAAGCCTGAATAACTTTATTGCGTTGCTCGATTGTGTATCTTTCCATGGTTCAAATTGAGTTAGTCTGAAATTGAGAAATGTCAAATGAAATGCAGAAAAAAACTTCACGTTTAGGTGTGGTTCACATTCAACATCGGCTCTTAAAATTTAACCACCCTTTATTAGAGGCCTTTCTGGGTAATTTGACGTCGCTGAATCCGAATCTGACAATAGTTTGGCTGTACCAGCACTACTTTTTCCGATATGGTAGGTAATTCATAAATTGATTTAAATGTTTATAATCTGGAAATCAACAATTCTTTTTTCCTTCATATCTGAAAAAGTAAATCTGGTACAACAAAACCATAGAATAAGGAATCATAGAAAAAACTCTGCCGAACAAATTTTCGACAAATTTCCCCGTCGAAGGGGGGGGAATGGTCCCTATCATTTACTAGCTACGGCCTAAAAGTTAAATACTTTTAGACTAGGGAGCACGAAGCAAAGAGAATCATTTTCGTCGTATCTATTCAATGAGATGGAGGAATCGAATGGATATTTTTTTTGCGTGTTACATCGGATCCTCTTGCTTCCTCTCACAGTGGAAAAATTTTCTCTAAAAATTTGTTCTAAGAGTTTTTTCTCTAGATTCTTTGTTCTCTGACAAAACTACTGCCAGATTCGGATTCAGCGATCCCAAATTACCCAGAAAAGACTCTTATGTCGGGTGTACCAGATTGGGTGTCGGCCTGTTTTATCATTTTTGGTCGACTAAAGATTTCCTTCGAGTAATTAGTCGATCGACAATAAGTTACATGAAGCCACCCCAGATTCCAAGGAAATAAAATTTCCTGTGGGCCTATTAAGCCCAATTCAGACTAACAATTGCGATTTCGATTGAAGTTTCTCGACCAATGAGATCAAAGCTTTCAAGGATAGAAAAATGAAAGCTTTGATCTCATTGGTCAAGGAAGCCAATCGTGATCGCAATCGTTAGTCTAAATTGGGCTTTATGGAATACGATCGTAATCATAACACCGCGTCTTGATTAACAATTTTTCATCCGAAGAAATATCTCACCGCAATGAGATTTTTTTGACAGCTGGGCCGAAAATCTCTTGAAATTTAGTACTCAAAATGCCGATGAAAAGAAAACACATAGTCGCCGCTCTCGCAATTAATGCAATACGTGAAATTGAAAAGGCTGAAACAGATGAACAGACGAAAAGAAAAACCCCTTACCCCTAATTTATTCACTAGGAGTTAAGCCGAGTTAGTGAGTTAAGGGAGTTAGCTAACGTTATTTTCCATGTTAAAGGTGAGTTAAGGGAGTTAAGGCGATTTAACTCCTAGTGAATAAATTGGCCGTTAATGTTATATATTCTCTTCCAAAGCTTTTTGTATCGTATTTTGTAAAAATTAGTTATTTTTGCAATTACTTGTCGGGAGAAATTGGATTCCGCCATCTTGAATTGTGAAATTCCAAGAAATTTTGCTATTGCAAGATTTCAAGAAATTTCTCTCTGGGATTTTTCCCCTCCGTCAACTCGAGCTCTGATTGGTCAATCAAAAATCTCTGCGATGAAAAATCCCAGGTCAAGACGCGGTGTAACGACCGGAACTTGTTAGTTTTCTGTTAACCGACAATTCCCGATCGTTACGATCGTATTCCATTTCCATAATGGACCCCCAGTGCAATGAAAAAATTTAATTTTTAAGGAATTCAATAAAAACGCAGTGCAATTAAGGTTGGTCAATTCTTTATTTAGAAAAAAAAACAATCTTCATTCAAAACATAAAACCATGGAATTCATTGTACATTTTCTTATCTATTATAGATAAAGTTTAGTAATTTAAATATACTTTACGAGTAAATTATTTTTTAAAAAAAAAAGCATAAAAGATGTTCTTATTTCGTCGAGGCCACCTTCTTCTTTGTCCCCATTCCAGCTTTGGTGGTCTTCATCTTCGGCGATTTCGGGGCAGTGGGAGACTTCCTGTTTTTCTCCAGCTTCTTCCCAGCTGACTTGGCGCGGGATTTTCCTTTGGATGATGTTGACTTCTTGGAAGCGCCTGCTGCTACTGCCTTTTTCTTCTTGGCCACGACTTCCCCGACATCTTCATTCGTGCGCTTTCCCTTCTTGCTCGTTTGGGGGCTCGCTACCCTCTTCACAATCTCCCCGGACTTCTTAACTGCACGTGGTGCGCTTGGATCCGATTTGTTTCTCGGCTTCGATGCGACTCCATTTTGTTTTTTCTGAGACTTTCCAGAAACTACCTTGAATCGCCCTGAAACTCCACGTGTTTTGGTCTGTAAAATCCCATCAGCAATTCCTTTCTTTACGAACCGCCGGATCAACAATTGGTTGCGTTGCAAGCCGTACTTCGGATCTTCATCTTTCATAAATTTTTTAATAGCTATCAAAGAAGACCCTTTTCCATTATCCAGACGATTTATGGCGTTCAAAATCAGGGCTAAAGTAGTTTTCGACGATCCTGCCCTGGGAGCACTCTTTTTCTGCAATTTCTTCTTCGGCGACTTTTTTACCACCTTGATTGGGGCCTTCTCCGGAGTTTTCACGTTGTCTGCAAGAACTTCTGCAACATCAGAAGGCTTTACAACTTTATTGCTCATTTTGTACGAATTTGTAGATCTTATGGAACAAGGTTAACAATATTTAATCACTTGAATTTATTTCGAAAAATTCAAATCGAAGAACACAGTGAAATCGCTCCCGAACTCGTGGCGGCAAGAAATTAACGGTTGTTCACAACAGGGTTACCAGATAGTTACGAAATTTTTCTCTCATCATAGCCAGGGTTTGGACTTTTGGATAGACCGAGAGAAGTAGTTTCACCAATAAAATCGAAGTGATAGATTCGAAGAATAGCCAAGTAGATTTTAAAAAAAAAAATTATATTCATTTTTTTAATAATATTGCTAAACTTTTACTATTAAGGACTTTTCTCCACCATCCATACACTCAAATGAAATCGTTAGTGGCTGTTTACACACGGTTGATCCAGGCGCCTGGCCATGAACGAAACTGTCAAAATACGGGCAAGACGAGGAAGTGGGGGTGTCCCCCACTTCCTCGTCTTGCCTGTATTTTGACAGTTTTGTTCATGGCCAGGCGCCTGGATCAACCGTGTGTAAACAGCCACTTAGACCAATAATCAAAACTCAAATTCACAAATAATGATATAAAACCAATGCAGTGAATATTTAAAAAAATTTTCCCTTTTTGTAGAGCAAATGAGTTCATTTTATGGATTTTTGACTCAATAAGCATTATATTGAAAAAAAAACAAATTACCATGTCTTCAAAATAGAAAAGAGAAGTATATTGGGTAGAGTGCGAAGTAGGGTAGTAAAATACATCCCATCATACATCCCATCATTTACTTCGATCGAAATAAACCCCCAAACTCGGTCGAAGATCGACAAAACTAGAGTGACTATATAAAACTAGTGGTGGATCTCCATTACTGAAGCATTCGACGTGTGCAGAGACAAATCTCTGTAATTGTCAGTGGAAAAGACAGAAGACGAACGCGATGTTTTTATAGGTAGTTTTATATGATATACGTCATAGGAATTTGAACCTTATTCCATGACCACAACACTCAACTTTCAAACATTAGCTAGACTTCAAAAAAATCTCCCAACCATGTGACAGTTGACATCGTCTTTAAATATTGTAATAAAATGGATTCGGATAGCAAAAAATTACTAATCGATATAATTTTCGATGAAGATAGCACAAGTGACAGTGACAATGAAGACCGTGTCATAAAAAAAAGAGAAAGTTCTGGGTTCATGAATATTACAAGGATTGGGACATAAATGGGGCATTTGGGAGCGTTTTTGGAGCATTACGTTGTATACGCGATCCGAGTTTCTTCTGCAAATATTTGCGAATGACGGCCACACAATTTGAAGAGCTTCTCCAAATGGTTGGGCCATTAATTCAGAAGCAAGTAGTGATTCGCGAACCACTATGCGTAATTTTACAGCAGTCAAAACACAACTTAAATGAATCGGACCTCACTATTTGTTTACGGAGAATGTGTGAGTTTAATTTTATAGTTGCACACGATCTTTATAGGAAAAGTTAAAGTCGTGCAACTTCATCTACAAACGCGACATCTGGCGACGTGTGCATCCTATAAAAAAAACTACAAATGCGACATCTGGCGACGTATTGCATTTTTTTTTTTGCACACGTTGTTCTCTCTCTTTTTTACGAAGACCTTTTTACGTAAGTGTGTCTCTATATTTTTGCACACGTCGAATGCTTCAGTAATGGAGATCCACCAGAGAGCGTGGCCATCGTGAGTCATTACTGTTTAAATCTCAAATTGTCCGTTGATTTTTTTGATCATTATCACATATTTGAACGAAAAATATTTTAATCGATTCACTTAAGTACAGTATTCCTAGATCAAAGACTTAAAAAGTTCCAAATATACTACATATTTAAAAAAAAAACTGAAAACAAAGTTGACTTTTGAACAAAATTTTCGAAATAAAACTTGTCTTATTTCGAAAATGGTTTTTGGATTACCACACTCTAATTTTATATAGTCACTCTAACACTCTTGAACTGGATGATTTGGAAACAAAAAATTTTTGCTTCACTACATTGAATATGTACAAATATAGAAGAATAATGATTAGTTTTCAACTTGGGCCGATGGTGGCGATAGTGATCATTTTTATGTAATATTGTAGCTTTTAGTTTAGATTCAAATTGAGAATTTCCCCACAAATATCCCAGACCAAAAAGCACGCACACATTTAAGAAGCAAAGCGGTTTTGCGTTGATTCTTATGGTGTCATACGAGGAATGAACTGAACACGTACAGCACACAATGATAAACCGCGATCATTGCGATTACAAATTTCCCATTGTGCTTAAAGTTTTAGGGTATTTTAGTTAATACACATACCTAAGCTTTAAGTTTGGGGGATTTTTATTTAATACTTGAACCGCAGACACTTTCGCCACCATCGGCCCAAGGTGAAAACTAATCATTATTCTTCTATATTTGTACATATTCAATGTTCACTACTAATTTTACAAATAATTTCAGATTTTTTTTATTTGATTCCGTTAATTAAATAGTAATTATGTTTGTTTGAATATTTGTGAAATGAGATTCAAGAAAATCGTTTCTGTGCCAAGAATAACAGTTGGCCCAGTTTTGGGTACGGATTGATGTCCACAGAGGATAGATGGCCCATTTGGTCTTAACATTAATATGGATAGATGTAATATAGAAATTGGAAAAAATAATCATTTTTACGCTAAAATATTGACGGCCATTCGTAGTTTGAGGCAGAAAATATTGGAAAAGGTATTTTGAAGGAAGTAAAGTCTAAGAGCCTGTTTAGATTAGCCGATCCAGGCGCCAGGCATTGAACGAAACTGTCAAAACTACAGGCAAGACGAGGAAGTGGGGGTCCCCCAACAATGGTGTGTTAAAGTAGTTCCAGTATTCGGTCGTCTATCTTCTACATCGTTCAATTTATTGTACTGTGTTAATTCTAATATTCTTGAATTGTGTCCAGGAATTTAGCTTTTCAATAAATAATGGTTATTTATCTTCGTTTTGCCCAAGAGCATCTATTCATACCAAAAATCGATCCTTTTTATTTTCTCCCCTGTTCTTTAACTACTCGCTCCAGGGTGTTGATATGAGAGTTTTAAAAATGAGAATTTCATAGTGTTTTTGCGAAAGGTGCGGTCTATCCGGACTTTACCCTAATTAAAAAAATATTAAATTATCACAAAAAGTTGGAATTTTGGCCCATGAATTTTAATTGTGAACCTCTCTGTGCCACGGCGATCAAAGCGACATTTCGAATAATTTCAGAGTATTTTAGTAATTTCTTTAACAATGAATCAAATTTTTAAACTTTTTAGTTCAAAAACTAAATTACATTGAAACCTCGATACCGTATACCCTCAGTACTGTATACCCCTCAATAGTGTATACCCCACAGAGAAAGTGTCAGGAGAAGGCAATGGGGCCGAAACAGCAGAAACTTCTTAAGCAACAAACAATAACTTCTTACTTTGCTAAATAACTTTGTAAATTAAATGTGTAAATGAGTAAAACATTAAAAAATGTATTCTCTGTTTTTTATAATTAAAACCATGACAATATTTTATTTTCTTATAATACCCCTCGATATTATATACCCCTCGATACTGTATACTACCCCGGTTTGATATCGGTATACAGTATCGAGGTTTCAATGTATTTATTTACGTAGTTTCATTTTAGAAAATTTAGCTTTTGAGTTTTAAATTTTCAACTAAGTTGCTTTAAATAGGCACATATAAACTAAAAAGTCGAAAAACTCACCCTAGAAATTGAAAAAATCTAAAATTCATTTTTTAAAAAACGTCAGTTGAAAATGTTTATAACTAAATAGTTGAGTGAAGTTGAAAAAATGATCCCAAATTTGTCGCCGTGTTTGCTCGAGAAATTTTAAAATTTTTGTTTAAATTTTTTTTGTTGCAGTCGGAGTTTTAGATTTTTTTAACAACTCCAGACAAAAACTAATTAAGCTAGAACCTGAATCATACGTCGATGCGTCCGTCATGCGTGCGTCCGTCTGACAGTTCGATGCGGTCAAAGTAAAATCAACGGGCTGCTATGAGTACTCCCATAATAATGCGTTTTCCGATGCGGCAACCGCATATAGTAGGTCGAATTTCTACTTTTACATGCGGCAACGCACGGAAATGTCATTTCGCAAAAAAGTTTGTTTACGATTTAAGCAATTCAAGTATGGAACAAATTGAAAGTAATTGTTTCGACGATAAACTAATAGAAGAAGTGCAAAACAATGGATTAACTCCAGATTCGTTGCCGTACCCAACTGTCACCGCATCGAACTGTCAGACGGACGCACGCATGACGGACGCATCGACGTATGATTGAGGTTCTACCTTTACTTCGACTTCGCGACTACAACTCCGACTCCACACCCCCAAAAAAAACAGTGAGATAATTAAATGTAGAACCAGAAACATATGTCCGTGCGTTCGCCATGCGTCCGTCACGTTGACAGTTCGATGCGGTCAAAGTAAAATCAATGGGCTGCTATGAGTACTTCCATAATAATGCGTTTGTTCGATGCGGCAACGCACCGTCACCGCATAGAGTAGGTCGACTTTCTACTTTTACATGCAGCAACGCACGGAAATGTCTTTTCGCAAAAAAGTTTGGTTACGATTTAAGCAATTTAAGTATGGAACAAATTGAAAGTAATTGTTTCGACGATAAACTAATAGAAGAAATGCAAAAAAAGTGAAGAAGAAGTGATTTGTTGACGTACCCAACTGTCACCGCATAAAACTGTCTATCGGACGGACGCATGACGGACGCATCGACGTACGATTCAGGTTCTAGCTTAAATGTTGGATATATTTCAGGCAAAACTCTTAAATATGTTAACTATGAAGCAGTTATAAACTTTTTCCCCATAAAAAAAATTAAACAATTTTTTCTTAAAACTTTTTAGTTAATTTTTAATTTAAAATTGTGAACTTCCAAACAATTCACAATGGCGAGAATATTTGACATTTGGGTTCGTTTGCACTGAAGAGTTATTTTCGGTTCAGGGAAACATTGTGAAGATTGTACGCCGCAAAATGTCTGGTTTTTCGGCTAATTTAACAAGAAATTGTTTTGCAAGGTTTCTCAATTTCAACTATCCACGGGCTGTGACAGTTTCCCCATTATGTCTTCAACAAACCGTAAGAATTTCATGTGATAATCAAAGACATTCTCCACTAACCTCAAAAACGTTATATCGAATCTTGAAAATTCCACAAATTCTTTTTAAAATTCCTAGAATCGAAGCTACAGCAATGAGGTGACAGTCACGGCGGCTCCAATTCCCATGAAGAAGGAGAAAATCAGCAAAGCGATGAAGGCCTATTTAGAACGCGCCCGGGAACATGACGAGTTCATGAAGACGGAGAATTTGGAGTACCAAATCGGGAAGCGGCACCTTGCAAACATGATGGGTGAAAATCCAGAGACTTTTACACAGGAGGATGTCGATGTAAGTACCGTTATGAAGTTGAAACTTTCAAAAATCCTTGACAAAATTTAATTTTTAGCGTGCAATTGAATATCTTTTCCCATCGGGTTTATTTGATCGGAAAGCGCGTCCCATGATGAAGCCCCCAGAGGAAATTTTCCCGGCGAGAAAAGCGGCTGAATTCGATGAAACCGGGAGACCCTATCACAGTATGTTTTACACCGGAAAAGCAAATTTCTTCCAATTGCTTTATGTAGGTTTGGAAATGGCCTGTTTTTTAAAATCATATTTTAAAAAAAACTTTGATTCCAGGACATCGTAGAAGAAATAAATGGATTGAATGACTTTGAGGAGCGAATGCTGCGAAAGGACAATCAACCGGATCCTAATTTGAAGCTGTAATTGCTAAGAAATTTGCCAAAAATCAATTTTTTATTTATGAAATTCATTTCTAGCGAATTGAGTGGTTCTGAATGGCTACCGAAGGAACAATTAGAATTGGAGTTAGTAGAAAAAATAGCTGATATTGAATATCAGAATTTTGTTAATTCAATGGAGCGTTTATTGTCGCTTCCTTATTCGTACAAATGCAAAGAGTTCATTGTTAAATATCGAAAACCGCTGCTATCACAGACAACGGCTTATGATATTCCGAAGCCACAGTTTGACGAAAATGGAAAGCAATATGTTACCATCTATGGTAGTTTTTGATATTGTGATTTTAAGAAAGAAATGCAATAAAAAATTTTTACAGAATGTTTGAGAAAACGAGCCCGAGGGGATGTGACTATTCGATCGCCGGGCACTGGAAATATTTCAATCAATGGGCAGGACATCACTTATTTCGAGGAAGCACAGCCCCGAGAACAAGTAAGTGGGATTTTATTAATTTTTAATGTTTATTCTGTAATACAAATATCGCTGCTGTTGTGATAAATCATTTGATAGGTAAAACCATAAGAGTTTACATACGTTTCCTTGATTTCATATAAAAAAATTCATATAAAAAAATTGTCCTTGAAGTATTCAGGATCTTTCTAGGACTTGTTGCCATACGGTAACAATATCGATTCTCTCTCTCTCTCGGCACTACAACCGGTTTCTGGTCTTGGCCTGCCGCGATGTCTCTCGCCAGAGGTCCCGGTGACGTGCCGATTTCCTCCACTTTTGCATCCCAATTCTCTTCGCGTCGTGGTCAACGCCATCTTGCCATTTGAGGTTGGGTGTTCCTCGTCGCCTTGTTGTTAATAACCTACCGTAGAAGACTTTCCCAGCCGGGTCACTTTCACTCAATATCAATATCGTTTAAGGTTAAGCAGGGTTTATACACAGCAAGTAACTTGCGGCAAGTAAAGAGAGGCAAGTAGTTTGCTTAGTTTACACGTTTCAAGTAAATCATTTCAAGTAGAATGACAGCCGAAGGAAAACATAACCTAAAATTTTCTGAGAAAAAATATCACGACTCTTTTTTGTGGAAAAATTTGCGAATTTCGACCTGAAACTGTTTGTTGCCGACGAGTTTTTTATATCCGTGTCGTTTTTTCCTTAAAATGTTACGACGTTTTCTGGCAAAGCAGCAAATATAAAATGAACCGAAACACACACACATAAAACCACTTCATTTGTACGCGGTTCCATGTTCTTGTATTGGTTTTACTTGCCACAAAAATAGAATGGCTTTCTATTATTTTCGAGAGAGCGGCAAGTATTCTCACACATATGCGAGCGTCGCACACTAGGTCAAATCGCGTGTATTTACGTCTACTTGCCGCAAGTTACTTGTCTCGTCTAAACCCTGCTTTAAGGATGGCGATTCATTTGAACTATTTTGGTATGAGAATATCATTTCGTGGTATTTCTAAATACTTACCTATTGAAACTATTTTTTTTTTAAATATAAAATAAACTTAAAATAAACTTTATTCATAAAATAACAAAAACAAAAGTTTGGTTAATTCAGTGTTATCGTGCCAAGAATTTATCGAAAATAGGGAACTAAGAGTTAAGGGCTCCTCCCCATTGCCAGGATATTTTAGTTGCGATAAAATGTAGGGACACACTTATATAACAAAGGCTTGGTAAGAAAGAGAGAGAACAAAAAAAAGCGTACGTCGCCAGATGTCGCTTTTGTAGTTTATTTTATAGGAAGCGTTCGTCGCCAGGTGTCGCTTTGGTAGATGTAGTTGAATAGACGTACGCTTCCTATAAAATAAACTACAAAAGCAGTCAAAATCTGTCTGATTTTGACATATGCAGTTTCAAAACTTACAATACAATGAATAACAACGAAGGTATTTATATTTATTACATGTTTTGGTATACAGACTATAATAATAATAATAACCATATTTACAGGTAGGAAATTTGAGATATTAGAGGACATACAGATATGTGATTCGGAGATGCAAATAGAATGTTTTGGACATGGAATACGGTTTAAATTCCTATGATTTTATCCTATAAAACTTTCTATAAAGACTCGTGCCCGTATTCTGTCTTTCCCATTGACAATTATAGCTATCTGTCTCTTTCTATTTGTAACACATTTTTATCGCAACTAAAATATCCTGGCAATGGAGAGAGCCCATTACATTTCAGGTAAATTGCTTATGTTTTTTGGTTAAAGTTCAGTTAATAGGGCGGGGTAGAGAAAAGTTTTCCCTTGTCCGAAATGAGTATTTTTGCCATTGCTCGCCCCCCTTGCTGCCTCCAGAACCACAATAGTTTGTATGAGGGGGTAGGGAGGCGTATCGAATGAAAGGTAATGAAGAGTAGATTAATTTTTTTGACAATATGCTTGTTTAATATTGAATTTTGATTCTACTGTGAATTTTATTCCATAAAAACTCAAGTTTCACCCCAAAAAAGGCAAGTTTTCTATTACAACACGGCATTTTCCAGGAGGTTCACCTCTAATATTATCAGGAAACATCAAACCACTAAACAGGAACAAAAAAAACCCCCTTGAATCAAAACCGAACCACACTCAAAAAACTTTTCTGGTATCATGGAGACTGGTATAGGCTATCCTGTTTTTTATACCCGTATGGTGAAACCAAAGGGTCTATTAACTTTGCCTCACCGTTTGTAACGCCAAGATCCCGTCATCGCACAAAAAAATGAATTACACCAGTGTGTTTAGAATGATAAAAAAAGTTGAATTTAGCATGTCCGTCCGTCTGTCTGTCCGTCCGTCTGTCCGTCCGTCTGTCTGTCTGTGGCGCGGATTGCGGGCGCACGGATTGAGCTAGAGACTTGAAAGTTTGCACAGATCCGTTTTTCGTAAAATGCGAGGCTAAGTTCGTTAATGGGCAAAAATGGACCATTAAGGGGGGTACCCCCCATACGAATGAAATCGTTTTTTGTGAATATCTCAAAAACGGTGCATCTTATCAAAAAAGTGCAAGAACAAAAGTTATTTAGGATATGATTCTACATAAAACTCCCATACATCAAAATCGGATTGGAATAAATTTAAAAAAATCTTATTGGAAAGTTTGACTTCAAAGTGGAATTTTGATACAACTATTCGCCGGTCACTTAAATCACCATACGGGTTTTCAATAATTGCCAGATTGGCGTACTCATCGAAATCGACAAAACAAGAGTTTCAAAATTACTCAAATACCTCAAGAAGATAACTCGAACCGAAGTAAATTAATTTGATAGCGAAATTTGAAAGAAAAATAAGATTTTCCTAAAACTGGTATTGAAATGCGTAATACAGGTATTACGGTATTGGCACATGCTTCCGGGATTTGGGTTTCGGAATTTCAGTATTCCAAAATGGTCCGGGATCCCAGTTTTTGTAATACCTGTATTGCAAAGTATAGTAAACGACAATTAAAAAATTTTAAAATTGCTTTAAAGTCTACTTAAAACGAATAAAGAAAACTTATCAAATTACAGGTAGATTTGATTTTATAAACAGCCTACTAATTGAAATTAAAATAACATTTTTAGACATTTTTCGTAGTGATTTGATTGTTTTTAAAACGAATTCAAGTTCAATGTGAAAGAAGCAAGCAATTTTTACAACAATCATGATGCTGCAACTACGCCTAGAAAGGAAACCCCGACATATGAATATTAGAAGCGAAAAAAAAAAATGTAAAACTCAGCGAACCAATGAAGTAATAAAACGCAATTCATTAGGTCAATGGCTACACACTTAAAGATTTTCGTGCAAAATTTAATTCCAACGAGGCCACTTATTCACTTAACCAGCCATCGGGTCATATAATCACAGAACGACTTTTAGACATTCGGTCAATTAAGAAACGCTCTTAAAGAAGCATCGCTGACCGAATAGCGCATAATGAAATCGACATGAAAACAAAAATAATGCCATTTCCGCCACATAGAAGTAACAAACGGTTCCATTCTCAACATCCCACAAAAAAAACTGTTTTGGATTATCCAAATTTGTTGCATGTTCTGCGAGTTTCATTGATCTTAACCGATTGCTCAACGTCTCATCTAGTTGACCGGTAGATTTTCTTCAATTGCTTTTTCCATAAATCATGAAAATTTTTACGAATTAAGCTGCAGCATGGTTGGATCGGACAGAAACGAGAAGCAAAACGAGGCAAACAATTAAAAATATTGAGCCCGCTCGTAAAGTTTTTACCAACATATTGTAATCACTATTTCAGATTGAACAATGAGTAGAGCTCCCAATTTTTATGATGCGAATTCCGGAATCTGCAGCAGAAACAACCTTGAGGAGTCAGTCTGCAGCTTGAAAATCCACCAGCGATATGCTAAATTAAATCATCGGCTTTGCATTGAGTCATGACGATTTTCAACAAGTCCGTGTGCTGCGTTAAATAAAACCTTTTTTACAAATTGGAATAATTTCACATAATCTCCATTCATTAAATAAAAATAACAGCCATCAATGTGCATGAATAACTCCACCTGTCTCTGGTCACAATTTTATGAATATGAAAATGTGGTTTGTTGACCTTTTGTTAAAATACTAATTTCCAATTTGAATTCAGTCACTGTTTGACAACAACTTTTTGTAGTCTCAGACGTGGACAGATCCGCATGGTGTAAAATTGATGCTTATATGAGTTTTGTTCGACATGGTCGGTGGATTTTCCATTTCTCATGATCTTTTGATCGTAGAAAGTATTTGCAAAAAAATGCGATCGGCTTTTGTGATTCATTTTTGAGTTTTTAAAGTTGGTAGCATGAAATTGGGAGTAAAACAAATTCTGAAGATATTTTTGTTTGATTTCCTCAAAGGTTATGGCAGATGATAGAAAATTTGAACCATTTCTGGTTCTGAATTTTCTAGACTTGGTTTTTTTTAACGATCTTCAACTTTATTGAACTTTATTCTATTCGCTTTTTACGATATGCTGGGAATATTTTAACACTCAGTAAAATTCTTGGCGTATAAGAATTTCCTCTGCTTGGCCCTTTAAGAGCCTGTTTTTGATTCGATACTTAAAGAGTTCCATCAGATGAAGCTTAATTAGCAAAGGTATTTTTGCTGATGTAAATTTGTAAAAAATATGTAGAGAATGATAAGGAATAGAGAATCTTGATACCGGGGTAATTTGAATAGTTATTTGTTGGGCCACAAATTGACACTGGATTTGTGATGAATTTTTTTACCTCTCCCAGAACCTGAGCCAACATTTCAGATCAATCGGTCGAATGGTTTTTAATTTAGGACGTTTGATGGTGAGCAAGGTCCAATTTGTCTTTTGACTAAGGTCCAGCCTTTTAGTTTCAGTTTCTTTCAGTTTTCATTATAATTTTTGGACAAGTAAAAAAATATAATTATTCAAAATCAATAAAATGTAGCCTATTAAACTTTGAAGAGCGATTCGGCAGACCTGCGCGGAGTATATAAGTCGTCACCGTCAATAAATTATGGACAATTCGCTGAAATTCGTGGCGTTGCAATAGTTTTCTTTTCTTTTTTCAAAACAACATAAAAATTTCTCTCTCTTCTCTCGGAACTACAGCCGGTTCCCGGTCTTGGTCTGGCGCAATATCTCTCGCCAGAGGTCCCTGTCACCCCGATATCCTCCAGTTTTGCATCCCAATTCTCTTCGCCTCCTGGTCAACGCCGTCTTGCCATCTGAGGTTGCGTCTTCCTTGTCTTGTTAATAACCTGCCGCAGAAGGTTTTTCGAGCCGCGTCACTTTCACTCATTCGAGTTACATGACCAGCCCACCGGAGTCTTTTCAGTCTTATGAGCTTGACTACGGGCACGTCCTGATATCTCTCAAAGACCTCAAACACTCGAATATTTTTGCGTTTGATCAGTATTGCGGATTACTACTAGATGTTTTATCCGCAAAGCTAAACAGAATAAAAGAGTGAGGATACTGGACACATTTGTCTGACTCATGCCGAACGTAGTCAAACTTAGGCGAATCAAAACATATCAAGGCGACTGCATTTATTCGGATGCATTCAGCGAAAGTTTTGGACACAAAATAACGGATTCGGAGTTGGAGTCGACAAATTTTCTCTAACTCCGGCACCAATTCTAAAATTCTCATGTGAAAATTGACCGAGTCCGATTCCTTAACCAATAATTTTGTTCCCGCTACGACCCCACAATCTTGAATATGACTTTAACATTTTTGTAATATTACATTTTTGTAATATAACTTCGTACTACGTATAAGAAAGTAAAAATTGGCATTTTAGGCCTTCTAAAAGATTAAACTTTTGTTAAATCTTTTTTCAACGATTAAAAACTTGAAGACTTTTTCTAATTTTTGACAGAATTCAAATTTCAAATCTCAATTTTTCAAAGGGGGTGATCTGTTAAGGTTTTCGGAACATCCGTCTCTTTTCATCAAGTAAATTTTTTTTTGGTTTTTTTTGTATGAAGTTTAATATTGCTTTCACATTAGTGTAAACCTTCCCTTTTATTTTCCAAGAATAAAATGGCGTATTTTATGGATCAAATCCAGCGTAGTCCAAGTGGTAAAGTACTTGGCCCGTGTTCCGGAGGTCGGTGATTCAATTCCCGACTGTGGCATGCTGTGATTCAAGTCCACTCAACTTGCTTTACGAAATTGAGTAGTGATAGTTGCCGCTTGGTGCTAACGACATCATCTGTCTAGATTGCTATCACGGCCTCTGCTGTTGATGGGTTGCAACGTAAAAACCTTACAAATGTTGTAATTCATCCATGGTTGCCAATCCATGTTAAAACTGTAGATGCGAAGCAGGGAGAAAATTGTTATGAAACCTCAATTCAGGAGGCCCAGGCTCTTCGAGAGCTGTTGCGCCAAGGATGATGATTTTATGGATAGCACCAAAGCAAAAGGTGTCCCACGAGCAAAAATAATCGAAATAAATTCACCGTACGCAAAATCCTCAAAAAAATGTGTCGCAAACGCCCTTTTTTTAAAAGAAATGATGCCGCAGGTGAAAATTTTCGATTGTCAAGGTTAAATATGCTCTTAACAATCTTCAAATTTATTACAAGAAAGGAATAATTCCATTTTTTGCTTCATGTTTTGGTTTTATGTAGTGAACTTCTGAGTGGTTCAATTTAGAAAACCGTTGGTTTAGAAAAATCCCTGTTTCGCCCATTATGAATTTGTATTGGGCAAATCGTTTTAATGTATGGAAAAGTTATATAAAATTGAAGTTGAAATATTTTTTCCTGTGATTTTTTGAAAAAGTTGTAACAGTTCGTTTTTGAAGAGATCACGATAAGTTTTCTATTTATATGGAAAAGAAAATGATTTGAAAAAAAAATATCCAAACTCGGAATTTTCCATTAAACTTTTTCCGATAATGGGGTCATTATCAAATGGAAAAACCCCAAAACCTTAAACAATTTGGTTTATTATTTATTGCCGATTCTAGAAAACTGATGAGATCTAATAATGAAAACTGATGACGTCTAGTCTTTCACTTCCTATCATCCAAATATTCACCCAAAAATTAATCCGGGTCTCCAAAATCAATATTAGCGCCAAACGATGAATCTAAAATAACAAAAAAATTCACATGCATGCGGAAAGATTTTCCGCATCTTCAACATAGATAAGATAAGAAAATTGAATGCCTCCATTTCTAAATTGAGAAGAAATACCTTCTATTGCTATCCAGGAATTACGGAATGACGATTGTCTATGGATAGAAGGGAAGGGGGGACTTTAGATGAATTAACCGCCGCCAGTGTCGACCTGTCTAGAATGTCATGCCATGCCACACCGCTGGGGCGGAGGTCGTTCGAAGCTTTGCCCGCGCCTGTCTCAATTTCGATGTCTGTTTGCCTACCTTGCCTGCAGATATAAGTCGCTATGTACAAGAGAATAACTTTTGATTGTTATACTCGAGAAGAGATCAAGCGTTTCAATAAAGATTCAGATCTCAGATCTGAGATCGCCTCCCTTCTAAAGATTAACCCACCATCCATCCATCCAAGTATGTATCCGAGAAAAGGCGGCCGGAGGCTTGATGTGCGCAAAAATCCAAGTCAGTTTCAAAAACTTCGTCGGTGAACTTAAACCGAGACCGCTATTTCGCTGATAGTCCGGATAAGAATTAATAAAAAAATAGAATTAAATTAATTTCAATAAATTTACCTCAAGTACTTCTCAATTGTTCGTTTCCACAATAGTCGCTACGCTATACCGTCCTCTAAGTTTTCAGGTTAATATAATGACGGATTAATTGATGGAATTTTTCCCACAAATTATTTCAGTTGATTTTTTTTTAAAAATAGTGTTTAAAAGTGCTTTTAATAAAATCAGAATAATATTTTTTTTGAGCTTCCATTTCGTTCGATTAATGGTGGCATTTTTAATGGCAATTAAGGCACTGCATTATCGACACGTCGATTTTTTTGTGATTGATTTGAAAACAACAAAAATGGCGACGACCAATAAAAAAACCGTTGAATAAACGAAATACAATCTGAAAAAAATTGTTTAAAGTCAATTCACACATATCCGGTGTATTATTGTTAAAAAGAGCAAAAGAAAAATATGAAAATTGCATTCAATAATAAAATCCTATTCAGGATTTATTGAAAGAATTCATTTCAATCAAATAAATTCTCGTCAGGCGTACGATGAGTAAATTGGAAAGCTCTGATGGTGGTTAGCGTGATTTTCGATGGTGGTCGGCGGGATTTTAGGGGAGGGTCAGATTCATTGGGCTAATTTTCAGTAACGACTATCGATTTGAACCGGTTCGCCTGAGCATTAGGAGATTTCACAAAATTTTGAAGAAAATGGGGTTTAATCGATATTTTTCTTAGATTGACAAATACTCAATTAAAGGATGATTTTTATTGAAAAATTACAAAATATCCTGCGAAATATGGAAGCTATTTGACCTTCTTCATTGATCCAGTAAGCCACGTGGTCAATTATGGTAATTTCCACAATGGCCGCCGGTTGGCTGGACATTGGACTGAAACGAAGAAATTTCTATGCTGTCATAGCTACCACTTATGTGTGCCTTTGCCCTTTCGCTTTGGATACAGGGTCCAAGTTCAAGGGTGTAAATTGCGACTTCAATTGTGCGGATAAATTAAAGTTACATGTCTTCTCCAAACGTTGATAACGCCATGATGTGTTCTAGATTCCTCGTAACGTAATCGGTGTGAAGTAAGCTGCAATTGAAAACGTTTCGGATTTTAGAGTGAAAGAAAGTGGCATATTGTCTTGGACAACTAGACAAGTAGTCAAAAGGCAATTTATATTTATTTTAAAAGTGATATAAAACTATAATATATAATAACATGATGATTATGATGACTCTTGTGATGCTAAAGAATATCTCTTGTGTTTGTGTTCGGTATACTTTTATAATATAAGCGGTGAATTAAGTTTTTTTTTTGTCATTTTTTTCCCTGTTGAATGTTGACTGAAGTCCATGAATCAACTCTGATTTAGAGGGAATATTTTGTATGCATGGGATTTATTTTTATATTGATGCTATCAATGATTGTCTCGGACTGGATGATATTATATTGTTGACTGGATTTATTTGCGAAAATGACGGTTTGTTTAAATCAATTGAGTTTGGTGTAAGTTTTTTTTTTACATTTTTATCTCGAATGAAAATATTATTTTTGTACTACGTTTTAACATTCTTCATTGTGTTTTTATGTTCTCTGCGCATTTTTTTGTTGTTTAATTAGTTGTGAATTTTTCCAATTTTTACTAAATTTTAAATTCAACTTGAGATTCAGTATTTCGAAGCTATATAATTGTCGAAATTATAACAATCTGCAAATGGTCAAAGTAATGTTTTTAAATAAACATATAACACGTTACTTAACTCTCGTATTAAATGCTGTACAAATTTTGATTTTTTATACCCAATTTTGATTACAATCGGTCTCATTGAAAAATTTCAATATTTTTTCGAATTTTTCTTAAATTTCTGTCATGTTGCTGTTACACAAGAAACAATTTGTAACCGTAGCTACAAAAAAAGCCTTCAATTTAGGTTACATTTTAGATGGTTTCCGAATAAACCCGCCAAAAACGGTTATTCTGAAACCAGCTTCTAAATGGGGATTTCGGAAACGTTTCTGAAAGATTACAGAAACCAAATGTGAAATGTGACGTATGGTTTCAAATACGTTTCTTAACCAGAATGTAACCTATGTAGAATCAATAATTTCCATACGGGTATTCACGCTTAGTTGTAACTAGTCTTGCATACTGTTTGGATAGGACTTTTACTTTTTATCAATCAAATTGAAAAAGGTTTTAATGCCACATTTTAACAATTTAGAAATTCTAAGAAGATTTTAGGTTTGAAAGTTTCTGAAGCACATCTGCATTCAAGCTTGAATAATTGTTACTTAAAAATCATTTTTAAATGGAGAAATTTAAGTTTTGTTTTACAAGTTTTTTTAGATAATTATCTCAAAATTTAATTTAAAAACATAATAAAAATTACGATTGCTAGGCAGTCGTAAAATACCTCTTATGGCGTGATTCTAAACTTTCAAATAGATTCAATTTAGTCCGATTTTGTCCGGTAACGGACTTGACCTCCCATTTTACGAAAAAAAATGGCTGTGACAAATTTTAAATCTTTAGCTCAATTCGTTCACAAGTTACAGACGGGACAGACAGTAAGACAGACAAACGGACATGCAAAAATCAAGTGGGTTCATCAAACACGCTGGTGTAATTCATTTTTTTGTCCGACGATTCGTTCTACGCGTTACAACTGTCAGAGCAAATCTAGTATACCCCACGGCATAGAGACAACCAAGCTATGCCATGAACTTTTGATAGTCAGGAGTGACTTCATTTGTGCCGACTTTTTTTAATTAATTTTTATGTTTATTGATCACTATTTAATGCAATCAGTCCACTAATTTACAAATATCTTATTTAAATCGCACAAATTTAAAAAAAACCATCCAGAATACAAAATTCCTTCTGCACTTGACGAACTAATCGGCACAAGTGACGTAGCAACGAAACGTCAGATTTGAGTTTATAGCATACCTTGGTTGTCTGTATGCCGTGGTATACCCTTGATTTCACCATATAGGGTATAAACATAGTTATTTCTTGACAGTAATTGCCTAATTTATTAAAAAAGGCTTAATATCAAAATGTTTTTTTGGTTCTTAACTTTTTACTTTCCTCTGCTATAGAGGAAAAGTATTGTGTTCATGACGGGGACCGATTTGAGAACGGGGGCAGATGGAAACTTTCTGATCAGTACGAAATCCGTTTCTGGTAAAATTATGAGGTGTCCGTGCCTCTGTCTGTCGGTCCATCTGTCGGTCTGTTTGTCGATCTGTCTGTTGTACGTATCTTAAAGCCTAAACCCCAATTACGCGTTCGTGCGTGCGGCACCCACGCGGTGAAGGTAAAAACTACGCATTTAAATGAGTAAATGTATAATTGCGCGTTGCTCAGACGCGTTGCCGCGTCCGTGCCGCGTAGAGTAGGTTCAGTTTCTACTTTTAGACGCGGTGACAACTACTAGATGCCAGAACAAAATCATGCCGCACGCACGAACGCGTAATTGGGGTTTAGGCTTAAATAATTCAAGAACGCGTTGAGCTAGCGTCTTGAAATTTTTTGTGGATGAGTTTTACGAAAATCGTAGTTTTCTATCCACTTTTGGAAAAGCAACGTTAGCTATAACGGGTACTTCCCATACGATTTTTTTTTTTTTTTGAAAAAAAAATTTGAAACTCTTGTGCTTTTGGGATAAAACGAATAAAACAAAATTAACATTTTTTTTGCTTTAACGGCTTTTACGTATCTCTAATGGTTCTCAACATAATAAAAAAAAATCTCGGAAACTGCGCTTTGGAGAAAAAATGTATAAAACCAAATTCAAAGGAAATAAAATTTCCTGGATTTTTCCTTCAACTGTTTTTACATATCTTTAGCAGTTCTCGAAATTTTTTTTTTACATATTAAAATTAAATATTGCAGACGAAAGTTTTGTGTTGATCACAATTGATATTTTATACTTGGATTTGTACAATCGCGTAAAAACATTAAACTCGTGCTATTTTTACTCACTTATACGAAGTATAATAAAGTATTGTATTCATGAAAAATTTTGACCTCTTAATTTTGCCTAAAAAACATTTCCCGAGCACTCTTGAGTTGATTGGTGGATTATTACAAAAAATGGGTTTCTGTCTGTTAGTCTGTCAGTTTCTCTGTCTCCCCCCCCCCCCAATAAGTCTTCAGTTGGGAATTTGACCCTTAGGAGTTGGGAAATCTCACTTCTTGAAGATGTGAGATTTCCCAAGTTGGGAAATCTCTTTTGTCGATTTTCCAAAATCCCAACTTGTCTTTTTCTACCTCAAATTTTCTATTAGTGAACAAAGACGTGTTTTATGACTTGTTTGTGTTTCCACATGCCATTCTGCTTTGGCGACAGCGTCACAGCGAGTTGGGAGAGAATGAATAAAAGGCTTTGAAAGAGTAGAGTAGACACTCGACCATGGGGGGAGTATAATGTTCTCATCAGTTTATGGCACAGAACTATATAACATAGTATGGTGACACAAAGCTCTGCTGAAAAATGGTCCCAAAAGTATTTCCCTCTTTATCATACTTAAACGCATCCACTGAACTGTATAATATCGCGAAATTCCAATTTCGTCCGCCGCGAAATTCAAATTTCACAAGTTTGAGACTAACTTTATGCGCCAACACCATTCCGAAAGTCTATTTTCCTTTGACAGCTCACGGTTTAAACCAGGCCTGGCCAACCCAAATCGTTCCACGGGCCAAACTGATGATTCATTTTTTTTGGCGGGCCGCACATGAAAAAATAGAATAACCGCCGTTTCTTAGTAAAATTTTCTAATAATATTTTGTTGTTTTTTAACAGTCACTTGTTTTAAAAAAAATTTAGAACAAAATGCAAAAAGTTGAGCATAACCCCACGACTCCATTGGGCTTTTAAAAATCATGATTTTTTCTCCTACTCCATATTTTGGCGAATAAAGAAATCACCGCGTGGGCATCTTCAGTCATGATTTTTCATATTTATCGTGTCTCCATAGCGTACTTAGAAATGTCAACCACACAGAAAAAAATAATTTTGTATTATTTACAAAATGGGTTTAACAAAAACAAATTCGTAAATATTACTGAAGTTTTGTATATACTTCGTAGTATTAACAAATATTTTTTCGTATAGTTACTAAAATTTGTTAATATTACGAAGTATATACAAAACTTCAGTAATATTTACGAATTTTTTTTTGTTAAACCAATTATTTTTTTCTGTGCAGGGGGTAATCAAGGCAGCCAACTAGAAATCAGCTAATTTGACTGAACAAATGTCAAAAAAAAATCCTACTTTTCAGTAGCCGAAAAAATCATGACAGTAAGGAGATTTAAATCATGATGCAAGATTTTTTGAGTCTCCATTAGACTTTTTCGTGATTGGATTTAAATCCAATCTGGAAAAGAGTCTAATGGAGTCGTGGGGTAAGAAAAAAAAATTTGCTAAACAAATATATGTATAAATGGACTTATGTAAATGTAAATGTATATATACGAGTAGTACTTATGTAAAATAAAACATAACAAAAACTAAAATTGCCAATCTGGCAATTATTGAAACCCCGTATGGTGATTTAAGTGAACGGCGAACAGTTATATCAAAATTCCACTTTGAAGTCAAACTGTCGAAGAAGATGTTTTAAAATTTATTCCAATTGGATTTTGAGGTATGGGAGTTTTATGTAGAATCATATCCTAAATAACTTTTGTTCTTGTACTTTTTAAATAAGAGGCACCGTTTTTGAGATATTCGCAAAAAACGTTTTCATTTGTTATGGTGGGTACCCCGATGAGGCAAAGTTAATATACCCTTTGGTTTCACCATACGGGTATAAAAATTAAATTGTAAAATTGCATATAAACTTTATGAGCAGTTTTAGTATTTTGTATTTTATTAGTTACATATTTTTTTTTTTTTTTTGTAAATTTCAAATCATTTGGCGGGCCGCATTTTCAAACGTCTCGGGCCGCGGGTTGGCCACCGCTGGTTTAAACGAAAGGACTATATTTATAGTCATACGGTTATCTCGCTCTTACTTAACTCGTTTTGATTCATTGAACTGTATTGAAATGGGACCATTTGAGACAGCAAATCGAGCGATCTAGTATATTCGTGCTGAAACAGTGAGTTTTGAAAATATAGTGTAATTGTTGTACCATCGGTGTTCGGATTTTTTAAACAAATGAATAGGTAAGAACTGTTTCAAGTAATATGTATTTAATTTCTTATAAGTTTATGTCAACACTGGATTCGGATAAAATCTGAATACAAAAGAAAGTGCCAAAAATAATCGATATAAAGTCAAATGTACTTCTTGTGGTCACAAGTCGCATAAGATTATTAGTGTTTACCCTTTATTTAATTGTGAAAAACAAAAAAAAATTACTTTCTTCTACGGAGTGCAATAAAGTATTGTATTCATGAAAAATTTCGACCACTTAATTTTGCCTAAAAAAATTTCCCGGTCACTCCTGAGTCGATTGGAGTCATATTAAAAAAAAAAAAATAAAAAAAATTTTTTAAAAAAAAGCTTTTATTAAAAAGAATGCACTAAAAAGAAAAAAATAATTTTCTGGACGCTGTGTATCACAAATATAAAAGCTTTTTAAAAGCGAGAAAAATTTTTATTTTATTGTTTTATGCTTTATCTCGCTTTTTAAAAGCTTTTATATTTGTGATACACAGCGTCCAGAAAATTATTTTTTTCTTTTTAGTGCATTCTTTTTAATAAAAGCTTTTTTTTAAAATTTTTTTTTTATTTTTTTTTATTTTGTTCTTTTTAGTCTTCGAATATATATCCTTACATTTGAGATGTCCTTACAGGCTTTTTAACTTGAGAATCGTATTCAGCGACCCCAAAAACCCCCAGAATAGATTTTTTCCGGAAAATTTGGAGAAAAGGATAATCACGTTATCCTTACAGGACCTTCCGTTATCCTTACAGACTTTTTAGTGACAGATTCGGATTCAGCGACCCCAAAAACCCCCAAAATAGATTTTTTTCCGGAAAATTTGGAGAAAGGGATAATCACGTTATCCTTACAGGACATTCCGTTATCCTTACAGACTTTTTAATGGCAGATTCGGATTTAGCGACCTCAAAAACCCCCAGAATAGATTTTTTTCCGAAAAATTTGGAGAAAAGGATAATCACGTTATCCTTACAGGACCTTCCGTTATCCTTACAGACTTTTTAATGGCAGATTCGGATTTAGCGACCTCAAAAACCCCCAGAATAGATTTTTTTCCGGAAAATTTGGAGAAAAGGATAATCACGTTATCCTTACAGGACCTTCCGTTATCCTTACAGACTTTTTAATGACAGATTCGGATTCAGTGACCTCAAAAACCCCCAGAATAGATTTTTTTCCGGAAAATTTGGAGAAAAGGATAATCACGTTATCCTTACAGGACCTTCCGTTATCCTTACTGATTTTTTAATGACAGATTCGGATTCAGCGACCCCAAAAACCCCCAGAATAGATTTTTTTCCGGAAAATTTGGAGAAAAGGATAATCACGTTATCCTTACAGGACCTTCCGTTATCCTTACAAGGACGAAGTAGTGAAAATATTGTATTGTCATCGGACTTATATAAGTGTGCAAAATTTCAAGTCAATCGGACAAGTGGAAGTGGGTCAAAATTGGGTTGCAAGATTTGATCTGACAAACAGACAAACAGACAGACACGAAGGCAAGCTAAATAAAAGCTTTTAAAAAATGTCGTTCTGTCTGTCAGTCTGTCAGTTTGTCTGTCAGTCTGTGTACAAGATTTCTCAAAAACTAATAAAGCTAGAGCCATGAAATTTTATAGGCATGTTGGGTCCTGAAATGGGACGATCCTATCAACTTTTGGTGGAAATCCGTTAACCGGAAGTATCCAAAATGGCGGTTTTTCAAAAATCGCAATTTCGTTTTTCTCGATTTACTCCGAAAAAACGCATTTCCAGCAGTCTTATGTATGATAAATGTTGGAGACTTTTCTCTTTGACTAGAACTCCGTATCTCAAGTCGTTCTCGAAATATACCGTTACTTAAAAAAATTAATTTTTTGCGATTATTTCGAAAACTAACGGTTTTTTGGTATATCCATGCATGAGATTAATTGAATAAACATTTACATTTTTGTGTTTTACCATTATCTTATATAGATCTTTTCATTAAAAAGTAAAAAAATAGATCTTTGCGAATTGCTTACAAACTAACGGTTTTTCGAGAGATAAAATGTCTAAATTTTATTGATGCAACAACACTAAAAATATTCAACCAATTAAAATCATCAGTAATTTCTACACAACCCAATTACTAAAGTTCCTCATTAAAGGATTTTTAAACAATTAACACAGCTTATATGAATTTCAATCGAATAATTTAGGTAAAATTTTGATTAACCTTTAACTATGGATGTGATTTATGTTTCATAATTCCATCGACTTGGAGTCTCAAAGACCTCTATACTTGATTTTGAGTGTTTTCAAGAAATAATAATCAAGCTGTAAAATAAAACGACTGAGGCTTGTTTACAGGTCTAAATAAAAGGAATTTATTTATAAGCAATCAACTTTTATTGTGGGTGGGAGAATTGGGGAGAAGTTTTCGATTCATATAAATCGAAAAAAACGAGAGTCCTGCGGGACCCCACGTCCACAGTTAAGGGTTACGAATTTTTTTTTCTTAAATACTCGTAATTGTTTCTAAATCAGTGATCATATTTGCATTATCCATATTTATTTTGCGGGCGTTTTACTATATCTGCGTTACACAATTCACTTCAAATGCACACACAGCGTGAAGTTTTAATATTATGTGTAAATTTGTTCTTCATCTCTTGAATCAGAAGTTGTGGAGATTTTTTGGATTGTCGTCATCGTCTGTAGGTGTGCCAAATTAACTGGTCGACTGCTTTCTCCTATAAAACAAAACACTAAAGGCGCATGGCAATTGATATCCCATTTAAAAATATATAAATTGCAAATTCGTATAAATTATGTTTTTAAAGAATGTTTACTTTTATGTGAATGATCTGTAATTTTTATTCAAACATTGGGTTAACGAAACAATATTTTTGCAGCCTATATTAATCGGTTAAAAAAATGCCTTTTTGTCAGAATTTTTTAAAAACTAACAATTTTTACGACGTCAAAAAAGTGTTTGGAGATATTTTCTTCATTCTGTAGCAAATATTGAATGGTTTTTAGTAATTAGCAGTTATATTAGCGTCCATTCAGGCGAGGAATTACGCAATAGTGAACTCCTCACAATATGTTAACGAAATTGAATAAAAGTTGGGAAACATTGCACATTTTGTGCACTCAACACTTGTCAAGAATAGTTTTACCCAATAGCGAAAATCAAATCAAAACTAATTTAGTGCGCTTAAATGTAAGAGGTTTTGCAGATCCCAAAGGCCAATTCTCGAAAACAAGGTCCTTAAAGTTTCGGTTGGCAAAAATTTCTAGTTACGCCCCTGGCCAAACGTTGGCGTAATAATTTTTAACATTTAAACATTACTAATTGACATTAAAAATTGTAAAACTGACATTAAATTCATTCAATAGTTTAGAACAGGAGAGAGGGGGCACACAAAAGATCTTGCTTCGTTTTTGAAAGGAATTAACTTAATTTTAATTACATTTACTAACATTAGTGTGAAGGAGAAACTGTGATTCCGTCCCATTTCCTCACACAGGCAACAGATTTTACCTTTATAAATTTTTCAATACGACTCACCGTATTCGAGAAGATAGAAAAAAAAATCAATTTGTATGTGGGAGGTCCGATTGGATTTTGATGTACGGATAAGTTATGTAAAATCATATTCTAAACACATTTCATTATTATAAATTTTTCTATACGATGCACCGTTTTCGAGAAAACAGGAAAAAAGTACTTCATTTGAATGGGAGAGGGGGGAAGCATAGGTTCGATTGGGATTTGATGTATGTGTGAGTTATGCCCTATTCTTAGAAAATTTCTCAATATGAATCGCCGTTTTCAAGAAAATCGCAAAAAAATGGTTTCGTTTGTATGGGGGAGGGGGAAAGAATGGTTCAATTTTTCCCGTTCAAGAACTTATCTTTGCTATTTACGAGAAACGCAGCTATACAAAATTTTAAGTCTCTAGCTCAATCCTTTCGAAAGTTATGGTGTTCACGGACAGACAGACAGACGGACAGAGAGACAGGCTGACAGACAGATGGACGGACAGACAGATGGACACACAGATGGACAGACAGACAGAGAGATGGACGGACATGCGGAAATCAAAATCTTTTGTCATCCCTAACACCCTTGTGTTCGATGATTGGTTCGATGCTTTACAAACGGTATACTAAATCTAATATACCTGGTGAACTCCACCTCAACTCATACTCACGTTTACAGTCATGTTCGATTTCTTAACTTTTTTCATTTGGATGTTGTTAGGGACTTAAAAAAAAGTTACCCGTATTTTTTTGTTTGGCGGAATAACGTCCGGTAGGCGGAGGGGAGGGGGTCAAAGTCGGCGAAAACTGGAAATCACAAAAACTTTAAAAATTCGTAACTTCTGAACGGCTTTACCGATTGTGATGATATTAAACATTTTGGAAAGGTAATTAAATTACCTTGTCACACAAAAATACTTTTTGACTCCCCCCCTCACTTTTATATTGTAAAATTCAATTTAGTGACAAAATTTAAAATATCTTGAGAAAGACATTTTTTTTTTCTTTTGAAATTTTTTCTGTAAATACCTACCATTATACCTTACAAATTCGCTAAATAAAATTTGGGGGTAAATGCGTTGTTGATTTTTAAAAAAATTTCAAAAAAAATCGAATACAAAATTTTTCATATATTTTACTGATTTTCGATTGGTTTTTATGTTTTATGTACATAATATTATTGCAAAAGTTTTAGGAGATTAAAATTAATTAGAAATTCATTTAAAAGAAAAGTTTTAAATATACATATCACCATTAGAAAATTTTTTTACTTTGAGAAAATTTCCGTTTTGAATAAATCCGTGAAAATTTTGAGATCCTGGAAGTGTTTTGACACTTTCAAACCTTCTTTGAAGTTGTTTTACCTCATATTCTCTCTGTGTTACAAATTAAACTTAACAAAAGATATAATTGCCAATCTGGCAATTTTTCAAAACCCGTATGGTGATTGACGGCGAACAGTTGTATCAAAATTTCACTTTGAAGGCAAACTTTTCAACAATATTTTTTAAAATTTATTCCAATCGGATATCGATGTATGGAAGTTTTATGTAGAATCATATCCTAAATAACTTTTGTTCTTGGACTTTTTTGATAAGATGCACCGTTTTTGAGTAATTCGCAAAAAATGGACAATTAGGGGGGTACACCCCATATATTTAAAACTTTTTCTTTTAAATAAATTTTTAATTAATTTCAATCTCCTAAAACTTTTGCATTAATATTATGTACATAGAACATAAAAACCAATCGAAAATCAGTAGAATATGTAAATTTTTCTTGCATTCGATTTTTTTGAAATTTTTTTAAAAATCAACAACGCATTTACCCCCAAATTTTATTTAGTGAATTTGTATGGTATAATGGTAGGTATTTACAGAAAAAATTTCAAAAGAAAAAAAAATGTCTTTCTCAAGATATTTTAAATTTTGTCACTAAATTGAATTTTACAATATAAAAGTGAGGGGGGGAGTCAAAAAGTATTTTTGCGTGACAAGGTAATTTAATTACCTTTCCAAAATGTTTAATATCATCACAATCGGTAAAGTCGTTCAGAAGTTACGAATTTTTAAAGTTTTTGTGATTTCCAGTTTTCGCCGACTTTGACCCCCTCCCCTCCGCCTTCCGGGCGTTATTCCGCCAAACAAAAAAATACGGGTAACTTTTTTTTAAGTCCCTAACAACATCCAAATGAAAAAAGTTAAAAAAACAGAGGTGACTTCCAAGCTCCATACAAGTCGAGTATGAGTTGGTGTGGAATTCACCACCTCTATTATGATGGTCCATCATGTGTAAGCCGGAAATCTGTCTAAGCCAGACAAATTTTTTGGTCCCGTGCGAGTCCCGCTTATACAGGTTTTACTGCATTAAAAAATTCTCCGTTCTATCTATTTTTGTAAATGTTTTGTTTCAACCTTTTTGAATTCTTTCCAAATGAATCACATCGAAAGAAGAAAAAATTTGAATGCAACACCTGAAAATCCAGTTTACCTGCTCCATCAAGTCTAACAAAAAGACTTTTGTGTACAGGTCATATTTCTTGTGTTTTTAAAATTCTTTTATTTTTATTTATTCTTGTGTTAACCAAAATACTTGTTTCAAAAAATTAAAAAAAAAAGATTTTTACAATATATTTTCTTGATTTATTAAAAAAAAAAGTATAATTTGATTACTTATAACTTGTGCGCCGCACTTTTCGCTTTTCAAAAAATTGGATTTTGGAGACAACCAGTCTAGGCCTTTCAAATGTTTCATTATTCAAGATTGATCACTTTGACGAAAAATTTAATTTGCTGTTAGGTTTTTTTGTCAATTTAATCGAAATATTTATGCAAATTAAAGAAGAAAAAAAACCGGATTAGAGCCAAAAAATGGCTTGCGCCAGAAGTCAAAACAGAAAGTTTAGTAGCGATTTGAATAAATTTGCGATATTTTATTAGGTGAATGTTGGGGACGGTGATTCATCCTAAAATTATTTTAGTAAAAATTTGAATTTTAAAACACAATTATCGGATGAGGGTGGGAAAAACTGTTTTAAAAGAAATGGGAAAGACTTTCTCTCAGCAATCATTTCGATATTTCGGAGTTTTTGGCCTGATTAACATCTTAGTTTGTTACAGGAAATTTGTGGTTGCCAACATTTACATCTCGATACAAAATTCTGTCCCCGTTCGGGTTTTTTTATACTCTACACTTAAAATAATTTGTGATCATATCGAAAAGATACACGTTAATGTAGCAAAAGCGTTATTAAATACCAGCTAACAAAACTCGTTGTTGGATTGACAAAAAAGGAAATTTCTCACTTGTGATCTTTTTTTTTAATAAAATATTTTTATGATGAAAACTATTTATTCACTTGATAAATTTCTATAATTATAACCAAATTATATAAAAATTATAAATCAAATTTTATAAAACGAACAAAATGAAATTGTCTTATAGATAAAATCAAGCCAAGCGATAGATTTTTATTTTATTAACAAAATTTTTGTTGTATCTACAAAAAATTATGGAATTAATGGCACAAAATTATTCATTTTTAACATGTTGTTTTTTGTTATATTGATAATATGTCCCCTTCAGTGTAGGGATGTAAAAATTTTGAAAAAACCGGTTTTCGGTTAAACCGGTTTTTAAGACTTCGGTTTAAACCGGGCCGGTTTAACCGGGTCCAAAAAACCGGTTATTAAAACACCGAAAAACCGTTTTGTTCAAATTGGGTAGGTTAGGTCTTAGACACAACAAATACACTATAATACAAACAAAAGACAAGAAATGCCATATAATCCATTAAGAGACCATAAATGGCACAATATAATATTGTATTTGGTCTAGAGTGGCTAAAAAGGAGTGTTTCTAACAAATCAGTTGCACAAAAATTGGTTTAAAATTATTTTTCCATACAAAAAAGAATGATCGGTTTTTTTTTTGGCTTTTAAAAAAAACACCGGGTATAACCGTGCAAAAAAAAAAACACCGAAAAAAACCGGTTAACCGAAACAAAAACATCGGGTAACCGGATTAACCGGTTCTTTTTTGACATCCCTAGTTCAGTGTATATGAGAATCATATAAAAGTATATTAGATTTATTATGCCGTTTGTTACGCATCGATCCAATCATTAGACACAAAAATGATCTACACCAGGGTGTTAGGGATGACAAAAGATTTTGATTTCCGCATTTCCGTCTATCTGTCCGTCCGTTGGTGAACACCATAACTTTTGAAAGGATTGACCTAAAGACTTGAAATTTTGTATAGTTGCGTTTCTCGTACCTGGCTAGGCTAAGTTCTTGAACGGGCAAAATCAGACCATTCTTTTCACCTGCCTGATAGAAACGACATAGTTTTTTATATTTTTCTCGAAAACGGTGCGTCGCATTGGAAAATTTATAAAGGTAAAATGTATTCCGAATAGGGCTTTACATAGCTAACACATGCACACATCAAAATCCATTCGAACCTCTCCTTCCCCCTCCCTTATAAAGGGTCTTTCAACAAGGACATAACAATTTTATATTTTAATAAAAACGCACCCTAAAACTTTTTTTATGATCTGGTAATGCTAAAACGTCAGTCAAGGTTCACATTTTTATCATGGTGAAGTTCACGAACGAGCAACGTTTGGAAATTATTAAAACTTACTACCGAAATTCTGAGTCGGTGGTCGCAATCGTGTAATCTCGATAAATGGTCTGGTCGAATGGCCACCTCGCTCATGCGATTTAACGCCGTTGGATTTACTTTTATGGGGTTATGTTAATTCGTTGGTTTATGCCAACAAGCCAACAACGTTAGAGGAGCTCAGGAACAATATCGAACGCGAAATTGCCAACGTTCCGGCCGATATGTGTGGAAGAGTGGTGGAAAATTGGCTCCAAAGAATCAATCTGCAAACGTGCTCGCGGTGGCCATATGAAAGACATCGAATTTCATACTTAAATGTAACACGTCCACTACACCTGGAATAAATTTCAGCCCGATATCTCAATTATTCTGTGTTTTATTTAAATACAAAATTGTTATGTCCTTATTGAAAGATCCGATACAAATGAAATAGATTTTACATACCCGTTCCATACATCAAAATCCAATTGGACCACTCCTCCTCCATCTCTCATACAAATGGATTTTTTTAAATATGTACACATTTTGTCTGTTCTCATATAGAGTATTTGACGATTGACCCTTGGCAATTGTAGCTTTTCTTATGTTTTTGTATCAAATTGAACACCGCTGTCGCACTAGCGTAAACCTCTACCTCATAAAAGTGTAAAGCCCAATTAAGACTAATGATTGCGATCACGATTGTGAATACGATTGAAGCTTCTCGACCCATGAGATCCAAGCTTAGGAAAATTAAAGCTTGAATATCATTGGTCGAGGAAGCTCAATCGTAATTGGTCGAGGAAGCTCAATCGTAAGCAATTGGGCTTAACATTTTTTTGGTCAGCTCCTAAAAAATAAATATCGGCAAAATTTTCAATTGTCAAGGGACCTTTATGTAGATTGGCCGAAATAAAATTTGAAAAGAATACAGTCGAACTTCGGTTCATGAACTTAACATTTCTGTTGATTTAGGCTGAAAAATCCTAGAGGTCGAGAAAATTAAATAATTTCTAAAGAACGTTTACAAACCGAAACACCTGTTCAAGAACTCATAATTTGTTCACAAACCGAAACATTGTTTACGAACTGCGGTTCAAAAGTAGTTTACGAACCGAAAAGTACACAAACCGAGGCTCTACTATATACATTTTATAAAAATTATAGTAATTTTCGACTGTTTGAAACATTTTAAGGAAAAATAATCTTAGTCTCCAATTGCACTGATTTCCCCAATATAAAATTTCTTTTTCCGTCAAGTGCTAATACAACATTTATGGGCTTTTAAAAAATACAAAACATTCCATGGGAAGTAATCTTAAAGTTCAAATAGCTGTGATTATTATTAACGTCGTGTGACATTTAAACACTGCCGTGTAACTATTTTATACCTGATCATTGATTAAAATCCCGATTAATCATATTTGTTAGAATTTTAATTGCCAATATGAATTTGTAGATTGTGCACGAGAAATTTTTTCTTATATGTGGTGATCTTGTTTGAACACCATTTGAGTATTTACGTTTTTTAACTGATTTTTTTATAAATATTACATATGAGAAAATTGATGTATTTTTGTTCAATTTCTCACAGTAAAATGATCATCTCTTGATTTCCTTCTTAACATTGCGAATACGGAAGCTAGAGTCCGCGGCAACCATGCTTAGAATCCAAAACCACTCAGCCGATTTTTATGAAGTGTTTGTAAGCATTTTGCAGACGTTTAGCGATTCTGCCTGAAGAGATTTTCTTGGGTAGAGCTACATAACAGAAAATTGTTTTTTTTGATTAATAAAAACTAAAATTCTAACAAAAAACAAAACTTTTTAGTCCAAATAATTTAAAAAAATATACCAAAGTATCCAAGCATTCGTATCTGCAACATTTCCTCATTCTATTTCTCTAATCATCAGAGATAATTTCCTACATTTTCGCTTTCTGTAATTTCAAATGAGGAAAAAAGAAGATCACCATAAGGTAAAAATCAAAATGATAGTAAAAACTTATCTGATTGCTAATAATAGCATTCAATTTTTTCCCATTCATTCATTTAATTGAATGAATCGAACAGAACATAATCATTCAGATAGAATTTGACCTTGTCCAGTTACCTGGGTTAATAATGTTGATCGACGAGCCGACGATCCACTTGTACACGGAGAGAAAAAAATTGGAGCCATTATCGAATTTTCTGGTGAAGCTCTACCACTCGGATGACGATATATGCACTCAGAGAAAACATTGGTCATATGAATAAAATCATTGTTAAATTAACAAAATTTTTGTCCTATATCAGCTAACAAAATAATTTTGTTAAATCAACAAAGGGAAATTTATTCCTCGGACAAGACTTTGGAACGATTTACCATCCGATGTGTTCCTCCCGGACTATATTTTGCAGAAGTTCAAGGAGAATACAAATCGACATCTCCTTTCGTTTTTCTGACCATCCTCAGCAGTGCTTTGTCATTAAAGGGTCTTCCCCTAAGCTCTGGCTGACACTATAAAAAAATAAATAAAATCATTGTTAAATTAACCAAATTTTTGTTAAAATTCCAAAAAAAATTGTCAATTGGAATAATTTTTGGAGAGAAATTTTTGTTCAACAAAAAAATGTTATTTTAACAAAAATAAACTTACAAATGAGGATTTGTTAAATCAATAAAACAATTGTGGAATTAACAATGCCAACAAATTTTGTCAATGGGAACGAGGTTTTTGTTATTATTTTTTTTTTTAATGTGAAACAGTGCGAGTATTTGTACTGGTTCTTATAATAATTTTTTTCGCTTCCAATCATCATTGGAAAATCTTTTACTGTTGAGTGGAAATATAACAAATTTGTGGGAATTACTCTAAACCATAGTTGAATAATTCTAAACATTTTTGGGGAATCAAACCAAATATTTTTTGGACAACTTCCCTTTTTGTAGAATTTTTTCCTTTTTTTTTTGATGGGAACGCGATAAAAAAAATAGTAATAGTCCCAATCAAATTCGTCAATCATTCCTATCAAATTCGTCAATTATTCCATCCTTGACAAATTCGTCAATTATTCCTATTTTTTGTAGGCTTTCCCGCATGTGATGGGAATGCCGAAAGGGTTAAGAGTTAAACAGAATTGCAGCGTCAACGGCGCGGCGCACGGCAGGCGGCATATTGCTGTCGACTATTGCCGCCGACTTGCCACAATGGGAAGCGTCGACGGCTGTCATCATTTTCTGTCAAAAGTTAGCATAGGCAACTAGTAGCGCCGCTCGTGATGGATTTTGCTACTAATTCTGGGTAGACAGTAGCGCTGCTCGTTGGGGGTTTTGTAAGTAAAGATTTGCCGTCGCGGCACTTTTTTAAACCAATGGAGCGCAATTGCTGTTCACATGCGAATTATATGTACAGCCAAAAATTGAATGGAAGCGATTCCATTGTGTGATGGAAATATTTACTTTTTTTGTCGGAAGCGTTCCTATGTGAATTGGAATGAATACCGAATTTGATTAGAACTATTACTATTTTGTTTGGACCCGTTACAATAAAAAATAATACAAATTTTTCCAATACGGGAAACAGTTCCTAAGATATTTGGACTGATTTCGACAAAAGTTGCAAATGTTCAAGTTTGACAAAAAATGATTCCCACAAAATTTCTGATACCTTCACTAAAAAGTTAGAAGGGTTAGATAGGAAAGCTTCTCAGACAATTGAGGAATCTTTCCGATTTTTTTTTTGTTTTCCTATACAGTACGAATATTTTGCATATGTTACAAGTATTTTGGCAATAAGATTTGTAAAAAATAGGAGATTGCTGAAATTTGACCTACTAGAAAATAAAGAAATGATTCCAAACACGATTTTTCTCCGTGTAAAACCGTAATATTTCATTTTAACTGAACTTCGTAGAGTTATTCTGTAGAGTTGGGAGTTTGAAATTACTTGACAACTGAATTAAAAACAATACAAATTTCCGATTGCAATTCCGTATTAATTTAAAAAAAAAATTATTGCACACTTTATCGCAATGAAAAATTGCTGACCAGAAGTAATTATCTCATTAGTGGAGTCTAGAGATTTTTTTTATTTAGTCGACGTTGTCTAGTACAGTTCAGTTCTATTGTAGACATTATTGTAGACAAATTGTGGACATTAATATTAAAAGTATTTAAATTCAATATATATTAAAAAATAATTGAAATAAGAAGACAATAGTATATTACGCAACAAGGGGGAAAGTCAATGATTTCACGAGTGTGAAGTTAGCTGCACGAGCGAAGCGAGCGCAAATATCACACGAGTGATATCGTTGACTCGCTCCGAGTTGCGTATACAATTTTTCATGATGAATTCACTGAAAATATGACTCGAGATGGCATTTAAATGCGATTTTCGTATTGGAGAGTAACGCAAAATGGGGTGTGGGGGGCGAAGCCCCCTGACTTTAGCAGAAGTAAATTTTTAAAAGAAACAAAACAACTATATTTTATAAATTAGTTTTATTACTGTGAAATGTTGGCCAAAACAGATTTTAATTTTTAAATTTCTCTTCTCTGAAATAAAAAATCAACATAACAAAAAATGGAAATCGGCAATGCTCAACTAAATCACACTTCCCTCGTGCAGCTAACTTCACACTCGTTAAGTTTCATTCATAAATTTTCGGTTAGAAGCATATATGGCTGTACTGCTTACTCTGTGGTACGAGAAACTGATCGCACTTTCGCCCCTAGGACCGAAAACGCAACTTTCGGTCCGCTACGGAGGCTTCGAAAGGCATATTTTCGATGCATGTGTTATGAAAAAAATATTACAATATTTTCAATAATTCGCATGTATCAAATTCTAGTCCAAAATTGTTTTAAAATTTCGTCTATATCATTTTTGGATTGAAAAGTACTCCAGGATGTTTTGCCGTGTGGATTTTTTTATTTAAATGTTTTAAATTTCGTTAATGGTATTGTTTTTTTTGCGACGAATTTAAAATTAATAATAAATCAGTTATGACGGACTTTGTCAAAATTTAGTAATATTGTCAATTTTTTAACACGTAGGTCATATTTTTCGATTAAATCATCTCTAAAATTCTAACCATTGACACGATTTATCTTCGCGTTTGCATAGTTCAAATTTCAGCTTTAAAATAGAAAGAATAACATGAAAAATTGATAAATCGAGATTTTTGATAAGTCACCTTAAAATTTGATGAATAATGATTTTAAATTAAACACGTGCTTCTCTCTTTAAGTCAGAGCTCTTAAACATTTTTGTTTCATAGTAGAGATACGAGTATATAGAAAATGATTTCTAATAAGAAACTGGTCTTCATTCCAAAGATTTTTTGACGTTAAAGTAAATTTACTTCTTAATAATTATATTGTTCTGATATTTATAAAAAAAATTGTTTTTTTAAATTGAGGTTTTTTTTTAAGTTTGTACGTAGAATAAATTCTTTGAAATATCTCACTACTTTTTATTAATCAAACAATACGGTGTTAGATTAAATAAAGAAAGCAAATTTATCAAATCTTTTATAGGAAATTCCGCATTTAAAAAGCAGTTTGAAAAGACTTTAGATCAGAACTTTTGTTATTTTTCGTTACATGCAATTTGTTAATTAAGGCAGGGTAACCGATACTGGACCCAACACGGGTCCTATACGCAAGCAAAAATTTATGGAAAAATACTATGAAACATTGAATATTTCATTGATTTTCTGAAGATTTCATTGATTTTATGAGAAGATTCTATCTATTTTATAATAGGCTTGTGTGTCTGCCTGTTTGTTCGCGTAAAACTCAAGAACCACTAAACCGATTTGAATGAAACTTTCAGGGGAGCTTAGTGGCATCAAAGAGCGAGTTGTAGTTTGTAAGTTGACCCAAGGTTCCCCGTCCCATCCCTACAAATTCATGTACCATGAAATCATTAACAACCACTAACAAAATGCGTTGGAATTACTGAATGAAACTTTCAGAGATTGTTTGTATTGATGCCATTAAGAAATCAGAATTTTGGCGAAGCCACACTGAAATTTTTTATTCGGAATGTGCTTTACATTCTCTGTATTTGATATTTTGTTTATTTTTCTCACTTTTTTCACGACATGATGTTCCATCTAATTTCACAATTTTTATCAAGATATACTTGTTTGAAGGGTTGCCAATCCGGAGATGTTAGTCATAAAAGTAAATTTTTATACTCTACTAGCTTAAAGTTTTTTGTATAAATTTTTGCCAGCTTAAAGTTTTTTGTATAAATTTTAGAATGCCAAAAAACAATAAATAACTTAAAAACTTTTGGGGAAAACTGTTATCCTTACAGGACCTCCTGTTTCGCATTTTGAAATTCCAACACCGGATTCGTGATCGGTGACCTCGGAAACCCCCTAATGCCGATTTTCCCGGGGAAAACGGGAAAAAGGATATTTGCGTTATCCTTACAGGACCTTCTGTTTCGAATTTTAAAAATCTAACATAGCTAAAAACCTGCTCCTGGTAACGCAGATCATTTTGCAAAAAACCGCGTTAAAATCGGTCCAGTAGTTTT
This sequence comes from Chrysopilus asiliformis, assembly GCA_964034945.1. Lineage (NCBI taxonomy): Eukaryota > Metazoa > Arthropoda > Insecta > Diptera > Rhagionidae > Chrysopilus > Chrysopilus asiliformis. Next base: position 88,262,701 of record OZ035960.1, on the reverse strand, counting down.
TGAGTTTTGTGATCTCAGACAGACCAACAGGCAAGATTCCATTTTTATATAATAGAACATAACAAAAGCTATAATTACCAATCTGGCAATCATTGGAGACCCGTATGGTGATATTCGTATCAAAATTCGAACAGTTGTACCAAAATTCCACTTTGCGGTCAAACTTTCCAACAAGATTTTTTTAAAATTTGTTCCAATCGGATTTTCATGTATGGGAGTTTTATGTAGAATCATATCCTAAATAACTTTTGGTCTTGCACTTTTTGGATAAGATGCACCGTTTTTGAAATATTCGCAAAAATCGTTATCGTTCGTATGGGGGGTACCCCCCCTAATGGTCCCTTTTTGCCCATGAACGAACTTAGCCTTTCATTTTACAAAAAACGGATCTGAGCAAAATTTCAAGTCTCTAGCTCAATGCGTGCGCCCGCAATCCGCGCCACAGACGGACGGACATGCAAAAATTAATTATTATTTTGATCATTCTAAACACACTGGTGTAATTCATTTTTGTGTGTGATGACGGAATCTTGGCGTTACAAACGGTACGGCAAAGTTAATATACCCTTTGGTTTCACCATACGGGTATAAATATAAGTAAAATGTGTTTAGAACATGATTTTACATAACTTGTCTATACTACAAATCTACTTCCCCCACCCCCAATCCCCCTTCATCCCCGCCCTCTCCATCCCTCATACAAACTTAATACTTTTTTTTTTCAATTTTCTCGAAAACGGTGAGTCGCATTGAAAAATTTATGAAGGTAAAATCTGTTTAGAATATGATTTTACATAACTGTTCCATACATCAAAATACAATCAGACCATTCCTTTTCCAATCTGCTATACAAGTGGATTTTTTAAAATAAACTTTTGTCTATTATCATATTTTACGATTAGCCACTGGCAATTGTAGTTTTTCTTATGTTTTTGTTTTGTTTTCAAAAATAAATATTTGTTGTACAATTTTTTAAATGGAGAATTTGATAAGTTGGTAAACTATTGGTAATCCCAAGCATTTTTTTACTGAGTTATAAGAATAAATCAATGAATTACAAAACTTAAAGACAAAAAAATGAAGAAATCATGCCAATTAATTTGCAAATAAATCCGGCTTTGACTATCATATCAACGTCAAGCATCTTTAAAAAAAATCCAGCTAACAAATCTTTCTTTTTGATGGCGTGGGCTTAGCAAGATTTCAGGTTTTTATGGTTAAAAATTTACTTTCCTTCTTAAAATTGTTCAAATCTATACGTGATCCCACTTCTTTGCTAAAAACAAACACAGATAACCGCACCCAACTTCACAGTTTGAACAATTTGCCTGATTAGAAGCTCAAACTCCTTGCGTCAACATTCTTAAAGGATGACTTAATCGATAATGGATAAAAAAAATCGTCATTTTAATCACTCGCCAATACTTCAAAAGGTATAAATAGTGGCCACATTGACGGCCAACGGAACAGTATTTGATAAAATCTGGCAGCGATCGACAGAAAAATGTCTTTTAAAAATTTGTTTGATTGGTGGCTAACTTCATTATGGATCAAACCGAAACGGAAGTCGATGATAATGCAGTGCTGATGTCGCCATTATCGATAGTGCGCAAACAAAACAAATCGAAGCACAAGAAAAATATTTTTCCGATAAATCTTTGTGTTTATTTTGAATTTGATAAAACGATTTAATATTTTTATTTTATTTTCTCAAAAAGGAGGAAGATTTCTTACAATATATGTTAATATTTGTGATATAATACTATCGTCAACGAACAATAAATCGAACGAAGACGTCAATTTTGTGCATAATTTTGAAATTTGGATTTACCGGCGATTTAATTGCGGTTTCAAAAGAAGATTTGTTCCAATCCGATCTAGAAATTTATTAATCAGCGTTGAAAAAAATAACGTTCAATTTATTTGAATGAAATCAAGTAAAATTGAAATAAATCAGTGAAGTGTAACAACGACCGGAGGAAGTGCAAAAAAAAATTCAAACAGATTAAAAAAATCGAAAAAAAATTCAATTGAATATTCATTCATAACAGTGACGACACACCAAGTTGAGGGTGCGAATATTTCATCCGGAAGTTAATTTTGTTTCCGTTTTAGAGTTGTGTCACTGTGGCGGATTGCATCAATGGTGATCAAAAGTGATTTAAATGTTAAAGCGACTTTTAATTTAATTTAAACATTTCTAGAATTTTTTTTATGTTAATAATACTACAATTTGTGGTGTTTGAAAAAAAAACTCAAGTAGAAGAAATTAAGAGTGCACGAAAAACAAATTGCTTGAATTTCGAGTTTTTCTGGTAAAAATTCAAAAATTGTGAGTTAGATTTTTTATTGGTTTCGGTTGGTGCCGAAGTTCGGTGGTTTTGTTCCGGGGTTTCCGCTGTGATGGAAAATTTGGGCTATAAGGAAGGATCCACGAAACCAAGACGTATCACTCGTGCCGCCAGTGTTGCTGTTAATCAGAAAAATGAAGAGACTCCGCTATCAATTACCAGGTGAGTGCATAAATAATTGTTGATTATTTATTTTTTAGTAATTTTAAAAGTGAATTTGCTTATTGGTGGTTTTTGTTTCCAAATTGAATGTAAAAATTTATTTAAGGAAGAAAAAAAATATTTGATGTGAACAGCATATGATTTTTTCATACAAAATCTACGTCCCCATCGAATATGCATTATAAAGCGACGAATATAATATTAGTTTACATAAAAACATCCATTTATTACAAAATCTTTAATACTCGCTAACGATAAAAGATATCGTTTTACGATCAAATGCAAAAATGTTAAGAATTTTAATATTTTTAATTCTTCCTTAACTCATTAACGACCGTTGTATTCAACGTTCTGCGTTCTGTCCACTTTTCATATATAGTATTATACAGAAGCCGCAGATCCAAGCGGTCTGCCAAACACTGCTAGAAAAAATTCGATAACCGACCACTTGAGGAAATTGGCTTGGGATTTTTTCAATTTTCACGCGTTGATGAATTGTAGGCTTGCCAAAATATTTGCAATTTCCTCACATAAACCTGGATTGTTCTTAACGCGGAATTGCTAATTCTAGACGGGTTAAGAACAGAGCTAAAGACAGCGGATATCGATAAAGGGCAAACTTGTAGGTATTTCAATTTTCTTCAATTCATCTTATATATAAAATAATCAAAAAAATCCTTCGTTTCCAAGATAATCGAGAAAACCGAAATTTTTGAAATAACGGTATATCTGGTTAACGGTTTGAGATATCGAGTTAAGTATAGGAAATAGCAAATTTTAAAAAGCTGCCATTTTGGTCAGTTCCGGCAACCGGAATTCTACCAACAGTTTATGGGATCGTCCTTTTCCAGGACCCAATACCACTGTAAAATTTCATGACTAACTCAAGTATTTGAGAAATAAAATAAAAACGACAAGAATGTTTTACCATCCGATGTGTTCCCCCCGGACTATAACCTGTAGAGGTTCAAGGAGAACATAAACCGACATCTCCTTTCGTTCTTCCGTCCATCCTGAGCTATGCTTCAGCATTAAAGGGTCTTCTCCTCTCTGGCTGAAATTATAAAAAAAATATGGTACATAGACTAAGAGACTGACAGGCAGAAATCATTTTTATACTTTATATGACCGTTTGTAAGGCAGCGAACCAATCACCGGGCACAAAAATGAACTACACCAGGGTGTTAGGAATGACAAAAGATTTTGATTTCCGCCCGTCTGTTTGTCTGTCCGTGAACACCATAACTTTCGAAAGGATTGAGCTAGAGTCCTGAAATTTTTTGTATGATTGCGTTTCTCGTAAATGGCTAAGCTAAATTTTTGAACTGGCAAAATTGGACCATACCTTCCTCGGTGAGTTATATTGAAAAATTTATAAAAGCAAAATTTATTTAGAATAAAATCTTACATAACTCATCCATACATCAAAATCCAATCGGACCATTGCTTCCCCCTCTCCCATAAAAATGGAATACTTTTTTCCTGTTTTCTCGAAAACTGTGCATCGTATCGAAAAATTTATCAACGTCAAAATCCAGCTGGACCACTCGTTTCCCCTCCCCCATACAAATAGTATTTTTTTTCTATTTTCTCGAAAACGGCGAGTCGTATTAAGGTAAAATCGGTTTAGAATATGATTTTACATAACCGTTCCATACATCAAAATCCAATCGGACCACTGCTTTTCCCCTATCCTATACAAATGAAGTTTTTTTAAACAAATATTTTGTGTGTCATCATATAGAGTATTTGGCGATTGTAGCTTTTCTTATGTTTGTAATATAACTCCAACCTACTCGGGTGTGTTTGGAAAATGGGTTTTTAGGCAAAAATTAGAGATCGAAATTTTTCATTATCACAATGCTACGTACAAAAAAGTAATTATACTACCTACTACGTACTTCGTATAAGAAAGTGAAAATCGTTGACAAAGAATGCATTTATGCAATTGTGGAATACTACAGGAAACCCTCGATTTGCAAAGTTTTTGGGCGGGTAAAACTTCGAGATTTTGCATTATACAATAGACTCGCGATTATATGAACGTTTTATTATATGAACGTGTTATTATATGAACTTTTTATTATATGAACGGCTGTATTAAATATGAACATGAAAACTTAAGCTGTTCATATAACAGAGTATTTAACTTCAAATATGAAAATGTTTGATATTAAATACTCTGTTATATGAACAGCTTAAAATTTCATGTCCATATAATCGCGAGTGTACTGTATATCGATACTTCGTATGTTTTATAAGTCGAGAGTTTCCTGAATAAATATCGAAAAATTTTATCAAATTTTCGAAAAAAAAATTTAGGTACCTACTTTATAATGGTTAGAATTTTGTATATATATTTTTTTTGGGATAAAAAATCGTAAATGTATAGCATAGTTTAGAGATATATAGTTAGGAAACGCGTAAGAAAATTTTTCCCTGAAGAAGAGTACATTATCGTCTGTTTCATTTGCTTTGTAAAGACACTAATTGCTTTTGTGTGAGAAATGCAAAACTCTCGGGATTTCGTATTGTCGGCAGAACATTCCGCAACAAGGCATTTGAAATGTTCCTTGCCAGGCATTTTTTCTGTTTAAGCAACGTAACAAGTGAAATAAAAGTGTTTTTTTTGCTAAAAAAAAAAACCTATCGCCATTGACAGTTGAAGAAATTGTGAAAGGCCGCTGGCGGCCCTTGTGTATGTGTTGGTCCAATATTTTGGTTTGTTCTGTGCGAGTATTACAAAATGATTTTTTTCAACAAGTCCATTTGAGCTAAATGATAAAAAGAGAGAAATGATGCTGTCGACTACGGAATGATGCTGTCGACTACTTCTTTCTACAGGCGGCAAACGGAAAACCACGTTTGTGTCTTATCTATAGTAAGTCTCTAATCTATGTGTATAGACCCGGCTATTATTTGTAGTAAATCCTAACATGAATCACTGCAATGTGGTAGGAGGCCAAAAATCATTCTAGAAAAATATTTCTTCTTTTCTCAAGAAAATAATTAAGCTGATCATAGAATAAACAACAGCATAATAGAAAAAAAATTATTCCTAACATTTCAATTGACGTACATGAATGTTGATAAAATCACTCCGAGTCCAACTTTAGTGTTCCCAAGCCAAGAAAATATTTGGCTTCTAATTTATTGACATTTTTATTTATCAGTTTATCACTTTTGAGACGATCAATGGCGATTTTCGGATCGCATAGGTAGGTACACATTCGAAAAATTACACTTGACTGGCACTCTTTAAAGATATTTACATAACGCCGAGGAAAATTTCCAAATTGCAGGCAGAAAAATTTTTGCCCATCATAAAATAAACTTGTCGGTCAAGTTGATTTATTTACATTTTAGGCCTATATAATTTCATTGTCATTAAAAACGTATTTACTTATATATGGCTCGGTGCAACTAAAATCGTGTTTATTGTTTTTATTTTTCGAAATTTTAATTTTGAAAGTTTCCAGTTGTTGTGATGTGAAGTCTATCTTTGGTTATTTGAATTTTGCAACCAACATTATTAGTCTAGTCATGAAAAGAAGGAAACGATTTAAGAAATTGCAGACGAAAAAATATGTTTAGTGTAAATTATTCTAAAATATAAAAAATATATTCCTTTTGTGATTGTGATTGATGTTGCCAAAAGTTAATAATATTGGATTAGGAAAAATGCTGATAGCTCGAGATTCAATTGAGTACGTGATGAATTCGCCAAGTGCTGAATTTAAATTCATTCGTTCGATCGTGTAGGTAAAAATCTTGAAATTCCATTATTTGGTTGAACTAGCAGTAAATAGTTTGCGAAACAATTGCGAAAAATTTTAAGTAATTTAAGTCGATGTTGAAACCGATTTAGTGACAATTGGCCGAAAGCGACTTCGCAAAAGTTATGTTTATCAAAGTTCCTTTGGCAAAAATGACGTGCCGCAAATAGTGTATTTTACAAAAAGATCATTTTGCATAAAGTTTTTTGTCAAAAGTGGACACTTGACAGAAAGATACTTTTGGCAAATATGCCTTTTACAAAAAACGCTTCGCGCGCTCAAAAACTTTTCTAAATGCCAAATAATTGCTTTTATACTCTACTAGCTAAAACAAAGAAATAACTAAAAACGTTCCCAAATAGCATTTTAACACTTTGAGCGCCACGTGCCCACCGGTGGTCATTCTTTGAATTACACAGTAGACCGCGTGCTTACGAACGGGTATTCCTTGGGTGACATTCTGGGACCAACATTTTTTTTATTTATTGTTATTGATTTATTGCAAGTAGTACCATTTCCAAGTAAAATAGGTTTACATCCTGGGACCAAACTTAATATTTCTCAAAGTAAATATATGCAAAAGGTTCCCACTATTGGACACGATGTCTCGAAATGAAACAAGTAGTGTGACCACGGGTGGTCATGTTGTCCCACCATCGACATCCAATAATGCCCACCGGTTGTCACTTGTGGAAAATTAAAAATTAAAATGCTCACCGGTGGGCACGTGGCGCTCAACGTGTTAAGAAAAACCGTGTCGTCTTTATTCACATATTTCGTCACCATGCAAATCGCGATGATAAACGATTTTTGTCGCGGGCACATCGCCATTGTGCGAATCCATAGTGGGGGAACACTTTTCAGTGGTTGGTTTGTCACGCCGCAATTATGACACAAGAACGTAATTCTGACGCTCAATTTCACAAAAAAGACGCCCGCATTAACAAAATTACCTGCTTCAAGCTTTATGCGAGCGTCATCTGACGGCATTATATCACACAAATCTTCGAGCGGAGTTTTCTTTCTCCCTCAAATGCTTACATAGCTTACCGACCGAAAAGAGATGAACAAATAAAAACGTAAACAGAAAGCGAACAAGAAAAATCTAATGGCGTTAAATTAATGGAAACTTTTTGTGGAGTATTATTTTATAATGGATTTTTCCTACGATTGCAAGCCGTGTTTTTATTTGCAACTAAAAATTTTCGACAATATTGAATCTAAAATTTAAACGGATTTTGATGGGCCATCAAATTTTTTTGTTTTTAACGAAAAATTTCTTTAATTTTATTCTGCCGGTCAATTGTTTTTTTATCTTTTCCAATGAAGTTTTGATGCCAATAAAATTGTACTGTCTCAAAAATGTCTGCTATCCAATTTTTATGCAATTTCCTTCAGTTATTAGACTGAAATAAGATATTTAATTCTCGAAGCGAAATTGTTTGAATCAAATGTCAATGGGGTATATGGCGGCTGAAGGCAACAACTTTTTTTCTTTTGTTTGTAAAGTGAGGGCTTTCAGGTAACTCTAATGGTAACCGTGTCAACCCTGTTCGCATTACACGCTTCTTCAAAGTCAAACTGACATTCAGGTCCCACAACTAATCAGTGTATCGACCCTACAACCGTCAAATGCCGCTCTATCGCTGCAAGATTTCCATGAAGCGAATATTGACCCAAAGATGAACCGTCGATCACTAATTTCCCCACTAAAGCAATTGTGGCTTTGCAGACACATTATTAATCAGTGTGTCGTTCTCGTCACTTTTACGATTCTTACACGCGGATGTGAATTATAGGTCTAAATCTTTAGACCCGATTGTGTAAATTGCTGCATTTTTAAGTCGCAAAGAATAAACCTCAAGTGCCCGTGCTTTTCGATGCTATTTGGGTTATGCCTTCAGGATCTTGCGTTCCGAATTTTGCCATTCTAACACCAGATTCATATCAGCGGCCCCGAAAACCCTCGATTGTCAAATTTTTCGAGGAAAAATGGCAGAAGGGAGTTCAAATTTTCCTTACATCACCTCCCGTTTCGAATTCTGCAATTCCCACACTTTTGTCTTTTACTAGAACGCGATACCTCAAACCGGTCTGTAGATATACATTTATTAAAAAAAAAAGAATCAGTTTTTGCGATTCTCTCGAAAACTAACGGGTTTTCGGTAGTTCAATGTATGGAATGAATTGAAGAGAATGATATCTCCCAAAATTTTGTCGTTTACTGTTATCCGTTATCTTTACCGTTATTGAGATATCTCCGTTAAAATGTAAAAAAATAGGTTTTTGCGAATTGCTTGTAAACTAACGGTTTTTCGGCAGTTAAAAGAAGACATAAAAATTCTCTACATTTTTGCCTTTTACCGTAAATCGATATCTTTTACCGTTATCGAGATGTTTCAGATTTTGTAAAAAAAAATCATATTTTTATATAAACAAATTTTACTTGTCGGGTTATAGTGTAAATTAAGCAGAAACGTAGATTATGTATAAGAAAGCCGTGTGCTGTTCACATAAGATATCTTGAGTCTAAGAAGAAAAAAATCTGGTTTACGACCTTTTTAGAGAGAAACGTTTAAGTAACATTTTCTTATTAAAATGCAGCAAATTTACTTTTAAAATATACAATCCAATCTTTAATTTTATTACATTTTTCTCATGACTTTTCATATTTAGGTTCAAAACGATACCACCTGGATTGATGGTAAGATGGCGTAATAATCCCGAAGCAATGCTAGAAGCCCAATTCCCATCATCCGGTGACATTGAATACATGGAATGTGGACCATCCCCACCAGCTGAGAGTGCACCCAGCATGTACGACAGTTTCGAAGAGCCAGCAGCAGAACTCAGCGTTCAAATCTGCGGCGACACCCTAAGAGCAAATCTAATCGATTATCTGAAATCATCCGGCGGCAAATTGAAAATCCTTGAGGACATCGAGCAGGGAAACGTTATCGCCGCCAACATACCGCAATATTTTGAAAAATCGTCGAAAATTGAGAAGAATGTGTCGTTTTTGTGGGCAGCGTTTCTAAAACGCTGGGATCTACTGGAAGGCCTTCTAGAAGTTGGCGCCGAATTGAGTTTCTGCGATCAGAATGGCATCTCTGCATTGCACTTGGCCGCGTTTAGTGGATGCTTGGCATCGGCGAATTTCCTCATATCTAAAGGAATCGACGTGAATCTGCAGACGAAATGCTATACACCGCTGCATTGTGCATCCTTCGGGAATTGCCCGGAAGTTGCTAAATTGCTGTTGAATAACGGAGCTGTGATTACAATCGACACTGTGAAGCCGAATTGCGAGGAATCTCTCCTACATTGCGCTGTGAGAGCGAATTCCTTGGAATGTGTTCAACTTTTTATCACTGAAGGAGCAGACGTTAATTCATTGAAATCCAATGGAACCAACGCAATTCATTTGGCGGCAGATCTTGGCCATGCACAGATTTTGGAAGCACTCCTGGAGAGTCCAAATGCTGACCCGAATATTCGAATTTGCATTCGTGAAAAGGAATCAACCGCATTGCATTTGGCAGCCGATGAGGGAAACGTTGAGTGTGTGGATCTACTTTTATCCAAAGGGGCGGACGCCAAATTGAAGAACCATCGAGGATTCACAGCTTTGCATTTGGCCGCAAGGACTTCGAGTTTGGAATGTGTTGAATCTTTGCTAAGAAATGGAAACGCAAACCCCAATGCTGAGGATTTTGACCACAGGACACCATTGCATGCTGCTATTAGTAAGTCAGAGAACGCCTACGATATTTTGGAGACGTTGATTTCGTGGGGTGCTAACGTTAATCACAAGGACATCTACGGATTCACGGCATTGCATTTGGCAGCTTTGGATGGACTTGCGCAGTGCGTTGAGATGCTGATCTTCCATGGTGCTGACGTCACTACGAAATCAAAGAAAGGGACATCCGCCTTAAACGTAATAACACGCAAGACACCAGCGTCGGTAGCCATGATTACGCAGAAGCTGGACTCTGCTATAACTCTGCATCATTCCCAGGACAGCGTAAATCGGGAAGTGGAATTGGAGCTGGATTTCAGGCAACTGCTGCAGCACTGCCATCCGCGTGAGATCAGCTATTTGAATACATTTGTCGATGAGGGTCAGAAGGAGATCCTCGAACATCCCTTGTGCTCCGCGTTTCTGTACATCAAGTGGGGAAAGATTCGAAAATACTACATTGGACGTCTGGTCTTCTGCTTTACGTTCGTTCTTTTCCTTACGCTGTACGTTTTGACAGCGCTGGCGCACAACTGCTACAATGGCAGCAAAGATATGGAGGGTCAGGAGCAGGAACTATGCCAGAAACAATCGATCCTCGGGGATATGCTGCGCAATAATCCCTTCGTAATGCAAATGCAATGGTGGGTGCTGGTCGCTATAACAATAATCGAGATATTTAGAAAGCTGTACGGGATAACTGGGTACTCGTCTGTGCGGCATTATGTCTCCCAGGTGGAGAACATCATGGAATGGTTTGTGATTTCTAGTGTCTTCATAATTTCGTACATCTACACAAATCGAACGTACACCTGGCAGAATCACATTGGAGCCTTCGCTGTGCTACTGGGATGGACGAATTTAATGCTGATGATTGGGCAGCTACCAGTTTTCGACGTCTACGTTGCGATGTATACAAAAGTTCAGGGTGAATTCGCCAAGCTTTTCATGGCCTACTCGTGTATGCTGATCGGATTCACGATCAGCTTCTGCGTCATATTCCCATCGTCATCGTCATTTGCTAATCCTTTCATGGGTTTCATATCGGTACTCGTCATGATGATCGGAGAGCAAGATCTGTCCCTGTTGATCAACGATCCTGATGGCAAGGATCCACCATTTCTGCTGGAGATTAGTGCGCAGATCACATTCGTTTTGTTCCTACTGTTTGTCACGATAATCCTGATGAATCTCCTGGTCGGTATTGCAGTCCACGACATCCAAGGACTTAAGAAAACTGCAGGACTCTCCAAACTCGTGCGTCAAACGAAACTGATTTCCTACATCGAATCGGCTCTGTTCAACGGATATCTACCTACGTGGCTGCGAAACCTCCTCCACTACACGGCGCTTGTTTCACCGCAAGCATATCGTGTGGTTCTCTGCGTGAAACCGCTGAATCCAAGCGAGAAGCGTCTCCCGCGTGAAATCCTGATGGCCGCCTATGAAGTTGGGAAGATTCGAAAACATTCTGGTCACACAATATCCGCCAAAAATTCAGCCGCTACATACTTCCAGTATAAGAACAAATACAACAATAACAATGCGCAGGATACAACAGACTATGGGTTAGAAACAGCCAGCATTTGCACCCTAACCACAAAAATTGATGACAACGCGGAACGGATTGACGTCCTGACGCACGAAATCCAAGAACTGAAGCAGGCACTTCTCCAGCAACAGCAGCAGGCGAGCAAAGTCATTGATAAACTGTTACTAGTTATATCTAATCAACAGAGGAATAATTTTAAGAAGTGAAATTAGAAAAAATTACAGTGAAATTTGCTAATAGTGGATAGTTGTGTCATACTGTATTCCCAAACATTAAAAAAACAAATAAGAATTTGTGATTGCCAGACTGTTTACAAACATTTGATAATAAAATAGGTTCCTATTTCAGATTTTTACGAAATTAACTAAAATTTGTGTCATATTAACAGATTTCACTGTAACTTAGATTTAGTGTGATTAGTATTTTTTGTTAATTGATAAGTTTTTAACTATATTATCTTAAACTAATAACAATAAATTCAATCAACATAAAAAATATAAAAGCATGTAAAAAATAAAAAAAGATACAAAAAATTAGAATAGATTTTTCCTTAGTTTTTTTTTCTAGATTTTATATATTTTTTTAGTAGAAGTAAATAGTTTTAAGGAATGCCTCTTTCTAGCTAAGACTAATTTTTGTTTGATGTATATTTTTTTTTGTTTTGTCGAATTTCCAGATAGAAGAGGAATAATTGTTTAAACTAAAACTAAAGTTATTGGATTTATACACATCTTTCTATTTAATGTTATTATTTTAGATTTGACTGTATGAATTTTATTGTATTATTATTTTTTTTAAATAAAATGACATTATGGCTGTGTGTTTCTTCACAATAAGATTTTTTTTTAATTTTAATTACACAAGACTATTCATATTGAGATCAATAACCCTTTCTAGTGTTTTTATTAAAAACGATGAAAGGCTAATAGTTCGAAAATCCTTAGGCTTAAGGCCGGAATACAATTGGCCCAACAAAACATTTACGGCGGCATTTCAGGTTTTAAACTCATAGTATCCTATACTTCTATATACAATCAATCCGACCAACTTTGTCGTCATAAAAAGTTGAATCGATTTTAACTTTTGTCAGTCAGCTCGTCGACAAAATTTCATTATATTATGGGAACGTCATAAAATCTAAATTTCGTCACTTAAAGAAAGTATTAGGCAATTTAGTCCGTATGCTGTATTGCTTACATTCACATTCCTATTATGTATAATTGGTAATAAAAGAATGTTATATGTCGCACACCGTCCAACTGTAAAAATCAAATGAAAAACAAATGACGTTTAGAACAACAAAGTGTGTGGAATTGTATATGGAGGACAACTTTGTGGCCGTAATCTGCCGCCGTAAATGTTGTGTCGGGCCAATTGTATTCCGGCCTTTAGTGTAAAAACTTTTTCCAGCCTTGGAGATGAATACCACACGAACTTTCCTCCAATACTCTGGTATATGCCAGGCTAGCAGGCACCCTTTGCCTTTATCAACCATGATGAAACTATCATGAAGGGCAGCGAGTGCTGTATCGTGGCAGGAATAATCCTATCTGTGTCTGCTGCTTTGTAGGTTCTGAAGGAATGTAAGAAAGGAAAATTAATTTAGAATCTTCTTGGAAAACACCGAAGCCATAGATTAGAGAGTTACTATGACGAAGCCTAGAAGTTTTAAAATTTCACTTTTAATGATTAATCACAAACTCTACGTACAGTAGAAGCTCTTTAATCCAACACGTCCGGGACCTCAGTGGTGCCGAATTAGCGATTATACCGGATTATCGAACGTCAATAATTTTAACTGGAATATCAAAGAAAAATCACTCTAGATAAAAATTCAGACGATTAAAACATGTATTTAACGTACATTCTGATCTTGTGCCGACAATATAATTATCTGACAAAGTACGTACATACAGTATGTATTTCGACATTCTACCAACTGCGGGGTTTTAAGATACAGTGTACAAAAATTAAATCCAAACCTTGAATATTTATTTTCCATGTAAATAACAAACACAACATTGCACAAAAGAAAAATTAATACACATGAGCGTTATTGTTTAAAAAAAAGTCTCTGATATCACGTTGCTAACAACGCTAAAAAGCCACCTGGCGGGTACAGCAAGAGCAGTGAGGGACGTCGAATCCACCGGAAAAAACCCGAACGCGGACGGCTCAATCGGATCCGGTTTACAGAATTTGCCGAACCGTAGAATGCCGAACTAAAGAGCTTCTACTGTATTGTGCAAAATCTTAGTAAAATGTGAGTTTTTTCAATAGTAACATTTTTTTGTTTCACATAAAATATAAGCGACCCGGCTCGGAAAGTCTTCTGCGGTAGGTTATTAACAACAAGGCGACGAGGATGACAAAATTGTTGGCCAGGACGCGAAGAGAATTGGGAAGCAAAACTGGAGGAGATCGACACGTGACCGGGACCTCTAGCGAGACACATTGCGGCAGGCCAAAACTGGAAACCGGTTGTAGTGCCGAGAGAGAGAAAATGTAGTATCTCAAACCGTTTATTTTAATTTTTGACGATGTCTCAAATATGTAAAACTACATACATGGTATACGCCACTAAATAATGATATTTTTGGGGGAAAAATGGAGATCCATCCTTCTAAAACACACTGAAAATATTAAAATTATTAAAAAGAATTGTTTGAAGATCATTTACCCCATTTTTTCTGATGATTCCCCTAAGGTAAGTCTGTAACACATATCAACAATAAGTGGTCACACGGAGATAATTATTTCTGAAATCAAGAAAACAAGAAACATTTTTCGTCCGAGTAATACGTTTTTCAATACAACAAAATTGGAATCAAGTTAAGAAAGTGATATTTCGACAGATAGGGTAAAGTACGGATAGACGTAACACATTTCAGAAAAACGCTGTCAAATTCTGATTTTTGAAAATGTTCATATACAGTAGAGATTCGGTAATTCGAATCAATAGAAACCAGACCTAGTTCGAACCACGGAGATTTTCGAATTACTTTCCATGCTCGACCAGAAAAGTTCAAATTACAGAGGCCAATATATCGACCACAATTCGAATTACAATATACCCAATATAAAAAAAGGGTTGTTCGAATTAGCGTGATATTCGAATTACCGAGTATCTACTGTATTTTTTAATCTGTAGGATAGTTTCATCATTCAACTAAATCCCTGTCAACTTTCAGAACCCTAGAGCGAAAAATAAAAGAAATGCCGCTGGGCGACCGTAGGTGCCGGCAAGGCCACCCCCTTGGATTTTGAAAAAAAAAACGATTGCTATTTATGCGTTGAATAAAAGTGAAATTACAGTGAAAGCGTCGTGTACTGCGTCGTGTCGAAACTTGAACATAGTGCTTTCTTATGCGGTTCCATGCAATGCTGCGTTAATAAGCGCGCGCTAAATCGACGCGATGTTAGAATAAGGTTGCGTTCATAATTGCAGAAAGCAAATTTTAATATCTTCGATTTATTTTATATGAACCACTACTGAAAAACGGTTAGTTTCGGAGTAAAACGCGAAAAACCGATTCTCCTGCTTTATCGTCACCACATTTTTTGCTACTGCGCAATAGCTGCAGAAATATTTCTTCAGAAGATGATTTAGAACTGCTTAATTTCTGCAATTATGAACGCAGCTTAGACCAATTTTCTACTTTTGGTGGCGTCAGCTGTGTTTCAGTGGTTCTTGAGGCGCAAAAATCTTAATTTTTTCGATACAAAGAGAATTTTTTACCTGTTATTTTTTTTTTTTTGAGTACCGAGAATCGTTGGAGAACATATCCGTGTTCGAATCACTATAAGCAACAAATCAAACATAAATGGAAAGTAAAATGGATTTAAAATTTGCAGTTAATGTTTGTTGCATTTTTTGAGGTTCCTCTCGCACTTGATTTTATATAAGAAATCTAGCTTCCCGCTCACTTTCCCAGTACTGTAAATGGAAAGCCGTGAATGGAAACCGTCCTTTATCAAACGGTAATTTAGTAGTTTTCTTTTTAACACTATTGTCTATTTATTTATTGGTATTTTACTATCTTTTATAATTTATTATAAAACTATAGTAATTGTGAATAAATAAATAAAAATTAAAATCCAGAAAGAAACATTTGTAACTTGAAATTGGTAAAACGCGATGCATATAATGCGTAATTTTCAAAATCCTAAAAACTTTGACATACCATATCTCTCTCGGATTGCGTAGTTTTTAGATACCGTCAAGCAGTTTAGGCGTTTTTCCTTCTAAAAAGGGTTCTTATTTGCATAGTCTTTATTTATTCTTTTTTTTGTTTGGTGGTGTAAATATGAGCCTTCTGTAGGAGGGAAAATATCTAAATTTGTTTGGCTATCTTTGAAAATCATGCAATGCCATAGCACAATGCACTTGATATATACAAGGATTTCCTAAATTAAGAATATTTAAAAGAAAAAATTAAAAAAAATCCGAAGGTGGTAAAAGTTAGGGGTGATAAACTTGACAATAAAAAAAATCGGGTTTAATCCCACCAAAAGTCTGTGAATCTAAAGTCATGGTCTCTTATTAAAACCCCGAACGTTTGCCTGATCTTGAACTTTCTTAAGCTAAAATTTTTCCAAAAGGTTGTCGATTATTCACCTGAAATAAGTAAATTCATTTCAATACCAAATAATTTGTTTGTGCAATCTAAAATTATTTGAAATCTCTAAGTAAATCTTTCCTCATTAGTTCAATATTATCATCAAATGCAAGAGTTTGGTTGCCGTTTATAAAAAAATTTCTCAACTTTAGTTTATTTTCTTCAGTTGTTCAAATATTTAAAAAATTTCATTACCATTTTTAATTTCATCAGTATTTTGACCTGACTACCATTTTTTTTTAATATTTGAAACTGATTTACTACTGACACTGATTAAATTTTATTTTAAACTTTACCCAATTTGAGTGACGCTCATGTTTCCATCGTGAGGTATTTTTAAAATAAATAATTTTTTGAGATAAATTTTTAATATTGCGTCACTTGATTTATTAAGTAATGGATGAGACGTGGTTAACGGGTTTTCGGTAAAAATTTCCACATACATAATTTTGTGGAAAATTTTATCTTAAAAAAGTAGACTAGAATAAACAGAGTTTCAGGTAAACGTTATTCGATTTTCAGTG
Organism: Chrysopilus asiliformis; assembly: GCA_964034945.1. Lineage (NCBI taxonomy): Eukaryota > Metazoa > Arthropoda > Insecta > Diptera > Rhagionidae > Chrysopilus > Chrysopilus asiliformis. Next base: position 88,245,975 of record OZ035960.1, on the reverse strand, counting down.
AATAGAGATTAATGCGCAGAAGATAAAATTCGTCTTAATAATTTATTGGAAAGCGCTTATCTGTTTTTGAGTTTTTGTTTAATGAACAAAGTTCATTATTTTTCATTCATTCCGATTTCTTTCATGGGTTTTTTTTCGTTTTAATGGAAAAATAGTGAAAGATATTAGATAATTCAAGAATGTTTTTAATGCGGTGGTAAAAAACAGGTTGTGCCCAAAAAATTCCTTAGATTTAGTATACCGTTTGTAACACATCGAACCAATCATCGGACACAAAAATGAACTACACCAGGGTGTTAGGGATGACAAAAGATTTTGATTTTCGCATGTCCGTCCGTCTGTCTGACCGTCTGAACACCATAACTATCGAAAGAATTGAGTTAGAGACTTGAAATTTTGTATAGTTGTTGTTCTCGTAAATTGCTAGGCTAAGTTCTTAAACGAAATCGGACCATTTCTTCCCCCCTCCCTCATACAAACGAAACAGTTTTTTTTGCAATTTTCCCGAAAACGGTGAGTCGTATTGAAAAATTTATAAAGATAAAATCTATTTAGAATATGATTTTACATAACTGTTCCATACATCAAAATGTAATCGGACCACTCCTTTCCCCGTCTCCTGTACAAATGGATTTAAAAAAAAACATTTTGTCTGTCATCATATAGAGTATTTGACGATTCAGGGATATTCTTGAAAGTCGAAAAAAATTGTGTTCATTTAAATTGAATGGCCAATTCAAGGTAAACAAGTTCAATTGCCACAAAATTGTGGAGCACCCAAGTATGCTGACCATTTGACTGCCATCTCATTTTCACAATTATTCAATTCACAGCGTCCAGAAAAATATTTTCTACTTTGCACTTGGCGAATATCCCCCTACAGTCCCTCCGATGCATCTTTAACACAATTTCGCTTTGGCTTCATAAATCATAGTGCTTCAACTTGACATCATCCAGTTCTATAGTTCAATTCTAGTTACTATTATTAGGAAATGTAGCTCAAATTTATTTACATTTTTGTGCCCTAGAAATTCCTCTAACAGACGTTATAAGGGTGGAAAAACTCTTCAATTGGAGACTCCAACAGCAGCGATAGCACGATTTAAAATGTTTATGGTTTTTTTTAGATTTAGTACAAAAAATTATATGCAAATTTGATTTTTTCAGATAATTTTCCCGTTGATCTTCACGGAAATGCTTGGCAAAGTCGACATCGAGGCGAATGTGGCTGGCGGTGGCTTCTCTGGCCAGGCGGGAGCCATTCGTTGGGGCATCGCGATGGGACTGCGAAGTTTCGTCGACCAGGAAACGGTTGAGAAGATGCGATTAGGTGAGTGAAATATGGCTAGGTGAACTCCAATAAAACAATTGATCATCATCAGGCATCGCGTTGTGTGTTCACTCATCCAGGTTTCTTATTATGCCTAAATTTTGTTTATTTTGCGCGTCGAGACATTTTGCGATGGAAATTCCAAGAATTCTTCAGAAAACCACATTTGATTTTACGAAAGAAAAGAAAGTTTCGGAAAAAACATAATCTCGCCTCCAATGTTTACTTATAGAAACCCAGGAAGATTTGCCGCAATCAAAAGTTTTAGGTCCCGCAGGCAATTTTTTTTTTAAACAATCTTTAGTCAAAACAGAACTTTCCCATATATGTAGGTCTGTCAAAATTGGATCTCTACAGATCTCTTCAAAATATTTAAAGAAAATTTGGAAAGCTTTTTGCTATAATAAATTCAAGATCCACGAGGATAGTGTGCAGGATGTTCCGAACGAATATTTTTTGCTCGCGGCAACCAAAATTCTTTTGGTCTAAACTAACACACCCTCCCCGTTCCCTAATCATCGATATTTTTTATGATTTTTATGATTGAGGTGACCGGTACGTGACCAGGACCTCTGACAAGACATATTGCGGCAGGCCAAGACCGGATAACGAACAAAAAGTAATTTAACAAACCTCCCTTTCCGCTTAATGTATGCCGTTTTTTATTCTGGAGAGCCCTTAACATACGGCTGTTTAACGAAAAAATATTAGATAACTGCAAAGCTTCAAGACTTACCACATGACAACTCTTGTCTTCTTATGTCTGCGCTAGAAATTCAGTGAAATCCGGTTATAACGACTGTGAAGAACCGAAAAATGTGGTGTATGTACTTTGGCGCAGGGCCCGAAGACGGGGCGTAGGTAAATAACTCGAGAATGCGTTGAGCTAGCGACTTGAAATTTTTTGTGAATGAGTTTTACGAAAATCGCAGTTTTCTATGAAAATCTGGCGCTATAACTGATATATTATTATAATCGATAGAAAAAGGCACGAAGCCTTTAGACACCAGTTGAAACCTAAAAGTTTCCTCGTTGTAGCCGGTATGTCGGTATATGCGATGTCGTCATAAATGATTTTTACTGTATGTGAAAATAAGTAATTTTAGCCTTGAAGGTTGTGAGGAATACGCTAGGAAAAGCTATGTAAAAAAACTGTTTTTTATCACCAACAAAAATCTTCAAATCCCAAAGAAAAAATTTTTTTTTGAGGTGATAAAAATTTGGTTGGGTGAAACTTAAAATTCTAGTTTCTTCCGCGAAACTCCCTTAACATTTCTTTGTTAAATTCTTCTTGTGGTTACCGAAAATTTTCAGTTGAGGTTTTGAAGCCTTTTTCTCTACAACAGTCTTGCTTTTCCTAATTACGCTCCTGTAAGTCCAAAAAAAATTTTAACAACATCAAAAATTTTTGTTTCAAAAATGTTTCGCAGTCGTTCCATGCAGTTGCTGCCATTGTCGGAGGATTTTACTAACTCTCTTAGCAATAATACCGATCCACAAGCAAATATCATTTCCCCCTAACCATAGCTTTTCATTCGTCCATCGCATCGCATCGTATCTAATTGAGACAGCATTTTGCGTCACAAAACACAAAAGTTTTCTATCCACAGAATCATCGCAAATGTGTTTTAAATTGAATTAAAAAAAGATCATCGTTCAAGTTTCTCCATGAAGTTCCACAGTATAGCGACTTGATTGAGTTATGCTTTATTCACACTTGGGTGATGTACATTAAGCATAATCCCAAGAGGGATGCAAGGGGGATAACGGGAAGAAAACATTTCTGTCCGCCATTAAAACGATGCGAGATCACTTCATAATACTGGGTGACAAACAAGGCGCTTGTAATCTCATCTCTTATATGTAAATAGATCCATAATTCTAAATCACGAGATCCATTTGACAGTCAATTCTGGAAGACACTAGAAGAGATTATTATTATTATTAGTCTGTAGAACTCCGTGGAATCAATTTATTGTTAATACCTGAGTTTCCGGGGATGCGTAATTAGTTGTATTACCATGAAATTTGAATAATTTTGCTCAGAGTTTTGTAATGATTTTTCTGCGAAAGGGGGGTTTCTAGAAAAATTCACATCTAAATGTACAACGAACACATGTTGTCGTCAAAATGAAAAAAAAATATTGGAATGAATGAAAAATAGCGGACTTTGTTCATTAAATAAAAACAATACAGATAAGTGCTTTCCAATAAATTAATTAGACGAGTTTTATCTTCTGCACGCGCAATCAATTTCGGGGGTTCTGAACACGAAAAACATTTTTCATTATTAAAATTTGTTTATGCATTAAAAATTGTTAAAATCCAAAAGCAATTTTGACGAATTGGAAGCGCAGATTCTAAAATGGCAATTATAGGATTTTTAGCACGTGAAAACCATTATAACAGTGCACATCAAAGTAGACTGAAGTAACGCGTTTCAGAAACTTTAATTACCTCTTTAACATTTATCAACGTGCTTACTATAACCGTGCACGTCTGAACTAAGAGTTCGGAATCTCCTTTATATGGGGTGGGCAATGGGCTGTTTTTTATACGGGTGTATGGTGAAACCAAAGGGTATATTAAAGAACCATGCACGAGTTGACGTTTTTTATGCCCGCGGGCTAACTTTTGAACCAGTTGGGGTTTCACTTTCGTATTAGCCCCATTGGAAAGGTAATTTGCTCTAGTTTCATGGATATAAGCTCTTTTTTGGCGGGGAACTGCAGAGGGATGGTCAGCTGCCATCTTATGGGCCTATTCTTAAAATGTAAGATTGCTCTGTATCTGTAACTTTACATTTTCAGTCCACTTTGCTATTCACAAACTGTAACTTTGACATTCTGTATCTGTAACTAGCTGTCAAATCATCTGTAAGTTTATGCCGAGAGAAAACTTATCCATAAGGTTACATTTTTTAAGAAAAATGCAAAATTTTAAGAATAAAGGAAATATGTCGGACTTAATATTGTTGTATAATGGATGGGAAGAAGATTCTGAGTAAGTTAAATAAAAATACTTAGAAAGAAATGTTTATACGATTTGTTATACAGTTCAGAAGAAGCAACTGTCAGGAATCCCTATTATTCAGTTACAGTTTGTGAATACCAATTTGGAATCTAATGTAAAATTAGTGTGGATCATGTGGAACATGTAAAGTTACAGTTGCAGATACATTTACATTCGTGAATAGCCCCATTAGTCGCAATGATTTTTCCATTTTCCATGAAAAATCATTGCGACCATTTTCCATGAAAAATCATTGCGACTAAGATGGCAGCTGACTATCCCCCTGCAGTTCCCCGCCAAAAAAGAGCTTATGTCCATGAAACTAGAACAAAATACCTTTCCAATGCAGGTAGAACGAAAGTGAAACCCCAACTGGTTCAAGAGTTCGCCCGGGGGCAGAAAAATCGTCGAATCCTGCATGGTTCTTTTGCAAACGGCATGGTAGGCAACCATATTTTTTTGTTTCTTTCGTTTCAATTCTAAATCTTTAAAATTTAAATTTCTAAATACCACTGGAGGCTGCCCTCGTGCCCGCTTCGTGACCTTTAGAGAAACACCTTATCATCACTGATTTTTAGAGAAACGCTTCATCATCCTTGATTTTTAGAGAAACGCTTAATCATCCTTGATTTTTGGAGAAGCGCCTCCTCCTCCTTGACCTGTAGATACTAGTAAAAACGCGACAAAAATCCCTTCAGCGGTTCAAGAAATATCTGGAAAGGGGATTAGATGGAAGGAAATTTAAGTGGACAAGAAAATTTGTTTTTTTCTCCCTCTAAAAGTTTGACGTACTCTATGGACAGGTCCAAAATATACGTTTTTGCCTACCAAAATATTTGAGAAAATGCCAAATTTAATTTTTTTTTAAATTTTATGGTAGGGTTGAACAGTTTTATATACTAGGCTTTCTCACACAGCTTAAATTTCTTAAAAAATGCTTGAATTTTCGCTCAATAATGGTTTTGTAATATTAATTTTTTCCTAGAATTTTATCTTGCGAGAAATTTAAGCTGTATGAAACTGGCCCACTTTACCTTATGTATGGATAAATTACAAATTCACTAAAATATATTTTGTTGTTAAATATTTTAGCTGGTCTTCTGACCCGAGACTACCGTCGCAGGGAACGAAAGAAGCCCGGCCAGGAAGGTGCCCGTCGAAAATACACATGGAAGAAACGATAAAAGCATTTGACAATTTTGTCCAAGTAGGAAAATAGGAAAAAAACAATAAAATAAATTTAGGAACTTTAGAACTGATTCGCTATTTTATTCAAAACAAAAAAAAAATCATTCTTAAAAACTAAATTTCACATTTTTTCTAGTGGTTTCAATCCCAGAATTTTCATTCCATCACCGAGAATCGCCTTTGAAATGTAAAACAGTCGCATTCGCTGGGCTTGAACTTCAGCCGATGGTTCATTTTTCACACTCAACGATTTCAGAGCTTTGCTAATAGCATTGCTGCAATAAACAAAATTTATAAAAAAAATATTTTTAATACTTCTTTAAGCGGTAAATTTACCTTAAGCGAAAGAGGTAAGTAACTAAGGCACAAGCTTCTAACGTCTCCTCGCATTTATAAATTGCCTCAGGGAACTTTGAGATTTCTACAATTAAAGCCATCGCCTCGGGCTCCTGGAGCAGCAATGGATTAATAGTGGCCGCTGGCTCAACGGGGATATTTTCAAATAAGCTACACAAACGGCAATGGGTATATTGCAATTTAATTCCAGTGTCGCCGTTGACTTGGAGCGCTTTGTTCCAATCGAAATCATAATCTCTTTGGCGTCGTTGTTTTAAGTCGTTTACAATTACAGCTGATACTCCCAAGACGTCAGCGATTTCATTGTCTAAGTTCTTAGTATCTAATTTTGTAGCTACAATTATGTTTGAAAAGAAAAATTATTTTTATTGGTGTTAAAAGAGTTGTAAAATTAAGTACTAAACTTGGATTCTGTAGAAAAAAAAATATGCTTTTCCGACATAATTTCTTTACTACTTTTAATAAAATTGCAGGACGAGATCAACCTAAAATTTGTGTAGAAGTTCCATCACAAATAATGAAGTAACTGTTTAAAAACAGTGATTTTAATGTGAAAAAAGGTGGTCAAGTTTCATACACCGGACTAAATTTCTTGCCAAAAATAATTTCAGGGAATAAACTCCTGTAACCAAAATATTCTTTATGTCATCACTGTTTGTACGACTTCGACTGTTCTCTAAAGTAAGGGCCACATCTATCAGTTTTCCATCAGTTTTTGGGAAATTGATGGCCAACTGATTGGTGCGAACGTCCGCGTCAGTCGTATCGAATCAGAACAGAACCGATTTTATTTTTGAATTTACTGCAATAATAATGCATAAACACGCTCTGTCTCGATTATCTACCCGCATTTTTAAAAATCTGCAATCAAAATGAATAGAAACTTTTCACAAAAAACTGTCAGTCGCAACTGATAGATGTGAACGCATAACTAGATGTAAAAAACTGATGGAAAACTGACGAGTACCGTAACAGTTGTGACTGATGGAAAACTGATAGATGTGTCCCTTACTTTAGAGAACAGTCGAAGCCGTACAAACAGTGATTTGTATTTGCAGATAAATTTGTATTCACACTACCTTTTGTGCGGAAGTAACTGAAAACGGTCTCACACTACCTTTTGTTACAATCAAAGTCTGCTCGAGTGAAGTGCCCGCTCAAGTGAACACATTTTTAATTAGCATAGAGTAAGCAACAAAATTTTTTCCAGTAGAGTAGTTTACGTCCAGTAGAGTGAACAAATTTTACAAAAGTCCTTTTCGGAAGGCGTTAATAACGCTAAAAAATTAAGCAGAGGCATGGGAAAAATATATCATAAAAAAGCTTTTGAAGCTTTCAATACTTTCATGGAGTGGGCTGAAAACAACTGTTTAAGGATCGAATACAGAGATGTCCAATTTAGATGTGTTGAATTACCACTACTCGTAATTTTTTGGTTTCTTATTGCACACAAAAATAAAATTGAGAGAGTGGCGCACTCACGATCTCAATGGCAAGCTGATGTCATATGAACACAGTGCACCACAAAATTTTGATTTTAAATAAACTTTCGACATTTTTATTTTTTACTTTTTCGTCTTATTTTATTAGTTGTTCTCACGAATATCGAGAGAAAAGAGTCCACCCTGCCAGAGCTATGGAATCGAAATGCAAAGCATTATAAGGACGCTCAAACTTAATTTTTTAATAGCATTTCAAGTGCCAAAAGCAGTTTGTATTTCTTTTTCTTTTCAGAGAAAAAATTTGAAAAAGATATTTGCGTTATCCTTACATGACCTTCCATTTCTGATTTTGTAAAACCGTTTCTTAGAGAGCACCTATGAGGTAAGACGAACCTGTGTGCAAAATTGTATGGCAATCGGTTTAGTGGTTCGGGACATACTGCGATGAGTGGGTGAGTCAGTGGTATTTGGCTTTTATATATTAGATTAATACAAACGAGTGAATTTTGGGTCGTTCCAGAACCCAAAACTTTGAAAAAAATACTCATAGAAAATGGAGACAAATATTTTAGAAAATTTTCATTTTAAAATGGCTTTTAGATGCAAAAAAGCCCAAAAAAATACTTTAGCGCCTAAAATTGTAAAAAAAGCCTAATTTTTTGGCCAGACTTATTATAAAACCTTTAAAATACTCACTTGGCGATTGAATTTGTTTCTCCATCATAATATCCCTAGCCTCATCGAGAACATCCCTCAAGAACACAACATTTCCCGCTCTCGTGCTCATCCCTTTGATCCTCCCGAATTTAACATGCTCTGTTTTTTCACTCAAACCGCTTTCCAACTGCCCAGCAATGTGAAAACACGCTACGAAATGATCCGTCTGTGCGTTATCAACAACATAGACTATTTTATCGAATTTATGTCGTCGCAATCGGTCTATAAGGGCAGCAATATCTCTCGCAAGATACAAAGTGGTTCCATCACTCTTGACCACTGGCACTCGCCTATCGCCCACCTGCACTATTAACCGTCCATCATCCTCCGGACTGAGTAAACTTTTTCGTTCCAATCGGTCCAGGATTTTCTCTACCTGTTGTTGGCTGTACTGCGATTCCCAGGCGTATTCGTCGAATTCCACCCCTAAACGCTTGTACATTCCACGCAATTCGTTGACGGTGAATTCCCGAAATTGATTCCACTGTTGAATGTCTTCCTGGGTGCCACCCGCTTCCAGATTTGCGAAAATACGCCTCGCTCTCCGGGCCAAATTCTCATCTTCTTTAGTAGCGCAGTTTCCTTCGACGTACGCTCGATAGAGAGTTTCAATGGGTTTCGTTTTCATTTCGTCTTCGGTGGGTTGCGTCAATTCAATACCGATCTTCAGGACTCCCAACTGTGTTCCCCAATCTCCCAAATAGTTCATCCGAACGACTTCATGACCGAGAAATTTAAACAGATTGGAGATGAAATTCCCAATAATCGTCGATCTCAAATGACCAACGTGGAAGGGCTTTGCAATATTCGGAGAGCTAAACTCCACGATGATTTTTCTCGGTTTCCCATCGTTTAAGCATTGCGGATCATCTTTTTCATGTCCCTCGAGTACTTCACGTACAAATGTGTCCACATCGATATTAAAAACGTACTTCCCAGCACGTGAATTTTTCGCATCTTCTTCTTCGTAATGTACTTTGGCAATTAGGCGGTCATCTCTATCATGATCAATGTTATTATTTTCAATTATCCATTTAATTGATGTTGCGCCATATTCGTTGAATAAATTACGCGCTTTAATTGCCGGAAGATGTAGTTCTGGACCATTTTCACTTGTCTTTCGGATCTCAAGTGCAGATGAGAGTCGCCGTACTAAATGATCATCATCAAGTGATCGTATTTGATCGGATCCATTTGATGAGGCTTTGATCTTTTTGGCTATCTGAGGAAGAGAAGGAAATGACGACGGAAAAAACATTAGTAAGCCAAACCTATTTGAAAAATTGATTTTGCCGGAAATGAAAAGTTTAATAAATAAGAGTAACATTTTCAATTTGGTTGGATTTCAATAAGTTGAGTAGTTTTTAATTTGCGAAGGGCAAAACTGTGTCTAATGGAATTTCATAACAATCGTTGAGGTTGTTTGATATTTCATAACTAACACACTGGAATGATTTTAAATTCGAATAACACAAATCGACACTAATTTTAGTGCAGTCGATATTTAAGTTTTTTTTTGTACTTTAGCATAATTGATTCTGAATCTTAGAGTTTTTGTGATACTGAGGATTACCCATAAATACCCCAAAAATTCTGCATATCGCAAAAACTAGACCTGATCCAGGCAAACCTCTTCCGGATTCGAAAACTACGCAAAAACAACACTAATATCGGCCACAGAGAGCCTTTATTATCCACCCCTTGTACGAGAAGCTATCGAAATAAAATGTCGGCCAACGTTTAATCGAGACGATAGCTTAAAGTTATCAAGTATGGACATGGAATCTAGTTTAGACCATGTTGGAACCACCACCTAAAAAAATATGGAAAGAATATTTTTTCTGATCCGAAGCGATAACTATAATAAAAAGCTGAAATAGAAGACCGTAATGGTACTAAAGGCAGCCCGAAGTTGTAGAGTAAGGTACAGTAGAATCCCGATAATTCGTATATCCCGCTAATTCGTATGAATTTGCTGGTCCCTTGAAATACTAATTATCGGGATTCTACTGTATTTGATTTGCTGTTTTTATATACTTTTAATTGTATGAAGAATATAACGTTTAAATGTTTCTCCAAAGAACTTGAGCTAACATCAGTACCAAATCAAATACCAAAATACTTTCAGAATTAAATTACAGGTAGCTTTTAATTTATTAATAGGAATTTAACGGCTTATTGGTCACCTGGAATATTTTTGTTTGTTTCGTAATCATTTCAGGTCCCGGATTTTTCACGATGAACTTGAAAATTAAATTTTTATTAAAAAAATTAGAAAATTTTTTGATAGAAAGCATCAAGTTTCGATTCGCAAAATTCAATATCGATCCATCATCAGGCCAACATTGAATCTGTGGTCAAAACGATGGAATCTATGGTCAAAGGAAATTTTCTGTGCTCAAAACAAAAATATTAAAAGAAATTCAAGTTTACAATGCAACTTCTTTTTCAAAACTTGGTTGCTGCCATTTTTTTCAAATTTCTCGTACACCCTGGAACCAGTTGATGTACCCGTAGGGATATTTGTGCCCCCAGTTGGGACACACTAATCTAGAGAGTGGACATCAGCACTTAACAGAGTAGGAAGTCTATTAACTCCAATTAGAACAGTCTATGCCTGTCACAAGAAATTTTCTAGGTCAGTTACAAGAAATTTTTCTCCAGATTAGAACAGTCTATAAACAATTTCGCAATGTATTAAAACAATTACGGCTTTTCGGATTGCGGGCGCACGGATTGAGCTAGAGACTTGAAATTTTGCGCAGATCCGTTTTTCTTAAAATGCGAGGCTAAGTTCGTTAATGGGCGAAAATGGACCATTAGGGGGGGTACCCCCCATACGAATGAAAACGTTTTTTGCGAATATCTCAAAAACGGTGCATCTTATCAAAAAAGTGCAAGAACAAAAGTTATTTAGGACATGATTTTACGTAAAACTCCCATACATCAAAATCCGATTGGAATAAATTTTAAAAAATCTTATTGGAAAGTTTGACTTCAAAGTGGAATTTTGGTATAACTGTTCGAATTTTGATACGAATACGGGTCTCCAATGATTGCCAGATTGGCAATTATAGCTTTTGTTATGTTTTAGTCATATTTTCGCAGAATATCCGTTTTTATAAAAACATATATATGGTAAATGTTAAACATAATTAAATGCATTTTTGTCTTTTATCGCAAATCGATCTCTTCTTTGCCTTTAATAAACCTTAGGTATACTTTCAGGATTAAACCGTTACAAAGTAAGAATAAGATCTATTTTAGCTAATTTTGATTTTCTTATACGTAACATAATCTATTATTGTATTCATGAAAAATTTCGACGTCTTTATTTTGCCTAAAAAACATTTCCCGATCACTCCTGAGTCGATTGGAGTCATATTAAAAAAATGTCTTTCTGTCTGTCAGTCTGTCTGTCAGTCTGTCTGTCAGTCTGTCTGTCAGTCTGTCTGTCAGTCTGTCTGTCAGTCTGTCTGTCAGTCTGTCTGTCAGTCTGTCTGTCAGTCTGTCTGTCAGTCTGTCTGTCAGTCTGTGTACAAGATTTCTCAAAAACTAATAGAGCTAGAGCCATGAAATTTTTACAGGCATGTTTGGTTCTGGAATGGGACAATCCTAGCAACTTTTGGTGGAAATCCATTAACTGGAAGTAACCAAAATGAGGGCTTTTTAAAAATTGCAATTTCGTTTTTTGTTGTTAACTTCGAAACTACGCATTTTTCAGTAGTCTTATATGAAAAATGTTGGAGACAATAAAATTTCCTACATTTTTGTCTTTCACTAGAACTTTATATCCCAAGCCGTTATCGAGATATGCCATTATTTAAAAAATCAGTTTTTTGCCATTATGTCGAAAAAAAAACGGGTTTTTGGTGGTTCAACATATAAGACGAATTGGAGATAATAAAGTTTGCCGTAATTTTGTCCTTTACTGTTATCCGTTATCTTTTACCGTTATTGAAATATTTGCATGAAGTTGCAAACTAAGGGTTTTTTGAAAAAATAGTTAAAGATAGAATTAAAGATATTAAAATTCTTTACATTTTTGTCTTTTAACGTGAATCGATATCTTTTACTGATATCCAGATACTTAAAATTTTGTAAAAAAAATCACTTTTTTATATAAGCTAAAATTTTATTCGTCGAGTTATAGTGTACTCAAAAGTTGTGCAAAAACGTAGATTTTGTATAAGAAAGTCATTTGCTGTTCACATCAGATTTTTTCTAATTCCGAGAAAACAAGGAAAATGTATAAAAAATTGGTGAACTTTTCATACAGTTATCCAGTGAGCTTTTCACCAAGTTTAAAGATATAGATATGTGAATAAAAGCAATTTTTTTTTAGAAAAAGCTATTATTACGCCGCAAGATAGTCATAACAAAGAAGAAAAATCTATTTTTTCATATGAATATTAATCAATTAAACTCTGCATTCTTTGAAAACATTGATTCAGTCGAATTAAAAAAAATATTGAATAACTTTTACGACATAAGAATGTTGAAAAAAGAATTTGATTGGATTTCGTCAGAAATTTTACTAACCGCCAATTATCAGCGCGTGGCTATCGTAAAACCAATAATAACCACATGAAACAATTAATTGATACGACACGATTTACTAAAACATTTACTTTAATAATTCCTTGTTTTATTTCCGATTTGTTAATCGATACCTAAACATCAAAAATCATAACATGGCTTTATAAACCTACAAAATAACGAAAAATGAGAAGTTATTTTTGAAACTTTTATTGAAAACAAATTTAGATATTCACCCTCTCTGCGAGTGTCCGCCGGAAACGGAACGACATTTATCGAAATCCGAAAAAAATCGTTAAAAAATTTACTTTGCGAAAATCTCTTTGGGTTTTTTTTTCACTTTCCACCACTTTTCACACACTGCAGAGATTTCATCCAGGGAAATGATTTATGAAATTATTCCAATTACTTGTCTAATTTCTTTGCCCAATTTCAAGTTTTTCGAGTGTATTTCTTTATCAAATTGTAATTTTATTAAAACTTTTACGAATCTCGCTAATTTTGTTCCATTTTTGAGGTTAGGATTTACCAGAAGAAAACAGCAACAAAAGCGTTGGGTGCGTTCAGTGGGATAAATGGGCAAGTTCTGTTTTTTTAATCAGCGGGAAAATTTAAAAACATCAAAATGGTCGAGAATTAGAGAAAAAGTAATTAATTTGTGGATTAGTCTACAAATTAATGACTGAAAACTCAAGCCTTATCTTTTAAAAACCTCGATTAGACATAAATTGCGATTTTTTTCTATGGCATGCTATCGAAATGTCAGCATTTGTCAGAAATCTTTTCATATCTTGGACAAAAAAGCTCGGAAAAATGTGTACAAATGTCATTTTAATGTCTGGCCATGAAAGAAATCGCAATTTATGTCTAATCGAGACCTAAAAGTACAAATATCTTTATTCTCGAAGTAGTCGGGAAAGTTCAATCTGACAAATCTGTTTGTTCAAGATTTGTCAATTTGAAAAGAACTCTCTATCTGACTTGCACGAAATAGCATTTTTTTATAAAAAAAAACAACAAAAATGAAAATTGACGCAACTCTGGATGATGTTCAGAATTCAAGAATTCGAAATATTTACCATCCACTGGTAAAATCAATTTTAAAACAAAATTCGTCGGTCACGGAAACAGAATTGGAGATGATTTTCTTAACTTACCACAAATTCGTCCTGCAAAACGGAGATGACGCAAAATACATGACAAAAGAGCAATTCACAACAATTTACCATGCGCTTTTTGATATGACTGATGAACGCTTGGTTGACAGAGTGTCTTTTGCAGTCGATCCAGATTCGAAAAAATTCTTTTCCCCACTTGGTTTCATGAAATTGCTGCATATTTACACAAGAGGAACTCTCCAAGAAAAAATTGATTTTTGTTTTAAGGTAAATGAATGACTAAAAATTGTTCAAAATAAATAAATTGTGTTTTTCTAGGTTTACGATATTTTAGGCCAACAAGTAATCAGCAGACAAATTATTAAACGACACGTGAGTAACTTTTTCCGAGGAGAAATTCCAGAGGAAGTTGAGGAAATGACAAACGTGAGATTTTTAAAACAAAATATGTAAAGAATTATAAAATTTAAGATTATTTAGGATTTTATTGAGACAATAATTAAGAAAATGGACTTGGACCATGATGGCGCTATTTCTTTAGATGACTACACTAAAACCGTTTTAAGCTACCCAAATTTATTAGAATTCCTTGGTCCATGTATTCCGCAGTATCAGGTCTTAAGCACTTTAATGTCGACTTGTAATTTAGTAGCAGATGTCAGTCGATAAGTTATGAACAATAGTTTGAATTTTGAAATTTTGGCTTAAAAATTTAACTAAATAAATTTTCGTTCTTTTTCGCTTTCCAAATGTAGTTCGAGTTTTTAAATTTTATACTTAATTCAGTTTAAATACTGATTTTTGTTAAAGGGCGATATGTAGTTGTCCATTATGTGGGTTATCTATACATTTAGGGAGATTAGGATTTACGGAAGTCTGACGGTGACACCAAAAACACGAAAATTATCGTGACAAAATATTTAAAAAAAATTATTGTACAAGCTCCAAAATTATAATAAACAATGTTATGTAAACAATTTTTTTTTAGTTTACTGATCAGCCCAACAATTGAATTGTTTTCACATTCGAAATTTACTTGCACTGATATTGGCGAAGATCTACTAGTTAGTAATACTACAAGCCTGTTTCTGCTCGGAATTCAAGTGTTTGTACAGTATATGATATTACATATAGCAGTATACCGTTTGTAACGCATCGAACCAATCATCGGACACAAAAATGAACTACTGGGTGCTAGGGATGACAAAAGATTCTGATTCCCGTTCGTTTGTCAGTCCGTCTGTCCGTACATGAACACCATAACTTTCGAAGGGATTGAGCTACATTTTGTATAGTTGTGCTTCTCGTAAATGGCTAGACTAATTTCTTGAACGCGCAAAGTTGTACCATTCCTTCCTCCCTCCCCCATATAAACAAAACAGTTTTCTAAAATTTTCTCGAAAACGGTGAGTTATATTGAAAAATTTGTAATGGCAAAATGTCTTTAGAATATTATTTTACAAAACTCATCCATACATCAAAATCCAATCAAAACACTGCATCCCCCCTCTCCCATACAAATGGAATACTTTTTTCCTAATTATAATATGATTTTACATAACCGTTCCATACGTCAAAACCCAATCAGACCACTCCTTTCCCCCTCTCCTATACAATTGGATTTTTTTTTAAATAAACGTTTTGTCTGTCATCATATAAAGTATTTGACGATTGGTCCCTGGCAATTGTAGCTTTTCTTATGTTTTTAAAGAACTTATGTTTTTATGTTTTGAACTTATGTTTATGTTATGTTTTTGGACCCCAATAAAATTTACTGGACGAGACCGCGAAGTTCAATTTACTCTAAAATCCCAGCATTTTTTTAAGTATAAATTCGGTCACACGTCTCAAGATTTGCACGTGATCGCAACTAAATTTCTTGTTTCTCTTTTGTTTTTTTAAGACTTTTTATACCCGTATGGTGAAACCAAAGGGTATATTAACTTTGCCTTACCGTTTGTAACGCCAAGATCCCGCCATCACACAAAAAAATGAATTACACCAGTGTGTTTAGAATGATAAAAATAATTAATTTCTGCATGTCCGTCCGTCTGTCTGTCCGTCTGTCTGTCCGTCTGTCTGTCCGTCTGTCTGTCCGTCTGTCTGTCCGTCTGTCTGTCCGTCTGTCTGTCCGTCTGTCCGTCTGTCCGTCTGTCTGCGGCGCGGATTGCGGGCGCATGGATTGAGCTAGAGACTTGAAATTTTGCGCAGATCCGTTTTTCGTAAAATGCGAGGCTAAGTTCGTTAATGGGCAAAAATGGACCATTAGGGGGGTACCCCCCATAGGAACGAAAATGTTTTTCGCGAATATCTCAAAAACTGTACATCTTATCAAAAAAGTGCAAGAACAAAAGTTATTTAGGATATGATTCTACATAAAACTTCCATACATCAAAATCCGATTGGAACAAGTTTTAAAAAAATCTTATTGGAAAATTTGAATTCAAATGAAATTTTGATACGCCGTTCAATTAAATCACCATACGGGTTTTCAATAATTGCCAGATTGGCAATTATAGCTTTTGTTATGTTTATTTTTAATTTTTCAATATTACAGATCAATCTTGTAAATGATTACATTTTCTCATCGTACTATAAAATAGCAAATAATAAGCAAAGTATAAATAAACACCGAAATACCAATTAATATTGGATATGACAGTGAATGCGAATGGTGTAAAATTCGGTTGCCACAAACTTCTTCAATTCCATTGCAAGCGTCAGAGGCACCAACATTTTTCAGACCATAGACAATATATATAATAATAGACGCCCAACTCTGGCTTATTGACTGCGACGCTTCAGTGCCTGAAATCGGAACTATTTTGGTTTGAGTATTGGGTAGTTCTCGCCTGTGCTAAACTTGGTTTGTGCCCTTGATACATTTTTCTCGCTAGAAAATCCAATAAAAATTTGAAAAAACAAAACCAATATCTTTTAAATGTTTTTTTATTTTAAATTTCAATATATCTTTAAATAGATATCACATTTTGTTTTGTTATTTTTAAATAAATATCACATTACTGCAGTGGCAGTGAAGACGAGGGACAAGCCAAATGTGTCGAGCCAAGCGCTAGAGCTCCAGAGCCGTCCCAAAAGCAGTTTACAATCAAACGCAGCTACGATATAGGGAAGGCGATAGTGCCAGCAAAGCCCACCATAAAGCTTAAGTGGGGCTTGATTTTGAGGCAACTTTGCCTCCGTCTTCATGGAATGCTCGAGTGTCTCAAACGACTGGAAGAGGAATTAGAATTTATTGTAGCAAAGTAAGACTATCCCGAGATCATTACCTCGACTTCCTCAGATCCCAAATAATCACGTCTCTGACTGCAAAAGTATGCAGGTGTGGTCCTCACTGACTAAAGCTAAATATTCGCCCTCGGGCTCCCAAGAAACATCGTTAATGTAGTTTGTGTGACCTAGAAATACACCATGAAATTTTCTCAAAAATTGCAAATAAATGGAGATACCTTTCAGCAGTAAGTCACTGTGGAAAATTCTTAAGCAGTGATGCGCCCCAACCGCACAGAATGTCACAACTTTGGGCAAAACCGACAGCGAAGTCTCAGGGGCGAAACTGATGGCTCACAACAGGTTTCAAGGTACAACTGCTTCAATTCTACCCACTCAAACGAATCGTTCTCTGATTCTTCCTAAAATACCGGTGTTTTAAGGATACTTGAAAAATTACCGGAATTAATATGTGCCCCAAAATGAAGAAAAAAAAACTAACCTCAAATCATGGTCAAGTCGGAGAAAACATGCCACACGCGCGCCATCATGTTTGAAAAACGAAAAACGCATGCAACAACAGCGCATCCGTGTTTGAAATCGGAACTAAAAATGAAATTTACTTTTTGTTCTAAGTTGACACACCGTGTTTCAGACCTTCGTATCGGGCGGTAATATTTAAAAAATCTCCAATTCTACTTGATGTCACATTTAGGGCGTTAAAACATTTGTTCCACTGAGGATGTATGTAGTGCACAATAAACGCACCCTCGGAATGCTTTTGTGACCCTAAATAATCTTTACATCCCCAAATAATGACTAAATCTTGTGATGCATAAATCGGTTGTAACTTCAAATCATCAGGCATCGTTATAGTATCGCCTTTTTCGATTCTTTTAAAATTCGCACATTCTCCAGGAAAGGCTGATATGGAATTATTCTCCAACTGGACCTTGCATTCTATTGAGATGTGATTTTCATCAGGATAGAAACTTACATCTAGATGTCTGAAAAAATCTGTTTTATTATAGTCTAGATTTCGGAATTTGAAAATTGTATTCATGTTCTCATCAAATGGCAAAATGTAAATTAATCGCCAATAATATAAAGGCATAGAATTTTTCACTTTAGGTGGATTTGGGCACAGTCCATCGTAAATTTTTGAGAAAACACCAGTTGAACATATTAACAAAATACTGAAACGAATTTCCCGTTTAAAAATCATATTTCCACTCGGTATAAGTAAAATTCTAGTACTAAAATCCAAATGAATTAGAATCAAAATGTTAGTAAAGAACTTATTATAACAGACAATAAAATATTTAAATATAATTTATTCGGATATAATTTGTTATGAAGAAATTGCCAATACCATTTTCATTACTCTAAAACCATTATAGAATTTGATATAAAATAGATTATGATGAAATTCTTGCCCAATAAATCGACTATGGTCTTTGATGGATTTTTAAGGAAATATATTTACCAAAAAACGGGTAATTCATGGAGGAGGAGCTTTTCTTTTAATACTGTCTAAAGAAAATAAGATGGAAGTACTTTTCATAAATGAAAAAGAAGATAATATCGATGTACTTTTCATTTTAATCAAGAAAAATCTTTAAATTTTCGGTCTCGTCGTGGTTTTTTAAAAGATTAATGCAATTACCGGGAACCTAAAATGTTGGTTGGGTTAAAAACATTAATTTATATAAAAATATTTCTTTTCTGTCGAAATAGTAAATTATTTATTTCTCATACTTTTATTCCTGATACACAACGCACAAAAAAAATTTTTTTTTCATTTTTAGCACTTACATTTTTTTAATGAAAGCTTTTTTGAAAAAAAAAAATGTGATAAAGTTTCTCAAAAACTACTAAATCGGATTTAACAAAATTTTACAAGAAACTTATATCATAGGCTTTCCAAAGAGCACAATAGGGCGTACAGTCCACAAATTCCGACCTATTGGACAAAAAGTTGGACGCGACCTCCGCTTTTCATAGGACGCCGTAAAAGCTTTAAACCTTTCTGCGACAGCGTGATCTGACGGCATTGCATCATCACACAAATCTTCAAAAGGAGTCTCTTTCTCCCTCGTATGCTCACGATAATATTAATTTCGATAATATTAAATCTAAAATTTAAACAAATTTTAATGGGCCTTGAAATTATTTTGTTTTCAACAAAAAGAACGATGCACGAAAATGCCCCTTGACTAACTTTTGGGTTTCACTTTCGTAGTACATCCATTGGAAAGGTAATTTGCTCTACTTTCAGAGACATAAGCTCTTTTTTAACGGGGAACTGCAGGGGGATGGTCAGCTGCCATCTTAGGGGCACTGATTTTTTCATGCATTTTTCGACGATTTTTATGCCCCCGGGCTAACTTTTGAACCAGTTGGGGTTTCACTTTCGTAGTACATCCATTGGAAAGGTAATTTGCTCTAGTTTCATGGACATAAGCTCTTTTTTGGCGGGGAACTGCAGGGGGATGGTCAGCTGCCATTTTAGGCGCACTGATTTTTTCATGCATTTTTCGACGATTTTTATGCCCCCGGGCTAACTTTTGAACCAGTTCGGGTTTCACTTTCGTATTACCCCCATTGGAAAGGTAATTTGCTCTAGTTTCATGGACATAAGCTCTTTTTTGGCGGGGAACTGCAGGGGGATGGTCAGCTGCCATCTTAGGCGCACTGCTTTTTTCATGCATTTTTCGACGATTTTTATGCCCCCGGGCTAACTTTTGAACCAGTTGGGGTTTCACTTTCGTATTACCCCCATTGGAAAGGTAATTTGCTCTAGTTTCATGGACATAAGCTCTTTTTTGGCGGGGAACTGCAGGGGGATGGTCAGCTGCCATCTTAGGCGCACTGCTTTTTTCATGCATTTTTCGACGATTTTTATGCCCCCGGGCTAACTTTTGAACCAGTTGGGGTTTCACTTTCGTATTACCCCCATTGGAAAGGTAATTTGCTCTAGTTTCATGGACATAAGCTCTTTTTTGGCGGGGAACTGCAGGGGGATGGTCAGCTGCCATCTTAGAGGCACTGATTTTTTCATGCAGTTTTCGACGATTTTTATGCCCCCGGGCTAACTTTGATTTTTCCATTGCCCCTAAGATGGCAGCTGACCATCCCCCTGCAGTTCCCCGCCAAAAAAGAGCTTATGTCCATGAAACTAGAGCAAATTACCTTTCCAATGGATGTACTACGAAAGTGAAACCCGAACTGGTTCAAAAGTTAGCCCGGGGGCATAAAAATCGTCGAAAAATGCATGAAAAAATCAGTGCGCCTAAAATGGCAGCTGACCATCCCCCTGCAGTTCCCCGCCAAAAAAGAGCTTATGTCCATGAAACTAGAGCAAATTACCTTTCCAATGGATGTACTACGAAAGTGAAACCCGAACTGGTTCAAAAGTTAGCCCGGGGGCATAAAAATCGTCGAAAAATGCATGAAAAAATCAGTGCCCCTAAGATGGCAGCTGACCATCCCCCTGCAGTTCCCCGCCAAAAACGAGCTTATGTCCATGAAACTAGAGCAAATTACCTTTACTACGAAAGTGAAACCCGAACTGGTTCAAAAGTTAGCCCGGGGGCATAAAAATCGTCGAAAAATGCATGAAAAAATCAGTGCGCCTAAAATGGCAGCTGACCATCCCCCTGCAGTTCCCCGCCAAAAAAGAGCTTATGTCCATGAAACTAGAGCAAATTACCTTTCCAATGGATGTACTACGAAAGTGAAACCCGAACTGGTTCAAAAGTTAGCCCGGGGGCATAAAAATCGTCGAAAAATGCATGAAAAAATCAGTGCCCCTAAGATGGCAGCTGACCATCCCCCTGCAGTTCCCCGCCAAAAAAGAGCTTATGTCCATGAAACTAGAGCAAATTACCTTTCCAATTAGGGTAATACGAAAGTGAAACCCGAACTGGTTCAAAAGTTAGCCCGGGGGCATAAAAATCGTCGAAAAATGCATGAAAAAATCAGTGCCCCTAAGATGGCAGCTGACCATCCCCCTGCAGTTCCCCGCCAAAAAAGAGCTTATGTCCATGAAACTAGAGCAAATTACCTTTCCAATGGATGTACTACGAAAGTGAAACCCCAACTGGTTCAAAAGTTAGCCCGGGGGCATAAAAATCGTCGAATCCTGCATGGTTCTTTGTTTCGTTTTAAGGCTTTCCTCCATTACCATGACTTCTGTAACTGCAAAAAAATGCAGAAAACTAGAGCAAGATAGACTTATGTAGATCTAAAAAGGAATGGCTGAATACAAGTTAAACGCTATCCCTTCCAGTTTTACAATTTTATAGCAATCATATCAAACCTTATGCTATGAATATAATGTTCAAATTGGCATGATAACAAAGCTTTTGACTATGCATGCGAAGGAGAAAAATGACATCACGCTATAATAACAGTTTGAATGTGTCCGTGCTTACTATTCACTTACAGGGACAATGTGTGATTGTAGTAGAAATCGCTATAAAATCGCCATAAAAAACAGGGAAAATTATTCTTGCAGTTGCCGACAAATTTTTGCAGTTGATTCTTATCTCCCTTTCTCGCCAAGGTATCTTCACATAAATGTGTCTCTATTTTTTTGCAGTTGGGAAAAGTCATGGTAATGGAGGGCGGCCTTAAGGCGGGAAACCGCAGGAAGATTGCATTGTAAATCGATCAGGGCAAAACCTGTGATTTTGCAAATAACAACACATATTTTTTTATATTTTATTTTTAATAAAGATTTTCACAAGTGCTTTACAAACGATATTATTATGCGTTCAACTTTATATTTGTTCAAATTGAAATTTGCAAAAGAAAATAACCAAAATGACTAAAAATACTACGAGCAAAAATATTAATGATCCAGCTATAATAAAGAAAATCAGTGGCTGTTGCGGCATTACGACATTTCCACAGACATTTTCGATATTGTCACAAACAGTAGAGTAACTATTAGTATCGATAATTTTATATCGAGCCGTAATATTGGTAAAATCTTCAATTCTACTTGATGTAGCGTTCAAGGCATCAAAACATTTTCTCCATCGAGGACGTTCGGAATCTGACTGCATGATAAAAGATCCCTCGGAATGTGTTTTGGATCCTGTATGATTTTTGCATCCCCAAATGATAGCTAAATCAAGCAAATCATCCTGTGAGCCATAAATTAATTGAAATTTTAAATCATCAAGAATTTTTTTCGGCTTAACTCCGTCTTGTGTTTTGATAATTGAACATTTTTGTTTAGGATACTTCATTAAATCATGTCTCCTGCAATGTATTGAAAATTCTGAATCCTCATGGTCGAAAAATATTACAATATTTTTAAAGAAATCTGTTGTATTGTAGTCAAGATTGCGGAATTTAAAAATCGTCTTCATGTCTTCATCAAAGGGCAGAATGTAAACTATTTGCCAGCTATAAATTTGGATTGGATTTTTTAGTTTAGGCGGATTTGGGCACGGACCATCGTAAACTTTTGAGAAAACTTTAATTGAACTTATTAACAAAATAATGAGACAAAGTGCCTTTTTAGAAAACATTTTTCTACACGCTTCAGTGAAAAACGCTGAGTGACTAAAATAAAATTGGATTTTTAATATCCATCAAGGAATGGAAAAAAAATTCAACATTATTAAATATGTAGCAGACGAACGTAACAAATCGTTTAATTTGTACGTTTTCAACATTTCTCTATAAAAAAAACATTATTTCGTCTTTCAGGTATTATCACACATAAGTACAAACGGTCTGAAAATTGTAAAAATAAAGACAAAAGATACAGAGAAAAAGCAATTGACATGAAAATAAATTGTATTTCCTTTGCTTACAATTCGATGCAGTGGCGCTAAATTTAAAAAAAAACTTCGGAGATAGTTATCGGAAAAACTGGTTTTCTGGTCTTAAATTCGAGAGCTTGCTTTAATTTTAAGGTCAATTTTGTTCTGAAATTTATGGTGGCGATTTTTTCTAACACGTATAATTAGCTCTCTCTCACCAAGGAAAAATTCTCATTTATCATTGTAAGCTCAATTTTCAGATCATTTGAACTAATGTGAGATAATACCTTTAGACCAGTGCTCCGTAACCTTTATTTGCATACGGCACACAATTTTTTTTTTCTGGAAATCCGCGGCACACCACAAAAGAAAATATAAAAAAATTTGTATTTGAAATTAAAAATATATTTAAAATTAAAAAAAAAAAGTCCTGAAAGAATTATTAAATAGCTATTTGACTTGTTAACTGAGGCACACCTAATATCATTTCCCGCCACACTGGTTGCGGAGCACTGCTTTAGACCATTTAAATATAGCCTTAAGGTGCCGCTCCACATGAGGGTAAATACCCGAGTAACTCTCAAAAACTCTCGAGAGTTACTCGCAGGAGGTTGTCCATTTGAGAGTTAATTTCGGCGATTTTTCTCTTTTCAAGACCAATATCTTGATTTTTTTATCTTGCTTTGGCGAGTTCTCGAGAGCTACTAGCGAAATTCAAACGCCCTTCGTATCGGGGGAGCAACTCCCCGAGAGTTCAGTGAGTGCGTGTCGACTAGAGAGTAGAATCACTTTTGACAGCTCGCAGAAACTAGCTCGCGAGTTTTTGCGAGCGATATCTCAGAGACGTGTCCATTTGCGAGTAGCTGCTATCGAGAGGTTCTCGCCGGCATTTATTCTCATGTGGAGCGGCACCTTTAGAAATCTGACGGGAATTGACAAAAACGTACGACGGTGGTTACAAAAGTGTTGAAATACTTTGAGTGGTAAACATTTTTGGGCTAAATTTTAATGTTTTTGGTTGTATACAGTTCCACACTGAAAAAAAACTAAAATTTAATCTCGCGATAGATTATTATGTTTATTTATTTAGTACAAAATATTTTTTAATTACACTTGTTACCTAATACTGTACAATTTTATATAAGGCTAAGGGCTTAGCCTTTTATAAATCTGTACAGTATTATTATGTAACAAGTGTAATTTAAAAAAAAATATGTAAAATTCAAACTTAATATGGTATAACTAAAAAATTTAATCTCTTTAATACTTACAAATACTTACAGGAAATCCTATAGCTTTTTTTGAAACATAATGTGAAATCGACCACTGACTTGAACTTTTTTTTCAATTATTGGTTTTCTTATACCGTGCAACGAAATAATAACGTTATAACGTAACGAAATGAGAGTTTTTATCGTTAAAAAACGAAATCATGTAACGAAACAACATTTGAATTTTGTTGGATAACGAAATGTATAACGTTACGATTTTTTGTTCGTTTGTCATCCCTGCTAACAAATTTAACCAATTAGAAGATAGATACTAAAATTAGTAATTAAGCACATTAAAATAATTTCGTTAATGCAAATATTGTAAATAATAAAAACAATTATATATTACTTCATTCAGTTTCGAAATCTATAAAAAGTTAAATTGAATTATAAAAAAATGTTTTATGTTTAACAATTTTTGAAAACAGTCTCTCTACGAGGTATTTTCTGTGGGATTTTATTTGAACAGACTTGGGATTTTCACAATGAACTGTGTGGCTGTGACTCACTAAATTTTGAGTTTTCGTCGAGCTCTAATCTCGCTGGAAAAAATCCAGAGTTTCGCGTTTTCGATCAGTTTCTCACAATATTCAGTATTTCCAAATTGTTCCCATCGCGAAAAGTATCTGTGGGATTCGTGTCCGTCACTATTAGTTGTGAAAAATCGAAAATCATCAGTAAAGTAAAAAAAAAGTGAGGGGCGACGAACCGAAAATCAAAGCGACAGTAGCGCCAACCAACCGGACGACGACAGTCAGAGGCATTTTTGTGGACGGACGCAAAAGTAAAGTCAAGTTGAATTAGAAAATCGCCCAAAATTAATCACAAATCGAGTGGAAAGCACTTTCGCGTGGAGCACCAGATAATTTCCGCTTATTTCGATTGCGTTTTCCGATTTCGTTGCGTTTTTCCTACTGTCGAAAATATCCCAATCACGCGCAGATTCTACTCGAATCGTGGTGTAGTCGAGAAAAATTGATCGTTTTTTATTTGCCGTTGACGGGGCAAGTTGAGTTGGCCACAACAGCAGCGAAATAATAAAATTAAATTCATCGGCGGGCACCGGGAAAGTGCTTTTCCAATCGAAAACCGTGCATCGCATCGGAAAATCCTTCGCTAATTGGAAATTGGTTAGAATCCAGTGAAAAGTGTGCAAAGTGAAACGCAGTGCGGAAACAACGGGAATTTCGTCCCGTTTTTCTTCTCTTTGTGAAAATCTCTGCGCCCCCTCCCAATCGTGATCTACCTGAAAGTGTGGGGGAGAGTGTTTTGTTCAGTGCACGTGTGTTGATGTGTGTAGGTGCAGTGTCGACTTGCATGTGGCTGCCCCCTTCCTCCAGAAGACACTAAACTTCTCCACGTAGAAAAAATTGTCCCGTGTTCCCGAGAGACCCTCAGGAGCCACCAGGTGGTGAGAAATCCCCACACAACCGCATCCAGAAACCAACAATCAACGCCGCTCTGCGTGCGTAATTTTTTTTCCCCCCGCAAAGTTCCAAAAAAGCCGTCAAAATTGCGTATATGGCAGGACAAACCATCAACGACAGGCTGCTTGCCGCAAGGCACAGCCTGGCGGGCCAGGGGCTGGCCAAATCCGTCTGCAAGGCGACCACCGAAGAGATGATTGGCCCCAAAAAGAAGCACTTGGACTGTAAGTCGACATCAATTTTGTTACGATTTTGTATTGCAGGAAAAATTGAGTAAAATCTGATTGAAAAATCCCCGAAAATTATTAAATTCCAACTTATCTTTTCTAGTTCCACTAGAATTACGTCGTCCTTGCTGGTGGCATTGTTCCAAGAAGGTTGACCTCGTCTCTAGCCCCCTTCGGAAGCTTGAAAGCAGAAGCAATGGGAGAAAAGTCCAATTTCCTATCGATTTTTCTCACATTTGCGAACTTTCCATCGATTTACTGCAATGATTTCTTGGTCTCTGAATTTGTTATGGAATTGTGTCAATCTTACGGGAGACTACCACTCTTCTCCCTCTGATGTTCTTCTGGAATGTTCTGCTTTTCGTAAAGGATTTTCAACGAATAAAAGGAAATGACTTATTGGCTCGGGGATCATTGTTCCTCTGCGTCATAAATTCAGCAATCTTTTGTTACATCGTCGAGATAAGAAAAAAGTTTACCGAAAGAAATGTGTTTGCAGAAAGTCGGTGGAAGGATTTTTTTTGCGTGTTAGGAATTCTTGATTTTTCAATATTTTCCTGTGTTGCTGGAGCAGATGGGATTTCTTAGTGGAAAATTTTTAACAACACTAACATATGAGGAGGTTGTTGTCAACATTTGAGGTTTTATTTTCAACGAGTCTGTGCCGAGGTTACATAATTGCTTCGATAGAATTTTTCACTATCTTTATAGGAGTAAGAACTGATGAGAAATGAATTTTTTGTTGTCTTCCGATGGTTTTTATATTTTTTTATTGGATTTTTGCTAATTGGAAATTGAGTTTTGAATTCTTTATACTAGAATTCGTTGCAAACTGATTTCTTTTTTTAATTGTATTTTTTATTTTAAGTATTTTGGGATATCCTCCGCACTCGATTTTTGAACAGAAAAACATTTTTTGGACAAAAGAAATAATTTTCGAACACGATTGGTATTAAATTTGTCGCAATTGGAAAACTTTTGCGATAAAATTTACACAAAGAATGTATATTTTTAATAAGGAAAGGATGACAAACTGGTTAAATTGAATTTTGATGTATAGCAAAGATGTAGAATATAAAAATTTTGGTTTTTGGGAAAACCCTGTACCAAATTACTAGAGGATGAAGCGCGACTGGGTTGAAAAATGATAACCAAGGAATCCTAGCCGCAGAAAAACAATTAATAAATATGCGCTACATTCGAAACTTTTTAAAACGAATGCGGAGAAATTATTAATATCGAGAGTTGTACAGTTCCAAGTGAAAAGTAATGCATTTGTGAAGAAAACTTTTGCGACAAATCCGTTCTAGACGGAAATTTTGAGGAAATGTGCCGCAAGCACAGAAAATATAATTTACAGCAACACAACCCGCAAAAAGTATGTCCGTCAAGTTAGCAATTTGAATTTAGAAAAATTTTATTGGATTTATTGTCGCTTAATTGTCGAAATTTTGTCGTGAAAAAAAAAATTGTCGCCATATTTAAAAAAAACTGTGCTAACTACAGTACTTAAAAACATAAGAAAAGCTACAATTGCCAAGGGCCAAATACTCGATATGAGGGCAGACAAAATTTATATGAAAAAAAAACCGTTTGTGTAGGAGACGTGGGAAGGTTTGTTTTAATTGGATTTTGATGTATGGATAGTTATGTAGAATTTTGTTCTGAACACCTTTTACCTTAATAAATTTTTTAATATGACTCACCGTTTTCGAGAAAATTGTGAAAAACTGTTTCGTTTCTATGGAGAGGGGAGGGGGGCAGGCACAGACTGACATACTGACAGACTGACAGACTGACAGACTGATAGACTGATAGACTGATAGACTGATAGACTGATAGACTGATAGACTGATAGACTGATAGACTGATAGACTGATAGACTGATAGACTGATAGACTGATAGACGGACAGACGGACAGACAGACTGATAGACTGACGGACTCAAAGCCAAACGACCACACATGTTTGTAAAATGACTCCAATCGACTCAGGAGTGTTTGGGAAATGTTTTTCAGGCAAAATTATGATGTCGAAATTTTTCTTGAATACAAACCTTTATTATAGATTCTTCGTATAAGAAAGTAAAAATAATTCAATTTTTTTTTTAAATTGAGGACGTTAAAAAGCTATCAAAAGGTAAAATTTGAGGACGCTAAAAAGTTATCCGCCGAACGGACTTTCGTAATTTCTGTACTTCAATACAGAACACAACTTTAAATTCACTTACAAACATTTTGATCTTTTAATCCGTAAAAAATATATCAAAGTCAATCGACCGAGCTGGAAAATCGTTTACCAAAAAACAAATATGAAAAGCTTGAAATTTTTCTCCCATTATTCTGATTGAAATTTTTGAGCTCTTGTGCAAAGTTTGCAACTTTTTGTGTGCGTTTACAGAAATTAATCGACTTATTCTATGGGATTTTCTTCTCGTGATAGCATCATACTTTCGTCAGTAACTTTTATAGGACGAGATGCACCCATAAAATCATTCAATAGATGCCAAGGACGAAGAGGAGGATTGTCATCATTTCTTATGCTGATGTGAATAATGTTTGGAATGCTTTCTTTAAGAAAGAGCAGAGACAATAGATTTTAGTGTTAATGGATTCAAGTCAAAAAGTACTTTTATATTGAATACGAAAGGCAAATCGACCGTTAACCGAGTCTAATGCCGTCTCCCACGCCTGGACTTTCAAAGTTCATTAAAAGAATTTTCTTCTCATCTTTTTACCACCTTTTCTTCAATTCATCGCTCTTGCAGCTCTAGCACGTTTTGATCCCTTCAGATTTTTTATGTTGCCGATCGTTTTGTAATTTTATCTTCTATACTATACACGCATAGCATGTCGAGTAGATAAGAGAAATTCAACAAGAAATTCCTCGGCACCAACTTTTTTTTTTGCTCTCCAATTCCGCTAGTTTACTTGTTTCTGGCGAAAAAAAACCATCTAAGATAAGAGGCCAGAGAAATAAGAAATTGGCACAAGTGCGTTTCGGTTGGGTGTGAGCAAAGCTGAAATAAAAGGAAAATATAAACAAAATCTACAAAGATTTTTTTTTTTTCCAAAAAAGCGAAGAGCCCTTTTCGAAAGAAACCCAGAGATGGAAAACCAACTTCAGATAAGTTGGAAAAAACAGCAAAACAAATGAATGATAAAATGACTCATTTCAATGGATCTCGCCCGAGGGTTTTCTTTTGATATAAACATCAAGAATCAAGGCAAGAAAAAAATAAATAAACGGAAAAATCGCATCCTCAATGTAATGTGATGAGTTTCACTTGCAAGTTCTACCATTTAATTAAATTATATTTTCGGGCAAATTGACTAATTAGATTTGAAAATTGTTGCTCCAAGCGCTTTGAAAAAAAAGGCTAAAAGATGTTTGACGAAGGTAGAATTAATGAGACGAAAAAAAACATGACAAAAAAGGGAAGTTCTAAAATTTTCTGCTATTTGAAGATTTTGAAGGTTTTTTTTTATCCTCGAGGTTTTTTTTTATCCCCGAGGTTTTTTTTTATCTCCGATTGATGTTTTTCTTTTGGAAAATGTTCACTTTAAACCAATTAAATTTGGACAAAGTCGCATTTTTCCCGAAAATTGAAGGAATTCGGTTTAGTACCAAAAATTTGATCTTCGGAGGATCTCTCAAAGTTGATTTAGGAGCTGTCCATAAAAAACGTTGATAAGGGGGAGGGAGGAGGCATAAAACAATCAATGTTTCTTATAAACTCAATAACTTTAAAAACATCACTATTTTCTTAAAAATGGATGAACCATTGGTGCCCGCAGGAATTTTTTTACGGTGGCCAAAAGTTCTTTTTTGGGAAAACGTCTTTATTTAAACCAGGGGTGTCCAACCTTTTAGCTTTCCTGGGCCACATTGGAAGAAGACGACCTATATTGGGCCATAAGTAAAATATACTAACCCTAAAGATAGCTGATTAGTAAAAAACGTACAATATTGTACATACTTAGATAACAATTTTAAGTAATGTAAACTTCATTAATTCATAAAGTTTGTAAATATATCTGTTTTTGTTGGGCCACATTCAAACACGGCCCGAGAGCTGCGGGTTGGACAAGCCTGATTTAAACGGTTTAAATATAGTTGAAACATTTTTATTTAAAAAACATAAGAGCCTGTTTAGACGCGACGTGTTTTCGTTCGTTTCGTTAAAGTTGAATGGCGCGCGGTACTGTAGGAATGAAGATAGGAAAAGACGAACGAAAACTAAAATTCCCACCGTGAAAATAAAGCGGAACGGTGCCTGATTGGTTGTTAAGGTATTTCGTAGCTATGCGTTTCGTTGCTATGGTTTTAAATATTTTGTCAACTGTAAATTGTTGTTTGGTTTTCCGATTATAATTGTTTTAGCAGTGGAGATAATGGGCGCATTCACGGTACTCAACGGTTGAGTAAATCTCGATGAGTTCTCGTGAATGCCTCGATACATTAAACGTCAAAATTCTACACTCATCGGTTGAACAGAAAAGTATCGCAGTGATTTTTCGATACAAAAAATGGCGTCCGATCAGTGGTTATGATGAGTAATCTCCCAACTGTTGAGTACCGTGAATGCGCCCAATGTCATCGTGGAATTCTATTTTCGCGCATTCCAAAAGGAACCAAAATACGTTCGTTAAAAAATCTGCGTGTAAACACGAACGAAAAAAAAGGAGCGGAAAAAGGAGAGTAAATAGGTGGTCGTGTATACTGGCTCTAACAAAAGCTATAATTGCCAAACTGGCAATTATTGAAAAGCCGTATGGTGATATGGCATTGTTCGAAGTTTAAGTGAACGGCGAACAGTTGTATCCAAATTCCACTTTCAAGTCAAACTTTTCAATAAAATTTTTGAAATTTTTTTCCAATCGGATTTTGATGTATAGGAGTTTTATGTAGAATCATATCCTAAATAACTTTTGTTTTTGAGATATTCGCAAAAAACGTTTTCGTTCGTGTGGGGGGGGGGGGGGGGTGATTGGCATTTAACGAACTTGGCCTCGCATTTTACGAAAAAGGAATCTGCGCAAAATTTCAAGTCTCTAGCTCAATCCGTGCGCCCGCAATCCGCGCCACAGACAGACAGACGGACGGACATGCGAAAATTAATTAATTTTATCATTCTAAACACACTGGTGTAATTCATTTTTGTGTGTGATGACGGGATCTTGGCGTTACAAACGGTAAGGCAAAGTTAATATACCCTTTGGTTTCACCACACGGGTATAAAAAATAACAATTCAAATTAAGACAAAAAAAAGTTTGCAGGTAACACAAGTTCACTTTGCCTCAATAAAATTCAAATTTTCGCGCCCAAAGACCAAATGAAACACAGCTGTCGCCGCCGAAAGTCGAAAATTTGTTTTACGTCGTGTCGATCTCAAGCGTGCTGACAAAGATTTTTTTTTTAAATCTTAAAAGCGTTAAAGTATTTCAATGGGCAGACATGGTCAGAGTGAGTCATTTTGTCGCAATCTAAGCAAACTGGCAAAAAAATATCTACAAAATCAATCAAGTATACAAAAACACTCGATGGTTACTTTGACCTTAACCTATAGAGTTCAAATTTCTTGGGTATTTTGACGGCAATTTTTATGCTTTGAATTGCAATCACTGTCTTCGATTTTCACCTTCTGTCTGTGCACTGAGGTGTATTACACCCCAGACACATTTGAATTTCACTAAAAAGTTAACGGATGGACCGATTCCATAGATTTTTTTGTTGATGGTATCCGTGAATAATTTTACACGAAATTTGAAAGATTTCATGAAAATCGGTCGACTTTTACTCAAGCTATAAAGCTTTAAAAACAATAAAAAAGAATTAATACGAACGTGGCTTGAACATTTCAAAAATACAATAGGATTTTGTAGCAAAGTTCTTTCCTTGCTTGTAGTATAGATCTTTACGAGCTGTAAATTTCCAGTTCAATCAGTCGAGTGGTTTTGGAGTTGGGGCTTTTTAAGATTATTTTCTGAATGTTTCATGATTTTTTTCCACAAATTACACAAATCGACACTATTTCCGTTAAATGAAAGTAATAAATGAGGCGTTAAAGCTAGAGTGGACCAACCCACATGTCAAAGTTGTGAATTTTTTTGTGTTTGAATCACTATTGCGAGTGAGTTTTTAGACAAAAATGTTTGGATGCACCAAAAAACGTTTCAACATTGAGTAATAAAGTCCACAAATTTTTTTTTTCCAAAAATTTTCAGTCAATAATAGTACAAAAGTGAAAAAGCTTCAAAAACTCGATTATGTGGGTTGGCCCACTCTAGCTTTTAACGCCTCAAATAACCTTTTTAAAAGTTTTAATTTAGCTTGCTTTTTTGCCTGTTTTTTTGTCTGCCTGTCAGATTCAAATCTTGCAATCCAATTTTGTCCCACTTCCATTCATCCGATTAACTTGAAATTTTGCACACAAGTCTGCTGACAATACAATATTTCCACCATATCGTCCTCAAAAGGATAACGAAAGGTCCTGTTACTTTGACCTTAACCTGTAGAGTTCAAATTAGGTAAACATGATAATCCTTTTTCTCAAATTTTCCGGAAAAAATCTCAGCTGGGGGTTTTGAAATCGATGAATCCGATTCTGACGTTAAGAAGTGATTATCATTTTCCTTAAATTTTCATCTGGAGGTTTTTTACTGAATCGTGGCATCCCAAGTTATACAAGGTTTTTGCGGGCGGGTAAAATTTTGCTTTGTATATTGACACGGTTCATATCGAGGTGTCCTAAATCGAGAGACGATTTTTTGAGATGACGATGTGGCAAAATTAACTTCATTTTAAAATCGAGATCTTCTTTTCTCGAAAAAAATATCAGTTGTGGTCAACACAAAACTTTTCTCTGCAATATTTAGTTTCGGAAAAAATATTTAGAAATGATATTCCTTTAACACTAAACATACCAGCACTTAATACATACATATCTATTTCTACCATGGGCGGTCAAATGACCGGCTGTGGTAGATAACGGTATATGACAAGTATTACTCAAAGTAAACAAAATATAAATAAAACATAATAATAGAATATTAAGTGTATACATATATAAAAAATAGAAAAATTCATGAAGTCAAGTGCGCAAAAACGATAAGATTATATGCGCTTTTTAAATGCAAAAGTCCATAAGCGGTCAAAAGACCGCTTATTGTATGTTTAGTGTTAAATATCTCGAGAACTGTTAAAAATACGTAAAAACCGTTAAAAAAAATGCAGGAAATTTAATTTCCTTTAAAACTGGTTATAAAGCTACTTCGGAGGAAGACTGTCACAACTCAAAAATTGTAAATTTTGGGAGATTACGTTTTAAAGTTATTCTGATATTTTGTGTTAGTATTTTTGATATTTAGAAAATATCTACAGTAACAAGCTTTTACATGGTTAATAGTACTAACTTTTAAGCAAGTTTTACCAAAAAAGCAGCATGCTTTCACCTCAAATAACGATTCACAACTAAACATGTGACACTGTTGAAAAAACTTTCGCAACTTTTTCGCACAATGCAAGACCGACACATCTGCTCTCTGGTGGCCAAAATTATAAGTTACAATTGTGACACTCTTCTACAACAAAGTATACCATAATTACCACCTCTTCCGCACCTTTAGTACAAATTCGACATTTTTTGAGTTGTGACAGTCTTCCTCCGAAGTAGCGATATGTATTTTTTTTTATAAAAGCGCATAGTTTTCGAGAAATTCTCTGTATTTTTTCAAAAAAATATATGGGAGGTAGGTTGACCAGATCTCCGATTTTGACCCGGAGTCGCCGGGTTTCAACCCCGAATCTCCGGGCTCCGGGTTCTGTCACAAAATCTCCGGGTTACGTCAAAAGTCTCCGGGTAACGCCAAATGTTTAAGAAAATCGTTCCTTACTTTCACTCTGGAAAAATTCATTTTTTATTTAATTGTTTTATTGAATTGTTGCTTTGTTTTATTAATTTTTTTGTTTTTAGTAACCGTTGTTTTTTCTTAAAAAGGGATTAAACACTTAAAATTACTTGCTTGTTTTGGTTTTCTATGATCATAACATCTTATGTTTATATGGAACCATTTCATGTGTTGAGGTTGACTGAGAAATGTGTTATGATATCACGAACGATGGATGGTTCTATGGGAGTTGGTGTCCAGATTCTTCCAATATTTTAGACCGAAATATTATTATTTTTTCATCACGATCAAAGTCCGGATTTACAGAAATAGGAATCTGGTCACCCTAGAGGTACCCGTTATAGCTACCGTTACTTTTCCAACAGCTGATAGAAAACTACGATCTTCATAAAACTTAATTACAAAAAATTTCAAGTCGCTAGCTCAACGCTTTCTCCAGTTATTTAAGATACGTATGACGGACAGATTGACAGACCGACAGATCAATAGACCGACATACCGATAGATCGACAGACAGACCGACAGAGAGACCGACAGAGAGACCGACAGAGAGACCAACAGACAGACAGATGCACGGATATTCTCATAATTTTGCCTACTGATCAGAAATTCGAGTCTCGGTCTCCGTCATGAATACAACAGTTTTCCTCTATAGAAGAGAAAAGTAAAAGATATCTGTAGTTAAATTGCCATAATCCAGTGTAATTCTATTCATTTTGTCAACCATATTATTAGTAAAATTTCCATTGAAATTAAGTACAATAAACTTGGGTTCAAAACACCTATTAAAAAAAAATTTGCTTCAAATATTGTAAATCGGATCAAACTTGAAAATCTCTTGGGCGGTTACCTGATTTTATTCTATTCCGGTTAAATGCATTTCCAAACAATGTTAATCATTTCCGACCTTTTTGTCTTTAGTCATCCATTGTTGAACTTGAAGTATTTTCCCTTTTGTTTTTATTGCGGTTGGCATGAACTTTTTTGATCCGATTATTCTGTAACAGTTTCTGGAGTGATTTTATCCAAGATTTTAAGTGGAAAATAATAACTTATAGTTTTAAGGAAAATTGAAATATAATTTATTGTTTAATTGTTGTTAGCGGGTTTGTTTAATTTGATTTGAAATTGACGATAATCTGTAATATCACAATTTTTATAAATCTCTGAATTTTCTATTTGGAATTCGGCAGTTTTAAATGTAGCATGAAATACTTTAATTTTCCTCCGGTATTTCCAAACCGAATACCTTTACATTCTTGGAAATTATTGAACGATTTCTTAACGTTTCGAACACCTGAGAGCATGTTTAGTCATCACATTACACCCATGTGCTTTAGATCGCATAGTTGAGTCAATTTTATATCAATATGTGAGTTTCACATCACTTTAAACGAGACCCACTTGAAGCAAAGTTGAATTCCATGCCAAGGTAGAAAAAGTTCTTTCGGTTCAACGGACAAAGCGAGATTCATTCGGCTGCCACACATCACCCCACACCACACCACAGCAAAACATTAGCAAACGAAAAAAATGAACAAATAAATAAATCGAATGAAGAGAAGAGTTTTCAAAACACAAATATTGAAATAACAGTTCAAGATAAATTAACATTCAATTAAGCACAGAGAGAACGAAACGAGAGGAAAAAAAGTCCGATTTGAATAAAACAAGTCACGACGACTATAACAGCGACCGACGCCCGAAAACGTACAATTTTTTTTTTTATTTAAATAACGTTACGTTTCGCCGGCCGGTTGAGGTCTCAAAATTAAACACCGGCATTAAGTGAGGTTAAAACTTGATTTTTTTTTCGCGGGGGGCATTAATTAAGAAAGATTTCTCAGACTCAAAGACGTTGTGCGTTAATTGCAAGGGGGTTTTTTCAAATTTTATTCTTTGTAGTTAAATTCTTTCATTATAGCTCTTCAAATGTTCAGCGTAAATGTCATAAATTACAATGATCACCTTTTGGAAGTCTTCACTTCGTCTAAGACGAAGACAGGTGAACGTCAAGTGCTGGAAATTGGAAATTACAGTGGGTGGAATTTTCGTGTTTAAAATCAAACGAATTCTACATTAAATTTTGAAGAGTTTAGAGTTTTATTCAATTGAAGAGAATTGTTGAAATCAGAATCTCTTGGTTTTACAGCGACTGGCTTTGAAAATTTATGAAAACAAAAGAAAAGCTTTATGATGACAGACAAAAAGTTTATTTAAAAATCCATTTGTATAGGAGAGGTCCGATTGGATTTTGATATATGGAATGGTTATGAAAAATCATATTCTAAACAGATTTTACCTTTATAAATTTTCCAATATGACTTCCATTTCCGAAAAAATCGCAAAAAAAATGTGTCGGTTGTTTTGGAAAAGGGGGGGAGGAATGCTCCGATTTCGCCCGTTCAGTATATGAGCTATATTTCCTAATTTCGAAAGTTATGGTGTTCACGGACGGATGGGCGTGCAGAAATTAAAATCTTTTGTCTTCCCAAACACCCTGGTGTAGTTCATTTTTGTGTCCGATGATTGGTTCGATGAGTTATAAACGGTATACTAAATCTAATAGATTTCTATATGATATATCACATAGAGTATAAAAACATAGCTTTGTCCACCTAGCGGTGAAATAAAATCTTTCTTACATAATTAAACCTCATATGATGAAAAATTAGAGAATTCGAGTAGAGATGAGCCTGATGTAGGACTATTTTAGGTAGTGCCGGCTAAGTTCCCTTATGAGATGTCTGTTTACTT
Organism: Chrysopilus asiliformis; assembly: GCA_964034945.1. Lineage (NCBI taxonomy): Eukaryota > Metazoa > Arthropoda > Insecta > Diptera > Rhagionidae > Chrysopilus > Chrysopilus asiliformis. Next base: position 88,209,668 of record OZ035960.1, on the reverse strand, counting down.
AAAGATGGCATGTGTCAACTTGGAGCAAGTCAAGTCCGCCTGGAATAGTAGAACACGTTTGCTTGAAGCAGCGATTACGACGATGTAAGATATTGTAAATTTTAGCATGCCTATAAGCAGTCAACAATTTTCTCAGGACAGGTGAACATTACAAGAGAAATTAAAAAAATTGGCGAAAAAACCACCTGCCACAGGTGAATATGTTCACTTGTAGCACAAGTGGATTTCTTCATACCTGCATGGTCGCTCTTTCAAAGTTAAATTTTTAACTGTTTTGTCTAAACAATTTGACGTAACTTCCGGTGTACCTCAAGGTAGTCATTTGGGTCCTCTCCTTTTTAACTTATACATAAATGACATCTTCTCGACTCTCAAAATTACTCAAATTCTAGGATATGCGGACTACTTAAAAATATTTAAAATAATTAGCTGCGATCATGATTCTTCGCTTCTCAAATCAGATTTGAATATCTTTACAGAGTGGAGCACAAAAAAATGGTCTAACTCTCAACATTCCAAAATGCTCCGTAATAACATTTTCTCGCGCCTGCAAACCTAATTTTTTTACATACACACTGTGTGGTATGCCCTTATCTAGATCTAGCAAGGTTACTGATCTTGGTGTGATCCTTGATGAAAAGTTAACTTTTCAGCTTCACATTAACCAAATCACCAGTCGTGCGAATGCAATGTTAGGTTTTGTGAAGAGATGGTCTCGTGAGATCACTGACCCCTATGTTATGAAAATTTTGTATTGCTCTTTTATCCGTCCTATTCTAGAATATGCCTACATAGTGTGGTCACCTTTTTATTCAGTTCACTCCAACAGAATTGAGGCAGTTCAGAAGCGTTTTCTACGTTTCGCTCTACGTAACCTTTCTTGGGACGACAGGTTGATACTGCCACCATATCAAGATAGACTCAGACTAATAAATTTGCCTACCCTTACTCAACGTAGAGAGACTCATCGAGTGTTATTCATTCAGGGTATCTTGTCTGGTAATGTTCAATCTCCCCAACTGCTTGAATCAATCAATATTAATGCTCATTGTCGTGCCAATCGGAATTCTCGATTTATTTATGAACCTTTTCATAGAACGAACTATGGTCAATATGAACCAATGGCTGCCATGTGTAAAGCTTATAATATAAATCAAAACATAGTTGACTTCAATTTAAGTAAATTTTTAATGAAAAAGAAATTGTATTGTTTGCTTCATCTTTATATATTCAGATGGTTTAATGTACCTGTTGAATCAATAAATAAATAAAAAAAAAAAAAGTACGTGTAAAGTATAGTCTGGTGAACTGGAAAGATAAGGAGTAGAAAGTATATAAGGTTATTTCACATTGAGTTCATTGCAGCACAAAATACAATTGGCCCGACACAACATTCACGGCGGCAGAATACGGCGACAATGTCGTCCTCCATATACAATTGCGCACACTTTGTTGTTCTAAACGTCATTTGTTTTTCATTTGATTTTGACAGTCGGACGGTAAGCCACATATAACATTCTTTTGTAACTTATGTAAGTAATACAGCATATGAGCTATATTTCCTAATACTTTCTTTAATTTCCCTTAGAATGACGAAATTTAGATTTTAATCCAATCCAATTGTGTTGGCAATTGGCTTTGCAATCCAATTTTGAATTTAGATCCACTTCCACTCATGCGATTGACTTGAAATTTTGCACATATTGTAAATCTAATATTCATGCTTATTCACAAAAGCTATTATTGCTTGTTAATACCCATAACAATTGTTTAAATAGAAATCGGTATTCACATTTCACTTTGCTTGCTATGAACTTTCGATAATATTGTTAAGCTAAAAATTGTCAAATAAAACCGTATTCAGAGTGCACTATTGCTTGTTAGAAATGGTTAAAAGTGTTGTTACGATAACAAAAATAAATTTTAGTTGTTTGGGAAGAAATATATTTTATTTTTCAAGCAAAAAAAGTGATTTTAATAAAACACATTTAAATGCAACACGCTTAAATGCAAAACTCGAGTAATTGTACGCCATATTTGTGCCTAGAGGATTTTAAAGCATTTTATACGGATAAATTAAACACGCTTAATTGCAATACTTGCTGAAATGCAACCATTGTCATATCCCAAAAGTATAAATTACATGAAATTTTACACGCTTAAATGCACATGTGCAAAAATGAAATGTAATTACACAAAAAAAAAGTGATTATTGTTATTTTTATTTGATAAAATTAATTCTTAATTAGATTCTTTGTTTTTGTGTAGCCTAATTGAATTTAAATGTTTATTCCAGGAATATTAAAGTTGCATGTTTATATTTGACTCGCATAATTGCACATTAATGTGTATTACTCCGTGCTTCCGTGCTACGGATAAATGCAAAACACGGATAAATGCACATTAAATTCTGCGAAGTTCGATGTGCATTTAAGCGTGTTCTACTGTGTTGCTTTTTTAAAGACATTATGTTGGATTACCACGTGGATTACCAAGTCAAGTTCTTCGCGATACCAGCGATCCGTTTTCCATAGAAGAAAACAGTTTTAAAAAATATTTATCGTCTCCCCGCAATGCAATACAACAATTCGCCAATGCAATACAACAATCCCCGAATGCAATACAACTGCAACTATTAAAATAATTCACAAAACTGTTGCCATAACAACACAACGAACATTTTTAACGAAACTTTTTAACAAGCAAAATTGTGATTACCATTTTCTTTATGGATTGCTATGAAATTTATTGTTACTTAACAATATTGTTAACTAACAATAAATTTGTGAATAAGCATGATTATCTCTACCTCGTCTTTGTAAGGATAACCTGATTATACTTTTCTCAAATTTTCCTGGAAAATTCTGTTCTGGGGTTTTTTGGGGTCGCTGAATCCGATTCTAGCATTAAGAAGTCTGTAAGGATAACGGAAGGTTCTATCACGATAATGTAATTGGATTTTTAGTCATACTAATTAAATACGAAATGACTAAAAAGGCTAAAATAAAAATAAAAAGCTTTCATTAAAAAAAATTCACTAAAAAAGAACAAATAAAAAAAATTGATAATATTAGTAATATAATAAAAGCTTTTTTTCAAAAAAAAAATTGATTTTTTTTCAAATTTGTGCAAATTTTTAGACCAAAACCCGGGAAAAAGTCACAGCGATTTTCACATGCACAGATAAAAATTTCAGTTCTTAACTATATTTGGGAATGACATAATTCAGGTAAAAACGTATCACAACTTACCTAATTAACAGCTAAAAAAAATTCAACGAAATTTCAGTCTTTGCATTCACAGCGAAATCAAAAGAAATTCTCTCTGCATTTATTTGTTTCCTTCGATTTCCAGTTCACAGTCAAACATGTTGACTTATGCTCACTTAGCATAAGCCTTTGACCTTTCGAGCGCGTTTAATGGTCCGAAAAGACTAGAAAAACAACCAACAGCACAAAACTCTCGTTTTAAAAAAAAAATCTGTTCATTTTGCCCCGCGACTCTCAAAAAACAAAATGGTTCCAGTGAGCTTTTTTAGCATCTCATCAAGCAGTCGACCGACCAAATTAATGGTTGTGAAAAAAATAGGAGATTAATTCTACGATTCTTTTAATGGGTAAAAGAAAAGCTATGTAGGATGCACATAAAACATTTAAAATGACTGAAAATTTTAATAGGTCAGCGCCATCGTTCCGTCCCCATCATCGTTAAATCGAGTTGGCCACGGGCCAGAAAACTCTCGTGGGTTCTGAAAATTTGAAAAGTTTTTGGACGTTTTAGATTTTTTTGATTCCACTTCCAGACAGGCTTGAAAACGTTTTGTTGGTGAAAATCCCACCGGAACTGTGAATTCTTAGTCAAATAATTGCGTTTTTTATTTCTATTCCAGGTGAAGGCAATTGAGGTTTTTTGTAGAACTTCCAAGCCTCACTTTGAGTCGATCTTAGAAGAATAAGAAGTTCAATGAAGTCATGTTGATTAGTGGTGACCAGTAGCCGGTGATAACACCTCTCTATCAGCCTCTTGCGGCACCCCCAGTCAAACAAGATTCAAAATCAGTGGTCAATACACCAGTCGCAACCTCAGTGCGGTTTCTTCTAAACGTTGAGGCGAATTTCAGACACACCTTGATTGAAGTTACATTGACTTGTGTTACATTTCATTGAGAACTTCAAATGGATACCAAGATCGCCGCATGCTTCTAGCCGTCTCGCGTTTCGCGTCTCGATTCGGACACTTCTTAAGTATAATCGATGGGGTTTCTGTGGCTAAGTGTCTTCTTTTTCCTCTCCACATGTTGGAGGAAAACTGGTTTTCTGATGGCATTCTTCGATACTATCATCATTTCGCTAAACCATGGGAACTCTGCGAATTCTAATGATACCCCGATGATTATTATGATGACGATTATGCCTGATGGCCGCCAGTCTGTCGAGTTAAGTTTTGTATTATTAATTTTTGTACGAGTTTAGTTTGTATCCAAGCAAAACTTTAATCATTAGTCATTGGGCAAAGAGAAGCGACTCTCGTCGAAAATGACCGGCCGGCCGGCGTATCCAGTAGATGAGTTATTATTGCGGTTAGCGGGGATATAAACCGATGAAATACTTTGTAATTTTATTAAAGATATTGTCATTTAATCGCGAGAAGTTGATAAAGTTAAGGTTTTTCGTTATCTACAGAATTTGTATAAAATGATAGTCTGTTTTTCTAGTTTTGCGCAATTTTTAAGCAGAATTGTTGATGTAAATAGAGTTTGGTAAATAGTTTTATCGGGACTGTAAATATTTAGAGTTTTGTCATTTATTTTATTAGTTGATAAACGTTTGTCTGGGATTAAGTCACGAGTCAAGCACATTCGGATTTCCGTGGAATAGGGAAAAGCGCCTGCAGGGTTTTTAACTGAGAATAGGTTTTTCTTAAAATTTTGTTGGTATAATTTTCGAAATTTTCTTCTCTCTCTCGGCGCTACAACCGGTTTCCGGTCTTGGCCTGCCGCAATATCTCTCGCCAGAGGTCCCGGTCACGTGCCGATGTCCTCCAGTTTTGCATCATAATTTTCTTCGTGTCCTGATCAACGCCGTTTTGCCATATGAGGTTGGGTTTTCGTTGTCGCCTTGTTGTTAATAGCCTTCCGCAGAAAATTTCCTAAAACTATTTAAGAAAATCTATAATTATTTAGCCATAAAAACCATTCATGACGATATCTTCACTTTGGTTAAATACAATTGGCCCGACACAACATTTACGGCGACAGATTACGGCCACAAAGTTATCCTCCACATATAATTGCGCACACTTTGTTGGGGTGGACTTTTAAAAAAACCCAGTGGGGTTTTTTCAATGGACTTTTTAAAATGGACTTTTTACCCACTGGGTTTTTTTTCGACTGGGGAAAATAATAGCCCTGTTCTAAACACATTTCGTCGGCTAAAAGTAAAATTGTGTTAAGTCCATTATTCCAAATTTGCCAGAAGAGCAATAAAAAACTTCATTTTCATTTAACCCTTTCAAGCATACATTTTTCTATGGAATTAATTTTCACGGTTTTTGGTATCCGAGGGTTTTTGGGGTCGCTGATTACGAATCTGAAGTCAAAACTTCAAAATTCAAAATGGCGGATCCAATATGGCGGTCAAAAAAGATAAATTTCATTAGATTACGCTGAAAACTAGTACGTAATTTTATCTTTTTTGACCGCCATATTGGATCCGCCATTTTGAAGTTTTGACTTCAGATTCGTAATTAGCGATCCCAAAAACCCCCGCGTACCAGTTTTCAGCGTAATCTAATGAATTTAATCTTTTTTGACCGCCATATTGGATCCGCCATTTTGAATTTTGAATTTTTGACTTCAGATTCATAATCAACGACTCCAAAAACCTTTATAAAGCTGATTACCGATTTTTTAACTGTAATAAATTTGCCACAGTTACATTTAATCTGCAAAATAGCTACTTTTTTGATCTTTATTTATTTATAAAATGCAGTAATTATAAAAAAAAGTACATATTACTTTTTTTTCATAACAATTGATGTCCTAGGATACTTACGAAATAAATTTAGTCAATATAAGTGCATGAAATATATGTTATAATATTAAAACATAACAAAAGCTATAATTGCCAATCTGGCAATCATCGGAGACCCGTATGGTGATATTCGTATCAAAATTCGAACAGTTATACCAAAATTCCACTTTGAAGTCAAACTTTCCAATAAGATTTTTTAAAATTTATTCCAATCGGATTTTGATGTATGGGAGTTTTATGTAGAATCACATCCTAAATAACTTTTGTTCTTGGACTTTTTTGATAAGATGCACCGTTTTTGAGATATTTACAAAAAACGATTTCGTTCGTATGGGGGGTACCCCCCCTAATGGTCCATTTTTGCCCATTAACGAACTTAGCCTCACATTTTACGAAAAACCGATCTGTGCAAAATTTCAAGTCTCTAGCTCAATCCGTGCGCCCGCAATCCGCGCCACAGACAGACGGACAGACGGACGGACGGACGGACAGACGGACGGACGGACAGACGGACGGACGGACGGACGGACAGACAGACAGACGGACGGACGGACGGACAGACGGACGGACGGACGGCCGGACGGACGGACAGACGGACAGACGGACGAACGGACATGCTAAATTCAACTTTTTTTTTATCATTCTAAACACAATGGTGTAATTCATTTTTTTGTGTGATGACGGGATCTTGGCGTTACAAACGGTAAGGCAAATCTAATATACCCTTTGGTTTCACCATACGGGTATAAAAACCATCAATTGCCAGAAATTCGAGTTTCGCTGAAAACAGCAGAAATTGAAATGTTTTGTGTTTGTGCAGAAATTGAATTATTTTGTGTTTAGAAAGCTGTTTCCTAACGAGAAAAACAAAATGTGTCAAAAATTGTTGATAAAGTGCGCCATATTCATTGACGTAGTTATCTGTGAGGGCGTTTCGATATTTTCTTTTATCTACACAGTCAGCCTCATGTACCAAAAAAATAACCCAAAAATGCTGTCAAGAAATTTAGGCGATTCATACCTTTTTTACAAACCCAACATAATAATTGTCATAGTCGAAAAAAAAGAAAAGAAAAGAAATCCATCTCGTGCTTTTTTACAAACAGAAAAGACAAATTTTCATATTTTTTTGGTTTAGTTTTGCATTCCCTCGTGCGAATATTATTATTAAGTCATTGGCCGTGACTTTGGGCTGAATATTTATTTTGTTTTCGTACATAAATTTTTATTACACACTCATTTGAACGTTTCAAGGTGGTGCAAAGTGTGTTTCTTATGTGGCAGCGCATTTTTCTATTCAAAAATATTTTTTGGCGGTTCACATGTATGACAAAACTATTGTATGAGAAAACGTAAAGAAGAAAATTGCGATTGATTATGAGTGAAAGAAATTTTTGCGTGGTGATGGTGTGACCACTGTTTATTTTTAAATGTGTCAAAAAAATTCGCCGAAAAGTTTCATTACCATTCACTCAAATCAAATGTGAAGTTTTTAAATATAGATTTGAATTTTAGTGATGGAAATTTTCTAAACGTTCTTTTCAGACGCAGCAGATGTGGAATCTGGTGTGCCCGAGGGAACTGCCAAAAGATAACCAGAGTTTTTATTTCAGCACCAAAAAAAAACGTCCATTGATATCTTTTTGAAAATATGTTGGATACGAAATGGAGTTAGATTTCCCATATCAGTCTCCCAAGTGAAACACATGACATTCTCGAGGCCATACATCCACTGATAAATTATGGCCTTTCCTCCCATTTTAAACTGTTTAAAACACTTCAACATGCAGTAATTTTAAATACAATTTCTACCTAATTTTATATGCTTTTCTGACACTTGTTTCCATGTGCAAGAAATCCACGATTTTCTGGTTTATTTCTCTGAATCCGGTGCCGATGCCGATGCCGTCGAGACCTCAAATCACATTCAGATAATAAATATTCGGTGGGAGTTGCTAGCTTTTTGCTCAGCGTTCAACTGAAATATTTGTCATAATTTTAAAAGCCGACTCGTAATGCATTCTTACCATCAAATCGATCTCATTTCAAGAAAACAGATTAATGGAGAATTATGAAATATTTCCAGTTGATGAATTTGAATGATTCGCTGATATCGCAAGAAGAAAATGTAATTAAGACGTTTTGATTTTATTTTGGAGTTTTGTTTATATTTGAGATTTTGTTGACTTGTGATAGATCCGCAAGGGAATAGAGGTCAAGGTTATTCTTCCGATAATGCCCGGTAATGAGGCGTTTTATGCTGATAAGTCGGTAATTAATTTTAGAATTCAAATTTACTGAGTGCTGTCGTATTACTTTGTATGCCGGTAAAAAAAAGTTGTTTATTGCTTCGGTTTATAGCGATTTGGCACAAAAAAAATTTGCAAAATTGAAGTATTTTTTCTTGGAAAGTTTTGGAGTTTGATCAAATTTGAATATTTGGGCCATGATGAATTTTTAACCATGTTTAAAAATTTTGTCGGGTGGTTGAGGTGGTGCAAAAATCGCCACTAGTCGGATGTAAATTTTAGATGAACACAAAAAATTCAAACTAGTGATAAAGGGCAAAAACATGGAGAAATGCTTCTCTGGCAATTGCTAAGTCATTTTAATGGTGTTTTTTTTATATAGTTTCAGCCAGAGCAGGGTAATAAAACCCTTTAATGCCGAAGCACAGTGCACTTGACCTTCGCATTGAAAATTGTTCCCCGCAATTTTTTTTCTGCCTGAATCCATATCAAATGAATGAGTAAAGTACAAAACACAATTGGCCCGACACAACATTTTCGGCGATATTTCAGATTTTAAACTCATAGTACGCTATGCTTCTGTATACAATCAATCCGACCAACTTTGTCGTCGTAAAAAATTGAATCGAATTTAACTTTTGTCGGTCAGCTCGCTGACAAAATTTCTTTGTTTGATTCAAAATGAAATCTTATGGGGACGTCATAAAATCTAAATTTCGTAATTTAAAGAAAGTATTAGGAAATATATTTAGTTCGTAGGCTGTGTTTCCTACATTCACATTCCTATTATGTATGATAATTGGTAAGAAAAGAATGTGTCTCACCGTCCCATTGTCAAAATCAAATGAAAAGCAAATGACGTTTAGAACAAATAGTGCAGAATTGTATGTGGAGAACAACTTTGTGGCCGTAGTCTGTCGCCGTAAATGTTGTGTCGGGCCAATTGTATTCTGACCGTAAAACAAATTTTATCTCAGATGTCTTTCATATTCGGTTCGCCTAATGTGACCTTAAGGCCCGCCGTACACTTGAGCTAAGTTAGCTCAGCTATGTGCCTCCACGTTTGGGGTTCATATTATCCTCACTTTGATACGTGACGAAACACGCCACGTTAAGGTCTAAACAGGCACATAGCTGAGCTAACTTAGCTCAAGTGAACGGAGGGCCCAAAGCTTGTTAAAAATGCAAAATTTCAGATTTTTATTTGCATTAGTTACAGCACTTTGAAATTACTTGAGGAATTTTCTACACAAGTCCAATTACAAAAAAAAAAACTGAAAAAAAGCTTTTAAAAAAAATATGCTTAAAAGGCAAAAAATAATTTTTTTTTGCGCTATGTAATAAGATCCTTCAGAAATAAAGGGTGGTTAAATTTTACGGGCCGATGTTGATTTTGAATAAAACACGAATTATTTAGGAAATTATTGTCATTTCTTTTTATTATGATAATATTGCTATGGTTCAATTATGTATGGAACAAAATATCGGCCAAATGGCCGCCGCGACCTCGGCGGCACACCTCCGTCCGATGGTCCAAATTTTCGATGACGCTGAGGCATAATTGAGGTTCTATGCCGTTAATGTGCCGAATTATCTCATCCTTTAGCTCTTGAATTGTTGCTGGCTTATCGACGTACACCTTTTCTTTCAAATAACCCCAAAGAAAGAAGTCCAACGGTGTCAAATCACATGATCTTGGCGGCCAATTGACATCGCCACCACGTGAGATAACACGGCCATTAAATTTGTCGCGCAAAAGAGCGATTGTTTCGGTAGCTGTGTGGCAAGTGGGACCGTCCTGTTGAAACCACATATCGTCCACATCCATATCTTCCAATTCGGGCCATAACAAGTTCGTTATCATCTCACGATAGCGAACACCATTCACAGTAACTGCCTGACCGGCCTCATTTTGGAAAAAAATACGGCCCGATGATGCCGCCAGCCCATAAACCGCACCAAACAGTCACTCTTTGTGGGTGCATTGGTTTTTCGACAATCACTCTTGGATTATCATTCGCCCAAATGCGGCTGTTCTGCTTATTGACGAATCCACTGAGGTGAAAATGTGCCTCATCACTGAAGATGATTTTCTTCGAAAATTGATCATCCACTGTTGCCATTTCTTGCCACCATTCTGACCATTGACGACGCTTGAAATGGTCAAGAGGCTTTAGTTCTTGAGTCAATTGCACCTTGTAAGCGTGTAAATGCAAGTCTTTATGCATAATGTTCATCAACGACGAGCGTGGGAGGTGCAATTGTTGGGCACGACGACGAGTTGAGGTGGACGGCTCTTCAGCCACACTATCGCGAACAGCAGCAATATTTTCTGCAGTACGAGCTGTACGAGCATGCACTGGTGTTTTCACATCTCCTACAGACCCGGTTTGCTCAAATTTTTGCACGATTTTTCCGATTGTACGCACATTTGGACGATTAAATTGACCGAAAAAATCACGAAGTGCACGATATGCATTTTGATTTGAACGCCCATTTTCATAATAAGCCTGAATAACTTTAACGCTTTGCTCGATTGTGTATCTTTCCATGGTTCAAATTGAGTTAGTCTGAAATTGAGAAATGTCAAATGAAATGCAGAAAAAAACTTGACGTTTAGGTGTGGTTCACATTCAACATCGGCCCTTAAAATTTAACCACCCTTTAAAAGCGAGATAAATATTTGTTTTATTTTTTACGCTTTTATCTCGCTTTTATTTCTAATACGCAGTGCTTTTTTAGTTAATTTTTTTAAAGAATTTTTTTTTTAATTTTTTTAAATAAAAACTTTTTTTTAATTTTTTTGAAATTTATTTTGCTAATTTTTTTTAACTTTTTTTAGTCATTTCTTATTTGATCTGAATGACAAAAAATCCAAAATGAAAACGATAATCACATTATCCTAACAGGGCCTTCCATTATCCTTACAGACTTATTAACGTCAGAATCGAATTCAGCGACCCCAAAACTTCCAAGATGAAAGTTTGGGGAAAAGGATATGAAGTTGATTGTTTCAAAAGTTATCGGAATTTTGTACATTTACGTCATAAGTTTATTTTTTAATTTTTTTAAATCATCTTGGCAGACTCGGGCTTTAATTCTTTCTCAAATCAAATACAGGAAACCCTCGATTTACACATTTTTTGGACGGATTTCGTGACTATCCGTTGAATATCGAAACGTCGTGCGAATGTATCGAGATCTTTTTTTTTGTATTTACTAATTTTTTGTGTATTTATATTGTGGGAATGAGAGATTTGAAAACTTTGAATAACGACTCGGTTTCGAATGGATTTAAACTTTGAAGTTTTAAAAATTAGGATGTTTTTTTTGAAATTTAGCGCTGTATAATTTTTGTCATCGTATATCGAAGTCGGGAACAAAACACTGAGTGTTGGATATCAAAACCTTTCATATTGAGGTGTTGTAAATCGCGGTTTCCTGTATGACATTTACAAAGTGTGACAAATTATGCCCAACTAAACTTAAATTTAGACTTCCAAATGATCAAAATCGAAAATTGTTTCAAAAATCAAATATATTCAGACAAAAAATACATATCGGAATATATAGAAATGATCAACTTATTAACAAATTCAGCTAAAGTTATAATTTGAATACTCAATTAAGCATAATCACTTTATGAACATGTAAACAACATATGTTTTGCCTTCAATATCAAAACATAAACGGATCAAATCGACTAATGTTCATTTGTAACAGAAATAGGAGATTGAGATGTGGTTCCCAAAGGCGCTTTCTCTTTATTCCGATCTATATTTCGGCTCCATGTTCTACGATATCAGCATCAATTTCGCTATGTGAAGTCGGTCGGCGTCTTCTTTTATCAGCAAAGGCAATCTGATATCGTATAAGTATAGTTAGTTCTATTTTATGTTGAGCATTCCATACAATTATCAGCATTAGGTGGAAACATATCTAGAAGCACACATCATGTAAACACATTTCAGTTGTTATGTTTATGCTTTATATATGAATCTTACAGAAATGGAAGCGTCTTTCTGAACATCTTAGCTTATAGAATCCCTTACAGTGTTTATACTCTATATGAGAATCATATAGAAGTATATTAGATTTAGTCATCGGACACGAAAATGAACTACACCAGTGTGTTAGGGATGACAAGAGATTTTGTTTTCCACATGCCCGTCCGTCTGTCCGTCTGACCACCCGTCTGTCCGTCTGACCACCCGTCTGTCCGTCTGACCAACCGTCTGTCCGTCCGTGTGTCTGTCTGTTTGTCTGTCCATCTGTCCGTGAACATCATAACGTTCGAAAATATTGAGCTAGAGACTTGAAATTTTGTATAGTTGCTTTTCTCGTAATTAGCAACACTCTAAACAAAACGCTATTTTCTCAGTAAATTTCCCAGCGAAATTTTATTGGTATTTTACTGGGAAAGATAGTAAATATTCTTTTTTTTACTGTTTTCTCAGTAAAATTTCCTGAACGACAGTCAAATTTGCTGAAACACAGTTTTTTTTTTAAAGATTTTACTGTGATCCCAGTAAATTTTACTAGGTTCCCAGTAAAAATTACTGTTATTCCAGTTCTTTCTAGTTTTCCAGCATGAGACCATTACTGAGAATACAATCCAATATTTACTGGGAGGAGCAGTAAATTTTATTTACTGAGAGAGAACAGTAAAATTTACTGTTTTAGTTTGAAGGCTAAGTTCTCGAACGGGCAAAATCTGACTATTCCTTCCCCGGCCCCCATACAAACAAAACCATATTTTTTTTCTCGAAAACGGTGAGTCGTATTGAAAAATTTATAACGGTGAAATGTGTTTAGGATAGGATTTGACATAACTCATCCATCCATTTGAACCACTCCTTCCCCCTCCCCCAAACAAATGGAATACTCTTCCTATTTTCTTGAAAAGGGTGTATCGTATCGAAAAATTTATAAAGGTGAAAAGTGTTTGGAATATGAATTTACATCACTTATCTATACATCAAAATCCAGTTGGACCCCTCCTTCCCCTTTTCCTCATACAAATTGATTTTTTTTCTATTTTCTTGAAAATGGCGAGTCGTATTGCATTTTTTGTAAAGGTAAAATCTGTTTAGAATATGATTTTACATAATCGTTCCATACATCAAAATCCAATCGGACCATTCTATCCCCCCTTTCCCACACAAATAATTTTTTTAACTTCTTGTCTGTCCTCATATTGACTCATGTGAACTTGGCGACCCATTTTTTGGTTCCGGTTTTTCCCCCCTTAAAACACCAGAACTATTTTTTTTACTAATTGAGAACTATAGAACTATTCAAATGCTACTCAGAACTCTAATTTTTTTTAATGATTTCCAAAAATAGGTCGCCAACTTCACATGAGTCTCATATTGAGTATTTGACGATTGGCCCCTGGCAATTGTAGCATTTCTTATGTTTTTTTTGTTGTCTCTAATACGCATTATTTATACCTATATTTCATGCGGTAATTACTTTCTAGTAATAAAAAGATTACAACTTGCATCTGCTGGGATATTTGCGAACTCATACAAAATACCCGCAACGTGTTATTTTTGTGTCTGTAACATAATTCGATTAATTAATCATTTTTGAAAGTTGATGATATCTGAAAATGGTGCTTGTGTCTATGGAAAAAATTGTGGGTGGACTTTTTTTTTTGGTCCAGCGATGATATTCAATTACTCGACAAATTGTTTTCGTACCGAGGAAGATTTAGTTTATGGCCTGAATATTGGTTTGGAAGAATAATTGTTATTGCATAATAAATGCCCGTTCATTTTATGAGATTTCTTACTTGGTGCCAGTTATGTTGCTTTTGCATGCAAAAAGGCACTTAAATGGTGTACTTAAATGGGAAACATTGACTAACAAAACACAATAATCTCGGACTAATTAAATTGGCTCTGCTTTTCGTGATAAATTTTTGGCCATGATGTAATTTCGGACACACACTTATTTACTTTCTTATACGTTATTTTCTTATATAAAGTATTACGATCAGGAAAAATTTCGACCTCTTAATTTTGCCTAAGAAACATTTCCTGAGCACTCCGAATCGATTGGAGTCATATTTATTAGAAAAATGACTTTCTGCCTTTTGGTTTTTGGACAAGGTTTCTCAAAAACTACTAGAGCTAAGGCTATGAATTTTTATAGGCATATTTGGTCCTGGAATCCCATCAACTATTGGGGGAGACCCCATCAACTATTGGGGGAAACCCCATCAACTATTGGGGGAAACCCCATCAACTATTGGGGGAAAACCGTCCGAAATGGCGGATTTTTAAAAATCGCAATTTCGTTTTTCGCGATTTACTCCGAAACTACATTTTATGTATAAAACATAAGAAAAGTTACAATAGCCAGAGGCCAATAGTCAAATACTCTATATGATGACAGACAAAATGTTTATTTAAGAAACCCCATTTGTATAGGAGAGGGGAAAAGGATTGGATTTTGATGTATGGAACAGTTATGTAAAATCATATTCTAAACAGATTTTACCTTTATAAATTTTTCAATACGACTCACCGTTTTCGAGAAAATAGAAGAAAAAGTATACAATTTGTATGGGGGAGGGAGGAGGGGTCCAACTGGAGTCCAACTGGATTTTGATGTATAGATAAGTTATGTAAAATTAAATTCTAAACACATTTTATCTGTAAAGCAGGCTTGGATGAGGGTGGGCTTCCGAGCCAGAAACAGGCTTCTAATAGAGTTTTAGAGCCAACATAACATGCCTTGGATGTGAAAACCTTCTACAAAAATGATAAAGCATTTTGTTATAATTTTTTTAATGACAAGCCGAAAAATTCCAATGGAATTCAATGCTAGAAAGGTCGCGTAAAACCATGAATCAGAAATGATTTTTTTATCTTTATAAACTTTTCGATACGATGCACGGTTTTCGAGAAGACCAAGTATCCCGTTTGCATGGGAGAGGGGGAAGCAGTAGATGTATGGATGAGTTATGTAAAATTTTATTCTAAACCAAAAACTGTTTCGTGTGTATGGTGGAAGGGGGGGAAGGAATGGTCCAATTTTGCCCGCTCAAGAACTTAGCCTAGTTATTTAGGAGAAACGTAACTGTACAAACTTTCAAGTCTTTAGCTCAATCCTTTCGAAAGTTATGGTGTTCACGGACAGACGGACGGACATGTGGAAATCAAATTCTTTTGTCATCCCTAACACCCTGGTGTAGTTCATTTTTGTGTCTTATGATTGGTTCGATGCCTTACAAACGGTATACTAAATCTAATAGGCGTTAAAAGCTAGAGTGGCCCAACCCACATGTCGAAATCGTGATTTTTTTTTTGTGTTTGAATCACTATTGTGAGTGAGTTTCTAGATAAAAATGTTTGGATGCACAAAAGAACATTTCAACATTGAGTAATAAAGTCCACACAAATTTTTTTTCCAAAAATTTACAGTAAATAATAGTACAAAAGTGAAAAAGCTTCAAAAACTCGATTATGTGGCTTGGTCCACTCTAGCTTTTAACGCCTCATATGATATATCATATAGAGTATAAAAAAGTTGAAGACAGTGAAGTCTCCTACACTTTTGTTTTTTTACTAGAAGGCGGGTTACACGAAATTTGTAGCTGTCACTAAATTCAGTTAGCAGGCTCTTTTTGCTTAGAATTCGCCCGCTAACACAAATTAGCGGTCGCTAAAAATGTCGTGAAACCCACCACAAGTTCCTGAATTGGTAACATCGGACTATAAAAATGGTAGTCTGACTTCGGAAACTCTATACATAAAATTGTTGAAAGTCGTGACGAAGAAGGGACGGAGGATGTCCGACAAGCCTAAAATTAGCATGACATATTTTATGAACCGCAACCCCAAGCAATAAAATGCGTTCCATAAAGACAAAAACAACAATCCTCGGATTTTGAAATTAAAGATTTTGATTTCCGCGTGTCCGTCCGTCTGTCTGTCCGTCCATGAACACCATAACTTTCGAAAGGATTGAGCTAGAGCTTTGATATTTGGTGTAGTTGCGTTTCTCGTAAATGGCTACGCTAAGTTCTTAAACGGGCAGAATTGGACCATTTCTTCCTTCCTCCAATTTGCAAACGAAAAATTTTTTTGCAATTTTCTCGAAAACGGTAAGTCATATATAAAGGTAAAATGTGTTTAGAACAGGATTTTACATAACTCATCGATACATAAAAATCCTATCGGATCACTCTTCTTCGATACATCAAAATCCTATCGGACCTCTCCTATACACAAATGGATTTTTTTTGTCTGCCATCATATTTTGTCTGTCATCATTTTTTGTCTGCCATCATATAGGTCTCTGGCAATTGTAGCTTTTCTTCTGTTCTTTATTTAGATTTGCATAATCTGTTGATTTTAACATAAAACTATTTTCATTTACCATTTTAAAGATTTTTCTCTAATTGAAAATCACGTGCTGATCATAAAATACTACTATTATTTAATCTCATATGTTTGTAGCAATTTCTCACCTGTTCCAAGTTTGTACATTCACCTGCGCTTTAATTTTGTGGTTAATCTAATCAACTGCTATGAGTATCGAGCAATGTACATGGGAAACGTGTTCTCTTATTATACGAGTGTCCATACATACTATAGCGTATAGCAAATGGATTTTCATCGCTGAAAGTAGTTAAACTTCAATAGTCGTCAGTAACAGGTGCGATGGAAACGACTTGTTTCTAATGACGACCGTCGTTATCCTTCTAAATATACCTCAAACACACACAAAAAAGAATTGATTGAAAATGGAATTTGTTGTCTATGTGAATGTATGCTAGGCTAAACCTTTTCTTTTAGAAATCCTAAGATGTATATGGAATTTCATCCTTTGAGGGGGATTTTGGGAATTCCGTAATTGGACCTAAGGGCACATAAATGAAATGGATCTGACACACTCGAAGCACTTGAAAATTTATTTCAATACCAAGAGAGAAATTTTATAAAATCCTTGAAATCAATCGCCGCACTTTTCGTACCTTGAGTTCTTCTGTATTCTCTTGTAGCTACTATAACAGTGAAATGGTTTAAATAAAATATCTTTTTAGATATTCACCTTCGGGGAATACTAAAATTTACAATGGAATAATTTCTGTACGTTGCGTTGGTCCGAATTTAAATCCTTCAATATTTTCGATACATGCAATAAAAATATTAAATTACACTAAAATTGATTCGGGCGGCGAAAAATCGTATTTTGTAGGAGATTTTTAAGTCATTATAATTTCTGTTTCCAAAGAAAATCTTTTAAAAATCTTTTGTTGAAGGTTGTTAAAAATTCTTGAGTTTTCCTGCAGACAAGAAAAAATACACGTAATCTGTAAACGGTCGTTTGCACCAACAAAATGAAATTAAGCTTTTTATGTACAAATTTTATGTACTTCGTGTTCTGTTCTTTGTGGGTTTGAGTTTGAGTTTGTATAAAGTTTTTGGAGCAAATGATTGAATTATGAAGATTCGTTTACACGACAGTTGCGAATTCTTACCTAATACTATAATCAGACCAAAGCAAAATTACGTAAATTCGACCATTTCCGTGGTTTGATGAAGCAAATCGAGCTAGAAATCTCGAGACAAGTCTTCAAAATTCCGTAAAACTTGGTAATTTCTACAAAATCAACAACGAAATCAAGTAACATTTCACACACATCTGACACGACACGTCCTTACGCTTGAAAAGTGTTGCTATCAGACGGTGTGAAATTTTTTTTCCACACAATCGGATTTTTGTCCCAAAACGTGGTAACGACGCTAGTCTTCACACGAAATTTTGTCACACAATTACACACTGTGTGACGCAGGTTGAGTAGTTATCAGACGGAGTGAAAAGCCTCAAAAGGCGTGATGATGAAAGACGTGTGACAGCAGTAGAAATCGTCTGATTTGCTATGACACACTGATTTGCTATCAGACGGTGTGATAGCTCTCTGACATTTTGTGTACTTTCCTCGGTCATTTTGACAAGCAATTGTGCGCTATTTTCAATTTGTTAAGAAAAATCAAATTAAGGCCCCTATTGTGAGCTTCGTCAATCGATCGTTGAAATGTCAAATCGAAAAATCGGTATTGTGATAATCGATTTTATCGTTCGTGAACGATAAAATCGTTCAGTTCGGAACGATGACATTTGTTCGATCGTTCGGTGAAGTTTATGTCAAGTTAGCGATCGGTGAAGTATTGCAATTACTTTTTTTTTTATCAAAATTAGAGGCTAATAATAAAATGGAAGTATTTGTACACATTAGGAAATTATTAATGAGGAATATCTTGATCAAAACTTCGATCAAAAATCCAATATAAAAATTTGTTGAAAAAATGAAGATAAATAAGACCAAAGTGGTATAAAAATAATTTAAATAAAAAATGAACTTAAAAACTGTTTTATTCACATAGATTTGAAATATTGGTCAATTCAAAGAACTCAACATTCGGTGTTTAATATTTTCGCCTTGACGTTGGTTTGTAAAACCGTCTTCTGGTGTAAATTCGCTCATATGGCCACTGTCATCCACCTCCTCTAAGGGTTTTAAGGGAGCTCAATATTGTATTTTCTGCGTTGAAGTCATTTTTAAACATTAAAATAACTTCAACAATGTGAATTCCCAAACGTCAAACACTAAAAAATTCACAATAGCGATTGCTTGAACGATGAACCTTACGCAATACCAAATTGTTTTTCGATCGTTCCGGCCAACGATGGTCGATCGAATAGATATCGATGGTCGATCGAATAGATATCGATAACCGCAATAGGCCCCTAAATTAGAATGTCAAAAAGGAAATATGAGGAGATGATGGATATGGCGGTTTTGGCAGCCTATATTTTGGAAAGCAGTGACGACGACGACGACGACGACGACGAGTCAATGGCTCGAAAGCGCAGTTGTTGGACAAAGGATTGGGTGTCGCGTCGCGAGAAGGAGGGTTTCTTTGCCAAATTGATGGTGGAATTGCGCTCTGAAGAACTCGAATTGTATCGGAATTTCTTACGGATGTCGGCCGGTCAATTCGATCTTTTGCTAACAATTGGTGAAATCGCAGATATAAACATAACAAAAGCTATAATTGAAAACTCGTATGGTGATATGGCATTATTTGAAGTTTAATTGAACAGCGAATAGTTGTATCAAAATTCCACTTTGTAGTCAAACTTTTCAATAAGATTTTTTAAAAATTTTCCCAATCGGATTTTGATGTATCGGAGTTTTATGTAGAATCATATCCTAAACAACTTTTGTTCTTGCACTTTTTTGATAAGATGCACCGTTTTTAAGATATTCGCTATAACACAGTGCGTGTGAAATGGCACGAAGTCATGCCAGTTTACACATTGGGACATTTTCCCACACTCTTTACACAAACCGAAAAATGCCATCACACATACCACGTTTTACACACCGGTTATCAGACGGAGGCAAAATTCGTTTAACACACGTCAAAAAAATTGTCGTAACACAGGTTATCACAGGGTGTGTAAACAAAAATTCTGTCACAATTTAAGTTATCAGACGGTGTTAACTGGTGTTACAATTTTGTGACGTCAAAATTACGTCAGTCATCACACGTGTTACCCCACGGTTAGACGTGCGACTAGAAGTCGCATGCCGAATCTCATCTCAGGGAAATCGCTCGTGTAAACGCCAGTTGCATGCAAGCGGGGAAAATCGCAACTCAAGTCGTATGTAAAAACCTCATACAATCTGAGCTGCGACTGGAACTGCAAATGATTTGACATTTAAGGTTATGTCTGATTTCACAATGGCAGAAAATAAGTTGAGTAGAAGTGAAATTTTAAAATTAATAAATTTGTGCCGGAAAAGAGAGTGCCTCTGGAAGACTGCCTCGAAATTGTATCGTAGAAACGATCTCAAGAGGCAGGCGTATGAACAAATCGGCGCGGAATTGAAACTCACAAGCGAGGAAGTGAAGAAAAAGTTGAGAAATTTACGAACGACGTATGTTCACGAAAAAAAAGAAAATATATCCGAGTCGGAAGTCTGGAGCATCGACAGAAGATATTTATGAGCCTTCATAGTTTTTGGCAGACTTTTCTGCGATTTCTATCATTTTTATAGCTTACTGCGGCTAATAACTTTGTTTGTTTTCTTGCGTTTGACATTTTTCAACTGAAGTCACATGCAATGTCGCAAGACAGCAGAGCAAATCGCAACACCTGTCAAATTGAAAAACGTAGTAGGAGGGATAATCGCATGCGACTTCTAGTCGCACGTCTAACCGTGGGGTTAAGGTTTTGTGTGCTCGTCTGATGCTAGCTTTAGTATTTGAAATGTTATTCAAAATTAGAGTCCGTCTGAAGGTCAGTTTTTGGCCGAAGCCGAAGGTTTGTATAAAATCTGAGATGTAGGTTTACCGTAAAGGCATAACGATTGCCACCCTTTTAAAATAATAAATAATTTTTGTGGTTAAAAATAATTAAAAAATTTTAAATAATTTCTGTAGTTAAAAATAATTAAAACATTTGAAAGTTTGCAAAACCAATGTACAAACAGTTCTCATTAATAATAAAGGAAAATTTTGTTAAAAAGTTTTTTTTTTTTAATATCTTAAAAATCTTCAAAATCAGTCAACTGAAAACGGAAGACTTGTACTGTAATGGTTTTCCCACAAAGTGCTTTGAAGACAGTTGTTTGGGAAAAAAATCAGAAATTCAATTGTAATTCAACTTGCAAAATCTAACAAAAAAAATCTGATGTGAACAGCACATGACTTTCTTGTACAAAATCTCCGTTTCTGCATAATTTACCTGACGAATAAAATATTAGTTATTTTTCTTTTACAAAAGCTGAAATATCTCGATAACGGTAAAAGATATCGATTTACGGTAAAAGACAAAAATGTAGAAAATTAATATCTTTAATTCTGCCATTAACTGTTGTTTGCAAGCAATTCAAAAAAATATAGTTTTTTAACTTTTAATGATAATACAGTAGAACCTCTTAATTGGGACACTCTAAAATCGGGACACCTCGAAATCGGGACAGGAATTCGCGGTCCCGTCGGTGTCCCGATTAGGGAGGTTTTACTGTATCTCGATAAATGTAAAATATAGTGGATAACGGTAAAAGACATAATTATGGCAGACATTATTCTCTTCAATTTATCTGCTACATTAAACTACTAAAACCCGTTATTTTTCCAGATAATCGAAAAAAACTGATTTAAAAAAAAGCGATATACATATCTCGATAACGGCTTGAGATACGGAGTTCTGGTAAAATACAATGTTGTAGAAAATTTTGTTGTCTCCAACTTTTGCTGTACATAAGACTACTGAAAAACGCGTAGTTTCGAAGTAAATAACAAAAAAATAAAATTGCGATTTCGGATGATCGTTCTCCTAAAAAAGTGTCTTCAAAATTTGGATTTCTTAATAAAAAAAAACGAGATTTTCGGTTACTTAATAAAAATTTAAAATTTTTAAACTTTAAAATGTTATTTTTTCCTCCTGAAAAGAAAAGTATATATTTTTAGGAACCAATCTTTCACTGTAATCACTAATTATAATACTTTCTTATACGGAGTATTCATGAAAACTTTTATCTTCTTAATTTTGCCTAAAAAACATTTCTCGACCACTCCTGAGTCGATTTGAGTATTGTTACAAAAATGTCTTTCTGTCTGTCGGTCTTTGTACAAAATTTCTCAAAAATTACTATTTGACAAGTCTGTTTGGTCCTGGAATGGAACGACTAAAGTCGATATTTCAAAAGCGTAGTCTTTTACTAAAACTCGATATCTCAAAACCGTTGTCGAGATACAGCATGGTTTAAAAAAATTTAGTTTTTTTGCGATTATCTCGAAAATCACGGGTTTTTGGTGGTTCTTTAAAACTAATGTATTTGACCGTTATCCAGATTTTTACTTTCTTCTACGGAGTATAATAAAGTATTGTATTCATGAAAAATTTCGACCTCTTAATTTTGCCTAAAAAACATTTCCCGATCACTCCTGAGTCGATTGGAGTCATATTAAAAAAATGTCGTTCTGTCTGTCAGTCTGTCAGTCTGTCAGTCTGTCAGTCTGTCAGTCTGTCAGTCTGTCAGTCTGTGTACAAGATTTCTCAAAAACTAATAGAGCTAGCGCCATGAAATTTTATAGGTATGTTGGGTCCTGAAATGGGACGATCCTATCAACTTTTGGTGGAAATCCGTTAACCGGAAGTATCCAAAATGGCGGTTTTTCAAAAATCGCAATTTCGTTTTTCTCGATTTACTCCGAAACTACGCGTTTTTTAGTGGCCTTAAGTATGACAAAACTTGGAGAAAATTAAATTTCCCACACTTTTGTCTTTAGCTGTAACTCGATATCTCCACCTGTTATCGAGATAAACCGTTATTTCCAAAAAAAAACAGTTTTTTGCGATTATCTCGAAAATTAACGGGTTTTTGCTGACTGAATGTATGAAGTGAATTAATGAGAATGGCATTCTGCACAATTTTGTTTCTTACCGTTATCCGTTATCTTTTACCGTTATTGAGATATTTAGATTAAAATATAAAAAAATATATTTTTGCAAATTACTTGCAAACTAACGATCTTTCGACAAATTAATTTAAGGAAAAATTGGAGATGTTAAAATTTTCTACCTTTTTGCCATTTACCGTAAATTGATATCTTTTACAGTTCTCAAGTTATCTCAAATTTTGTACGTTTTTGATATTTTTGGATGAACCAACAATTTATTGGGAGGTTGTATTGGGTTGACAATACGACAGGGCTATAACGTAAATTGCACAGGGTCGTAGATTTTGTAGAAGAAAGTTTTGTGTTGACCACAACTGATTTTTTCCATTGGAAAGCGTAACATTAGGCTTGCATGCAAACCAACAGTTTTTCGAAAAAAAAAACAGTTGAGGAGGTATTAAAGATATGAAAATTCTTTGCATTTTTGCCTTTTACAGTAAAGCGATATATTTTACCGTTATCCAGATATTTCCAATTTTGTAAAAAAATTGATATTTTTATGTAAACTAATATTTTATTTGTCGGGTTATTTACTCTATAAAAATACGCCGGAAAAAAGAATTTGTGTACGAAAGTCATGTGCTGTTCACATCAGATATTTTATATTTGAGCCAGCATAGTTCTGAAAGTAATCAAAGAAAATATTAAGCAATCAAAGCGAAAGTAAATAATTCTCCAGCTTATTTTTATCGACCTTGAAAAATTATAACTAAAGTATTTACATGATTCTGTAAGTTTAGAAGGACTCAAGGAAAACGGCCACAAAATCCGTACTTTACCTTTTTCAAATGAATTATTTACAAATCTCAGATTATGTCTTTGGGTATATTTCCCTCAGATGATGGCTTCCATTTTCGAAAGGTATATGAATATCATACAGATCTTAATATCCACACATTGAAATATCTGCAAAATCCTGTAATCTTTTTCGGAAATAAGCATGTGACATGTCTCCGAAAATGTCGCATTATAAAGAGTTTGCTGGCTGCGGATGATGTCTGAAATCTAATTGAACATAAATACAAAACTCCTGTGAATTTTATCTACCTGTGAAGCTTCACTTTTATCATGAATTCCTCAAATTTATCCTTGAAGCAGATGATAACGTTATATAAAATGCGAAATTTTATTTTACTACGCACTGACGAAGAAATTCCTTTTCAGGAGAAATTCCGTCGTCGTCTTAGGTGTCGTGCCGGCTGCCGGTATTGTTGAAAGAATATCTGGCCTTCTCAGAATTTTATTTTCTTGTTAGAATCTGAGAAAAAAAATTAAAAAAACGAGTAACTTTATGGCGGAAATTCACAGAGACACCTATACTGACACTAAGAGGTAAAAAAGGTGTAAAAATGAAATTGTGAAAATCCTTTTTCCGCGTCTGATCTCTGATGAAAATCGCTAGGATTTTCTTTCAATTTTATACTTTGAAGAATAAACGTCACCATCGTCTCATAGGCTAAAATGTATCCACATTCGAATTCTGCTGTAAGTAGAATACGCCAACAGCAGTTCCCCCAACTTTCAGAGCACCGCATAATTTCACCCGCGTGGATGTGTTTGGGGGTCAATTTCACTTGTTTATTGCCATCAACTCTTTTGCCCCCGCGCACTACCCGAAATTCCCGTCTTTATTTGCAGTGACAATAAAATTTGACACTGAGGCCGTATATTCTAACCCACGTCATGCTGTGCAAAATATGCTCAATGTTGAACATTATGTTGTCGCCTAGAGTCGCGATGGAATTTCATTCAATTAATGGGTTTTATGAGACAAATTTACCCCCTCTTTTGCTCGATATGGCAACACATTTTTTTTACAAATCACTTTAATGAAATTAGAGGAGAAGATCATGTCGACAAGCGCGCGGGAGAAGTGATTGCCATTTACTCGAATTCCGGACCCAATAAAAAAAAAACTCTTGGCAATTGAAAAAAAAACAGGTTCAAGGTTGCAATGTAACGTCGCTGTGACGTAGCGGCCATTTCATGGTTCTATTTTTGACCATCTCAGCCTATTTGTTAGGTGATTTGGACCACATAGTAACGCGGCTAAAATGTGCAATGAGTGTTGTTAGATGGGATCGATTCACAGTGGAATAAAATTGAATTTTTTTTTAATTTTTCTTTTTTTTTTACTCAATTAAATAAATTTTAAAACAGTTTCCCAGGCCACCTATTATTTTTTCCAAAAGTGCATCCAATACTTTACCACACAGCTTATACTAAAGTAAAGTGCTGTGAGGCAACATATCGTCGGCTAAAAGTGAAATTGTGCTAAGTCCATTATACCAAATTTGACAGAAGAGCAATGAAAAACCTTGTTTAATCGTTTTAATTTTCATTTAAAGCAAACAGAGTCTCATTTAAAGAAAACTAAGCCCAATTTAAATCTCATTTAAAGAAAGTGAAAGAGAATTAAAACGATTTAACAAGGTTTTCGTTTCTCTTCTGGAAAATTATACCAACTGGACTCAGCACAATTTCACTTTTAGCCGACGATATGTTTCACCCGGCCTGAGGAGTCCATTTTAATGTGAGATCACATCCATCTTACATGACAGTCAACGTGTTAAATAAAATAGCATTACAAAAATATGAATCAAAAAATTATTTTCCCCTCTTTAATTTATTCTTTCGTTTCCCTAAACACCAGTGTGCGTCGTTTATTTACAAAATCCACGTTCTTAACAACCTATTTCGAAGCTCCAAAGATGTGTTAGTTAATGAATTGCCACCGAATAAAATGAAAACAAAGTGAAGTGATGAAAATGGAAATGAAGAAAATTTCACCGAATTTCATTCAGGTGTTGTGCGCGTGACATAAGAGAACTTCCTTTTCATTTCACAATTTGCGTGGAAGTGACGGTGAATTCGGGGCGAGAGAGTTGGTTAAAAAGCATTACCTAAACGACCTTCACCTACAAATTAAATTTCACACTGGTAGCCTCTGCAATTACGCTTTCGGTTGATGTTGTTTTTTTTACATCGTTCGTTTTTATTGCATACGGTAAGTGTATACGCCTTAATCTTACCGAGTTACCTTCACCATTTTCACCTGTCTCTCTGCCATCATCGTCGAGATCAGCCACAAAGGTTGGAAAATTTATCGGAGCACTTTGTGTTTGGCAGAAAGGTCGACGTTTAGCTTAGGTGGTTCGCTTCAATTAATTTGGACTGTCTGTGACATACCTTAGACGCAGGTACTAAGGACTTTTCTAGGATCATCTCTGGTAAATTAGGCTCTGCGTTTGACGTTCGGCTGGGGGTAAAGAAAATCAATCTGCCGTAGTTTTAATTAATTTATGGGTAAAAGGTACCTTGAACTCAAGATTTCGTATAGAGAGAGTCGGAAAGCGGAGATGCTTTCATAGTAAAGCCACGAATTTAGTTAATCTCTACGGCTATCCCACTACAAGTCAATGGTCACGTAGATTCAATTGAAATTTAATTGATATTGGAAGTTATATGCGTTTCACCTGGCTCGGCCGAGTTGTCAAGTGACCCAATTTCCAAACAAGGGTCACTTTACGAGGTTCATTAGTCGCTTATTGGTGGTTGCTGATTTAATGAGGGTGGAAATGTTAAAATTTCAGCGGCTAATTAATTTAGAAATGTATGAAAGTTTTCCCTGGAGCTCATTATTGGGGTATTCACTGGGAAATTGACATTTAATAACATTAATTTTGAATTTAAACACTCATTGGAAGTTATGACTTATTGGAATTACAGAAAATGACTGAATATTAAAATAAAAAAAGATGCGATTTAACAAAACTTTTGTATTTTTATGCGATTTCCCAAAAAAGAAGAGAGACGTTCATCAAGTTAGCACTACAACTTCTTCTGAATTTAGAAATGCTTCTAATTAACCCTTTCGAGCACCCCACTTTTTAGAGTCACACATCGTGATGTTCGAAGAATCACAAAAAAGTAAAAAAAAATTTCCTGGAATAATTTCTCTCTCTGTACATTTGTATCAACGCTACGACAATATTTCGCAGTTATGAAGGTTAGTGTCCCTTCAGAAGATTGAACCATATTGCGTTGAATTGCCTAAGATGGCGTGGATGTTTTTACTCATGTTTGCAGCAGGAGTTTCGCACCGCTCTGACCCCCTCTCCATCTAACTTGTAAACCAATCAATTGATTTTTATGGGGTATCCTGCATTGGACAGAGGACTCTTTAGTTACAAAGTTGTCCTCCATATATTTACAATCCTGCACACTTTGTTGTTCTAAACGTCATTTGCTTTTCATTTGATTTTGACAATAGGACGGTAAGCCACATATAACATCCTTTTGTTATCAATTATCATACAAATTAGGAAGGTGAATGTTAGCAACACAGCATAAAGACTATGTTTCTTTCTTTTAGTGACGAAATATAGATTTTATGACGTCTTCATAAGATTTCATTTCGAATCAACCATGAAATTTTATTGGCATGTCAGCCGATAAAAGTTAAATTCGATTCAACTTTTTACGGTGGCAAAGTTGGTCGGATTGATTGTATACAGAATGAGAGGGTGCTATAAGTTTAAAATCTGAAATGTCGCCGTAAATATTGAGGGTATTCACAATCCTCTTCGGTATTCGGTATTTTCGGTAATATTAAAAGACTGAAAATATTCTGCTGTGAACATCCCACAGCACAGATTTGAGAACAGCGCTTTTATTTGATACGTGACCAAATCATGAACTGCGAATTTGATTGTAAAATATGTCACATACCTTTAAATCCATGTTTGATGTATTCTTTTGAATTTCTATTGTGGCAACGGCTATCAAAACTGAAAAAAATTGCAGTCCGATGAGATAACCAGCGAAAAAATTTGACAACTAAAAACATTACTAGCGCCACCCGCGGTTGATTCTTGATACCGAATAACCGGGCCGGAAAACACGACTGGAGGCATGTATACAATTACCGAATCCGGTAATTCATTTTTACATGAACCAAGTTACCGTCTCGGTAAAAATCTGTTAAATTTGACTAAATTACCGAGCGGTAAATTTACCCGCATTTTAAAAGAGGACTGTGAATTCCCTCATTCTGTCGGGTCAATTGTAATTGCACTTTACGATTGCGATTACGATTGAGCTTCCTCGATCAATGAGATCAAAGCTTTCAACGATAGGAAAATGCTTCAATTGTAATCGTGATCGAAATCGTTAGTCTGAATTAGTGGCGGCTCCTGTATATTTGAAATGAGGAGGCAAAGTTAAAGTATGCCAAAAAATTACGGAATTATGTAGGAAGACATATTCTTCTGGAGGAGAAAAGGGAAACAGGGATTGGTGTTCGTATTCTATATGTTGCTATGCTTGTATGAAAGTATTTGTACGAATCGGACGCTAGCCTCTATGAAGAGAATTTGTAGTTTATGTTTTAGAGCAGGGCCAGGAAAGCTTTCAAAGTTCTCGGGCATCCACTACCACTGACAAGCGGTTTACTTGTTTATATGCCTTGCTCTCCGAGCCAAGTGAAACATGCTTGTTGAAAGCTCTTTTCGTTATGCTTGGTTTTGACACACTGTTAATTGTTTTACTTTACGTTAAAAAAAGTTTTGATAATGAAAAACTTTTATATGAAATTTCCGAATTACAATCGGAAAATAAAAATAATTTCATAAAACCAGAAACATTAATTTGATCAATTGATATTTTATGAAACGACTGAAAATGCCTATATAAATTGTATTTTTTTATTGTTTTAATTTCCTGAAATCATAGTAAACATTGCATTGTGTTATCACACCGAATAAGAAAACAATCATGTCCAAAATTCGTGTCGTCTTTTGAGACAGAACGCTTCATGATTTTCAGCAGTGTTAAATTTTTCATGATTTTCAGCAGTATGAAATACACCACTGCTTCAGTCAATGTCCTAATGACAACTGGAGCATAGTTAAACTATAGTTAGGAATCGTAGGGCTTTTTCCGTGTACCTACGTTGGAGTAAAGATAACCGATATACTCTGGACGCGGTTTTTCTTTCTTTCCTATGCGTAAATTACCAACAAAACACAACACATGTAAAACCTAGCCATGTTTTCATACACCACCAACACATGCAATCTCCCGCTGTCGGAAAATTGCATGTGTTGGTGGTGTATGAAAATATGGCTAGGTTTTACATGTGTTGTGTTTTGTTGGTAATTTACGCATAGGAAAGAAAGAAAAACCGCGTCCAGAGTATATCGGTTATCTTTACTCCAACGTAGGTACACGGAAAAAGCCCTACGATTCCTATCTAGGTAATCTATGACTGGAGCTAATAAAAATCTCTCGCATAAATGGCCTTACTTAGAGCTCAGCAAAGCTCCATGGTATGTAAAATGCACAAGTGGAAGCAGAACGGGTTATATGCAAGGTGAAACAGATTATTTCTTTCATATGCGTATGTATGCAGTTTTCGTACAAGCCAGAATGAAACGGGTAGCATGAAGAATCGACGGATAGCAGGGCAATTTGAGCTGCGAAAATGCCCTTGGTGCCAGTGATGCTATTTCGAGGGGAATTCCCCTTTTTGCGGGGAATTTGACTATAAAAATTGTTAATAGGGGAAAAGGGGAAAACGCTTCAAAACGAGGGGAAAATCTTCGCCTTTCAACTAAATCCATAATACTTTTAAAAAATTACGGAAAAGTAGAAGTACAAATAATTAAAAACAATTACAATCCAATTCCAAGCTTAGGCAAAGGTAAAGAGTGAAGGAAATGCCCTTATTTATGCATATGCCACTTTATATGTAATGATCTTATTGCAATTGTAAAGTACACACCAATTTTTTAAACGAAAGCACTTTAAAAGGGCTTTGGAATGTACGTTTAACCGATTTTTCAGTGTACTTTTGGACCGCTTTGAAAAAAGCACCGTTCCACCAAAATCGCATGCTCCAGTCGCATATTTATGGGAAAAAACGGCATAGTGGTCAAATATCGGAGTCATTCCTATAAAAAAGTTGTAACAGCTCCCAAATTTTTTAGGACACATTCCAACAAAAAAGTGGTCGTATTCTTTTTTTTTTGTGTAACCATTCCCAAAATTATGGCAAAGACTCCAACGTGTTACATGCGAGAGATTATTGTATATGTTAGACTGGCTATGACAAAAAATAGGGCGACATTCCCTTTAGTACAGGACTCAAACCTAACATGAAAGGAATTAAATCTATTCCGGTGCTACTTTTGTTGGAATGTGTCCATTTTTCTCTCAGCCCTATTCACATAGTAATGATTCCACGAAAACTAGGACTAGTTCCAATATTTATGGAAGCCTTTGCTACAAAGTGGTGCAATGACTCCTATAATCGCTTTCCCATATTTTATAGGAACGATTACTATGCAGTACCTTGATTTATACATTTGTGGGTTGCTTTGATTATTATCCAATTGTGAATCCCGGCTTCTTTTCATATCTTATTTGACGTTTGGTTGGAGACCCGTGACGTTGTTATCGAGAATACAATTAACGAGTATTTTGTTAAACCTTTACAAAATATAAAATTATTTCCTAATTTGTGCTTTTTTCTCTTAAAAGACTTTAACATGAGTCCAGTTGACAATAATTTTTGGTTTTAATAAAAGAATTCTTTATTTAAAATTCGTTATTTTTATAGGGGAAAAACGAGGGGAATTTCGTCATTGAAAAAGGGGAAAAAGGGGAATTTAGTCATTTGGAAAGGGGAATTTCACTAAAGGTACATAGCATCACTGCTTGGTGCACATGGCCGAAGCCCGATGTTTTAGAGAATTCGACATTATAGAATAGGATTTTCTTTTAAATTATTATTTTCTGAACATACAAATTTTTATACAGTCCATTATGGTATAAAAAATTAAAGGCATACGTTAGAAAAACATTTTTATAAAATGTTATGAGGAGGCAATGCCTGTGTTGCCTCCCCTATAAAGCCGCCACTGGTCTGAATTGGGCTTAAGGACGGTGATTTTGTATAAAAAAATTCACGTGCTGTTGATTAATTTTTTTTTGAATTTTTTCAAAAAATTAAAAAAAGTAAACGGTAAATATTTTTTCAAAAAAAAAAAAACTACAAAAACTTTTTATTGGCAGATTTATGCTTGGTTAATTTGAAAAAGTCTGCGGAATATTTGAAATGTTTACATTTCTGAAATATTTTCAATTTACTTTTTCCACATTCAAGGAATGTTTGTTATTAAATCACTCCGTTGTGTTCATTGAATCATAATGTTAACATGTCTACGTTGCTAATGATATTTCCACATTATCTCCAAGGGTACAAATGTAAACAGAAAATTAACGCAAACAATGCACCCCCACGAAACCATCACAAACCGGAGCTAATTTGTTATCGGAAATCATATGTTTCCGCTACCCTCTCATGAATGTCTCTGTTTCTATCTCTCTTTGGCGCGTATAGATTGATCTGTACAAAAAATTAGTCCATTCAAGTTTCTATTTTTGGGCACCAAGAACCCAATAATGAAATAATTGCATGTATTATGAGTCCTGTTTCATTCGCAAGTGAATTGTAATAAATGTTTCATATGTGTATAAAATGGCAGAAGTAAAATTAGATCATAAGCACACGCAGAAATGTGGAAGGAATTCGAAAAACTGGAAATCATGGAAAGAAAATAATATTAAAAACTTGTAATAAATGAATAAAAGTTTAGTAAAAACTTGAAATTATAGTACAATAATATTCGCCAGACATGCGGACATGCTCCTGCTTTTACGTCATTCGCGTGTTGAATAGAATATACAACAAAA
The DNA here is from genome assembly GCA_964034945.1 of Chrysopilus asiliformis. Taxonomy (NCBI): domain Eukaryota; kingdom Metazoa; phylum Arthropoda; class Insecta; order Diptera; family Rhagionidae; genus Chrysopilus; species Chrysopilus asiliformis. The sequence continues at coordinate 88,178,135 of OZ035960.1, read as the reverse complement.
AAATGTCCACTAAGTACCCTTTCCTCGCCACCTCTGCCGAACGGAAACCAAATAAAATACAACCTACTACGCTTCGACAACCCCCATGGTTTTTCAAGGGGCGGGTTGTGACTCCATCCCAAGGGGTAGCTAAATAGAAAATTCGCAGTGGGCCAGCCGCCCTCTGTTCTTGCTGGAATACACTGTCACAATGTTGTTTGTGTCTCCTTAGGCTGAGAGTGGGCGTAACTTAGGGGAGGCTGCCATTAGAATATTGGATATGGTATGGGGTGTTCCTAAGAGGGAGGATGGTTGCTTGACGATGGTGGATGAAAATATTCGTTGTCGGTTATCGATTTTCTGTGAAAACCGCCCGAAGTGACGATGGTATAACAATCGTATATTGTTACAATTGCGAAGGAGTTATATAAAATGCAGGTAACGTTGATTCCTTCCTGTTTTAGAATTGTAATGGTTTCGTACAAGTGTTATGAATGGAAATACAGATTTAGAGAAGTCGGCGTTGTTTTTAACACTTAAGTGTTACTCAGAGTCAAGTGGTTTTGTTCAAAGGAAACTTGAACGCCGAGGCGGTAATCTATAACCTTGGATGTTTCCAATTGAATTTATTAATAGCAAACCAAAACGAAAATAGGTCATAGGGAAATTCACTCCATTTTTGGGGTAGTTGTGAAATTTAGGTCAATATTGACGGGTTATCTTTGAAAATATACTGCACTGGGGAAATAAAATTTTGTTTTTTTTTTTACAGGAGTTGTAAATAAGTCGGTAATGGATAAAAGGGAATCAATGATGTGTCAGTAGGGATCGCAATTCAAAACGACATTAAAATGTTGGCAAAAATATTAGAATATCTCGAAACCTAAGGTTTTTTGGTCAATATGTTGGGAATAATATTTTCTTCTCTCGAAACGCATTTTTTCTATTCATTTGTACCGGATTTCTCCTGGCGAACGATTGAATATTTTGAAATTTTAATTCAAGGAGTCCAGCGTAGTCCAAGTGGTAAAGCACTTGGCCCGTGTTTCGCAGGTCGGTGATTCAATTCCCGACTGTCACGCTGTGATTCAATCCACTCAACTTGCTTTGCGAAATGAGTAGTGATAGTTGCCGCTTGGTTTAAAAGACATAATCGATCTAGATTGCTATCACGGTCTCTGGTGTTGACGTAAAAACCTTACAAATGTTGTAATTCATCCATAGTTCGCAATCCATGTAACAACTGTAGGTGCGAAGCAAGGAAGAAATTGTTATGAAACCTCAATTGAGGAGGTGAGGAGTCCCAAGTTCTTCGAGAGCTGTAGCGCCGAGGATGAAACAAAAAAAGAGAAAATTGTAAAAGAAGCGTCAGACAAGTTTCGGCCCCATCAGAACAACTGTCACATTTCTGTTGTTGGCCTGACGACCAGACAGAACCGGACGGGGTAAAGAGTTCAATTTGTTCTATATATGGAAATCGCCTTTTACTAATGTAATCACGAATTCTGTTATAAAGCAAATTATTTTGATCTTTGTAGGAAGCTTTATTGAATAATAATAAAATATTATTCAAAAATATTGACCAATAAACCCCAAGTTTCGAGATACAGTAGAATCCCGATAATTCATACCCCGATAATTCGTATATCCCGCTAATTCGTATGAATTTGCTGGTCCCTTGAAAAAATCCCGAAAATCCCGATACCCCGCTAATTCGAATATCCCGATACTTCGTATTTTTACGTCGGTCCCTTGAAATGCGAATTATCGGGATTCTACTGTATTTAAATATCAAATTTGGTGGTCACACCAACTATAAATGAGAAAAATATTAATTTCCGTTCTTGCAAAATTTAACTCTGCACCAGTGCTAATATAAATAATTTACACGCGGGAAGGGTGAAAGGAAACTCAAACAAACATTTTACTACAACTTCCACATATCGATTATTTTTGATCCATTGATTATTCGGATCAAAACGTAATTGAATCATTGATTCGTTTAAATTTAATATTCCGATGATTCTTGGAATAAACTTTGATCAAAGATGTTCAGTTTTTTTCCACATCAACAATTTATACATTCAAAAATTCAAATGAAAAACATCTTTTGATATTCGTCGCACAAATTTGAATAATAAAATTATAGTTAAAGACAAAATCAAATTGAACACAAACTTTATTGAACAGTAAGAGAAGGAAATGCAAATACTTTTGTATCTCAACAGTTGGCATTTGAAAGATTATTCAAGAATTTCTTAAAACGACCAAAAAAAAGTTTAAACATAAGAAAAACTACAATTACCAGGGGCCAATCGTCAAGAACTCTATATGATGACAGATTTAAAAAAAATCATTTGTATAGGAGAGAGGGAAAGAAGTGGTCCAACTGGATTTTGATGTATGGAATGGTTATTTTGTGGCTAGACTAAGTTCTTGAACGCGCCAAATTGGACCATACAAAAGAAACAGTTTTTTGCAATTTTCTCGAAAACGGTGAATCATATTGAAAAATTTGTTAAGGTAAAATGTGCTTAGAATATGGAGGGTATTCACAATCCTCTTTTAATTTTCGGTATTCGGTATTTTCGGTAATATTATAAGAACATCCCACAGCACAGATTTGAGAACAGCGCTTTTATTGGATACGTGACCAAATCATGAACTGCGAATTTGATTGTCACATACCTTTAAATCCATGTTTAATGTATTCTTTTGAATTTCTATTGTGGCAACGGCTATCAAAATTGAAAAAATTTGCATCAGTCCGATGAGATTAACCAAAAACCAGCGAGAAAGTTTGACAACTAAAAGCATTACTAGCGCCACCCGCGGTTGATTCTTGATACCGAATAACCGGGCCGGGAAACACGACTCAAGGCATGTCTACAATTACCGAATCCGGTAATTCATTTTTACATGAACCAAATTACCGTCTCGGGAAAAATCTGTTAAATTTGACTGAATTACCGAGCGGTAAAATTACTCGCAATTTAAAAGAGGATTGTGAATATCCTGATGATTTTACATAACTGATGCATACATCAAAATCCAATCGGACTAATCCTTCCCTCTTTTCCCATACAAATGGAATACTTTTTTTTCTTGTTTTCAAAAAAATTGTGCATCGTATGGAAAAATTTATAAAAATTAAATGTGTTTAGAATATGATTCTACATAACTTATCTATACATCAAAATCCAGTTGGACCACTCCATCCCCCCTCCCCCATACAAATTTAATTTTTTTTTGTATTTTCTCGAAAACGGTGAATCATATTGAAAAATTTGTTAAGGTAAAATCTGTTTAGAAAATGATTTTACATAACCGTTCCATACATCAAAATCCAATCAGACCACTCCTTTCTCCATCTCCTATACTCAAGGTAATAAAATAAGTATTTCCGGTGACATTTCGATCGTTTAATTTTTACTGATACATTCAGTAGCTGTTTTTAAATGATCCGATTAAGAAACCTATATAAATTGTTGAAAAAACCAATGTGGATTTGTTGTGGGTTTGCATTTGTTTTAGGTCATGTTAAAACGAATCGGCGCATACTAACAGTCCGTATAATGTGGCAATTATTTTAAAATCCCATGCAATTACTAGCTAATTACCAGCCAGAATAGTAAGCTTCTATTCCTCGCCGCTAGATTTTCTCATAGTCTTTTTTCGGATAATATCATGGCCTTTACAGGAAACTGCAAAGTCTGTCAGCAGCAGAGACTCCAAATGTCCGGCACCTTTAGAAGATATTGAAAATGATGAGAAAAGGGAAAATAGGTAATGAAATTTTGTGGTTATTGTGAACAGATGTTTTAGCTCATAAGAAATATATCAAGAACACTTTTGTATTTAATTGAATATTAAATAACAGGAAAAGGAAAATTTGGGTGAACCCATTTTTGTGTAGAAGAGTGGATTTTGACCTTGAAAGCCAATTGCTAGCGGATCTCCTGTACGATGACAAGCAACAAATGAATTTGACAAGACTCCCGTACGAAAAATTTTGCGAGATACACGATTTACCTCAAATTCTTCACTCTCCGCCATCTTGAAAGTCACAAATGTCAAATTACTGACATGTCTGTACTGACTACAAAAAAGTCCCTTCAGTACAGACTTGTCAGTGCCAGTAAGCATTTACACGAGACTGTGTCAGCTCTACAGTCGCGTGTAAAGGCCGTGTAAGCCTAATGTGGTGGAAATAGTATCCAATGTCCACGTACATGAAAGCGAAAAGCTGAGAGACGCATCGATGGAAGTTTTTTTTCCCAATAACTTAGAAAGCAAATCAGTTCATAATCCCGATAAAACTGGGGTTACGAATTTGTATGAGAATTGATTTCGATCTATGAAAGTATCGTTAAAAAACAGCTAGTAAATATTTAGAAACTTGTAACAAAAAGCGTTATTCTCTCATATCTGCAAAATCAGTCGTTATGAAAAACCGGGAAAAAATATACTCAAGGTCAGAATTTTATTTCATGCCCCTTGCCGTTTAAAAAAAAAAACTTTCTTAGTCTCCGGAAATAATTTGGCATTCAAAAAACCCTTGCCAACCTAAAAAATTTACAGAAGCTCCAAAGAATGAAATCATGACAAATGATATTGCAGCAAAATTCTTTGGCGCTTGACATTTATTAAAAATGTCTTTGTCATCGCGACACGTTATAATGCTGGAATCGCTCCGATATTCAATTATAATGTAATTGCACTCATAAAATTAACGAAGTGGATCATAAAGAAAACATAAAGTTGACTGCCCCACAAAATATGGGCTTGGCCCATATTTTTTTTTAGTTTAGTTTAGTCAAAATAATGGCACTCGCCCGCTTTTTGTCATTGTCACTAAAGATACTTAATAATATCATAATAACATACGAATAGATACAAAAAAACGTATCTCTCATTGAATAAAAAAATTCCCTCGTATCGGATTCTTCAAACAAGCTTTTTTTTACTTTCTGATACGAAGTATAATAAAGTATTGTATTCATTAAAAATTTCGGGCCTGAAAATTATTTTCCGAGCACTCTGTCAGTCTGTGGTCAGTCTGTTGACAGTCTGTTGTCAGTCTGTTGTCAGTCTATCAGTTTGTCAGTCTGTCAATCTGTTAGTCTGTCAGTCGTCAGTCCGTATACAAAATTTCTGAAAAACTAAATGTTTGGTCCAATCAACTATTGGTGGAAATCGGTCAAATGGAAGTAGCCAAAATGGCGGCTTTTTAAAAATAGCAATTTTTTTTTGGCTGTTTACTCCGAAACTACACGTTTTTTAGTTGTGTTATTTATGAAAAAAGTTGGAGACTATAAAATTTCCTACATTTTTGTCGTTTACGAGAACTGCTTATCTCAAGTTATCGAGATATACCGTTATTTAAAAAAATCATTTTTTGGAATTATCTCGAAAAATACCGATTTTTTGTTGTATGTATGGCATAAATTAATGATAATAACATTCTCCACAACTTTGTCTGTTGCTATTATCCGTTATATTTTACCGTTATTGAGATATTTTCATTAAAATGTAAAAAATAGATTTTTGCGAATTGCTTGCGAACTAACGGGTCCTCGTAAAAATAGTTGAAGGAAGAACTATAGATATTAAAACTCCAAATTTTTGGCCGTTTACCGTAAATCGATATCTTTTACTGTTATCGAGATATTTCAGATTTTGTGAAAAAAAATCTTGTTTTCATATCAACTAATATTTTATTCATCGGGTTATAGTGTAAATTATGCAGAAACATAGATTTTGTATAAGAAAGTCATGTACTGTTCACATCAGATATTTTAATTTCATTTCGTTTACAAAGGCTTGCCTCATGATTAAGTGATCAGAAATTAATTGAAATAGTTCAGGAGTTCAAACACGACAGACCAAATTGACTTTCAACAATTGCTAAACATGAATAGCAATGGAATACTTGGAAATATCTGCAGTCTTTACCCCGTTTGACAACCTCTAATTTGATAGACGAGAGTAAACAATTTCGCGGTTAAGCTTTGAAAAATGTTTCGATACCGTAGTGTTTGTTTCCTAAACTGCAACGAGTTTGACGCGGTTTCTTGGCATTTAATCAGGTTTCGCTACAATTTAAATAAATCTCATATCGGGGTGAGGGGAAATTGAATTTCGAAGACTTTTCGACTGCTAAGGATCAAAGGAATTTATGAAATGCTAAACAATTTGATGACATAATTTCTTTGTTGCATTACTTTTTAGAGTAAATTGCAAAAAAAAAATCTATTTTTTAACGAATCACAAAAAAATCCACTGATGTCATTAGATTGCTATGAATGACCTTAGTTTGGCTAAGATATCCTTATCTACCTTGACTTTCTGATAAGGTAAATTTAACTTGATGGAAATTGGGCCACGGGCTATTTGCACTTGTGGTATTTTTTATTACGTCATCTCTCAGTAAACGTGAGTGGCTAGAATTACTATTGGTTCGCTGTCATTGCACATTCATTTTTTTAAAGAAATTGATTGGCTTTCTTATCAATTTTCTTTCTCTGGAGATAAAAATATTCATATTGTTTATTTTTTACTTGAAGGAAAGATTTTTTTGTTTTTATTTAATATATATTTTTATTTATAATATCGTCGGCTAAAAGTGAAATTGTGCTAAGTCCATTTGGTATAATTTTCCAGAAGAGCAGTGAAAACCTTGTTAAATCGTTTTAATTCTCTTTTAATAACACTGAGTTTTCTTTAAATGAGAAAAACTGGGCACAGTTTTCTTTAAATGAGGCTCTGTTTTCCTTAAATGAAAATTAAAATGATTTAACAAGGTTTTTTTATTGCTCTTCTGTCAAATTTGGTATAATGGACTTAGCACAATTTCACTTTTAGCCGACGATATATCATATAGCAGTATCTATATTAGATTTAGTATGCCGTTTTTGTGTGTTAAGGATTTTGATTTCCGGATGTCCGTCCAACACCATAACAATCGAAAGGATAAATCATTAAAATTATTGGGTGTACAAATAAGTTTCCGCCGTTGGACAAAAGTTGGTGCGCCAAGTTATGGTTAAAATTGTCAGATGTAAAACGTCATTATCGTAAGGTTTGACATCTGTCGACAACATAACCTTGAAAAATTAGTGAATTTTTATGAGTATAATTTATTCTTTTGTGTTCGAAAATGTCGAGTTTTGATCCGAATAAGCTTCCGTTCTTACGAAGAAGCCAAAAATTGGGCGCATCCAACTACCAGAGCGGCTCTGGAGCGAAGCTCAGCTGTCAAAAAAATGCTCAGCTGAGCAGCATTTTGTGTCCTGAATGCACCGCTCATTTATATATGAGCTGTCATTGAAAGAAATTATTGTTCAAGATGGACCGCGATGTAATTATCTCCGTAATGTTAGAAATTTGTGCTTCTGATACGATAAATCTGGAAGCTATTTCACTTTTGGTTGAAGAGTGTAATACTTCAGTTGAAGTCGCCCCAATCCGGAATGCGGCACCCGAAAGAAACCGGGATTATTTTGAGATTACTATGCCGAAGTACACTTCCGAACTCTTTCGCCAACATTTTCCGCAACGCCGACTATTTCCATTCCCGTTTGCTCAGCAAGAACTTCCATGAGGCTTCCCGTATTATAAATAACATAAATAACTATAAATATTATAAATAACACCATTTATTTCCGTTGTCATTTTTACACATGAATTGAGGTTATGTAATTCTTCATTTGACATTTGCACAGTTACTGAGCGGAGTTCTTTTACGCTCAGAAAAAATGTGAGCTGCTCAGTTGAGCCGCTCTGTAGCGATTGCGTTCAGTAACTGAGCACCTTTTTCGCTCTAGAGCGATGCTGAGCCGCTCTGGTAGTTGGATGCGCCCATTGTGTCGATTCGTGGATAGCCTCAAAAGATGAATCATTCTTCCGACGCGGTATCCGTATGCTGCCAGAAAGATGGGCAAAAGCAGTTGCAAGCGAGGACAATACTTCGAATAGAACATAATGTATCATTCTTTCACAAAAAAAATCGCAATTTTTGATAAAAAACGGCGAAAACCTATTTGTACACTCAATAAAATTTCTTAATTTCAATTTAAAACTTATCTCCTTTTATACTATGTTCACACCGACGCAAAATCACGTAATTTTGCGAAATGATTTAGATCTTAAACCAAAGTGTTCACACACAGGTTATAGTAATTTTGTTTCACATTTCAACTATGTTAGTTCAAAAATGGATCGAGGAATTTCGTGTAGGATTACTACGAATTTTAGTAATATGATGAATAATATATGTAATTCAAAACATCGATGAAATATGTGCAAACTGAATTAGACACTTTAGAAGAAAATGGAAATTATCTGTACTGAAAATAAACAATTATTTTCCATTTCATATTTAACTGCATCATAAACATGTCCATTTATTTATTTTTTCAGACCACAGGTTTACTGATATATCCTCTTCGCGTGCGGAACACGGCTTCTTTTTCTTATATTTCCGTTTTTCCAATGCAGCACAAATGTCAAAACTGATGTGCTGAAGAGTGCTGAATAAGTGATGCAGGGTTGTATCCATTGTTTTTGCTTGATTTCGTTCCTAATTTTGTGGAAATTACATACTTTTAGTGATTTTGAAAACAGGTTAATGTACTCGAAAACTCGTGATTTCAAGCAAGATATCGTTCAAAATTACGAAAATATTCAAAATTACGAATACGAACACGAACTTTTTACCAGGGATGGGAAACGTTATCGCATCGAAACGAAATAACAATTTTCCGATATTTCCCTCAAAATTGCGTTATAACGTTTTAGAAATTTAATTCCGTTACAATAACGAAAAACGTAACGAAAACAAAAAAAAAAAATGATTTCGTTTTCTTGTATTTATTTATTTTTGCTTTATTTAAATTTTTTATTTATTTTTTTGTGAAATTTTTTTCTTCAGAATTAGAGTGAATTTGGCGAAATCAAAGTCCAACCCACACGGGTCTTGATTAACAATTTTTATCCCAAGAAATATCTCACCGCAATGAGATTTTTTTGACAGCTGGGCCGAAAATCTCTAGAAATTTTATTTCTCAAGATGGCGATGAAAAGAAAACACCTAGTCGCCGCTTTTGCAATTAATGCAATACGTGAAATTGAAAAGGCTGAAACAGAAGAACAGACGAAAAGAAAAACCTCTTAGGCCCGTTTGCGCGTATTATACTTAAAAAATTAAGTTGTGGTTAGCCTACTTAAACCGTAGAAATTCTTCGACTTAAATTTTTTAAGTTGTACATAAGTTGCTAAGTTTTGTTGGTGCAATCGGCACTTAATGTTATATATTCTCTCCCAAAGCTTTTTGTATCGTATTGTTTGTAAAAATTAGTTATTTTCGCAACTACTTGTCGGGAGAATTTAGATTCCGCCATCTTGAATTGGAAAATTCCAAGAAATTTTGCAATTGCAAGATTTCATGAAATTTATCTCTGGGATTTTTTATCGCCGTCAACTCGAGCTCTCATTGTTCAATAAAAAATCTCGGCGATGAAAAATCCCAAATGAAGACACGGTGTCAGAATCAGCGACGTCAAAATAACCTAAAATTCAATATCTTTGATAGATTGTTTTTTATTTTTTTCCCCTTTTAAGTTTTTCCATTGATTTTTTAACTTAACTCTTTCAGACCCGGTGGTTACATTTGTACACATTAAAGTTTTTCCCAAATATGTATAACAATTTCATAAGATTATTTCGTATTTGAGACCGGTTGCGAACGTTTGTACACATTACAAGCTATCGAAAACAGTAATAGATCTTGGATTTTTTTTCAATATTTTCTTACTCTTATTTACCCACTTTATCAACACAAATTTTATCACAACCAATTTTTTGTTAAAGAATGGATTTAAAGAATGGATTTAAAGAATGGATTTCTGTAAACTGAACTGAATAAACTATTATTAAAGTGCATTTTTTTTAAATTTTCAGTTTCAATACAATGTGTGACGAAATAATAACGTAACGTAACGAAATGAAATTTGAATGTCGTTACATAACGAAATGTATTAACGTTACGATTTTTTTGTTTGCCATCCCTGCTTTTTACACAAAAAACCGTGGCCCTAGCTCGCCGATAATTCCTCGTTTTTTCGATAATTTATCTCGAAAAATCGTTTTTGGGGTTGGACCCATTTCGTTTTCAACGCCTCATATGAGAATAGACAACGTTTTTATTTAAAAACATAACAAAAGCTATAATTGCCAATCTGGCAAACATTGGAGACCCGTATGGTGATATTCGTATCAAAATTCGAACAGTTGTACCAAAATTCCACTTTGAAGTCAAACTCTCCAATAAGATTTTTTAAAATTTATTCCAATCGGATTTTGATGTATGGGAGTTTTATGTAGAATCATATCCTAAATAACTTTTGTTCTTGGACTTTTTTGATGCACCGTTTTTGCGATATTTACAAAAATCGTATTCGTTCGTATGGGGGGTACCCCCTCTAATGGTCCATTTTTGCCCATTAACGAACTTAGCCTCGCATTTTACAAAAAACGGATCTGTACAAAATTTCAAGTCTCTAGCTCAATCCGTGCGCCCGCAATCCGCGCCACAGACGGACAGACAGACGGACGGACGGACGGACATGCTAAATTCAACTTTTTTCATCATTCTAAACACACTGGTGTAATTCATTTTTATGTGTGATGACGAGATCTTAGCGTTACAAACGGTAAGGCAAAGTTAGTATACCCTTGGGTTTCACCATACGGGTATAAAAAAAAAACATTTCTATGGGACATGGGGGAAAGAGTAATCCAATTGGATTTTGATGTATGGACCGGTTCTGTAAACTCATACTAAACACATTTCATCTCTATAAATTTTTTGATATGAGGCGCCGTTTTCGAGGAAATAGGTAAAAAGTATTCCATTTGTATGGGGGAGGGGGGAAGCAGTAGTTCAACTGAATTTTGATTAATGGATGAGTTATGTCAAATCCTATCTTAAACACATTTTTTCTTTATAAATTTTTCAATACAATTTACCGTTTTCGAGAAAATTGCAAAAAAACCGTTTCGTTTATATGGGGGAGGAGATGGGAATTGTCCGATTTTGCCCGTTCAAGAACTTAGCCTTGCCATTTACGAGAAACGCAACTACACAAAATTTCAAGTCTCTAGCTCAATCCTTTCGAAAGTTGTAGTGTTCACGGACGGACAAACAGACGGACAGACAGAGAGATGGACGGACAGAAAGACAGACGAACAGACAGATAGTCGGACAGACAGACAGTCGGACAGACAGTCGGACAGACAGACGAAAATCAAATTCTTTTGTCATCCCTAACACCCTGGTGTAGTTCATTTTTGTATTCGACGATTGGTTCCATGCGTTACAAACGGTATACTAGATCTAATATACTATTATATGATTCTCATATAGAATATATAAACACCCACTTTATAATATCGATAAAAAAAATTAATGAATTGGATTTGAATATTTTTTTCTCATGATAGACCCAAACTCAACACAAAACAAACAAACAAATTATCAGGTCAAGGTGTTTAATTTCCATCCATTGTTCCGTTGAATGGCAACAGTCGGTTGAAATCTGAAACCGAATTCTCATTCAAACCTCCCTTTTTCTGATAGTCCCTATCAAATTTCAACAACACCAGCTTCAGAATCTTTTCGATGAGTTAACATGGAATTCCACGTATAGATACACTGTGGCAAATGGTGCCAGACTCTCTCCAGAAAGTATGACTCCTTAGAAAATTGCTGGAAAACTTGCGTTCGCAACTGTCTATGAGTTGTCCAACTTGAGTACGTCATCGAATTTTAGATTTAAGAGGGAGATCAATCTGAAGTTTTTCCAAATCGATTTTGCACTTTCCCTAAAAAGACGTGCCACTGACAGTTATTTGGTGAGCTGCCCCCCTTACAATGAATTGTCCCTGGACTGGACGTTCAGTGGAGTAGAACTAAGCTGAGTCATTGCATGATTAATGGATTATCAAGGAGTGCCGAGTCCTGGTGCCGAGTCTGATTCCCTTGAGTCCAATGGGAACTTCTTTCTGCATTCCTATGCTGTTGATGTCTACCGCCGCCCTCACTTAATCAAGGATAAATGATGGCTGGCGTTGGATGTGATTGATATCAAACATGACCGTGACTCCTTTTTCTTTTCCCCGAAATTCTCCCACCTCCATACACTTACCTCTGATGAATTTATTTGTCTTGTTGTCACAATTTCTGAATTTCACGCCAGTATGCTATCAATCTGAAAACTAAACGGGGAATTGGGAAGAAAATGCGTCATTTTATCAACAATTCCAGACCCGATGACTTGCTTCAATGTTTGTCGGCACTATTTTCAAGACGGTGAAGGGTGAGTGATTCAATGCCCGACCAATTTATAAATATAATAAAATTTTTTAATCGATAGCAAATAATATCGGGCTAAATCGGTTGTGGTCGGCAGGGCACTTACCTGAAGGAATGAGTGAGGAAGGTTCGGCAAGCCCTGTATTTTGCCCAAGCGTGACGGATTATGACGAGGGGGGAGTGGGAGTCAAATCAGATGTGACGTCACAACATATTTGAGAAGAATTCAACCCTACACTAAATAAAATTTATTGAATTGTATTTCCAGTAAAATTCTCATACTGGAAAGAACTGGAATAACAGTAATTTTTACCGAGAATCCGAGTAAAGTTTGCTAGTACCACAGTAAAATCTTAAAAACCCCTCAGATGCATTTTGAAATTTATGAGGCATTTGAATGGTTTTGGTAACATATTTTAATTATTTTACAACTAAATTAAATTTTATTCGTTATTAAATATCTTTTACCTTACTTATAAGTAAAGTATTGAAATCACTTCAAAAACCGAAATCATAACGTAAGACAAATAATCATCGATTGAGTTTGATGAGTCCGCACCATGTCGGTATGTGTGTGTGCGTGTATGTTCGTTCGTATGGATGTATGTATGTATGTAACGAAACTTGATCTACTTGTACCAGTAAACCTTAACCGATTTTGACGCGTTTTTTCTTGCTATCGAAAGTTGTTATCGTCCCATAAAATTTCATGGATTGCGATTTTTGAAACAACGAACCGTTTTCGAGAAAATTGTAAAAACCTTTTCCATTTGTTTGGGAGAGGGTGAAAGAGAAGTTCAATTTTTGTCATTTTCGTTTTTTTTTTGTGTTTGGGATGACACAACCTTTTGATTTCCGCATGTCTGTCTATTTGTCCGTGAACACCATAAATTTCGAAGGGATTGAGCTAGACACATGAAATTTTGTATAGTTGCGTTTCTCGTAAATGGCAAGGCTAAGTTCTTCAACGGGCAAAATCGGACCAAATCGATTTTTTTTCAAAAAAATTATGTCTGTCTTCATTTTTTGACGTTTGCTCCCTGGCAATTGTAGCTTTTCTTATGTTTTAACGAAGTTTTACGAGATACTCATCTGTGCAAAATCTTAATTCCTTCGAGAATAATCGTATTCAAGAACGGACAGACGAATGGACAAGCGGATCTTTTGTCATCCTGGACCTTTTGTCATCCTGGACCTTTTGTCATCATGGACCTTTTGTCACCCTGGTTTAGTTCATTTTTGTGTCCAACGATCTAATATACTTCTACATACGATTCTCATTATTGTGAAACAAAATGAAAATAAAAATACTTTCATTGAGACATTCACCCTATGTGATTAATAGCCATGTGTGTGACATGCTGATACATTTTGAAATTCCATAGAAAACATCTCATAAATAAATCTACAAAAATGTGACACACAACAAATGTTAAGCTCTGCTGGACTATGGATAGAATTTGGTTTTCCTTCTTGTTACGTGGTGTAAATGTGCTCCTGAAATTTTATCGTCTAATCAATAAAAATTATAAGAAAGGATCAGTTTAATCCCCAAGGGAAAAATCCTTAAATCATGTAAACGAATAAATAAATTTTATATACGAAAATATTAGCAAAGATTTAGGGCGAGTTTGGTGTTGGATTAGAGTCTTTTCGCGAAACTCAAATTTGACTGATGTTCCCTTAGGATTCTTCTAATTCCTGTGGTTTTATCAGAGCTCGTTTAATATCACCCTAACCTCCTCTCTCAAACATTTTAATTCGACCGAAAAAGTTAAAGCCTTCTGGACTTATTAAAAAAGAGTTTCTTCATCGAAAGAGGCCCTCAAATGGGATTAATTTGGCACCACCGGAGTTTGAGGCTGTCGGTTTACTTTACATAAATGTCCTCCCGTCTTATCATTCATCATTATACTGACTAAATCTAGAATTATCATATTTAATGATAGCAATATTACGATTTAATTCAACGTAATAATTTAAATTAGTAGGAAAGTCCTTCGGAATTTTGTAGGCGTTTTCATCAAAAACTAATTTTGCACACACACAGGGAAATATTTTTTTTTATTGTGAAAATTTTGAAGAGGATTAACTTAAGGGAGTTTTTTTTTGAAATTTTCTTTTCCCCAACCTCATTATGTCGCTTTATCTTTTTTCTTCCACTGATTAAATCGAAAAGAAGCGAAATTTGAATTTTTTCCAGGGCACAGACCTAATGAATGCAGTGGATTTTAAAATATTTCTTTCAAGGTGAATTCGACTGAGATAAAAGGAATTAATGTTTACAGTTAATCTCAATTTATATTAAAATATTAGGCAGAATATTTTAATTTTTTTGTCCAAAAGTGGAGTCAAATTTTGATATTTCAAATATTAAGCTGCTTATTTTCCTTAAAAAACTCAAAAAATCCTAATGCCTCCGAAACAAAAATCCCAAACACTCGCCCCGAATGTACACTGATAGAAATTTGACATTAGATTCAACGAAAACGCAGTTGAATCAAATACAGAATTTTGCTAAATTTACGCCAAGGGTTTGTGTATTTGATATAATTATATATTTTTATTTTTGTTATAATTTATTTATTTATTCTATTCTATAATATAAAAACATAACAAAAGCTATAATTGCCAATCTGGCAATTATTGAAAACCCGTATGGTGATTTAAGTGAAAAGCGAACAGTTGTATCAAAATTCCACTATGAAGTCAAATTTTCCAATAAGATTTTTTAAAATTTATTCCAATCGGATTTTCATGTATGGGAGTTTTATGTAGAATCATATCCTAAATAACTTTTGTTCTTGAACTTTTTTGATAAAATTCACCGTTTTTGATATATTCAGAAAAAAAGTTTTCGTTCGTATGGGGGGTACCCCCCCTAATGGTCCATTTTTGCCCATTAACGAACTTAGCCTCACATTTTACGAAAAACGGATCTGTGCAAAATTTCAAGTCTCTAGCTCAATCCGTGCGCCCGCAATCCGCGCCACAGACAGACGGACAGACGGACGGACGGACAGACGGACGGACGGACATGCTAAATTCAACTTTTTTTATCATTCTAAACACACTGGTGTAATTCATTTTTTTGTACGATGACGGGATCTTGGCGTTACAAACGGTAAGGCAAATCTAATATACCCTTTGGTTTCACCATACGGGTATAACCAGCAATATTTGTATGTTTTCTAGTTTGTGGGTAAATTTTTTCTCGAAAACGGCTATAAGGTAAATCATCCTATTACCGGTAAAATATTAAACAATCGTTAAAAAAAAACTTCCAATTAATCAAAATTATCGAAGAATTTTCTTAACGTAATCCGTTACCATATTTTGTTAATTTAACCATCAAAAATCAATATGAGTTTATTTAGGTTTTCAAATCGCTCGAATAATAAAATGCTCTGCAATTAAAAAAAAAATTCTCCGACACAAGTGTTATGCTGGAGACACATGTGCAGATATTCTGCATGCAGCACTGCATGTATATCTGCAGCATCGGCTGCTGTCAACAATGGAAGAAGAAATAATCAATTTTTATATGACAAAAAAAGTAAACGCTACCAAAACATATATTTGAGAGAGAAAAAAATTGAAGAGCTATCAGGCAAATTAAACTGAGAAAACTGAGGCTCGTTCTTTGCCAAAAATCGTTCTTACCAAAACTGTGTACGAATCTAGTCCATAGTCTCTTTGCTAATCGGCGCATGCGATTTATTCTCTATAACACTGGTGCGCGGACACAGGTTGTGTTATAAATGAAAAATATCAGTTGTGGTCAACACAAAACTTTCTTCTACAAAATCAACGACCCTGTGCAATTTACGTTATAGCCCTGTCGTATTGTCAACCTAAGACGACCTCCCAATAAATTCTTGGTTTATTCAAAAATATCAAAAACGTACAAAATTTGAGATAACTTGAGAACTGTAAAATATATCAATTTACGGTAAATGGCAAAAAGGTAGAAAATTTTAACATCTCCAATTCTTGCTTAAATTAATTTGTCGAAAAATCGTTAGTTTGCAAGTAATTTGCAAAAATATTTTTTTTCATGTTTTAATCTAAATATCTCAATAACGGTAAAAGATAACGGATAACGGTAAAAGACAAAATTGTGCAGAATGCCATTCTCATTAATTCACTTCATACATTCAGTCAGCAAAAACCCGTTAGTTTTCGAGATAATCGCAAAAAACTGTTTTTTTTTTTTAAATAACGGTTTATCTCGATAACAGGTGGATATATCGAGTTATAGCTAAAGACAAAAGTGTGGGAAATTTTGTTTTCTCCAAGTGTTGTCATACTTAAGGCCACTAAAAAACGCGTAGTTTGGGAGTAAATCGAGAAAAACGAAATTGCGATTTTTGAAAAACCGCCATTTTGGATACTTCCGGTTAACGGATTTCCACCAAAAGTTGATAGGATCGTCCCATTTCAGGACCCAACATGCCTATAAAATTTCATGGCGCTAGCTCTATTAGTTTTTGAGAAATCTTGTACACAGACTGACAGACTGATGACAGACTGATGACAGACTGATGACAGACTGATGACAGACTGATGACAGACTGATGGCAGACTGATGACAGACTGATGACAGACTGATGACAGACTGATGACAGACTGACAAACTGACAGACTGACAGACTGACAGACAGACTGACAGACTGACAGACTGACAGACTGACAGACTGACAGACTGACAGACTGACAGACTGACAGACTGACAGACTGACAGACTGACAGACTGACAGACTGACAGACTGACAGACTGACAGACTGACAGACTGACAGACTGACAGACTGACAGACTGACAGTGACAGACTGACAGACAGAAAGACATTTTTTTAATATGACTCCAATCGACTCAGGAGTGATCGGGAAATGTTTTTTAGGCAAAATTAAGAGGTCGAAATTTTTTATGAATACAATACTTTATTATACTCCGTAGAAGAAAGTAAAAATATCTTATTAAAATCCATTCATTAAATTTAATTTCGTCTAATTTTTTTATTTTTATAAATTTCAGATCTCGTTCACTGTACAAATGAACCAAATGTATCCATTCCACAATTGGCCAATTTACTTATTGAAAGATCACAAAATGCAAATTGGGTGGTTGTATATAAGGCACTCATTACAGTTCATCATTTGCTGGCGTATGGTAATGAGGTAAGTTTAATATCAAAATTAAATTACAAAATAAGCTCTCTTCATACACACCGACATGAACTAAGGATGAATTTTACGTTAAAATTCCCCTAAGAAAAAAAATCCTCCAAAAACCCACAATCAACGTCAAAACCGCCAAGCGAAAATCTGAAACTCTTCCATAAATCCGAAAAACCCCACATGCAAACAATATTTTTGATATGATGGATACATGCATGAAATCCTTTATAGCTACCCATCCATCGCCCACTATTTTATCGGAAAATCAGATTACGTTAAAATCCACAACGCTACCCCCGCTCCATTTCAAAAAACAGCACTTTGTGGGTGTTGTCTGTTGAGATTCTATTTTTCCATTAAACCGAAAGAGGACTGGGTGCATGATCCGCTTAAGCTGTTTTCAAACGCAGAGTTCTGTTTTTAGAAAACTCGTGTAAAAATTGATTTTTAAAAAAAAAACCACATCCAGTCTGGAAAAATTGTGAAATCGATTTTCTGATTTACTAAAAAGCAATCCCTCCGACTCGAATCTTCTCATATCAGCGAAAAGTTCAATTTAGCCCTCACGATTAATTCTTTTATTAACAAATCTACCAAATGGAATCCCTAATGGATGTGGATATGCTTCCATTTGATCAATTCCAAGTGTTTTTATTTCTATGAATTCATAAAGTTTCCTATCCTTTCGCATCGCAGAAACCCTTCACTGTCTGGATTTGCGAAACCTTTTCATGTTATCCTTAAGTACTTTTTGAACTCTTCGGAAACTTTTCCAATTTTCCAAAACTTTATCATGTTTTCGGTTTTTCATTGTTATTATTTTGTATACATTTATTATTTTTAATTCAATGTAATTTTCTTTTGTATTTGCAGAGATTTATGCAATATTTAGCGTCTAGTAACTCAACATTTAATTTAAGTAATTTTCTTGATAAAGGCGGCGTTCAAGGTAAGTCTCGGATCGCAAGTAAAATTTTATTTAATTTTTTTTTTCTAAAAAAACAAAAGTTGAAACCCACTTCTCATTACAATAGCATAACATAAACAAAAATAACAAAAATAAAACACAACATAATAAGGTCCATATAATAATTACATTCGAAATTTAATACAGCGATTAATATTTTTTTTTTGGCAAATAAAAACCGAAAGTTAATTTAATTAATGAACTGTTGGAGAGGAGTAGAAAAAGAAAGAGAGTTACTAGAAAATTCCCTTGCGGTTTTTCCTTCGGAAGTTGATGGTAGCACTTTCGTTTTATTTATTTTCCCCATTTTTTGTTGTTGTTTTTCTTGGTTTTCTTGAATTTTCTGTAAAATTCTTTTCACTTTTCGTGCCTTTTCGAGAGGAATCTTAAAAGGGAGCTGATTTTTTGATACTCTGGGCTTCTTTATGGGCGGCTATGTTTACTTTTGTTCTAATTTTAGGGTAAATGGATAATTTCTATGTAAATTTTCGAGGTAGCTTTTTGGCATATTCTGCTAATTTGAATAAATGAATTAAATAATTAACATAATTCGATAGATAAAGTTTTCCGGCTGTTTTTCATGCAATGTTTCTATCGACAGAATACAGAATTTCATGTTTTCACTTAAGAAAAAGTTTTCAGCTGAACAGAAACCTATTTTGATAACCGAGGATTATCGTTTATAATTCGATAACATTTAATTTAACTCAGAAGCTTAAAGTTTTTCTTTTTAATTAACCGGATTTTCAAAATAAATACGGTATTTTCAAATTTGTTTGAAGGACTCATCCAGCAACGGTGTGATGTAATCAACATTTTAAACCAGCGATGTCCAATTTAGATGTGTTGAATTACCACTTCTCGTATTTTTTTGGTTTCTTATTGCACACAAAAACAAAATTGAGAGAGTGGCGCACTCACGATCTCAATGGCAAGCTGATGTCATATGAACACAGTGGACCACAAAATTTTGATTTCAAACAAACTTTCGGTTTTTTTAGTTGTTCTCACGAATATCGAGAGAAAAGACTCAACCCTGACATAGCTCTATAATAGAACTGCAAAGCATTATAATGGTGCTCAAATTTTTTTTGGAATGTAATCACATTTTAAATACTGCAAATTTCCATTATTGTCTACAATACCTAGAAATTGTTTTTCTCAATATGTATGAGCGCTCTGTTATAGAAAATAACAAAAGAAAGATATTTAGTTCATGAATTGAGTTTTTGTGCCTCACTGTATATCAGTATACCAGAGGACACAAAACCTCTCGCATCATAAGCAGAAATGCTCCTAAAGACCCCGTTCACATTGGTTGAAATAGTCCGCCTAATTCTGACAGAAACTGGCAACATTAGGGCAAGGTGAGGAAGTGGGACTGAGCCCCACTTCCTCACCTTGCCCTAATGTTGCCAGTTTCTGTCAGAATTAGGCGGACTATTTCAACCAGTGTGAACGGGGTCAAACGAATGAAGTGTCTGACTCATAGAATTTGCTAATTTTTCGTCCGCTGTTTGATACTTGCACAAAAGTTTTTACGAGATACAATCTGTGCTGCACCTTGAGGTTCTGGACATAGTAGTAGTTAGGGACCCAAAATAGTAGTAGATGCAAAAAAAAAGAGTAGTATGTATCAAATTTTATATCCTACTAGTAGACCCTTCGTTGCCAGCTTAAAGTTTTTTGTAGAAATTTTAGAATGCCAAAAAACCATAAATAACCTAAAAACTTTTAGGAAAAAACGTTAACTTTACAGAACCTTACGTTTCGAATTTTTGAAATTCCAACACCGGATTCGCGATCAGCGACCGCGGAAACCCCTTAATGCCGATTTACCCGGGAAAAACGGGAAAAAATATATTATATACATATGTATTTGGGTTATCCTTTTAGGACCTTCGAATTTTGAAAACCTGATACCGGATTCGTGATCGCCGACTCCAAAAACCCCATAATGCCAATTTTTCCGGGGAAAAATGTATTTGCGTTATCCTTTCAGGACCTTGCGTTTCGAATTTTAAAAATCTAACACCGGATTCGCGATCAGCGATCCCGGAAACCCCATAATGCCAATTTTTCCGGGGAAAATGAAAAAAAGGATATTTGCTTATCCTTACAGGAGCTTCTGTATCGAATTTTGAAAATCTAACATAGCTAAAAACCTGCTCCTGGCAACGCAGATCATTTTGCAAAAAACCCCGTAGAAATCGGTCCAGTAGTTTTTGAGTTTTTTAATCTGAAACCAACAAACATCCATTTTTGGTGTAACCATAAATTTTATTGAGACAGAATTAGCGAACATCACTTTTTCTTCTAATTATACCACTCTTTCATTTGTCTGCTTAGTATTCTCCGTATCTCGTTACCATTATTGGAAAATACCGTCAGTTTTTTGCAATTATATCGAAAACTTACCGTTTTTTACTAGTTGTATGTATGAAAATAATATACGAGAATGGCATTTTCCAGATGACTAATAGCCCTAAAATGTCATAGTAAAATTATTTTGTGGTCAAAAACAAAAATAATCTACCAATCTGGTAGAATTCTACCAACAAAAACACGTAAAACGACTTTTGTCAAAAACGTCACGACAATCGCAATACGGGTGTATCAATGATCATTTTAAGAGAATAAGCCAAAACAGCAATTTATAAGAGCCAATTGCATAATTGTATTGGGAGTACAAATAGAAAACCACCGTTTTTTCAAAATTTGAGCCTTTTTGTGAAAAATAGCTTACATATTTATTCTTCAAAATATTGTCCATCACTAGCCACAACTTTTTCCCATCTTTCTGGCAGCATACGGATTCCGTAACGAAAAACTGCTCGTCTCTTGAGGCGATCTACAAAGCGACCCAATTTTTTGGTCTCTCAGTAAAAACGGAAGTGCCGCTCAGTCTGGCCATGGGTCATAGATCGAAACAAGTGGTAGTCGGAAGGAACGATGTCGAGAATACGGCGGGTGGGGTTAGACGTCCCAATTCAGTGTTTCCAGGTAAGTTTTAACGACATTAGCAACGTATGGCCGAGCGTTGTCGTGCTGCAAAATTACTTTGTCATGTCTTTGCTCGAATTGTGGCCGTTTTTCCTTTAATGCTCGGCTCAAACGCATTAGTTGTGTTCGGTAGCGAGCTCCTGTGATGGTTTCAGCCCTTTGCAACAGCTCATAATTTTTCACTGGTCCGGGACGCTCCTTCCACGTAATAATCACCACTTTTGTAGCGTTGAAACCATTCGCGACATGTTTTTTCACTAATATTTAGAAGCCTCACCATAAGTTTCTACAATCATTCGACGCGCCTCAGCCGCAGATTTTTTTGAATTGAATGCAAAAAGCAAAATTTCCCGCAAACGACGCTTATTTGGCTCAAATTTTGACATTTTCAGGCACAAAAAAATATATGACGCCGATAAAAATTCACAGATTTAATGAAAAGAAATGGTTGCCATATGTCTAGCTTATCCTTTGACGTTTTTGATCTGACATTTTTGACCAGCATTTTACTGATATCGCCATCTATTGGAAAACGGCGGTTTTCCAAAAGGGGTAGATTTTAGCGCTTTTTGTAGGTAAAATTGAAGGTAAAATTGAACCCAGTCATGATAAATTTTACATATAAATTCTATATCCAATTTTGTGTCTCAGTTCAATACCCAGAAAAAATCGCATGTTCTTAATTTGTATATACCATGTGATGATTTTTAGATACAAGTGCATAGTTTTTATTCAATTTTATTCTATCCCATGTTTTAGGTAGAAATACTTAACATTTTTTTCTGAATGCAGTACTTAACACTCTAACTGCCACGACAGTTTTAAGCCTTTTTCGAATATTTAGTTGTCAGTCAAAAAGGCGCTAAGAGAAAAAAAAATTGAAACAAAATTATACCTAAATGTTATTTTATTACGTTGCGGTTGCAGCGAACACTTTAATAATTTTCATTGTGGCCGTTGTGTACAGTTAGGTGTCAGGTCTTTTTGACTGACGTGGCAGTTAGATTGTTAATCTATGGTAATAGCGAAAACCCTCTCCATTAGTTCATATTAATTTTGCTTTTTAACACTACATTAATTTATATTTCGTTAGAAAACCAAAATTAAAAACAATCATTGATAAATTAGTCATTTTTCCAAACTATACTAAAAACTTGAAAAGATTATTAATATAAATTAGACAATATTTAATTAAACCTAATGCTTTTATCTTTCTTGCCTTTCTATTTTTAAACCAATCAAATTCATCTAGGCGCCGTTGGAGCCCGAGTAGGTGAGTAACAATCGAAAAATAACACAACATTATTAACTCTTTTTTTTTTAAACTATAGCATCGCTTCTAAACATTTTACATGACCTATTTTTTTCATTTAAACTTACGTAGCTTTCTCGATTGGCATTAGTTAATTAATTAACACATTTTTTTTCTTGAAATAAAAAACAAAAATTTTGATGGAAGAAATTTTGAACGCAGTTATTGATTTTTTTAAAAATAATTTTAGGTTATGATATGTCGCCTTTTATTAGGCGATATGCGAAATACCTGAATGAGAAGGCATTGTCCTACCGCACAGTTGCATTCGATTTCTGCAAAGTTAAGCGAGGGTGAGTTTAAAATAGTTATATTTTTTGTACATTTACCGTTTTGCATTTTAAATTTGCGTAAAGAACCAGGAAAAACAAAATCTATTATCATCCCTTTTACAGAAAGGAAGAAGGCTCCTTGAGAACCATGAATGCTGACAAATTATTGAAAACGTTGCCAGTTTTACAGGCACAACTTGATGGTTTGCTAGAGTTTGACTGCTCAGCCAATGATTTAACAAATGGTAAAACACTTAAAGATATTTGCATTAAAAAAATTTAATACAGAAAAAAAATTAATGTGTTTTTTTTCCTCTCTGTGTTCCTCACTTAATCATCATTTTTGTTTTCGTTTTTTTTTTTCTCTCAACAGGTGTTATAAACATGTGCTTTATGTTACTGTTTAGAGATCTCATACGACTGTTTGCGTGCTATAACGATGGAATAATTAATTTACTTGAGAAATACTTTGACATGAATAAAAAACAGTGCCGAGATGCTCTTGACCTCTATAAAAAGTTCTTAGTTCGTATGGATCGCGTCGGGGAATTTCTTAAAGTGGCTGAGGTAACATAAAAGAGAATTAATTTATGTATTAAATAAAACTAGTCATTTAATTCTTTGAACTTTTGAAAAAGAAAATGCTTTCCATTAATCGTGATTGTATAATTAAAACGGAGCAATTTTAAAATATTTAAGAAAAATCAAAAACAATTACATTTTTAAATATCCTACTGTGATTTTAATTCTTATTTGAACATTTTTAGAACGTTGGTATCGATAAGGGTGACATTCCAGATCTCACAAAGGCCCCCAGCTCACTATTAGATGCTCTTGAACAGCACTTGGCTACTTTGGAAGGTAAAAAGGGATCAGCTGCCAATACTCCAACACAATCAGCCAGGTGAGAAAAAATAGTTTCGATTTTTTTCAAGTTATTTTTAAGTCGATTTTCTATTAAGTTGTTTTTACAAATTGATTAAAAAAAATTAAATTAATTGATCTAAAGAAAAACGCATAAAAGGAAAAAAAATCACAAAACACAAAAATTATTCTAAATTAAAATCAGAGTAAATTTATCCCGGAAATTCTATAATTATATTTTTTTTTGTTTTAATTTTCATTACATTTATATAATTTGTATGAATGCGATTTGTAGAGATTTGTTTTTAGATTAATTTAGTTTATTATTTCAAATAAAATCAACACTAGAAGGGATTTTGTTGCGAATTAGTGTGATCAAAATTTAGAAGTGTTGTATGAATTAATACACGCAGGATCGCGAAAAGTCGAACCTAATTAATCTATATCTTTTAACCTGATTGACTGACTGACTGACTCACTCATCAACGCCCAGCCCAAACCCTGGAGCTAGAAACTTGAAACTTTCACAGTATGTCCCAAACATCACGTAAGCGCTCACTAAGGCCAGGTTTTCCGAAATTTTACTGCTAAGCGGGTAAACGGGGGTAAGAGGGTTTGAGTGTTTTAAAACCGTGTTTTTTGCCATGAATCCTGCTCAATAGGAGGCTGATCACGAATCTGGTGTTAGATTTTCAAAATTCGAAACGGAAGGTCCTGTAAGGATAACGCAAATATCCTTTTTCCCATTTTTTCCAGGGAAAATTGGCATTAGGGGGTTTTCGGGGTCGCTTATCACGAATATGATGTTAGATAGACTATTTCGCAACGGAGAGTCCTGCAAGGTTTTCTTCGTATTCTAAAACTTATACAAAAAACTTAACCCGGCAACGACGGTTATGCAAGCTAGTTAAACAATAAAAAAACCCCCCGACTTGAAAAACCTGAAAAGACTAAAACAAAAAAGAAACAAACAAGTTCTAAAGCTCTAAAGCTTTTTCAAGCTCTAAAGCTCTAATGCTTTTTCAAGCTCTAAAGCTCTAATGCTTTTTCAAGCTCTAAAGCTCTAATGCTTTTTCAAGCTCTAAGAGCTTTAGTACTCCTACATATTCCATCAAAAACAGTTGAAAAGTATTGTTTAACCCATTAATGCCCATGAGAAAACCACTGAATATTTTTAACACAAAAACAAATCAATCCTATCCTATAATATAATGCGAGGAGTGTCTGTCTGTCTGTCTGCACAACGATCTCGAAACCCCGCCTAACCATTTTCACGAAATTTGGTGGTTAGGGATTTTCGGGGACAAGGAATCGATCTAGATAGGTCTCACCTCTGAGAAATTTCTCCTCGATACCCCTCGCCTGGTATCTTCGAACTGGGTGATCCGATCTTAATGAAACTTTACAGTATTACTAAGGGGGATAAGGGCTTTCGATTTTTCCACTACAAACCTGACTTTTCCCTCCCCTCGATACTCCTCGCCTGGTATCTTCGAATTGGGTGGTCTTGTAAAATAAACAAAGTATAAAGAAAATTCTGAAAAAAACATTTGTACATAAATCTGGGGTAATAAGTAGTTAAGTCGAGTAGTTTAAGTCGATTTTCAGGCAAAGCTAAAGTGATTTGTTTGTAAATGCAAATTCAAATCAGTTTGGTTTTGCCTAAAAATCGACTTAAGCTATTTTAACTTATTACCACAGATATATTCGGTGTACTCGTTTGAGTACAGTGGGCGTTTATGAGTTAAATTAGGTTCAAGTTATCGAGTTCAACTTTCAAGGTACACAATGGTAAAGAACGGTTATTGGATAATTCAACTTATGGGATAATTCAACCGTTGCAGTTATTGGATAATTCAACTTATGGGATATTTTGGCGCGATCCGACTGTATATTGGTTTGGCAGTCTTCAACTCGTTTTGGTTTATAGTTGCATTTCAAGAAATATATTTAGTCTTCACAAAGAAATTTTCGGCATAGAATAGTTACAATTAGAAGCCGCACTCGAGCTCACTTCAGTGAGAAAATCATTTGAGGGTGATGTTTGTACCAGGGCTGTGGAGTCGGTAGCTCAAACTTCGATTCCGGCTCCAACGTCGACTCCTGAGGTTTTAAGAACATCCGACCCCTGAAATTTTAGAATATGCGACTCCGACTCCTCTAGAACAGGGGAGGACATTAAGTCGATCGCGATCGACCGGTGGACCGCCAAGACATTTTGGGGTGACCACCTTTACTAAGACCTAAGACGCGCATACTAAAATATACATATTTATGCTAGACTGGAGAATCGGCTTTTCACAATCGATGCGACTGTGTTTACTTAAGAAAATGATTCGATGAATGTGTAGCATAAATATTGTAGACCTTTTTTTTAGCTCACCACACCTACGTCCCTCGGTGGCCCGCGACACGTTTGCCCACCCCTGGTCTAGAAAGTCTAACTCCGATTCCGACTTCTTCGGATAAAAACATCAGCAAATCCAGTGTCGAACCTACGGTATAGATAGTCTAGATAGCGTTTAGGCAATTTTTATTAAGATAATACCCATTAAGATAATATTTTTTTTAAAAATTAAAAAATTTGTTGCATTTAAAAATTATTATGGGAAAATGGCACAATAAAATTTATTGCATATCATCAGGCGTTTAACGCCTTAACTGTTGGAGCACAATGAACGCAACCATCACGCATTCCAATGTCACTTACGAGTTTGTTTCACAGAAATGCCTTTAAGTGAACGCATTGAACGCAACCATTGAAGCAAAAGTTGGCAAACTTTGAACTTTAACGCAACAAGTCTGCGTTGAAAGTCCGATCCGACTGATTGGAGATAAATCTTTGACCGATCCATTACCGTCTATCGAGCATCGTCGCTCTGTTGGGGTACTCAGCATATTCTATAGATATTTCCATGGGAAATGTTCAACCGAACTATCCCAACATATTCCTCCACGGTATGTTTTCCCTAGACCCCCTAGTGAAGCTGCACGCGCGCACGACTTCTTCCTTGAGCCTCCCCGTTTTCGTACAGTAAAGTTTAGGAGTTCCTTCATTCTGCGAACAACAAAACTTTGGAACGATTTACCATCCGATGTGTTCCCCCCTGACTATAACCTGCAGAAGTTCAAGGAAAATATAAACCTACATCTTTCATTCTTTCGACCATCCTGAACTGTGCTTCGACATTAAAGGGTCTTCCCCTAGGCTCTGGCTAAAACTATAAAAAAATAAAACTATGAAACTATAAAGGACCCAGGCTGGATACGACCCTCCATTTGGGTAAACTTGATTTGAATAAACATGAATGAAAATAGAAAAATTGGAAAAAATGAACTGTTTTTGAGAAAAATGCAAAAACCTTTTCTATTTGTGTGGGAATGGGGGAAAGAGTGTATGAAAGCCTGTTTCGTGCCAAATTTCAACTTTCTACTTCATTTATCGCTCGAGTTTTCCAAAGTTTTTGTATAAAAATTTCAACACACCCAATTATATGCATCATATGAAGTTTGATTATGTAAGAAAGGTATCATCTCACCGTTAGGTGGATTAAGCTGTCTTTTTTACTTACTCAGACAATCGGATTCTAAACGGTTGAATGGTTCGAAATTACTGCAAATAACGTAGTTTTTGTATTTTTTTTTGTAATTCAAGAAAAAAATTATATTTAATCAACATCCCTAATTCGCAATAAAATCTAGAAAATACTTAGTGTACCGCTGTATGCTACTCTCACCTTAAACCACCTAGAAATGAATTAGACTACACCAATTTAAGAAAGATATTTAGAGAATTTTTTTATTTTAAATTATAGTTAAAGCAGTAATTTTTTTTATTTATATTCTTTAGTAATTTTATATACAATTTTATAAATGTTAAAAGTATCACTATTAGTAACTACAATTTTTTTTCTTTTTTTTCTCTTTTTCGTTTTTTATTTTCCCTTCTCCATAAAATGTCATGTGATATTTACCTGTTAAATTGAACTATCCTCCTGTAATACGTATACAAAACTGTGTGCGATTTTAATTCATTTTAATAATAATTTTTTAATTAATATAATTTAACGATTGATAACGATTTGCCTGTACATTTTTCGGTTGATTGAATTTTTAATTTGTATTAAAATTTTGTAATTGTAAATCCAAATTGATATTGAATTTTGTATAAACTTTTTTTCGTATTTTGAAAATTTTTGATTGTTGATTGGATCGTAAAAATTTGAATTTTGCTCAAAATTATAATTTTATTATTTAAAAAAAAAATACATAAAATTCTATTTATCAACTAAACGCTACACACTTAATGCTTATTTGAAAATTATTTGTTTATCGTAATAATTTTTTTCGTTTAAATTGATTTGTTTTTCGCTTAAATTCGCTTTGAGTTGTTGACACGATTTATTTTCGAAAATTTTTGATTTCAACAAATTGCTTTTGTTCCATAACTATAAAATTATTAAATCCACACATTTGATTGATTTTTTACTGAAAATCACTCAAATCACAAAATCCAAACACCTTTCTCCTCACATCATATGAAAAAAAACACAAAATTGTGCACAAAACTCTTTCGTATGAAAAAAAAAATTGCAAAACAAAAAAAAATGAAATGTATAGCAATCAAAAGAACGTAAAGAGTGGTGTGTCTGCCCTATCTTCTACTAGCTCATCATTTGGAACTGCTGCTGCTTCAACTCGTTTTGATTCACATGCGAATGGCATTGATGAGAATATTAAAGCACAAGCTCTGGCTGAAGAGGAGGCCGCCATGAACCAATATAAGGTAAGCGGTGTTTTTAAATATTTATCACGAAACGCTAAAAACGATCAACATAAAGATGTTAGTTATTCTTTATATCCTCAAACGCTACTCGCTACTTGATTGAGCTTAAAATTTCATGATGTTCGAATTATGAATGCTTTTGGAGTGATTTTTTGGTTAAAGTCGAAATAAAATCATATTCGGTTATGTTTATTTGGATTTTTCATTGCCTCTGACTTGTATTATTTAATATTTTATGCATTTCTTCTGTTGGTAATATCAGATTTGACTTTTGTATAATTTGTTGCGGCAAAGTTGAAGTGCGTTCTATGAAGTTGTTCGCTGAACAGAGTTTTTATTATTGTGCATTAAATTATAAAAAAATATTTCCTGAAAAGAAAATTTAGTAATTTTTTTTAAGTACAGGCGTTCCACGTTTTTGGTCCCGCCAAACTGTAAAATAGCTACCTTGACTTTTCTTACAAATGTAGAGAGAGTCTTTGAGTAACACTTTCAACATTATTTCTAAATAGTATAGAATCTATATTGCACGGCGATAACACAATTGCACAGTAGCACTGGACCAATAGTTAGGTTAAACAGAAAAACTGCGACTGATAGAGGCAGAAACAAAACAAATCAAATGCCAGTTATTGAACACAGTCGAAAACCATCCGCATTTAAAAACCCACAAAATTATGATGAAAAACCGTTTAGCTGTTCAGAAAATAGTAGTGAGGAAGAACAAATAAGAGTCGGGGGAGTAATTTTAATGTTGGAGAAAATAGCTTACGATACGAGTTATCTAATAATGAAAACCGGATCAAAATTTTTTCGTTTAAAATTAAAAATAGGTGTGCAACTAAGTTCCCGCTGTTTGTCAATTGATGGCTCCAGCAACAAGTGTTGCTTGATTTTCACATATCGAAAACGTCATTAGCCAAGCTTAGACATATGGTAAACAAACCGTTTTGACAGAGTAGTGATTTTGTTTTTGCGTCATATACTTTTGGTTGTGTGAAAATGTCTGATTTTGTGCCAAATAATCGTCATTTGCGGGAAGTGTTGATTTTCTTCTTTCATTCGAAGAAAACGGCGGCTGAAGCGAATCGAGAGCTCCAAAAAGTTTACGGAGATGCTGCTCTAAGTGAAACAATGTGCCGTGATTGGTTCCGTCGCTTTTAAGACGGTGATTTCGATGTTGACGATCGTCCGCGTGAAGGAAGGCCAAAAACCGTCGAAGACGCTGAATTTGAGGCATTGATCAATAAGAATCCATGCCAAACGCAAGAAGAGCTTTCTTCAGCATTGGGAGTTACCCACCACACCGTTCCAAGCGAAAATGGCCACAATACGAGCAGATGCACGAAAAAGTGTTTCTACAGCATGACAACGCTCGGCCTCACGTTGCCAAACCCGTTAAAACCTACCTGGAAACGCTCAAATGGGAAGTCCTACCCCACCCTCCATATTCCCCAGATATTGCGCCGTCCGATTATTACTTGTTCCGTTCGATGGCACATGGTCTGGCTGATCAGCAGTTCCGCTCATATGAAGACATCAAAAAATGGCTTGTTTCGTGGATAGCCTCAAAAGATGAACACTTTTACCGTAACGGTATTCGAGCTCTGCCAGAAAGATGGGAAAAAGTTGTACCTAGCAATGGGCAATATTGTGAATGATTCATTTGTAACCATTTTTTCACAATAAAGTTGCATTTTCATCAGAAAAAACAGCGGGAACCTAATATATTTTCAATAAAATAATTTACACGGATTTTCATGGAACGTATCTACCGTGGAAATTGAGGGATTGTTGTATTTGTTTGTTTGTCTAACAGTGCCAAATCTTGTAATTTAATTTTGACCCACTTTAACTGATCCACGAAATTTTGTACATATACGAAACAATGGTGACAATACAATACTTTTATTACGGAAGGTTCTAAAATTTTATTTTCCTTAAATTCTCTGATCTCGGGGTTATTGGGGTCTAAAATTTTATTTTCCTTAAAAACCTGATCTCAGGGTTATTGGGGTCGCTAAATCCGATTCTGGAGTCAAAAAGTCGTAAGCTGTTTTTTTTCAAAAGGCATTTTTTTTATTTATTTATTTATTTTTTAAAATTTTTTCACAAGTAATTTGTATACAAAATTTCATAAAAATTGGTCGAGTCGCGTTATGTTGGAACAGACAGTTGATCTCGCTTAAAGGAAATTCCTTTAATTAAGGAAATGTTAGTTTATTCAATCGAATATTGACTTTTAAATTAAAATTATTATGAAAGTTTTCTGTACTTGAAATTGAAGCAAAATGACTTGATTAAAGAACTAATTTTTTCCGACCTGCATCATATCGAAAAATTTGTGAAGACGAAATGTGTTTATAATACGATTTTACATAACCGTTCCATAAATCAAAATCCAATCGGACCACTCCATCATTCCTCACACCCAAATTGATTTTTTGAAATAAAATTTTTGTCTGTCCTCATAGCGGGCCCTTGGCAATTGTAGCTTTTCTTATGTTTTAAATTGTATTTCGATATTTTCTACCGCTGAAAAAATGGGGGTTGGGGTTTAGACCCATAATATAGCAAGCAACTCTTAATTAAGCTTAAATACCAGCATTTTTTTAAAAAATGAATAACAAATTTTATTTTCAGTCAAAAGTCGCATCGCCAACTGGTGGCAGTGGTGCTCTTACAAATCCCTTCCTATCTTCACCGCCGGCAACACAGACAAGTGCACCAATTGTTGATTTGTTTGGCTCTCCAACATCAGCGACACAGGATCCATCGAATGCATCGGGCAATACAAAAGCATCAGACGATCTCCTGCAACTCGGAAACCCATTCGCTGATATGTTTGGCACTCCAGCTCCCGCCGCTCAACCGGCAACTGCCGGTGGTGCCACTGGTGCTAACAATATGTGGATGAGTAATGGTAAAATGTTCATTTTGAAATACTTTTTATGAATAATGCTGTATAGAGATTAATTAAACTGTTTAAAATTTTAGGTTTCAATGGTGCTGCCACAAGTGCACCAGGCACGACAACGAATACATTTGTCTCAGATAGCAATTTCTCAACAGTGTTTGGTAACACTGAACCTGCGAGTAAGTACTTCTCTCTTTGTCTAATGATTTTTTTTTCTTTTTCAAAGAATCAAATTTTTTTTTAAATCAAGCAATTTAAAAAGATTCAATTTTTATTTTAAACTAATTTTACAAAAAGATATTTTATTTATTTATTTTTTTTAACTTAATAATTTCTTTAATTTAATGAAGTTGATTTAATTAAAGCGCATGATGTTTGTATTTTTCAAGAATCCCCCTGTTCCAAATAACCCCCTCTTCTTTAAAACAAACAAGAATTTTTCTTTTTCTATTTTCCAACAATAAAAGTATGAAGCAAAATTATTTTTAATCAGCAATAAATAATAAACTTTTGCACGCGTGGGATAATCATTTAAAGCATATCACGAATAACATCTAAGATAGTTTTAGTAAATTTCTAAAAATTATTCTTTTGAAATAATTTTCCTAATCATTATATCCCTTTCTAACATTAAATGCTTTTTAAAACAATCTTTATTAATAAAGTTTTCAATGATTTTTTATTTATCAATGATAACTCGCTTCTCTGGTATAATTTCTCTTTGTCAATGTAAAAACAAACTTTATTATTATTATTTTTCTATTGTGTTTTTGACGTGAGAAGGGGTCAGTGAGTGTTAATAGGCTAGGAAATTGATTTTTGTTAAGTGACAAATTATGGTTAAATGCATAATTTTAGATTGTGAGTCAATTTATGAGAATGTTGTTCAATGGAAAGTGTTTTCGTGTCCTAAACGCTTCACGGTTACTTTTTGTATGAAATCAGTCATCGCTGAATCGCTTTCTGTTAAAATTGGAAAAGAAAACTGATGCAGGATATTTTTTGGTGTTAGTGTCTGAGGATATTCTTTCCTCAGAAAGCTGAGGATATTCTTTGGTGTTAGTTTCAATGAGAAAAAAATATACGCCGCGGGCGAAAGCTTTCTTTTTATATAAAATACTAACGCCGATTAGATTTTTCCACCAAAGACCAACATTTTTGTGCTGTATAATTTAAGTTGCTTCAATAAATTCAATTAAAATACATAAAAAGGCTACAATTGCCAAAATAATACATAGCCTATAACCTGACCAGAGGTCTAAGCAACATATTTTTAGTTTTTAGTGAGTTAAAAATTCAACATTGAAGAATATCGCAAGTCAAGTTGTGACAGGGGAAGGAGTGGTTCCAATGGATTTTGATGTATCGATGAGTTATGTAAAATTCTGTTTTTAGCTTCACAAATTTTTCAATGCATAAAAAATCATTGAAAACGTTATTAACAATCGTATCGGAAAATTTATAAAGACGAAATGTATTTAGAATATGATTTGACATAACCGTTTCATAAATCGAAATCCAATCGGACCACTTATCCACACAAATGGATATTTTTTAAATAAAGGTTTGTCTGTCCTCATATAGAGTATTTGACGATTGGCCCTTGGAAATTGTAGCTTTTCTTATGTTTTTTAAATGTAAATGTTGTCAACAGTCGTTATAAAAGGAGATTGTTGAGTTGTTAAAACTAGTCTCATTTTTTAATGGTACTGATCATGTACTGAAGTACAGAAGAAGTATGTCCAGCAGTGTTTAACAGAACTAGCAAGTGTAATAAAAAACAATTTTTCAATTTTTCTAACTTATATTTCGTCACCCAAAAATTTATCTCGATGTTTGTCACATTTTTAGACCACACGCTTAAAAAATGTACACAAATTCGAATTTCATATTATTTAAAAAAGAGCACGGCACCTTAAAAGAATGATTTGCTACTATAATAAAAACCTAACGATACTTTCAATTGAACAGCGCATTTTCATACCACCAGCAGTAAAATTTTTTGTACCGCCAAAAATAGCTTAAAATACAAAACCGTCAGTTGAGGCTTTAGAAATCTAGTTAGGCGTTAAGTAAGAATCACTGCGAGAAAAACAAACAATAAAAAATCAATTTAAAAAAAAAACTAAATAAAAAAGCTTTACGAAAAAAATAACAGGGCCGTATTTGTTGCAAGCTGCCACGGACGACGCTGCATTACAAAATCCATTTTTACTAACCGATTCCGATGGTGCAGTCCAAGATCAAGTCATACTACAGCAACAGGCACAGTTGATGCAACAACCCCAGCAGCCGGCGCTGGGCCAACCTCAAACAGGTGAAGTACAGCAAAACCAACAATACCAACACCACCTCCATAACCAATCACAGCTACTAGAACAACAACAACAGCAACAGTACAAGCACCAACAACAGTCCCAGCTAGCTGCTGGTCAAATCGCTGCAACGTCAAATGCTGCTGCTGGTGCTGTCGTCGTTGTGCGTGATGCAGCCGTTGGTAAACTTCCGGGCTCTGGCCATCAGCAGCCACCAGCACGACCACCACTTCCGTCATCGGTGGCGACGTCGCTTGCTGGTACGCCCAGCTCCTCGACCAAGTCATCGCCAGCCAAAAGTGCATTCGATGATTTGAACGATTCCATTCTTGTGGCTCTGGGATCACCGGCTAAAAAAGCCACTGGCGGACCAGCATCCGCCAAACCGCCGAATCCGCAAATTTACCAATCGGCACAGCATCAGCAGCCACTGCTACCGCAGCAACAGCAGCAGGAGCCAATTAACTACCAGCAGCAGCGGACTGTTAGTGCTCAAAGTGCTTCTGTAATGTCAGCTTCCGGTTTTGGGTCTCAACCACAACAAATGCAAATGTTCTCGTCCTCATCAACGTCTTCTCCTGCTAAGCAACCAATGATCGTTGAAGGTTGTCTTGTCTTGTCCTTTATTAACATAATTTCTTTTGATCGTTTCCGTTTTTGTTCCATTGAGTATTTGCGTTTTTTACGTTGTTTTTTGAAAGTTTTTTTTTTAAAAATATTTTTCTTGTAATTTCATCAGAAAAGTGAATTTTTGTATTTTGTTTCGAACGATTTGTTGTAGATTTGGTTTATTTTTCTCTTAAATATTTTCCCATTGGAGTTTATTTTTCTTTATATCGTTTTTTGAATAATTTTTGTTCAGATTTTTTCGTGTTGCGTTGCTTTAGATATCGCTCCGTGATCATGGTCATTCTTATCAGTGATTTTACTCTTTACAATTCGTCCCTAAATTTGCCAAATTTATTGTCATTAATCGTTCCGGTTGTTTTTTAAAATTATGATTTTTGTAAATTTTAAGGAAATAATTTCAGATTCCAAATATTTGTTTTTTATTCAAAAATATTGGTACATCCTTTTAATCATCCTTTTAGAAAAAAAGTTTTCATTGTGAAAACCACATTGAAACTCTTTTTTTCATAACAGGGGAAAACATTCTAATGAGAAACGAATTTAGAAAAATTAGATAAGATTTTGTCCTTATAAAAGCAATGAAGATTTAAAAAAAATTAAAAGCAAAAGTCTCTCGAAAAATGCGCCGCAAAAGTCTCTCGAAGATAGTGAAAATATCATCCAAGTAAAGTTAGTTATAGGGCATTCAATTATTCTTGTTTTCGCAAAAACCGAGTATGGATTTTTTTTGAAAACTCTAGAAAAGGGTTGCTTTGGGAACAAATTGCAAAGAAAAGAAACAAAACAAAATAGAGGATTGTTTAAAAGAAATAATTTATTGACAGTTTTGGCTTTGATAGAACAGTCCAAGAATAACAAGGTATTGAGATTTCTGAATTTCAAACTATCCTTATTTTTAAAAGCTTTTATTTGGCTTGCTTTCGTATCTGTCTGTATGTCTGTTTGTCTACCTGTTTGTCTGTCTGCCTGTTTGTCTGTCTGTTTATCTGCCTGTTAGTCTGTCTATTTGTATGTCTGCTTGTCTGTCTGTTTGCCTGTCTGTTTGTATGTCTGTCTGTTTGCCTGTTTGTCTGTCTGTTCGTCTGTTTGCCTGTCTGTTTGTATGTCTGTTTGTCTGCCTGTTTGTCTGTCTGTTCGTCTGTCTGTTTGCCTGTCTGTTTGTATGTCTGTCTGTTTGCCTGTCTGTTTGTCTGTCTGTTTGTCTACCTGTTTGTCTGTCTGTCTGTCTGGGTCAAATTTTCCAATCTGATTTTGTCTCACTTCCACCCATGCGATTTACAATACAATATTTTCACTACTTCGTCCTTGTAAAGATAACGGAAAGCCCTGTAAGGATAAAGTGATTATCCTTTTCCTCAAATTTTCCATAACACTTTTCATCTGGGAGTTTTTGGGGTCGCTGAATCCGATTCTAGAGTCAAAAAATCCATAAGGATATCTCAAAAGCAAGATATATATTCGAAGACTAAAAAGTCTACATAAGAGTAGCGAAAGACAGACGATATTTTGGATTTTTAATCAAACTAATCCAATACAAAAAAAATGATAAAATTAAAAAAGCTTTTATTTAAAAAAATGTACTAAAAAGGAAAAAAACAATTTAAGCGATGTGTATCATAAATAAAAACGAATTAAAACCATAAAAAATAAAATGAAATCCAAAAAATTATTTTTTTTCCTATTTAGCACATTTTTTTTGTTAATCGCATTCAAATGTACCAAAGTACATTACAAAGTAAAGTACTTGCCCACAATATTTCAAAAAATTCTGTCGTGAAGAAATCATGGTGGTTTAATTTCGGAGGTGTACTCCACATTGAGAACATAATTTTTTAGAGTACATAGAACAGTTAAAAAGTTTTCTGATAAAATTTAATTGGTTTTAAATATTTAAAGGGATGTATCAACTGTTAAGTGATGTAAAAATTTATTTTTGTGACGTATATTTGGTTATAATACCCTCATTCCATAAACCGGAAGAAATAAAAATAATTTACCTAAAAAGACATGAACATATCACCAATTCAATTACAAACCGCTTAGAATTTATTTCGCAAAAACAGTTTTTCAAATCAAATTTTTGTACAAAATCGCTTTTCCCAATCTGAAAATATTTTGTATTTTTGTTTTTCGACTTTTTCGACAAAACCAGGTGAATCATTTTAAGAGAAAGTAATAGCAACAAATATTTCATGCATTTAGTAACAGAAACCTAGAAAATCACATAAAATATATTCCATACAATTCAGCAGAAACATTAAATAATTATTTTAAATAGAAATGGTTGCGATATTAATTCGTATTTGAAAGTTAATTCTGCAAATTTTTTTATCACGAGAATTGATAAATCGATCAGATAATTGGCTTATGTATTTATCCTTGAAACTGAAGATGCTTTTACATGCTTATCCCAGTAATTTATTATAACTTTGATATCTGTAAAATGTAGTTGGCAGTAATCTTCTGATTGTAGAAAATATAAATAATATTCTTTTTTTTTTGTTTTTGGGTAATTTAATTTATTTAGATTGTAAATGTTATTTGATGAGAGTATCATATAATGGTTATTTTATTAAATATATTTTATTGTAAATTAAATGTTGAATACTTTGCTTAAGTAGATGTTTTTCCCTAATTTTTAACTTCTATTGATACATTTTGTGTTATTTGTTTTGGTATTTTAATGGTTATTTGGTAATTTGTTTGAAGAATACTTTTTATTTTAGATTTTTGATAGCGATTGATCGCGGTCCCATAAATATTGAAATAATATCTATATTCAATTTAAAATATATTTCAGAGGTTTTAAGTGAAAAAGCTAATTTTAGTATTTAGAATGAAGGTTTTTTTTTGCAGAATTTAGTGATTAAAAAAATTGTTAAAGGGAACAGGGCTGGAATGGTGTAAAGTGACAATTAAGAATCACCTGGGTTACAATTTACATTTATAGTTTTTGTAGGAGGCATCACGTAAAACTATCATTTCCAGTGTCACCCGAGAATACAGTATTTTTAAAAAGCGCAAGGCTCCCAGTGTATCTTTTGATTCGCAAAAAGATACCCTAAGGGTGGATAATACCGAACATTTTTGCATAAACTTAGACAGATCAGTATTAAGGCAGGAACAAATTGACAGCCCCATGCAACACTGAACACACTAGTATTAAAAAGGAACATTTGTTAATGTAGGCATAGTTTGTCTTAAGTTAAACAGTAAAAAGTTGTTAGATTGTTGTATTAAATTTATGTTGCAATCAAAAGAATTTGAATTGGAAAATTGGCGCAGTTGCCGAATTTTGCCGTTAATCTGTTTCTGCCTTTGTAATGGCATTTTCGACTAGCAGATTCAGAGCAAGCTCAGTCGCAGAGTAGAGCAAGGTATTCTCGAGCAGATCTCGAGCACATCTGCTTGGAAGTCTAGCACTTCTTGAAAAACAAGGAGAAGCATAAAACAACTTAAAATTAATTTTGGGATTTTCCCCTTAACTTGACACTGCCGAAATATATCAGTGGTCACAAGTTGTAAGGGCCTAACTCGACTTTAGCCGTTTTCAATGTTTTTACAGAATCGTGCTCTCCTTCCAAAATGCTCTTAATTCCACTAACCCGTTAGTTTCTACGACCATTTTTGACCGTTATAGGCTACTACATCAAATAGCTAAAGTCAAAAAATTTCCAAGTTGCATTTGGAAGAACGGCTAAAGTCAGATCCCATATATTTTTGTATAGACTTAATCCACTTTTATGGGCGCGAAGCTGCATTGATTTGATCGTTTTTGCACGTGGAATAGTGGCCTAAGTCGAATTAGTTCATTCTTCGGTTTTAATTTTTCCGAAACGAGCAGGCTAAAGTCTGTTTTAGCCTCTTTTTCAAATCGGGGTATAGGTTTTTAGGGGCTTAACTTGACTTTAGCCATTGATTGTAGCCATTTCTAAGATATGAAAAAGTTTTGAAAGAGTGGCTAAAGTAAAATAATCCTTAATTTGTCTGAAAATATTAAGTTTGAATAAACCAGATTAAACCAATCGTAAAACGCTTATTTTTCATAACATTTTGTAGTTATAGGTTTTTGAATTCGGTTTGATACCATTTTGCCACCGACAGTTAAAATTTCATAAATATTAAAATGCTTCTCCTGAAAAATCAAGAAATTCGACTTAAGCCCTTATTACTTGTGACCACTGATATTTGTGACCAAATGAAATTCTTCTTCACTAGATGAAAAGAAATCCAACACATGTAATACAAAATAATTTTTCATTTTGGATTCAACACGATTTTATTAGCCCTAACGTCAAGAGAGCAATTCAAATCTGACTACGCTCTGCAGAGCTCAAAATTGCTCGAAAACTGCTCTTTTAGTGCTCACACACAGAGTACCTTTGTCACTTCAAGAAGCAACTCTTTTTCGAGCGATAAAAAAACCTCAGTTGAACACAAGTTTTCAGAGCGAGCAACTTTAGAGCAAAAAGAGCATACGAGTTGAAAACGTCATCAGTAAAGTCGTCTCTGGTGGATCGCTTGGAGATTTTTATTTGTCTGATTTTCTTAATTTTGACTTAAAAATATTAAATTTTACAATTCTGTGGTCACAAGGAAAAACCGCTTAAGTCGAGTTATGTAGTTTAAAAGGTTGGTGAATATTTGAATTCTCCATATCCAGTTCTATATTCTGTCAAAATTTGGTTTTCATGCTGTACCCCTATGAGGAATGGCAGAGCAAAACCCATATAACCTAAGTCAGTTTTGCTTGCAAAAAAAAAATAATCAAAACTTTAAACCCAAATTACTCAAAACACGCTTTTTCGACTTAA
This sequence comes from Chrysopilus asiliformis, assembly GCA_964034945.1. Lineage (NCBI taxonomy): Eukaryota > Metazoa > Arthropoda > Insecta > Diptera > Rhagionidae > Chrysopilus > Chrysopilus asiliformis. The sequence continues at coordinate 88,138,724 of OZ035960.1, read as the reverse complement.
GCAGATTTTCCTTGTGACCACAGAATTTATTACTAAATCAATCACATATTAAATCTAAAAGTGCAAAAATTTTGTTCTTTTTAATCAAAATCTATTTGTTTGCACTGAAAGTAACACCTGAAAGGGTGTCACCGGAAAATTGTGACTTTTGGGTGATTGTTAATTTACGCGATTGCGATACCGGTGATAGTTGATAAGTCACCATCACTTATCACCTTACGCGATTCCAGCCCAGAACTTCGGTTTTTAGGGTTTTAAAATCTAGTCAAATTAAAAAAATCGCAAAAAATGTTGGATGATGAAAGTTAAACTGAGTTGAGACAAAACTAAAATTTAACTTTTATAGCATTTATTTCGAAAACTTCGGTGCAGTGCAGTCGCGGACGGTGACAAGTGATAGTGACTGTCACTCGTTAATAATTTCGAATTCGGCAGTGTGAGTTTTACAAATTTTTAGGAAAGTGGAATCATGAAGTGGTGATATTCTTTTAGTTGTCGCTTTTTATTAGAAAATTTTATCTAAAATTTGGATAGTTGGAATTCTATTTTTTAAAAAATTGACAAGTGACAGTCACTATCACCTGCCACCTTACACGATTGTACCTCTGTTTTTAAGGATGGAAGCACCTAAGCATAGAAATACTAGAACCATTAAGTAGAGCACACTTCTATCAGTTTTCCATCAGTTTTTGGGAAACTGATGGACTCTGATTGGTGTGAACGTAAAATCAGACGCCTTATGAGCAACCACGAAAAAATTCGTGGGCAGATCAGTTTTTCTAATAAACTAATACCCAACTAATTGGTGTGAACGTTCGCGTAAGTCTCGTCAGTCGTATCAAATCAGAACAGAGCCAAATTTTATTTTTTGAACTTAATGCAATAATAATGCATAAACACGCTTTGTCTCGATTATCCACCCGCATTTTTTAAAAACTGCAATCAAAGTGAATAGAAACTTTTCTCAAAAAACTGTCAGTCGCAACTGATAGATGTGAACGCTTAACTGGATGTAAAAAACTGATGGAAAACTGACGAGTACCGTAACAGTCGCGACTGATGGAAAACTGATACATGTGTGCTCTACTTAACTCGAGCTCACTTCAGTGGGAAAATTATTTGAGGGCGATGTTAGTAGACACTGTCATACAAACAATCACATGGATCAGCTGATCTAAGAAATGCCTTAACTTCAAAATATTTACCAACTACGAATGTTAGAAACAACACGATGGTTTTCAGTACTAAAATAAATTGCGAATCCACTCGATTTCTAATACCGACAGCACATCCTCGATAAATTTAGGCAAATCACACACAGTCACGGTAGTTTTTTTTTTTAATTTACGTTTTTCCCTTTATCCGGCTAAAAACTACGTTTTACATAATGAGGGTATTCACAATCCTCTTTTAATTTTCGGTATTCGGTATTTTCGGTAATATTAAAAGACTGAAAATATTCTGCTGTGAACATCCCACAGCACAGATTTGAGAACAGCGCTTTTATTTGATAAGTGACCAAATCATAAACTGCGAATTTAATTGTAAAATATGTCACATACCTTTAAATCCATGTTTGATGTATTCTTTTGAATTTCTATTGTGGCAACGGCTATCAAAATTGAAAAAATTTGCATAAGTCGATGAGATCAACAAAAAACCAGCGAGAAAGTTTGACAACTAAAAGCATTACTAGCGCCACCCGCGGTTGATTCTTGATACCGAATAACCGGGCCGGAAAACACGACTCAAGGCATGTCTACAATTACCGAATCCGGTAATTCATTTTTACATGAACCAAGTTACCATCTCGGTAAAAATCTGTTAAATTTGACTGAATTAGCGAGCGGTAAATTTACCCGCAATTTAAAAGAGGACTGTGAATACCCTGAACATTTTGTGTTTAACCATGGAATCTGATTTATGGTTTTTACTCGACCTTTTTGGCATTGAATTCTATTGGAATTTCTCGGCTTATAGGTCATAAGAAATATCACAAAATGTTATATTATTTTTGTGGATGTTTTTGACTTGTAAATAAAAAAAATATGACAAAATGTTATATTATTTTTGGGGATGTTCTCACATCCGAAAAATTCCTCCTAACAGATCAGGCATATCTGCTCTGCAACTCCACTAGCAGCCTGCTTCTGGCATATTTTATATTACGTAAACCGGATTTTTATAAGCCGGAGGAATGGAGAAAACTTAATTCAATTTATAGAAAAACACCCAACCTGACAGCCGAGGCTGTGATTCGCTTACAATCGGAAATAGTGTGCAGCCGTCATAATTCGATCCTTATCAAAAACAAATCTGAAGCATGTAAAAATTCAATCAAACAGTGGGGTTTTAATTATACATACTTTATAAGACGGATAGTATAATTAGGGCGGATTTCACAAAATTTTTAGCGGGCGCTAAATCGATACAGCGGACGAATTCCTACTTGATTTTATTGCCCACTGAATATTTCGTGAAACCTGCCATTAATCATTCAGTACTTCCAAAAATTATAAACAAAATATTTAGTCACGTTTGTGTAATATACAATACGGCAAACATTTCAGAACAAAAAGCTGTGATCACATTATCAAAGTAGAAGCAATCCAAGTAGTTTCAGTTAATACAAAATTATTTGTCAAAGTGACGATGCACTAGTGCGGATGGAAGTGATTTCGGCGGATGCGGTGAAGAGAATTAACTGCCTACTGGACTAAAAGGTGACATAAGAGACAAGGATGATTCGACTCACTAAGTTCTTTCTCGTTCACACGTACTAGAAAAGTGTCGCTTCTCCTTTGCACTTACATTGTCAAAGGGAACTAAAATTACTTGGATTGTCTATACTTTGGTAAAATTATTGTAAAAAAGACGTTTATCTTAACATTAAAATATATACTCGTAGTAGCGCACAAGTAGTGTAACTGAACACAGAAATTATAGTCTACACGACCTTAAAGTTTAAGTTAAGTTTCTTAACAAATTTCATCGGTTTCTGGATTCCACACCAAACTTCTGCATTTCACATTAGAAACGCCAAATCACAAGAAACATTAACAAATATTCATTTAAAACAATCACACAATATCATAAAATTTTTATAAATCAATTTTTCATTTTATTTTTAAGTTTATATTTTATAATTAGATTATTTTGTTTTAAGTTTTCGTCTTTAGTTAAATCTGTTTTCGTGAACTGAAAGACAATATCGCGATTGAGGTGAATTTCTCAATTTCACATCAATAAAAAGTTATCCGTTTTTAAAAGAAAAAAATAATAATAATAAGTTTTTCTTCAACTAAATGTCAACTAACTGTTCATATTTAAATGTTAACAACTGGTATTCATTAAATGGTGCTAACTAAAATCTAAAACAAAAAGGTATTTGTTTAGTCTTACTTAGAAGGAAAATTATCTGAAAAAACCTGGACAAAAAACCTATGCTTGGCATTGAAATATAGTCATTTGCAATTGTTCTATGCATTTGTTCGCTTGCACTTCGCCTAACATAACTAACAAAATACTAAAAAAAAACAGACGCAAAAAGAATTACCTAATTTGTTTAATGTTGATAAACTTGAATCCATTTACAAATTAATAATTTTTTTTACATATTATTATTAAGATAAAGTTTTTTATTTTAAATTTTTTGATATCATAATTTCAAAACGAACAAAAAAAAAATTGTAACTAACTTTGATGATTTTTACTAACATTGGATTTACATTTTTTTCTTTTTCTATATTTTTTGCTTATCCTCAACATACACAACTAATATAAAAAAAATAATTTATACACAATGCGGTGGTTACGTTGGAATATCAAATCGAACAATCAATCATAAAAAAAAACCAATAAATAATTTAATCTTCCTGGTGGGATAAAAACTCATTGAAATATCAATAAATATTTAATTGAATAAATGTAAATGTCCGTTGGGTGCACTACTACTCCCACTACTGCTACTATTTTATATCAAAAATATTTTCTTCATGCACTGTTTTATTTGTTGTGTTCATCGCTTCAAAACAAATTAAATATAAATATCCAAAAATTATCGATAATGATAAAATAAAAACGTGTAAAAACCCACGAATCAAATCAAATCACATCAAAAATCAAAAAATAAAAATGTAAAGGCTTTGATGCATTGGGTGATGTGCTAAAACCAGCTTCAACAATGGCTACGGCCGGTGGTGCAACAATTCAATCTGGAAATGTTCTTGCTTCAGGTAATCTACAGCAGAATCAACAGCAAACGGCAACACAGGCATCGAATCCGTCTGGCACAGGAAAAATTCTTACCGGTGATTTGGACAGTTCGCTAGCATCACTTGTTGATAATTTGAATATTAATAAATCAGCAACAGGAAAGTGAGTAAAACAAAAAGTAGTAACAGCGGCAGTGGTTCAAAATTTTGGTCTCGATGCAAAACATTTTGGGGTATCCTTAAAATTAAGAAAAAATAAATATTTTTCTTTATTCATGCATGAAATAAAAAGATTTTCTTTCTGAATGAAAATCAATTCGTCTAATTTTTGGAAACTCGTTTTTTTTTTACTTTCCTCCGCGCAGCTATAGAAGGAAAGTATTGTATTATGATGTAGAATGATTCGAGAACGGCGGGGGAGGGGGAGATAGAAACTTCCAGATCAATACGAAATCCGTTTCAGGAAAAATGATAAGGCATCTCTCCAGTGGCGGCTTTATAGGGGAGGCAACGGAGGCATTGCCTCCTCATAACATTTTATAAAAATGTTTTTCTAACGTATGCCTTTAATTTTTTATACCATAATGGACTGAATAAAAATCTGTATGTTCAGAAAATAATAATTTAAAAGAAAATCCTATTCTCTAATTGTCGAATTCTCTAAAACATAAACTACAAATTCTCTTCATAGAGGCTAGCCTCCGATTCGTACAAATACTTTCATACAGTTTTTGCTAAAAACAAGCATAGCCACATATAGAATACGAACACCAATCTCCGTAAAAAAATCTCTTCATAGAGGCTAGCCTCCGATGCTTGTGCTTAGCAAAAGCTGTACGAAAGTATTTGTACGAATCGGAGGCTAGCCTCTATGAAGAGATTTTTTTACGGCGCCTAAAGTTAGTTAAAACTAAAGTTAGTTTTTGACGCCTAACGTTAGTCTCAAACTTGTGAAATTTGAATTTCGCGGCAAACTAAATTTGAATTTCGCGACCTTATACAGTTCAGTGAATGCGTTCAAGTACGATAAAGAGGGAAATATTTTTGGGACCATTTTTCAGCAGAGCTTTGTATGGTGACAGTTGTTCTATGTTATATAGTTCTGTGGTCGTATCATAAAAAAATTTATAGAACTAAAAAAAACTTTGCCTCCTCATTTCAAATATACACGAGCCGCCACTGCATCTCTCTATGGGTCCGTCCGTTGTACGTGTCCTAAAACACTCAAAAACGCGTTGAGCTTGCGACTTGAAATTTTGTGAAAAAAAAATCGCCCAAGCGAACTTTTTATTTGGACATTTTTACATCTGAAATTACTTGTGCGCAATCCACTCACATCGAATGGCAAATGCAATACAAGACCTTTTTCTTGTCAAATCTTTCTCAGGAATGGCGGGAAACGATCAAACGTTCAGCCACCCAACAGGATTTATGAATGGATCAAGTTTTTTGCTTCGTTCGGACGAAACAAAATCTTCATCTTTATTAACCCTTGAGCACTCGCGCATGGGAAAAAAATACCCGAAACAACTTTACATTGGAATATTTCACTTCAATGAATCGCATATAACGGGGCTTTCCTAGTAGCTGAGTTTTTAACCGTTACGAGCAAGTTAGGCAATTTTCATTTGTGTTGTGAAATTCTAACGCCCGGTTCCACAGTGCAAGCTTAAGCTTCGGTTCAGTTGAACTTGAGAATTAGTTTAAGCTTTAGCTCAAGCTACAAATGTTTCACAGTCAAATTTTATGTGTGGTTTAACAAAACCAAGTTCACTGAGTTTTGCAAGTCAGTGTCCCTCTCCTCTGTCAAGGATTTCAAAATGTTTGACAATCATAGTTAACGGGTATATTCATTATTTGTAAAAGCGAATTTGTAAGAAAATATTAAAAAAAGAACTCCAAATTTTACAACATTGGAAGTAAACGTTTTGATCAATTTAGTGTCAAAATATAAGCACATAATTGAAAACAAACAAACTTGTAAAACAAACGTAGAACCCTTTAATTTGGGAAACGCGATAGGAAAAATGACATTTCTAACACTTAAGCTTGTGGGTTCAGATTTGAGCGTCAATATTTTACGGCTCAAATTGAACCGGCATTTGAACTTAGTTCAACACTTAAACCAGTACTGTGAAACAGTGAATACAGTTGAGCGAAATGCTTATCCTCAATCCGAAGTCTAAGCTCACACTGTGGAACCGGGCATAAGTGACAACAACATGTATCCCACACTTATTGAGAGCTTCATGCCTCAAATTTGCAAATGTTGAGAACGAATTAGCGCGAGTGCTCAAGGGTTAAAATACAACAACTTTTCAAAAACGAAGCATTTCGTTTAGAGCTTCATGCAATTGTTAAGAATTGTTAAGGATTGAAAATGTTATATGTCACCGTCCAACTGTCAAAATTAAATGAAAAGCAAATGACGTGTAAAACAACAAAGTGTGAGGAATGGTATATGTCGCCGTAATTTGTCACCGTAAATACTGTGTCGGGCCAAGTGTATTCCGGCCTTTAAAGGTTTTAACGTGCCTCTAACGGTTCTCAAGAAATTTTGAAAAACATTAGGTTTTAGAAAATTTCTCGGAAACTATGCGTTTTTGAGAAAACATGCTTATTACGAAATTCAAAGGATAGAAAATTTGCTGCATTTCTTCCTTTAACGATTTTCACGTCTCCTTAACGGTTCTTGTGATATTTGAAAAACTATAACTTTTATATATTTTTGGCGAAACTAAATATCGCAGAGGAAAGTTTTTTGTTAATTTCGAAGCGTAATTTCCAAAAATGCAGAAAAAACAGTTTCCAAAAATGTCAAAATAAATGCGATGATAGACATTTCAATTTTTTCCATCGATTTTCCCCAACTTTTTATTTTTTCGATTTTTGCCCCGAATTTCGAAGAGGGTTAAAACCGAATATCCGCAGATATAAAAAAACATGTGTCGTTCAATTTTTGACTACTACATCATATGTTATCGATCCGGCAACAGTATAAAAAAAAATCTTGTTCGAAAAAGTTAGTACCCGATTTTACGTGGTAAAGTTTGGTTAAAGTTTTTTTTTGACGACCCTAACAGATTTTTCGCGAGACTCCAAAATGTTTAGTTATGCCACTTGCCTTTGTTTTCATTTGCAGAAATTTTGATTTTCAAAATTTCTTCAAGTACTTTCACTAAACGAATAAATGATGTTTCAGGGGCGTGCAATGGAATTCACCGAAAAACGCTGCAAAGCCGGGTGCTAATTGGACACCACAGCCAATGGCCGCGACAACCGGTGCTGGATATCGACCAATGGTAAGAAATTTTACTAATAGTTTAATATGTAATGTAAATGAGTAATCAAAACTTAGGCAAGAAATAAATACAATAATAAAATTACTTACATCTTTGGTAATGGCTAAAATATTGTGTAAATAATAAATAGTAATCCAAAAATAATTTCAACTTTCGAACTCTGATTTATATTTAATTATTTTTTTTTACCTTTTGTTAAAATATATATATAAAAATTCGTAAAATACCAAAATAGAGCGTAAAAATCAATTGTCACGTTTGAGGCTTCAGCAAACGAATTTATGTGATGAGTTCGTATTTTTTTTGTTATTAAATTTATATTTTAGTGAAAACTCTCGTTAAAATTTTAAGTGGTGTTAAGGGAAACGAAAATTTAATTGTAAAAAAAAATGATTTTATTTTCTTTTTTTGGTAAATCAATGTTTTCATTATTATCTATGATTGTTTTAAAAATATTTTTTTTTTACTTCATTCTTGCTTACGCGCAATTTTAGGGGAATCGAATAAAGGTTACGGCGCCAAATTTGAAAAGTACAGTCAGTGTTTCAACAATAAGAGGACAGGGTAAAAATTTGAGCAGTTCGTCTAATTTTTTGTCCTTGAGTTTGGTCATTTTGGCTGATACAAAACAAACTGAAGGGACCGCAGACGTTACAACTTGTTTGTCTGTGGTGTTGTTGGCCAGCCATTTGTCATGTTTGCCAAACATGCCGAAAATATTAAAATCGTTTGATTTTTTGGTTGCCAAACATGTACTGTCTGTAGCGTTGTTTACCAAACATTGAATCTTCGACATTTAGAGAGGATTTTCACCAGGAATAATTGAGGTCGACTACAATTTATGTGAATCTCGTACAAACCGTTGTAGTGTCTGAAGGGAAACATACAATCTTGTTTTGTTGGGCAAGCAAATTGTGCAACAAGAAGTTGCAACGTCTGTAGGCCGGCTGAGAATTTATCTTTTTAAAACCCAAAATTCGGTGTATTGTTTAGGGTAGTGGGGGGAAAGAAGCAGTTTCATACACGGTGCACTTTCATACAAGTTTAAAGTCTCGCCAAATAGAATCCCCGGGAATAAATTCCTGTCATAGGAATATTATCGAGAGTACTAAGCCTTAGGCACTTGGCACACCGAATGCGAATTCGCACCGCACTGCGAGAAAGTTCAAGTTTACCACGCGATCTTATGTCATATGTCATCTACATGAGCTCTAATTTTTATACCCGTATGGTGAAACCAAAGGGTATATTAACTTTGCCTTACCGTTTGTAACGCCAAGATCCCGTCATCACACACAAAAATGAATTACACCAGTGTGTTTAGAATGATAAAAATAATTAATTTCTGCATGTCCGTCCGTCTGTCCGTCTGTCCGTCTGTCTGTCCGTCTGTCTGTCTGTCCGTCTGTGGCGCGGATTGCGGGCGCACGGATTGAGCTAGAGACTTGAAATTTTGCGTGGATACGTTTTTCGTAAAATGCGAGGCTAAGTTCGTTAATGGGCAAAAATGGACCATTAGGGGGGGTACCCCCCATACGAACGAAAACGGTTTTTGTGAATATCTCGAAAACGGTGTATCTTATCAAAAAAGTGTAAGAACAAAAGTTATTTAGGATATGATTCTACATAAAACTCCCATACATCAAAATCCGATTGGAATAAATTTTAAAAAATCTTATTGGAAAGTTTGACTTCAAAGTGGAATTTTGGTACAACTGTTCGAATTTTGATACGAATATCACCATACGGGTTTTCAATAATTGCCAGATTGGCAATTATAGCTTTTGTTATGTTGCATTACGTAACAATGCGGTCTTCGCAAAATTGCAGTCTCTGCAAAATTATAGCTCATGTAGATAACATACGATATAAGATGGCTTGATAAGTTTGAACTTTTTCGCTATGCGGTGCAAATTCGCATTCGGTGTGCCAAGTGCCTTAGGCCCCGTTTATAATTCGCGAATTTTATTTATCTATCGCACAATAAATTCATTTAGCAAAAGTTGCCAAAATTCTGAATTTGTTCGGACTGTTGGATATGAAAAAAATCTAGTTCGGGAGTCTTTCAGGGATAGATTTCTGAATGTTGTGTCGTAGTGTAAACGATTATGCAACATGAATTTAGTACCGCAAAATAGAATTCGCAATTGGTGTACCGGATTTGTATTTATCGAGATAATTCTATATAAAAAGATTTTTATGTTTTGCTTTAGGAACAGTAAAATTACTTAATTAAAACTTCAATGCTGAAAAGATTTTGGCACTAATGGGTTAAAGATTTGCCAATTTTAATGCAAAATTCAATTTACATACTTGGAACTCTTAGGTCAATTCACACTGAAAATGTGTGTCAGATTTATGCTCGTTTACATCCCATTCCCAGCAATAAGAACATTGAAATTGCTATTATTACTTTTATATTCATTTAAGTAATCTTTAATTTTAGTTAACTCGTTTATTATTATTATTTTTCTATCTTTCTGTTGTATTATTATTTTATTATTATTATTTTTTATTTTACGATTTTTTGTTCGGTTGCGTAGGCTCAAGGCATGACTGTTAGTCCTACACCAAGCACTTTAAATCATCAATTTGCTCACACTGCTTATCCTGTAATACCCACGTATATGCAGGTAAGACTTAATTTTTATGTTCTTTTAATTTACCTTAGATTAACTTTTTTTTTTTAAATTTTATTTTAATTGTTTTAACTTTTTTTGCACCATTCTGTTCTTTAATAAAGCAATTTAACAAATAAACAAATTAAATCAGATGGTGTTGGGTTTCAATGTACAAATAATATTGTAAAAAATCAACTTTTTATAAGGTTACATAAATATTTGGTGCTTATATATTAATTTGTAAAAATTTAAATTTTTCTTTGAAAAATAAGTATTTAAATTTAAGTCGTTGATGAGGGATTTAGCTCTAAATCTTTTTTTTATGACTTTTTTTTTGGTTTTTTATAATTATTATTATTAAATTATAATTTTATTGTTCACAGAGATGCAAATCGGTTTTTTGGACGGAACCAAAAATCACTGAACCATTTTTTAGTGAATCACAACCAAACCCTAAACGACACCACGCGAAAAAAAATTGGTTGAACGGCCGTCTACCGATACGATCGAAAACCAAACCAGTTTTTTATACCCGTATGGTATGTATACCAAAGGGTATACTAACTTTGCCTTACCGTTTGTAACGCCAAGATCCCGTCATCACACACAAAAATGAATTACACCAGTGTGTTTAGAATGATAAAAAAAATGAATTTTGCATGTCCGTCCGTCCGTCCGTCCGTCTTTCCGTCCGTCCGTCCGTCTGTCCGTCCGTCTGTGGTGCGTTTTGCGGGCGCACGGATTGAGCTACAGACTTGAAATTTTGCGCAGATCCGTTTTTCGTAAAATGGGAGGCTAAGTTCGTTAATGGGCAAAACTGAACCATTAGAAAATGTTTTTTGAAAATATCTCAAAAACGGTGTATTTTATCAAAAAAGTGCAAGAACATAAGTTATTTAGAATATGATTCTACATAAAACTCCCATACATCAAAATCCGATTGGAACAAATTTAAAAAAATCTTTTTGGAAAGTTTGACTTCAAACTGGAATTTTGATGCAACTGTTCGAATTTTGATACGAATATCACCATACGGGTTTTCAATAATTGCCAGATTGTCAATTATAGCTTTTGTTATGTTTTTACGTTAATCTAGTACCAAACATAACAAAAGCTATAATTGCCAATCTGGCAATCATTGGAGACCCGTATGGTGATATTCGTATCAAAATTCGAACAGTTATACCAAAATTCCACTTTGAAGTCAAACTTTCCAATAAGATTTTTTAAAATTTATTCCAATCGGATTTTGATGTATGGGAGTTTTATGTAGAATCATATCCTAAATAACTTTTGTTCTTGCACTTTTTTGATAAGATGTACCGTTTTTGAGATATTCGCAAAAAACGTTTTCGTTCGTATGGGGGGTACCCCCCCTAATGGTCCATTTTTGCCCACTAACGAACTTAGCCTCACATTTTACGAAAAACGAATCTGCGCAAAATTTCAAGTCTCTAGCTCAATCCGTGCGCCCGCAATCCACGCCACAGACGGACAGACAGACGGACAGACAGACAGACAGACGGACGGACGGACGGACATGCTAAATTCAACTTTTTTCATCATTCTAAACACACTGGTGTAATTCATTTTTGTGTGCGATGACGAGATCTTGGCGTTACAAACGGTAAGGCAAAGTTAATATACCCTTTGGTTTCACCATACGGGTATAAAAAACATTTGCAAAGCATAGTTTTAACCACCTAGCGATAAGATGATACCTTTCTTATGCCTGGATCAGATATGGTTACGTGCGCTGTGCTGTACGAAGAAAAACTGTCAACTTTTGCATGTGCTGCAGTTTTTCTGACAGTTTTTCATTGAGCAGCGCAGTGAAAGTAACCGCGTCTGATCCAGGCATTACATTATTAAACCTCATATAATGAAAAAAATGGTGAATTTATGGTGGATTTTTTTTATACACAAAAATTATCGAAAACTTGACAACTAATTGAGGTAGAAAGTTGAAGTTTTGAACAGCGCAGGCTTTTGAAAAAATTAAATCCCGTCCGAAAATAATAAAAATGGAACCACTCTTCCTTAGGAATGGAAAAGATTTTTTCGATTTTCTCGAAAACTGTTCTTTTTTTCAAAATGGGGTTCCATGGGACGATAGCAGCTTTCGAAATGCAAGAAACCGCGTCGAAATCAATTAAGGTTTACTGGCAGAAGCCGATGAGCCGATCTTACCATTTTCGTTACATACACACGCACACATATTGCGGACTTATCGAACTGAGTCGGTGGGTATACTCGTATGTCCCGAGGACGTTCCCCGTTATGATTTAAGATTTTGACGTGATTCTAAAGCCTTATATGTAAGAAAGGTAAAAATGTAACTATATATATATATAACCTGGAACCGTAAAAACCAGTCTTGCGTAGGTTTGATTCATTTAACCAGTGAACCATTCAAATTTCAGTGAATCATTACTAAATTTTGAGATTTTTGGAACCAAAACCTGAACCAAATATTTGAAATTTCAGAAACCAGAACCAAATTTTGAAACTATGAAGAAACCAAAAATTCAATTCACCCTTATACCGAACGACACTCAGAAAACTTTAGGTTTGCATCTCTGGTTTAAATTTTGTATATTTCTTAGGGTGGGCTATAAACTTACGGGCTTTACAAGGAAAACGCACAATGTGTGACATTGGCTTCTCTTTCTATCGGGTATCCTTCCAAAGAAGAATTAAATTTCGGCTCAATCGGTCAAAATTTTTTTTCGAAGCGGAGGTTTTTGAAAACAAATTTAATTTTAGTTTAAATTTTTCAGTTTTTCAGTTTCTTTTCTTTTTTTTTTTAAATTTTTATCCCACACGTATAGATTTCATTAGTAGAACAGTGTTTTTGTTATTGATTTTGTTAATGGATTCTGATAAATAATTTTGAGCTGAAAAACATCGCCGAACAATGTATACATTGTATGTGTGTGTACAAGGTATATGCCCACGTCGTCAATTTTTTTAGTAATTGATCCTTAAAGTTTTCAAGGATTTATCATTCAAAAATTCACAGAAATTTCTATTATTAGCGCTATTATTATTTTCTATTATTATTTTAAAGAGAATGAGCTCTACTCTCATTTAAAAATATTATCATAAATATTTCCTCCCAAAAAGGACTAAAAGGATAATAGAAATGTCCTTTTTTTACTTAATTGCACTATACATAACTCCTAAATATCTCGACTTATACCAAAATATCTTAAGAAGAAATTGTAACACGTTTAATTTATGAATATATAAAATATGTCCTTGCATTTATTCTCGCAACATTCACTAAAATTTGCGAAAAAATTATTTTTATGGGCTCTCATATGGGAATCCACGTCGGGACAACGAAAATTTTTGTTCTGGATTTCTTTCAAATTTGGCTCACATAATGTACTTTCAGGGCTTGTTAAAAATGCCAAATTTCAGATTTCTTTATCATTACCTTTAAAATAAGCTGAAAACCACCCTTCTACGATGGTAGTAGAAATTTCTGAGAATTTTTAAACGATGATCCCTTGAAAACTTTAACCCGGCCCTTACACGCGACTATAAAGTCTGTCAGTAGCACAGACTTCAAATGTCAAATTACTGACAACGAATTAAAATACATTTAGCGAACTGGCAGTCAGTGCATTTACACGAGACTGTGTCAGCGACTGTGTCATCTCTACAGACGCGTGTAAGGGCCGGGTAAGTGTCACATACTAAAAAATTTGACAACGTAGACATATACATTGTTTGGAAAAAAATTTCAGCTCCAAATTATCTTTCATAATCCATTAACAGAATATCAAAAACATACAATTTATTCAAAATTGTTCTACAGTGTAATAGAACTTAGTCTTTAGCGGTTAACATATTGTCGACTGAATATTAGTTTACCATTTTAAAAAGAGAATCGCTATGTTTATTCGGCCAACGTTATGTCATCACGAAGCGATGGTTGACATAAATGCTGCTTGGGCTAATTTCCGTAACAACAAAAAAGTTGAAATATATAAATTTTCGTTAAGGTATTTAAAAGTGTCCTCCCCTGCTTTGTAAAGGTTAATAAATAAATAAAAAGACTAATAAATGGGCATTTAAGAAATGTTATGAAAACGCTTCAGTTTTGTGGGTGAAAAATACTTCTTGGAATTTTTTTAATTATTTCAAATTTCTTTCTTTTTTTATCAAATTAATAGCAAGGAATACCACAAATGCAGCCAATGATGGGGGCTCCAATGGCAACCGGAGTTCCAATGATGTCTGCACCTGGTATGGTTCAAATGGGTGCTCAACCAGGAATGGCGGCCGGTATGATGGCACAACAGACAAATGTGATGATGCAGCCACAGCAACAAGCCCAACCGAGTCCCGCCCAAAATGGCAATAAAGCTGTTCAATTAGATCCTTTTGGAGCGTTATAAGTTAAATAATTATAATAAATAAATAATAATTAATGAAATATACACAAACAAAAACACGAGTATATATAAAATATAAATATATATATATTAAAACAAAAAAAAATGAAATAAAATAATATTACATTATATATAAAGTATATTTTTTAAATTAAATCATAAATTATTATAAAGAATGATAAAATACTATTATTATTATAACTATGAAAAAGAAGAAATAAAAAATGCAAAAGAAATGAAAAATAAAGAAAATATACCCAGGCATACAACATCTAATTATATCTACTTGTATGGGAAATTATTAAATGAGTATGAATTATTATTATAAAAATGAAATGCAGAACATAAAATCAGAGATATGAATATAAGATAAATTTATTTAGAATATTGTATAAAATATTATTGTAAAAAAAAATGAAATTATTTCAATCAAACAACATTCGTTCGCAAACAAACAAAAAACAAATATTAAGTGTAATAAATATTGAATTAAATTACTTTGCAAACATAAAACTATTAAGTGGAACGTTATTAATGAAAAATCAGCTAACAGTTACAAATTTTCTAGTTGAGTTCAATTGATTAAATAAATTTAAATAATTAAATCAAATATAAGTTCATAATTAACACAAAATTTAGGAAAATGGTAAATAATAAAACATAATACTTAAATAAAGTTGAGAGAAAATTAAATAAAAAATTAATAAAATCCTATGGAAACCGTAATAAATTAAAAAAAAATGTTCTCCTTGTTGATATATTATACAATATACACATTTATTATATTAAATAATGAAGAAAGAATACAATGATGATAAAGAAAGTAATTATTATAAAAATCAATGAAATAATGGATAATATTGAATATCGATTTCACAAAAAAAAACTGTATTATAAATACATTAGATACAAGATGTATTTAGCGGGTTTATTTTTGCTTTTTGATTATTATTTAAGGTTTATTCGCATAAAAGAAGGGTTTTCAGATGATTTTCTGTCAAAAATTCGATACAATTTTGTTAAAACTTTTTTTAAATTTAATTTTTCTTTTGTATTTCATGATTTTTTTTGGTTTTTTTTAAAGATATTTTTTGTTAAAATTTCCAAAAACAAAATTGTAGTAATTTTTTCGCATAACAGAAGCAAAAGCATTTCGTAATGGATTTTTTTTCTATCTAATGACGCGGTGACACGACGCTGTTTTGCCAGCCGCTATCTGCTGTTGGTTAGTAGCGCTGGCAAGTAGCAAAACAATGATTTGACATTTGAATCTTGGAGATTTTTTAAATAATAAACGTAACACACAAATTTAAATAAATAAACGTACAATAACAACTTACAATAAACAAACTGTACCACTTATCAGACTTTTGACAGCTCAGAAACCATGTGACAAAAATCATCACGCTGCTGCTGGTAGTATTAGGGTGCACACGGTGCTGCTAACAACCAAACAGCCACTAGCTTTGGCAAAACAGTGTCGTGTGACCGCCGCATAATGGACTCTGAGAAATTGACAGATAAACAGTCGCATGACATTACACTGGCCAACTCCCGTGCACGTTTGTGTACATGCCTACAATTTTTTCCCCCAAAAACCTTTGCACATTTGTGTAGATTTCTTCGAGGCTTGGTAAAATACAGGTTATCCATGTATAACGCGGCTTCGTTCCAGCGCGGTATTCAAAACGTAGCAACAATTTCCTAACGCGGTCCGGAGTATTATACTATTATGCTAAAAACTTAAAATTTATTTCCTTCGGCGCTTCAATCGGTTCCAGTTTTGGTCTGTCTCAATATCTCGTTAAAGGTTTCGCATCCTGATCAACACCGCTTTGCTATCTTATAGATCTCCAATGTCGCCTTGTTGAACCTACCGCAGAAGACTTTCCGAGCCGGGTCAGAATTTAAAAATACAATGGAAACCACTTTTAACGACATCGTTTATGACAACATACCGGATATAATTATGGCGTCCAACCGGATATATTTCTAACTGAAAGAAATTCGGTTACGCGAATTTTTAAACACCGCGTTATGCGAGGGCTACCTGTATTTTTGGCGAAATTTTTATAGTTTAGCGATAAATTTTTTAAATAGCTTTTCTTTAGTTAAATATTTAGGCTCAAAGATTTTTTTTACAAACATATTTGAGAATTTACTTTCAAATTAGCACATTTTTAGTGCTAATTTTTCAGTTTTAAATTTTTTGATATATAGATTTATTTACAAACAATAAATTTATATAGAAATTTGCTTCAGTGTCCACAAAAATTTAGTTTTTTTTTACTGAAACTGCCTTTCTTTTAGAAAAAAGCAAATTTCCTTCAAATTGTCATGCGAAAATTTCAACTTGACAAATTCTTTGTTTTGTCGAAAAAATCACATCTTAGTCTATTTTTTTTGTGAGATTTTATCCGAAAAAAGTTTGTATTTATTACTGTTACTGCAAATTAAAGCTGAAAATTATGGAATAAAATTGTAAATGTTAAATTGTTATCAAATAAAAACTTATTTTAAAGTATAAAAAAAATTCAAAATCAAAAGATGAAAAACGAAAGAAAAAACCACGAGATGAATTATGATAAGTTAAGAAAAAAAAATATTAATTGAATAAAATACAAACTAATCATTCCAAGAATGTCTAAGATATATTTGCGAATATAATAAAATAATTTAAATTTGAAGAAAAATGATGGTGAAAAATATGAGTTAAGTAATTCACTTTATAGTTTGAGCAGATTGCATATTATATAAAAAAAAATTACACGTTGGTGATTGCGTTATTGCGTTATATGAGATATAAAAAAAACATGATATCGATACATAAATATTATGCTGATTAAGTAAAGGTTAAAAAAGTTTTTTTTTTATTATTTTATTTTTTAAATCATTATTATGATAAAACTGTACATAATATACATTTAAACAAAGTCTTGTTTTAAAATCATTATTGTTATATATATTAAAATATTAGAGTTTTTTTGTCTTATTATTTTTCTTTCTGTATTTCAAATTAAGTTTTGTCTTATTCACTGTAGAAAAAAAGTATCTCTTTCTGCTTGAAAAATAGTAATTAAAAATTATTGATAAAGATATAATGTAATTAAATGAAATATACATAAATCAATAGTGTAATTATTTTTATTTAATCCTTTTTATCATTTTTATTGTTTTTTTTTTTTAAATTATCTGCGAGCTTCCAACATTTTGTTTCCTAGCCCTAAACTAATATAATTAGGAAGTTTTTGGTTGCTACAAATGGGCAGTAATTATGTGTTCAATTAGCCAAGTAATAGCTGTCAGCGATGTGTAGAAGTTCATGCACAATTTGCGATGTGTAGAAGTTCACGCGGTAGTTTCGTGGCGGTATTAAACGCCACACAAAATAAGTCAAAAAGCCTGATGGGGTTAGCAGGGGGAGTCAAAAAGTCTAATGAGGAGAAGGGGGATTCAAAAAGATGAAAGTTAGTTTGACGTGTTTTATAAACATCCCATTTTTTTTGCCAAAAATAAAGTTTTAATGGAGGTAAATTATAAAAAGGTAAAATCATATCGACGCCTCCGTGCAAGACTATCGTAACTCGACTTACGATATTTTTGAATTACCCCCGTCGCACACTTGAGCTAAGCGAGCTCAACCACGTGAGCTAAGTTTCTCGCTGAAAGTGAAATCCTTAGCATTTACATTGGTGACCGCACACTTCAGCGAAACTGTGAAACTACGTCGTCTAGTCATGGGCGAGACGGACTAAGCTCGCTCGCGTAGTCCAGACCTCAACTACGCGAACGACTTCGCTGGCATCGCTGACACTCGCATATACACACTTTCAGCATTATACAGTGTAGAATCGGTGTTTGCAAAAGTGTAGTATTTTGTGGACACAAATGTGTAAGTGCCAATTGCATACAACTGATGGCATAAATTTATTTAAATATCGCCGCGTAGTTCAGCTCAAGTGTGCAACGATGTGAGCTAACCCAGCTAAGCTATGTAACTATAGCTAGCCTCGCTCACATAGCTTAGCTCAAGTGTATGACGGGCGTTACTGACACTACGAGAATCTCCAGATAAAAATACACTTGCAAAAAAAATTTCATAACAGTATCATAATCATACTAATATATAAAAATGAGTTGGTGTCTGTCTGTCTGTCTGTTCCTCTTTCACGCAAAAACGGCTGAACCGATTGACTTTGCCATGAGTGTCTGTGGTAGTTCTGGTTCCAACATAGGCATACGGAAAAGTAGCGCAAGGGGTGGGGGAGTTTGGGGAGGGGGTAAAGTGATTTCGAAACTTAGTTTTTGCGCTATGTTACTTTTTCGCGGGGAAACTACTGAACCAAAACTGAAAAACTCAAGTTACTCTCTCTTTGGAGATTTTTGAATAACTAGACATCGTAAGTAGTAGTTACGATATTTTTGAAGTTTGCAGTTTTAAATTTCAAATGTAACTCCACTTACGACACATTGAATATTGAAAAAAAATCGCCTTCTATTAACCGGCCTTTACACGAGACTGTAAAGTCTGTCAGTAGCACAGACTCCAAATGTCAAATTACTGACAACGAATTAGAAGACATTTAGCGAACTGGCAGTCATTGCATTTACACGAGACTGTGTCAGCGACTGTGTCAGCTCTACAGACACGTGTAAGGGCCGGGTTAGTATTCAATTTCCGCTGTCGGATTTCTTTTGGTACCCCCAACATTTGCTTTAGGGTTCTTATCTTTATCTAATGTTTGATATATAGTAAGTTGAAAATGGCGTTGAAAGTTGAAAATATGAAAATAAAATCATCGTTTAATAAATTCAATAATATCTAGGAATAACTTTAGTATTCAACTTTTGTCATAACTAATATTGCGTTTGTACGAATGACAATCCGGCATAAAAGAATGGACAAGTTCATTATTTTATGAGAGATTGACATTTTCTGACAGAAAAAATTACAAAAATTATGCCATTTACACGGGAGTTAACATAATGACAAGAAAAAAATGACAAATTTGTCATTCGTGTAAATGTAGCATTACAATAGCCTTGCATGGAGGCGTCGGTATAAGGTCAAATATGTCAATTTTTTAAAAATTGGCCATGAAGATCGCTCTACACAGTCCCTTTTATTTGACATCATATAAATTTCTTCGTCTAGACGCCGCCTAAATGCAGCTTTTAGTAAAAATTTGGAGGTGCAAATGCTGAATGGTGAAACACTCAGAAAATGCGTTGAAGGGTTCGAAAATTAGTTTATGGCACGCTGTCAGTTGAAGTTCACTCAATTTTAGAAATTCAAATGATTTTATAGTTTAAAAATTTACCATAAATATTTCCCGTTATAATGGATTAAGAAAATCATTTCTCTTTCATAAAAATGTAAGAAAATTTATTTTTTTTCTTCAATGGTGTATGCTGCGTATTTCCACAGATAAGGGTCAAAACAATTACTGTATTTTTTAACTCCGTACATGGTCGGTACTTGCGATGTAGAGCGCCTTCAAGGTCTTGGGACCGGTCTTCGCATCTCAGGCACATAAAAAAGTTTTCAAGTCCTCAATCTCCTGAAAAAGCCTTTAAATTTTCAGTTAAGCCGTTTTGTTATACATCTAACGGCAAACCTCGTTTTATAAATACAAATATGATTTTGGATATTTTATGGAAAACTACAAAGAATTAAAAATTGTGTTCAGAGCAGGCCCGTAGACAAGATTTATTTTCGGGGAGATGAAAGGCGGGAGGGGACTTTATTCTGGGATTATCAGAACCAAATTTAATCATAATGGGAAAGGACAGTTTATGCATTTTTTTAGCATTTTTCATTTTTTTCATGGAAACACCTAAATCCATGAATCTCCCCACTATTTTTTTTTTCGAAGTGGTGATGTGGACCAGCGTCCCCGATGGCGACGGCTGTGCTCATGTGGGGTCACGAATTTACATCACTTTACCAGTCAATTAATCTAATGTCTTTGGTCCATACTTGATGTTCGCAAAGACCCGGTTTAGACACGATGTTTTTTCATTCGTTACTCCAAAGTGTGTACGTGTGTGGTGAAGTGGAACTGACGTTAGGAATCATTCCCAATTCGTCCCTCGCCCATCCATTTTGGAGCAACGAATGAAATTACGTTACGTCTAAACGGGTCACAGATGATAGAAGAGTCATCTAAACGAATGACAGCGCAGATAATTTCTCTCTGTCATTGATAGAGGCGGTTAAATTTTCACAGGACTTTGCTCTTTATCCATGGGAAGACTGGAACTAATACGAAGCTGCGCCTAAGGAATTAGAAAAAAAGTTCTTAGGACTTAAAAAAAAGTTCTAAGGAATTAGAAAAAAAAGGTCTAAGGAATTAGAAAAAAATTCTGCGCAGGTGAAAATGAATCCGAGGAGTTTTTTTTATAAAAATGGTATTACAAATCTTGTAATTCATCCATGGTTCGCAATTTATGTAAAACTGAGGTGGCTTCATGTAACTTATTTCGGATCGACTAACTAGTCGATGGAAATCTTTGGTTCGCTAAAAATTATTACACAGGCTGACACTGATTCTGGTGCACACGATATAAGAAAGTTTTTTCGGTAATTTGGGGTCGTTGATTCCGATTCTAGTTAGTTTGGCTGGATCAGCTATACTTTTTGAGATATGAAGGAGAAAAGAATTGTTGATTTCCAGATTATAAATATTTAAACCAATTTATGAATTACCCGCCATATCGGAAAAAGTACAGCTGGTACAGCCAAACTACTGCCAGATTCGGATTCAGCGACCCCAAATTACCAAGTAAACGATCTAATATCGTGTGCACCAAAATGAGTGTCGACCTCTTTAATCAGTTTTGACTAAAGATCGACTAAAGATTTCCTCCGACTAGTTAGACGATCGACAATAAGTTAGATGCGAAGTAAGAAGAAAATTGTATGAAACTTCAGTTGAATAGGCCCAGTCCCACTTTAGGATGTAGCGCCATATATAGATAGATAGATAGTTGGTATAGGGTGGGGCTTGTTAATCTGGTAGTTACCGAATCTAGGTTCGATTTTAAATTTTTAGGGATTGACCCTGGCTTGGGGTCAGTAGATATTTGATTCTAATATGTGAAACCTTTCGTCTACTGCACAATTGTTTTCAAGAGATATTCTTCTAGGAGTAGTGACTGTAACAGTTGTTCTACAATCATGAGAATTTGAGAAATTTTGAAGTGATTGGTGGTCAAAGACAGTTTGGCTATATCTTATATAGAATGATCAAAACGATCGATTCTTAAATAGACGAATTAACAATTTTTTTGTCTGCGTCCCGCATCCTGACTTCAGAAAACTCACCTAGCCTAGTTTACACTCAAATTAAAAAAAATCAATTTGTAAAATTTTATAAAAAGTTTTCCAATTGTTTTTTCAAATTTCCGTTTTTATCTAAATTTGATCATTTTTTCCAATATTCCAATGTGAATATTTGAATGCACCTTAGATAAGGAAATCTAGAACTTAAGAAAAATTGAGATAAATCTTATGAAAAAACCATCAGATGAATTAAAATTTAATCTAAAAAAACGAATGCAAACATTAAAAATAAAAATGTGAAACAGCATAACAATTTATTGTTGGAAGACGATCAAAATTTACATACAAGGAATGCAGAAAGAGAACTAAATTTAAATAAAATAATGTAATATAGTGTAAAAATCTATAATAACCAAAAGATGAAAAGTTTATTAAAAAATTATCGGCACCAAAATTACTATAATGTTAATCGTTTTCTTAAAAAAGCATTAAACAAATTTTTAAAATCAAGTTGTAGAAAAAATAAGAAACATTAAAATTAAAACAAAATATAAGCGAAAAATTATAACAAATTATATTTTACAAAGAGAACTGATTAAGAAATGAATTATGAGGGAATGAAAGCGACAATATTTTGAGTAATTTACAAAAAAAAACTATAAAATTGTAAAAATAAAGTTCAACGTTTAGTGAGCAGGATACATTTTTTCTTTTGAATTTTCATTAATAATTCTATTTTGCGCAGCATTGATAAAATTCTTCGCAACAATGAAGTTTTCTTTTATTTTGAAAAACGTTTTATGTTTATTTAAGCTAACGAAAGAAATGTATTTATAAATTATCATATTTCAATAAATGTGTAGCAAAAAGGTAAAAAATATGTTTTATTAAAAATTTTGCTTTTTTTATTATTATTAACTGAGACAGTAAATAAATTTAGTCATTTTTCCTTCTACATACAGTTTATTTTTGCATAATCAAACAAATAAATAAAGGATCAATAAAGATTTTCCGAAAAAGAACCTTTTGTAGAAGAGTAAACGTCTAAATTAGTTTGACTACAATACACTTGGCCCGACACAACATTTACGGCGACAGATTTTGTCCTCCATATACAATTCCACACACTTTGTTGTTATAAAAGTCATTTGCTTTTCATTTGATTTTGAAAATGGGACGGTGAGCTACATATAATATTCTTTTGTTACCGATTATCATACAGAATAGGAATGTGAATGTAAGCAACGCAGCATACGAACTATATATCCTAATACTTTCTTTAATTTCCCTTTGAGTGACGAAATTTAGATTTTATGACGTCTCCATAAGACTTCATTTTGAATCAAACATGATATTTTCACCGACAAAAGTTAAATTCGATTCAACTTTTTACGGCGGCAAAGTTGGTCGGATTGATTGTATAAAATCTAAAATGTCGCCGTAAATGTTGTGTCGAGCCAATTTTATTCCGGCCTTAGACCTGCCTTACACGCTCAATATTTTTGCTTGAATATAGTCCTTACACGATCAATATATTGAACACAATAAAAATATTCACCCCGATTATGATTGTCGTGTCGAAAGCTAAACGTTTCGAAGTTCTGTTGTCGTGTCGATAGCATTTTGGTATTATGTAAGAGACTCGAGACGACTAAAAAGCATTGCCATGTTATCCTAGTTGAAAAGTGTGTTTAAAGGGGAGTCGTACGATATACCGAAAAATAATATGCCGAAACATGAAAACATCGAAAATTTTAAACCCTGAATACGCCGAAATTTATTTTGTTGAAATATAAAATGCCAAAAAAATGTAAAAGACCGAAAATGTCGAAAATCGTTAAAAAAAATTAAAAAAAAAAACAGATTTTTTATTATACGTTTTATTGCTGCTTAGTAATTCAAAAAGGGTCTGGTACGGTAAGTCGAAATTTCAAATCTCATTTAAAACATATTAAATTTCAAATTTAAAACATAAATAACTTCGTTTTTTTATTAACAATGAACATTTGTAATAATTTTCAATTTTAGGCAAGAGATGTATAATGAGCTAAATTTTCCAAGAGCTCAATTTCAGAATATTCATGTCTGTTACTTAAAATATTTTGAATGTTTTTATACCCGTATGGTGAAACCAAAGGGTATATTAACTTTGCCTTACCGTTTGTAACGCCAAGATCCCGTCATCACACACAAAAATGAATTACACCAGTGTGTTTAGAATGATAAAAATAATTAATTTCTGCATGTCCGTCCGTCTGTCCGTCTGTCTGTCTGTCTGTCTGTCTGTCTGTCCGTCTGTCTGTGGCGCGGATTGCGGGCGCACGGATTGAGCTAGAGACTTGAAATTTTGCGCAGATTCGTTTTTCGTAAAATGCGAGGCTAAGTTCGTTAATGGGCAAAAATGGACCATTAGGGGGGGTACCCCCCATACGAACGAAAACGGTTTTTGTGAATATCTGAAAAACGGTGCATCTTATCAAAAAAGTTCAAGAACAAAAGTTATTTAGGATATGATTCTACATAAAACTCCCATACATCAAAATCCGATTGGAATAAATTTTAAAAAATCTTATTGGAAAGTTTGACTTCAAAGTGGAATTTTGGTACAACTGTTCGAATTTTGATACGAATATCACCATACGGGTCTCCAATGATTGCCAGATTGGCAATTATAGCTTTTGTTATGTTTTAATCTTTTTTTATATGCTACTCTATAGGTTTGATGATTTCGTAACAATTTATTTGGTTAATTTTATTTTTAACAACAAGATACTCTTCTTTTTCGCAGCATTTTTGAAAAATGGTTTTGATCAATGAATACTGTTACCTATTATATGTATTTATATAAACAATAACGAATTCATTGTAAAAATGGTATGACTAAGGTACAAAATGCAGCATTTTGTACATTAAAGGGCCCATAGACGGCCAACTTTGTTGCCAACCTGGTTGGTAGTTTTCACCACAGACGAGACGAAATGTTGGCAACCAAATTGACAACATCATTTTTAACAAGATCCCGTCGACTTTAGGTGATTTCTCTAATTTTTTTATTGTTTATAGTACACATAACTACACATACTACACATTCACATTCACCTTCTTAGGTCGTACGATCAAAACCCTAGTAAAATTAACCAAACTCAACCGAACTTAATCAAATAAACTATTTTTGACACTTCACTGTTCTCATTGCAGTACTCAATGCAACTGAGATTGGCAACCAGGTTGTAAATTTGCCTACAGACACCCCAACATGAACGCCAACATGCTAAGTTTTCAAAATTTTTTGATTTTACACCAACCTCGTCGACAACATGAAAACCCACCGCCAACTTGGCCACAGACGTACAACATCGACTCCAACATTGCATGTTGGCGACCAGGTTGGCAGCAAAGTTGGCCGTCTATGGGCCCTTTTAGTCATACCATTTTTACAATGAATTCGCCTTCGGCATTTTTTTTTTCGACATTTTAATTTTCGGCATTTTTAGTTTTCGATATTTTTTTTTCGACATTTCATTTTTCGGAATTTTTGATTTCGAGATTTTAAATTTCGACTTACCGTACCAGACCCGTTTAAAGTGATCCTTTTTATGTCACTCATATAAAATAGTTGTCAATTGGTGTTTTCAAAAATTTAATTTCAAACCGATTTTTTTTTTAATTGTGGAAAAATGAATTCGTTTGACTTGTTTTTTGCGAATGATGATGGAGAAGAACAAATTGATATGCTGCAACGAAGAAAAGAGCTTCATGATAACTCTAACCAGTGGCGTAGCGAGGGTTCATGGCGCCCGGGGCGGAAGTTAAATTTGCCGCCCTAAAATGATTTTTCTATTACTGACGTTTCCACCGAAAAATCCATATTTTGAAAATGACGCATACTTCGATTGGCGTGTCGTTTACAAGTAAATTCCCGTGGTTTTGTTGATAGGCAAATGTCCACCAATAATTGGTCTCTTGTTGAAAACGACACGATAATCATAAAGAGGATGTGAATACCAATTAGCGCCACATTTTTAAAATATCAATTGTGTCACTCTTTTTATACCCGTATGGTAAAACCAATGGGTATACTAACTTTGCCTTACCGTTTGTAACACCAAGATCCCGTCATTATACACACCAGTGTGTGTGTGTCCGTCTGTCCGTCCGTCCGTCCGTCTGTCTGTCTGTCCGTCCGTCTGTGGCGCATATTGCAGACCCACGGAAATTTTGCACAAAGCCGTTTTTCCTAAAATGCGAGGTTAAGTTCGTTAATGTGCAAAAACGGACTCACCATATGAACTAAACGTTTTTTACGAATTTCTCAAAAACGGTGCATCTTATCAAAAAAGTCCAAGAACAACAGTTGTTTAGGACACGTTTTTACATAAAACTCCCATATATCAAAATCCAATTGGAAGAACTTTTAAAAAAATCTTTTGGGAAAATTTGACTTCAAATTGGAATTTTGATACCACCCTTCGCCGTTCAATTAAACTTGAAAAAATGTCATATCACCATACGGGTCTCCAATAATTGCCAGATTGGCAATTAAAGCTTTTTTATGTTTCAAGGTGAAGACTGGTTTAAACCAAACGTTACTCAAAAACTGATTAACCAGTACAAAAGTTATATTAAAAATTGTAAGCAATAATTTCAAATTTTTTTTAAAAGAAAAAAATGTTTGTCACATGTTTCTACAAAAACACTTTTCTGGCTTTTTGGACTGAAAATTCTGTTATTATGCTGTCGAAATCGATTTATTTTGTTGACAAAAGAGCCAAGTTGCTTAATCTTAACTTAACGTGCTCATAGTCGATCTCAAATAATTTTTTATAAGCTTTAGCTTCGAAAAACTCCTTTCGCAACTTGCTACGCTTATTCCTATTGTTAGAAAGATTCGAAGCATTGTCGCTATATCTTTTAACACCCAATTTTTTCATTTGTTCCGAAATGTCTTGAAACATTTTTTTAAATTTGTTCCGAAATGTCGTGAATTTGCCGCCCCATAAAGAGTGCCGCCCGGGGCGGACCGCCCCCCCCCCCCCTCGCTACGCCACTGACTCTAACCCTCTGGAACTAGACAATAAAACGTATGTTATTATTTATCTAATATCAGAGAATACGAAGACTTATTGGAACTAGATGACGAAACTCTTGGTTTTCCAAACAACGCACATTTGACCGATCTTGAACCAAATGCAGAAGCAAGAATAATTAGAGACAGAATTGCTCATTCCCTACAATAAAAAAAATTGTTTTGTTTTTTGAATAAATACAGTCTTTTAATTCTCCCTAAAATATATGAATAAATAGTTAAAAAATATGAAATTTACGAATATTTAAGTTTCTCATGTTTTCGACATGTTTTTAAGTCAACTAATCAGCTGTCGTTACCTAAAAAGCTGACGACAGAAATCATCGCATTGAAACGAAAAATGTCGTATTCAAACGCCATACGCAATGCAAAAATTCACAGTCGCAAGAAAACGACACGAGAAACGACAATCGCAATCGGGGTGATTGTTCAATATATTGAACGTGTAAGGTGCCTTAAGTAGGGGTCACATCTATCAGTTTTCCATCCGTTGTTTACATCTAGTTATGCGTTGACATCTATCATTTGCGACTGACGGTTTTTTGTGAAAAGTTTCTATTCACTTTGATTGCAAACTTTAAAAAATACGGGTGGATAATCGAGACAGAGCGTGTTTATGCATTATTATTGCATTAAGTTCAAAAAATAAAATTGGTGTGAACGTTCGCGTCAGTCGTATCGCATCCGAACAGAATCAAATCAGTTGGCCATCAGTTTGTTAGAAAAACTGAACTGGCCACGAATTTTTTCGTGGTTGCCCATCAGTCGTAATACGACTGTCGTATGATTTTACGTTCAATCAGTTTTCCAAAAACTGATGGAAAACTTATAGATGTGGCCCCTACTTTAGTTTGATAAATATTTTCCTGAAAATTTACTGAATTTGTGAAATAAATGGAATCAAGTAATCTGAACTAGTTTGTCAAATTAATTAAAACGATACTCAACTAAAATTTTTTTCATTTTCTTTTTTGAAATCTTAAATATCTGTTATCGCAAAAATGGACGCAAAGAAAAAATGGCTACCATACAAGATGCGAGCACTGAAAAATCACGCTTTATTTGGTACTGAACAGGCAAAGAATCACATGTTCCTGGATGAAAAATGGAATCCCTCCTCACGGCTAGATCAATTTCGATACATGTGTGAAGCTTTAAGTAATTTTGAAAAAAAACTCATTAACTCATATCCTCGCATTTATTAACAAAAAACATTTCAGAAAAGCACGAAAATCTTATTGATCAAGAAAATCGAATTTTTAAGAAAAAGCAAAAGCAAAGGTTGAATATTTTGAAAAAGGAATGTCGCGAAGGACGAATAAAATTGAAAACCGCATTCCATGGTGATGCAGCAAAAATTCGAAAAATTCTGCAGGATCATAAGGACATGCAAAGTTTATATCAATTAATGCCAACTAATTTAGTATTGGAAAATATGAAGGAAAAAAGTTTTTTGAAGACAAAAAAGCATGATGAGTTGTTGCATAGAAAACAGCAGCTGAGTAAGAAATATGAAGAGAAATTGGTAATGAAAACATTGGGAAAATTCAATTGGTGTAATTAAATATGAAATAATTTAGCTAGAATTAGCGGAACTGCAAGATAGAGTGAAATACAATGATCAATTTCCATTTGAGGAGGAAATAAAAGTTAAAGAGTGTCGCAAGGATTTAAAAAACTCCGAAACTCGCTTGAAAGCCGCTAAAGTAATTAATCGTGCTTACAAATACATTGTAGCCGCTTTGATGAAGGTTGTGATTTATTTATATATATTTAAAGCTCTCACTGTCCTTTTGAAAAGTTAAGCTATATGGAATATTTTTCTAGGATTCAATTTACTACGAGAACATTTTACGCTCTTTAGAAAAGGATATCTACGAGCAAACAGCATTTATTAGTCAAATAACATTTTTTGGTCTTTCGGCCATGGGCGACCTAAAGAAGCTAAATTTTGACTATAATGTAATTAAAAATGAACCAAAGAATTTTTTTGGAAATTAATTTTTCTGGTATTTTTCTTTTTAGAAGCTCGAACTGCAAACCAAAAGGCGAATGCAGGAAAGAATTAAAAATTTGGTAAAGCAAAGAAATAGAGTGGCGAATGCAAATGAAGAAGCACGACAATATATCCGAAATGATGTAAGGGTTTTTGTGTAAAAATATAAAAATTTCTAGAAAACATACGATAAATTGTAAAAATTACAATTTACAGTAAAAAATATAATTAAAACTCTGTATTGAATTGTAATTTTTACTATAAATTGTAAAAATTACAATTATAGTAAAAATTACAATTCAATACAGAGTTTTTAGTTCACAAATACAACCATTCACTATCGACTCTCAATCGACTCTAAATTGGACCTTTTACATATCAATTTTAAATCCGCCCTTCTTTCCTTTCTGCGTGATGAGTTTGGCTTCTAGATTGATTTTCAATAGTTCTTATTGAAAACTGTCAATAAAAACGCGAACTATTTCTAATTAAAAATTTTATACTTAATTTATGAAAATGTTTAAAGTTTTTTACGAGAAACAAATTCATCACAACAGAAAGGACAAAAAACTTTAAATCTTTCCGACGAATTTGATCTGTGGAAACCCTATTTTGTATTTGTAGAATAGTCATGTTCATATACAAAATAGTGAATTTGATGTGTAAAAGTTGTGTTCGGACTAAAAAAATCTATAATAATAGATTTGTGTGTCTGTCTGTCTGCTTATTTGTTTATACCGTGTGTGACAATGTGTCTCGGATTGTCCGGGACAGTCTCGGATTCAGGGATGTTGCCTTTGCATCCTTGAAACTAATTTATTGAACACTAAAAAAATATAGTTTGCTTCTGCTGGGGGTGACTGTAAAACAGACCTGTTTCTGGCCGCGATTTTCCTAACGCATTTGAGGAAATCGCGGTCAAAAGGAGTTGCCCATTAAATACGCTGCACTTTTAGGAGCGGAGATTCGCGGTGGTTTTTTGGATAGCACCTTAACACGTTGACTGCCCAATCAATTTTGCAAATATTTAAAAAAAAGCCAATACATATTAGGCCCTAGCACAGAATCCGATACGAATGGTTCGAATCGTAAACTCAATGTTGTTGTTGGTATAACGCTAACAACAACATTGAGTTTACGATTCGAACCATTCGTATCGGATTCTGTGATAGGGCCTATTATATTAAAGCAAAATTATTACATCCTGTCCGCACATCTGTCTGTCGGTCGGTCTGTCTGTCTGTCGATCTGTTGTCTGTCGGTCTGTACATTTTACGTATCTTAAATAATCGAGTACGCGTTGATCTAGCGACTTCAGATTTTTGTGAATAAGTTTTATGTTAAAAAAAATCGAATCGAAAAGTTATACAGAAAATATTTTCGAAAACTGTAGTGGCTGTAAATTAAACAAAAACTGCCAAAAATTATTGCAACAACTATCTCGTGTGTTTGCCTAAAAATTGGAAACGTAAATTTTTCACCTACTTGGTCTTAAATTTGAGAACTTCCTTCAATGTTAAGTTCTATTTTGTTCTCAAATTTATCGTTACGCTGTAGTCATTTTTGTCCAAGTAATCAGAAATGTCCTGAAAAATGTTGTCCCCACGGTTCATTTTTTGGAAGGACATCAAATTCCACAAAATTTTTCTTCTATCGAGACGAGGTCTAATATAATATTTAATTTTTTTAAAAATATAGAGTGATTTTGATGTATCTTTAAATCGCTACGACCGAGAAACTGGAAGCATGTTGAATTTAAAAGCGCAACTGGAAGATGTTGAAAATATTATGAAACAAGTTAAAAGAGCAACACTTTGTGTAACGGAGGAGCAAGTTTATCCAAGGTTTTGCTATTTTTCTAAAATTTCAAATTTTACCCTGGCTCTACATTCTCATCGATTGCAGACAAATCACAATCACCTCTGCCGGGTTGGAGTTTTTTGCAATTAAAATTATGTTTTATGATTTATCCGGCTTAGAAATCTGGTTTCCGATATTGTAAACATTTTGCTCTTTGCGTATTTTATATCTTAAACCGGAATTTGAAGCCAGACAAAAGGATTCGCTTTGCAAAAATGGTCCCACCTGGTGGCCGAGACTGTGATTCATCTACATTCTGGGACAGTATAGACTAGTATTATTTCAAACTCAAAATGTTCTTTTTTCTCAAATTTCAGTATGGTTAAACAAGTTAAGGACATTGGAAAATTACACCAAACAATCACAAAATGTGAAAAAGAAAATGAAGTTTTAGGGGATAAACAAAATCGTGCAAAGGCTATGAAAGAATCTTTGGAGCATAATTTATCGCCAGAAGATATTAAGTTAGGATTTCGTACGTCCGTTGTTTATTTTTTGTAAAAATGTTTTTTTATATTTCAAGGAGGCAAAATAAAATTCAAGAATTAAAAAAGAAAATTGCTGAACAAAATAGAATTGCAAACGAGTGCAGCGATCACATGAAACAAGGTGGAGCAAATTTGTGTTTAATCAGGTAAGATAGTGAAATTAAAAAAAAGGAAATAAATTATGAAATGATTTTTCGAATTTTTCAATTTTATTTCAGAACTTCTCTGCATCAGTTTTCAAATGTTCTGCGACATGTGGGAGAAACTCTTGGTTTCTCTCGAAAAGGCTATCCCGATTCTGACCTTAAACTGCCCCTGCTAAAATTTGACGCTTTCGCTCCAAAAACATATCCACCATTACCATATGAAGAAGATAGTAAATTTTTTTTTTAAAAAGTGTTAAAGTATTTTTGTTCATTAACCTTTTTTAGTTGATAAACTTTTGAATTCTGTCAAAAACAAAGTTCAGGAATTGATGTCGGTGTATAAAGAAGAGAAGCCTCCTGGTGATCTTGATGATGGCTTCAATGAATATCACGATGCCTACTTGAAGAGTATCGCAGAACCAAGTGAACCCTCTGATAAACTTGAAGCCTTGCGTAATATTATTGAATTTAACTTAGTCTTAGTAGCTATTCATTAGATATGTCATGTTATTAAGGGGGTAGGGAAGAAGGAGAGGGGTTTCAGCGTTTAAAAAAAATTCGGTTTTTCGAAAAGCTTTCGGAAACTATGCGCTATTATAAAAAATCCATATATTGTGATGGCAGTCTAAAGTTCCATACAAGATAGTGGTGGTAAGAAAAGTATCATTTCTTCATAATTAAATGATGGAAAAGAGGGTATTCTATTAAAATTTGTTATACAAAAGAAGTCAAAAACTTGAGAACTAAGAGCCAGTATACACGACCACCTATTTTACTCTCCTTTTGTTCGTTCGTGTTTACACGCAGATTTTTTAACGAACGTATTTTGATTCCTTGGGAATGCGCGAAAATAGAATTCCACGATGACATCTCCACTGCTAAAACAATTATAATCGGAAAACCAAACAACAATTACAGTTGACAAATTATTTAAAACCATAGCAATGAAACGCATAGCCACGAAATACGTTAACAACCAATCAGGCACCGTTCCGCTTTATTTTCACGGTGGGAATTTTAGTTTTCGTTCGTCTTCTCCTATCGTCATTCCCACATTCAACTTTAACGAAACGAACGAAAACACGTCGCGTCTAAACAGGCTCTAAGTCAGGTATAAACTGGAAATTTTGCTAAAGTTTATTTATAGAAAAATTGAACTAGTTTTTTCACTTCCTTCATACAAAAAAGGTTTTTGCAATTTTCTGGAATAAGGTAACAGGTAATTAGAATGTTATTCAGTATTCAAATGGAACCAACTTTGATAAATCTTATTGGATTGCATGATTCCAAATGAAATTTTTCAAAATCGCGTTGCACTACAAAACAAAATTAAAAACATTTTTTTTTAAAAAAAGCTTTTATTTAAAATAAATGCACTAGAAAATAAATGCACTTTTTATGCTCTTCTTTCACATTTATTTCTGATACACAGTGCCCAAAAAAATATTTTTTATTTTTTAGTACATTTATTTTAAATAAAAGCTTAAAAAATTTTTTTTTATTAGTATGACTAAGAATTTAAAATGGAAAGGATAATCACATTATCCTAACGGGACCTTCCGTTATCCTTACAGACTTCTTAATTTGAGAATCGGATTCGTCGATCCCAAAAACCCCCAGATGAGATTTTTTCTGGAAAATTGGAGGAAAAGGATAACCACTTTTTCTTTACACGACCGTCCGTTATCGTTTTCGACTTCTTAATTGCAGAATCGGGTTTAGCGACCTCAAAAAACGACAGACGAGATTTTTTCAGGAAAATTAGAGGAAAAAGATAATTACGTTATCCTTATAGCACCTTCCTTTATCCTTAAAGATTTCTTAGTGCCATTTGCACCAACGAAACTTAGCAACTTATGTACAACTTAAATTCTTTAAGTCTCAGAATTTCTACGGTTTAAGTAGGCTAACCACAACTTAAACTTTTAAGACTAGTACGCGCAAACGGGCCTTAATGTCGAAATCGAAGTCAGTGACCCCAAAAACCCCAAGATGAAATTTTTCCCGAAAAATTTGAGACAAAGGATAATCACGTTATGCTTTCAAGACCTTGCGTAATCCTTTCAGGACCTTGCGTAATCCTTTCAGGAGCTTGCGTTATCCTTACAGATTTCTTAACGCCAGAATCGGATTCAGCGACTTCAAAACCCCCCCGAATAGATTTTTTTCCGGAAAATTTGAGGCAAAGGATAATCACGCTATTCTTACATGACCTTCGCTTATCCCTAAGACGACGATGTAGTGAAAATATTGTATTGCCATCGGACTAACGTATATGTGCAAAATTTCGATTCAATCGGGTGGGTGGAAGAGGGTCAAAATTGGATGAAGGCAAGCTAAATAACAGCTTTTAAAAACAATTTGGCAATAACAACTTTCACACAAAAATACTGCGTCAACATCGGTTTAGATTTATTGGTAGAAATCGATCTTACAAATTTTTGTGACACATATACACACACACACGCTGACAGACATGTTGTGGATTCATTGAACTAAGTCGATGGTACAGACGTCTATTTCATACGCAGGGCAAGTTTTGCCATGCTGCTTGCAGGTCAATTAAAAACAGTTGGTTTTGATGAGAAAATAAGAAACTCGTCGCCCTGCTGTTTTTAAAATTAATAGTTTTTGAAATGTCGTAAAATAGCTCTTATTTATTTGCCCTGCATTTAATATGTTGCTAGTTATTTTTTAAATGATATTTTCCTTTTAAATATTCAGGATCGTCATAGTAAGTAAGCTTTAGACTTTTTTTTTAATGTAAAATCAAATTATTCTGTGCCATGCTGGAATATGAAATGCCCGGCAATTTTCCCTGCGTATGAAATAGACGCATGGTACAGGGCTTCGTTATAATTTCGGATTTTGAAGTGATTTAAATTTGTAGATATGTAAGAAAGGTAAAAACCAAAAAGTTACCTTAAAAGAACTCCTCTTACCGGGAAGGGGTAAGAGGAGTTCGAGACGACAAAGATTTGCGTGACGTATTTCACAAACTTTTTTTTTTGTTTTTTACGTATTTCACAAACAGCTAATTTTCCTCATTTTTTTGCACAGCTTCATTACTGGATGGAGATCGTGGTGATCCAATGGTGCCAACAAGACAACAAATTAAAGCATTGAGTTTAAAAATCGTTGAAGAGAAATTAAAAGAACAAGAATGAATCACTTATTTTTTGAAATTATGATATATTTATTTTGCTATCAAATAAATTAAATATTTATTCTTATAACAATG
The DNA here is from genome assembly GCA_964034945.1 of Chrysopilus asiliformis. NCBI lineage: Eukaryota > Metazoa > Arthropoda > Insecta > Diptera > Rhagionidae > Chrysopilus > Chrysopilus asiliformis. The sequence goes on along the minus strand of OZ035960.1, from coordinate 88,104,079 downwards.
CATGGAATTATAAAAAGAAAAAAAATACTTTTTTGGGCGCTGTGTGCCAGAAATAAAAGCGAGATAGAAGCATAAAAAATAAAATAAAATAAATATTTACCTCGCTTTTATTTCTGACACACAGCGTCCAAAAAATTATTGTTTCCTTTTTCGAGCATTTTTAAGTCTTTTTTTAAATTTTTTTCCTACTTTCTCGAAAACTGTGAATCGTATCGAAAAATTTATAAAGATGAAATGTGTTTAGAATACGATTTTAAATAACTCATCCATACACCAAAATCAAGTTGAACCACTCCTTCCTCAAACCAATGAAATACTTTATTCCTATTTTCTTGAAAACGGAAATATGTTTAGAATATGCTTTTACACAACCGTTCCATATTTCAAAATCCAATTGCACCACTCCCCAGTAGGAAATGGAGCGCTTCAACAGCGCAAAAAGAGCGCTTCCACAGAAGCCAGAAGTGCTTCATTTACCCATTCCTCTTTATTTACTTTTATACATTGCATGTCCTACGCGGGGTAGCGCTCCAAACTAGCTGCAGTAAGAACGCTTCTGGAGCGCTTAAAAAGAATGTGCGGAGAAGCAGTTTCAGCGCTCTGTTAAAACTCTCTCCTGACGAATGGTGGTACAGTCTGTTCCAAAATAAATAATAAAATATAATTTTAGGTTTTCGCGGTTCGACATTATGTTGTAGGAAAGGTTTTTTCGGTTTAACCGCGTAAATATTGTTAAGCTAAATAAATATTTATCTAAACAATATTTACGCGGTTAAACCGAAAAAACATTTCCTACAACATAAATAATAAAAGGTTTATAGTTTTATTCTTAATTTTATTTTACAACAATAAGATCTTAAAGAAGTAAAAAAGCAGTATTTCGCGTTACAAAAATGAATTTATAAAAAAAATCAATTCAAAAATTTGCTTTATGAAGCGGATTTGATTTAAAATTCAATTTATTGCCTCTATACTATAACTTTTCTCACTGCACTTGAGTTTTTATTGTGAAATAGTTTTTCTGCACCGTTAAGGAGAATGACTCATCCAAAGAAAATCATTGTGCTCCCTTGTAGCTTCTTTTGGCAGTGAAGAAGAAGCGCGCGTATGTTGCTTCTTGAGGAAGCGCACCAAAAATTTTCTGCTGGGAATACAAAAATGGGAGAAAAAGCCATACAAATGGATTTAAAAAGAAAAAAAAAATTGTATGTCTTCATAAAGAGTATTTGACGATCGGTCCCTAGCAATTGGAGCTTCTATTATGTTTATACCCGTATGGTGAAACTAAAGGGTAATTTGCCTTACCGTTTGTAACACCAAGATCCCGTCATCACACAAAAAAATGAATTACACCAGTGTGTTTAGAATGATAAAAAAAGTTGAATTTAGCATGTCCGTCCGTCTGTCCATACGTCCGTCTGTGGCGCGGATTGCGGGAGCACGGATTGAGCTAGAGACTTGAAATTTTACGCAGATTCGTTTTTCGTAAAATGCGAGGCTAAGTTCGTTAATGGGCAAAAATGGACCATTAGGGGGGGTACCCCCCATACGAACGAAAACGTTTTTTTGCGAATATCTCAAAAACGGTGCATCTTATCAAAAAAGTGCTAGAACAAAAGTTATTTCTTACATCAAAATCCGATTGGAATAAATTTTAAAAAATCTTATTGAAAAGTTTGAATTCAAAGTGGAATTTTGATACAACTGTTCGCCGTTCACTTAAATCACCATACGGGCTTTCAATAATTGCCAGATTGGCAAGTATAGTTTCTATTATGTTCTTATATTGTTTTTGGTACGGATTGACAGTTTGCTGTTTTTAATATTTATCTATAGAGATCAGGAGGTTACAGCTATGCTAAATTGTCAAAATCTACAATAAAATCTAGTTCACTATTGAAATGCTCGTCCAAAATAATATTTAAATACAACTAATTTGTTAATTATATGCCGTGTCACCGCATTTCTATAAAAATATTTCATTATCACATCATAACCAATATGAATTCGTAATTAAGCTTTAATTAAACTGCTTGAATCAATGTTCTGTTGCAACTGTTTCGGTAGGACAAATCCAGGACAGATGAAAATCCATTGACGACTATGACCTTTAAAATGTCTCTCATGTCACCTAAAGACCTCATTCGATGAGTTGCCTGCCTGCCTGCCTGTCCATATGCACATCATTTGATAGAATTTCCCAATTCGGATTCAAATTTAAATTCAAATGCATATGCCAGGCGTTTTATTCTTTCGCTATTTCGAAATGTCTAAATCTTAAAAGCACCGAAAACAAAAAAAAATACCAAAAGCGTTAGACAAACAGACAAAAGACTAATTCCAAATTGCTGCAAAGTGGCGATGATGATCATCCATCGCCACAGGAGAGTTACATCTAAAAGATTGGACATTTCTTAAAGAGGATGGGTTCTTTGGGTCGCGGGACCCGAACTTAACGAGCAATCGATTAACTTTTTGATGGTTAAATTATTGTTTTTTGGGATCCATGGAGCCGAACTGATGCTTCCATGTGAGCCCATCAGAAGATATCATTGTCAGTATCATCGGCGGTGGAGAAGCTGATCAGACATCAGTGATTTCGGTAATCTGTACAAGAGTCAAGTCACACCTTTTAAAGGTTAAGTTTTTTTTTTTTGCACCCATCGGCAAAATATTTTTTTTTTGTTATTTTTTTCCAACATTTTTTTAGGCTCCCATCATCGGATAGTGAGAATTAGACTCCCTCTCGACTACACAATGACGCCTCGTCTTCTGTGGCAAATTATCTCGAGATGATGCTTCGTCCTATCATTTGATCTCTGATCCCATATCTACCAATTCGACCGCAGGGGATTCCACACGTGGTAGCGTCTTCTTCCCCTTCAATGACCTCGACAATTTTTAAAATGCTTAGATATTTTGTTTGTACGATGGTTAATTTCTTAGCCCTAAAGCTGCCCGGCTGATCCATCTATCTGGGACATTAGTATTTTATTATCTTTTAGATAAATATCTACACCGAGTGGTTGAAATTTTTGGGACTCCAAATGTTGAATCTTCGATTTCAGCACAGAAGCAACAAGCATTTGAAACAAAATTGACTCCTAAATCGAATTTCTTCTTCTTCTTCTTAACTTGCACAATGATTTTTATGTTTTATAAAATTACCTAATTTAATAACAAAGAGGAGTAAAAGAAGAAAAAAAAACATTCAACATTAATAGCTGAAGACATTTTAAATATTGATATCAGAAAGATACTTTTTAACGGCAATTAAGAAAATTATGTTTGAATTAATCCGATGAAGGGTAGAAATTTTAGCAATAAAATGGCGGTCAATAAAAATTTAATAATGAAATTTACCGACGGCGATTTGACTAATTTGGGTTTTCGGTCAATTGAGTTCGAGTTAAATTGGCTACTGATTGTGAGAATTTAATTTAATTAATTTTGTAATTGGAAATGATGCTAATAGTTTCTAATTTGATTGACAATTTGATTGAGATTTTTTGATAAAATTTATAATAATTTTTGAAAGATAATGTGTTAGATAGTCAATTCCTAATTGATGATTTTTGACTTGGGAATATTTGCAAGGTTGAAATGAGATTTAGTTAAAAAGTATGGGAGCTTCTTTTTGTCGCTGTCAATTTTTGTTAAATTTCGAATTCTTTTATTCAGCAAATTATGTAATCTTAAAATCAATCAGACTTAAATGCAATTTTTCACACAGCAATTGAAGACCTCGGTGCAAAAACCGGTCATCTCCACTTTTTGAAAATGTTCAGGAGAGACAAAAACATTTTAGCGTGACATTTTTGGTCGACGGCAAAGTTTACAAATTACAATTAAATCAAACATGTGTTCTTACATAATTTTAATTTGAAATAAAGATTTCTGAATTTTTATTGAAAAAGTTATACAATTTAAATTTGGAGATGGCTGTTTCTTGCACCCAAGGGTACATCAGCGGTTTTCAAAATTCAATAAGGACTACAAAATACAATCCAAAATATGTTTAATGCCTTTAAAAATAAACAAATAGAAAAACATTCAATTTAACAAAAAAAAAAACCTTTAAAAAAATTAAAAATTAAATTTAAACATAAGAAAAGCCACAATTGCCATAGGCCTATCGTCAAATATATGATGACAGACAAAATGTTTATTTAACCCGTTCGGTACATGTTTTTTCTATGGGGGTTAAAAATACTCTTTATACAAATTAATGATGTTTAAGCTATTAGTATTCATTTAAAACAAAAAAAAAATTAAAAATCAAAAATTTTTATTTTTTACAAATACGTCCACTGTAGTCCAGCTTTTTACTCAACTAATCAAAATTGGGTCACAAATGCACTTAAAGGTGCACTGAATGAGAATAGAGTGTTTGAAATAAATATAAGTCAATTCAAATTTAATAATATAAGTCAATTCAAATTTTTAACTGCGTTGCCATATGGCATCAAAATACCGAATGAGTTAAAAAATCCATTTGTTATGTAAAATCCTATTCTAAACGCATTTTACCATCATCATCATCATTATCCTCGTCGCTACAGCTCTCGAAGAGCCTGGGCCTCGTCAATTGAGGTTTCATAACAAATTCTTCTATGCTTCGCACCTACAGTTTTACATGGATTGCGAACCATGGATGAATTACGACATTTGTAAGGTTTTTACGTTGCAACCCATCAAAAGCAGAGGCCGTGATAGCAATCTAGACCAGCGTTTTCCAAACTGGGAGGCGCGCCCCCCTAGGGAGGCGTGGACTAGTCTAAGGGGAGGCGCGAAGATTAGCCAGTATTGACAAAAAAAAGTGCACGTGCAGCTAATACAATACGTAACATATAGGTACATATTAACTACTATGCTGCTGATGCTACCCTATGGAAGAGAGGCGCCATATGATCAAATAGTTTTAAGGGAGCCGTGGCAAAATAAAGTTTGGAAACCACTGGTCTAGACCGATGATGTCGTTAACACCAAGCGGCAACTATCACTACTCAATTTCGTAAAGCAAGTTGAGTGGACTTGAATCACAGCGTGCGATAGTCGGGAATTGAATCACCGACCTCCAGGATACGGGCCAAGTACTTTACCACTTGGATTACGATGAACTCACCGTTTTCGAGAAAATTGCAAAAAGCTGTTTCGTTTGTATAGGGGAGGGGAGAAGGAATGGTCCAATTTTACCCGTTTAAGAACTTAGTATAGCCATTTACGAAAAACGCAACTACACAAAATTTCAAGTCTCTAACTCAATCCTTTCGAAAGTTATGGTATTCACGGACAGACAGACGGACGGATATGCGAAAATCAAAATATTTTGTCATCCCTAACACCCTGGTGTAGTTCATTTCTGTGTCCGATGATTGGTTCCATACGTTACAAACGGTATAGGGGAGAGTGGGATAATTGCGAACACCTAAGGGAAAAATGAAATACCACAAAACCAGATGAAGTTATAAATGTCATTTATTACTTAAAGTTTACTTAAACTAATAAACTTTAAATTTTTAAAGTCAACATAGATAAATTTTTAATAGAAAAACAAATATTAATGAAACAAAAAAAATTTGGTTTCCGGGATTCCCCACAGCACGTGGGGTAATTACGGACAGTGTTCTAATTTGTATTTGGTCTCTGTCTTTCTTTGGTATTTTCGTGGCATCTGAAAGATATTTGAGTAGGTATAAATATTTTTAATTAACAACAAGTTCATGTAGGTACAGAGCAGAAAGCAGAGAACAAGCAAAGCAAAACTTCCACATTTATATATAATAGCAATAGTATAGCATGTTTTTATATATTAACAATGATACTAATCAAAATTCATCATTATTACCATCAGCCCGCAGCAGTCGAATGCTGGAAATAAATTATAAAATAAAAGATAATAATTTTATTGTTTAGGGGTCATTACGGATGGTCGGGATTACCCCACTGAAATCGTCCGCCATTACCCAACAGACACAATAACACAAAACTATATTTTTATTTGAGGTTAGAATCGCGTGGTTCATGCAGCAAGCCCTTAAAAACATTGTTGAATTGGACTTTAATTCATAAAAAAAATACTGGGTTTCTACATTATACACCATAAGTAATTTTCACATATTTAACTTTACTCAAAAATTAGATTAAATTGTTGAAAAAATATAAAGTTAACATACCTTGTACGGTGAGTACGTTTTCACTTCACTACTCTTTGTCTGGCACTTCGTTCGGGATCGACTTACGATTGTATTACTCGAAATATTTTCTATCCTTTTCTAACATAGCTAAACGAACGTGTCCGAGATTACCCCACGTCCGTGATTACCCCACTCTCCCCTACTAAATCTGATATACTACTATATAATATATCATACGTAGTATTAAAAAATTCTGTGTCAAACTATGTGAAACAATGCTTTCAGTTGTCTTCTTTTCTCTAATATCTTTTTATACAGACCTACAGGGTTTGCAGCCAAATGTGCGGATTTGTTTATTCTTACATTTGATATCAATAACTCGATTTTGTTAAATAGTGGAGATAAAAATATGTTTCAGGCTGTTTTGAAGGTGCCTCCTTAGAATCAGAATTTAATATCTCATAATTTCAACATATTTTCCGCTCATTTCTTAGATATATAGTTTTACATACAATACAACAAATGTACATATCTTCAAAAAAAAAAAAAGGAAAAAATAATCAATTCGCACATTAAACTCCCATGAAATTGACAAACACAAGGGAAATTCATTTCTCTAGCACCACAATGTCTGAAAAGTTTATCACTTTCACTGAAGTCTGGGACGAGACCGATTTGCGATTCAACATTTTAATTAATTCGCCGGGATTCGCCTTTAGTCAGTGAAAAACGAAGATGTTTTCGAAAATGCCCTCCACGATGTCTGGAAACCAATCATTTGCGACCATTTTCCACGGTAACGTGACGAAATTAAGAAGCAAACATTTTCATTTGCTTCTTCGTCCATCGAAGAAGCCAATTTGTATTGCGCAAGCGATTTACCTGAAAGATGAAACCATCGAAGATTTACTTTTTCACTGCATTAGTTTTAAGTTTTTAGTTAATCTGCATTTACTCTTGGGTAGTAATTTATCGAGTGGATTTTTTTGCTTGCTACTGTATTTTCCCCATTAAATGGGAATTTCTATGATCTTTTCGACGATCGCCACGATCTACAATTGCTTCTTATACATATTATCAGCATTGCCTTTTACCAATTATTGACAATTCAAAACAATTCACAAATCGCTAGAAGAAGATAAAAACCGAAAAGGTACCTACCATGGCAGATGATCATAATTTGAGTCTATGAAAGAAATTTGTCATGACACGAACGATTTTTATTTGGCTTATCTTTTAAGCGAAAAGTTTTGAATTTCAGCTAACATGGAAGCCTTTTCAACTCAGATAATTCAGATAAAACTGTTGGGGTTGAATTATGAATGCTGAAGAGGTCAGATCGATGGGATGATGGATTTTCGTGCAATTGATGGTGTTCAATTCGCAAGATAATCTAAGGAAAACGATCTCAGACTTAAATAATCGATTGATTTTTATCCATTTGATGTTTTGGTTTTAAATTTGTTAAACACGATGCAGACAAATCGATAATTTTGATTGGATGATAACTTTGTTAAGAATTCCGCTTTCTGTTTTATCTCACAGATAGAAATTTTCTTTTCTTTTGTGGGTTTTAGATTTTGAAATTTTCATGTGAAATAAATGAAAGCTTTTTTCGGACAACTGTGAGGTTTTCACTATAAGGGTATATTTGACCTTGACACCTAAAAAATCCAGGGGTCTTTTTTTAATTTTTGCGTTTTTATAAAATGAAATTTGAAAGAGCATTTTTCTAAAAAAAAAAGTTTGCAAATGGCGTATATCATCGTAAAACTTTCGAGATTTTTTTTTCTAGTAATTTTACCTAGGGCTAATTTTTTTTTATATTCTATAGGTACAAGAGATCCTTATAATTTTTTGTCTAAATATTACAAATGAAAATTGATACCAATTCTTTTCCGTCTGATCGGTAGTAATTTATTGACACACAAAAATTCATGGCTTTCCGTTACTTCAATGTTCCCATCTCTTTTTACCCTTTCCTCCGTTATTTTCTGAACCAATTTTGAACCAACTTTTGAACCACTTTTGAACCAGTTTTGAACCAGTTTTGAACCAATTTTGAACCAATTTTGAACCAATTTTGAACCAATTTTGAACCAATTTTGAACCAATTTTGAACCAATTTTGAACCAATTTTGAACCAATTTAGAACCAATTTAGAACCAATTCTGAACCAATTCTGAACCAATTTTGAACCAAGTTAGGCCAATTTTGATCGGTTTTCGACATCAAGTAGAATTTTGCTCCAAGAAAATTTTGATATTAGAGAGAATGACCAGAAAATTAGCAAGATTAGGTACATAAAGATGAGAAATCTAGAGTAAATGTTGGGGTCCCAAAAAAATCCGACAGCCTTATGCTACATTTACACGAATGACAAATTTGTCATTTTTTTCTTGTCATTATGTTAATTCCCGTGTAAATGGCATAATTTTTGTAATTTTTTCTGTCAGAAAATGTCAATCTCTCATAAAAGAATGAACTTGTCCATTCTTTTATGCCAGATTGTCATTCGTGCAAACGCAATATTAGTTATGACAACTTTAGTATTCAACTTTTGTCATAACTAATATTGCGTTTGTACGAATGACAATCTGGCATAAAAGAATGGACAAGTTCATTCTTTTATGAGAGATTGACATTTTCTGACAGAAAAAATTACAAAAATTATGCCATTTACACGGGAATTAACATAATGACAAGAAAAAAAATGACAAATTTGTCATTCGTGTAAACGTAGCATTAGTTTTAAAAAAATCAATAAAAATATTTAAATTGGATTCTTTAGCATGCCTTGCAAAATGATTATTTTCCTTTATATTTTAACTCGACACTGTAAAAAAATCAATAAAAATATTTAAATTGCATGCGCTACTTGATTGAATTTCATACCTCCACTGTATTTTCCATACATTTTTAAAGTTCTATGAAAAATTCTGTTCTTTCTTATTTTTAGTTATCTAATCTTTGATTTGATCAGTATGATCAGTCGCCCACTTCTGTTCCTCCTCCAAAATAAAAACCTTACAAAAAAATCATAAGTAGTGGAAATTACAAAAAAAAACATAAAATTCATCAAAACAATTAAGAAAAGCTGCAATTGTCAGGGGCCAATCGTCAGATACTCTATATGAGGAAAGACAACTTTTTTATTGAAAGAAATACATTTGTATGAGACTCCAGGGAAGGAGTAGTGCGATTGGATTTTGATGTATGGAAAGGTTATGCTAAATCATATCCTAAACACATTTTACCTCAATAATTTTTTCGATTCAAATAAACGTTTTCGAGAAAATCGCAAAATACTACTTAATTTGTATGAGGGAGGAGAGAAGGAATGATCCAAGTTTTCAATTTCAGGAACTTAGCCTGACTATTTACGAAAAAGCATTCGTAAAAAAATTCAATTCTCTAACTCAATTCTTTCATGGACGGACGGACAGACGGAAATGAAAATCTTTTGTCATCCCGAACACTCTGGTGTAGTTCATTTTTGTGTCCCACAATCAGATAAATGAGGTACAAACGGTATACTAAATCTAATATTCTTCTATATGATTCTCATAAAGAGTTTAAAAAGGTGCTGCATGCGAAGCTTTTTTAAAAAAAAGTTGAGATTTTACTTAAAATTATTAAAACAAAAGTGAGAAAATTTTGAAAAAGGAAATTTACAGTATTTTGATTTCCGCCTTATCGTCCGTCCGCCCTTAAACACCATAGCTGTCGAAAGGATTGAGCTATAGACTTGAATTTTTTTCACAGTTGCTTTTCTCGTAAATGGCAAGGCCAAGTATTGAACGGGAAAGTCGAATCATTCTTCGTCCCTCTGCGATACAAACGAAACAGTTTTTTTACAATTTTCTCGAAAACAATGAGGGTATTCACAATCCTCTTTTAATTTTCGGTATTCGGTATTTTCGGTATTTTCGGGAATATTAAAAGACTGAAAATATTCTGCTGTGAACATCCCACAGCACAGATTTGAGAACAGCGCTTTTATTTGATACGTGACCAAATCATGAATTGCGAATTTGATTGTAAAATATGTCACATACCTTTAAATCCATGTTTGATGTATTCTTTTGAATTTCTATTGTGGCAATGGCTATCAAAATTGAAAAAATTTGCATCAGTCCGATGAGATTAACAAAAACCCAGCGAGAAAATTTGACAACTAAAAACATTACTAGCGCCACTCGCGGTTGATTCTTGATACCGAATAACCGGGCCGGAAAACACGACTCAAGGCATGTATACAATTACCGAATCCGGTAATTCATTTTTACATGAACCAAGTTACCGTCTCGGTAAAAATCTGTTAAATTTGACTGAGTTACAGAGCGGTAAATTTACCCGCAATTTAAAAGAGGATTGTGAATACCCTGAGTAAATCATATTAAACAATTTATAAAGGTAAAATGTGTTTGGAATAGGATTTTACATAACTCATCCATACATCAAAATGCAATAGGACCACTTCTTCCACCCTCTCCCATACAAATGAATTTTTTAAAATAAAAACTTTGTCCTGATATTTTTGACGATTAAGGCCGGAATACAGTTGACCCAATACAACATTTACGACGACAGAATACGGCGGCAACGTTGTCCACCACGTACAATACCGCACACTTTGTTGTTCTAAATGTCATTTGCTTTTCATTTGATTTTGACAATGAGATGATGAGCCACATATAACATTCTTTTATTACCAATTATACATAATAGGAATGTGAATGTAAGAAACACAGCATACGAACTATATTTCCTAATACACCTAATTCTGTTTTTACACGAACTTTTTTACACGATTTTGATTTAACACGAATTGAAAAAAAAAATTGATTCTCTTTTTCCACGAGTTGTTTTGATTTAACACGAACGACCCCAATTCTAAGATTTTTTTTTTGCGTATGTATTATTTTTCTCCCAACCCCACCATCACTCAGTTTCACAATTCGTCTCGTTATATTTGTAATTTCTATTTGTGGGGAATTCCCCGAATTATGTAACCTCAATTATATAACCTCAATTCGTTTTGCCTGCGTTTCGAGTTTGGTGCTAAAAGTGCCAGGTGCCAAATTAATAAACATAACAAAAGCTATAATTGCCAATGTGGCAATTATTGAAAAACCGTATGGTGATTTAAGTGAACAGCGAACAGTTGTATCAAAATTCCACTTTAAAGTCAAACTTTCCAATAAGATTTTTTTAAATTTATTCCAATCGGATTTTCATGTATGGGAGTTTTATGTAGAACCATATCCTAAATAACTTATGTTCTTGCACTTTTTTGATAAGATGCACCGCTTTTCTAAGATATTCGCAAAAAACGTTTTCGTTCGTATGGGGGGTACCCCCCCTAATGGTCCATTTTTGCCCATGAACGAACTTAGCCACGCATTTTACGAAGAACGGATCTGTGCAAACTTTCAAGTCTCTAGCTCAATCCGTGCGCCCGCAATCCGCGCCACAGACAGACGGACGGACATGCAGAAATTAAATATTTTTATCATTCTAAACACACTGGTGTAATTCATTTTTTTGTGCGATGACGGGATCTTGGCGTTACAAACGGTAAGGCAAAGTTAATATACCCTTTGGTTTCACCATACGGGTATAAAAAGGAAAGCGATTTCTTTAAATATTAAAATTCAAATTTTAGATCGTCTTGCCACTGGACAAGGTGCGACGTCTGTTTTGGTAATTTTTTAGGTCCGGAACCATCGTCCGGAACCAATCTTCTATTTTTCCATATATGCAATGTCTTTTTTTACACGATTTTTTTTTACACGTACTGTTCGGGAACGTATCTATCGTGTAAAAACAGAATTAGGTGTACTTTCTTTAAGTGACGAAATTTAGATTTTATGACGCCCCCATAATATTTCATTTTGAATCAGCCAAGAAATTTTGCACAGAACCAAAATTCAACCAGATTTATTTTCTTCCGAGATTTGGCTTTACCAAGAATCTTGGGTAAATTATCAAATTTCTTTGTTATAGTTCTCCTTACTAAGTCCGGTATTACACTTGGCTTATTTAAGCCGGCAACTTTTGGGCTTAATAAGCCAATGTGCTTACATTTGTGGCTTAAATAAGCCAATCCTGTTTGCATATGCTACACAAGTTTACATGTGTGTGTGTGTGGACTCAAACCATTGAAAGATCTTTACCTGCTGACGGTCAAAACGAAAACGATTTCTGCCTACTATCATAGTTTAGAGATATATAGTTAGGAAACGCGTAAGAAATTTTTTTCTGAAGAAGAGTACAGTATCGTCTGTTTCATTTGCTTTGTAAAGACACTAATTGCTTTTGTGTGAGAAATGCAAACCTCTCGGGATATTTCGTATTGTCGGCAGAACATTCCGTAAAATGTTCCTTGCCAGGCATTTTTTCTGTTTAAGCAACGTAACAAGTGAAAAAAAGTGTTTTTTTTTTGCTAAAAAATCCTATCGCCATTGACAGCTGAAGAAATTGTGAAAGGCCGCTGTCGGCCCTTGTGTATGTGTTGGTCCAATATTTTGGTTTGTTCTGTGCGAGTATTACAAAATGATTTTTTTCAACAAGTCCATTTGAGTTAAATGATAAAAAGAGAGAAATGATGCTGTCGACTACGGAATGATGCTGTCGACTACTTCTTTCTACAGGCGGCAAACGGAAAACCACGTTTGTGTCTTATCTATAGTAAGTCTCTAATCTATGCTACTACTTTTTCCAAACCGGTTCACACGCTTTGCATGTATGCAGATTGTCGATAAGCCATGATTTCGAGTGGCAACTTTTCCATCCTCAGTCGTTTCTCCCAAAAATCGGCTTAAGTAAGCCCGAAAGTTGCCGTGTGTAATATCGCGCTAAGAAATTGCTATACGATGATTTTGGGTGTTTTCACTTAATTATTTCTCTATGTGTACACTTAATTCTATAAAATGGGTGTTTGGTCAAAATCAAACTTTTGTTGAGTATTAATAAAACTCTCTTTTTATTGTGTCGAGGTTTCGTTTGCCCCCACAAGAGGAAGAAGGTCTCGTCTTGTATGACAATCATTATTGTAATAAAATCTAACAATTAAAATAAATATAGTAAATTATCTAAGGAATACTGAGTGTATAGAATTGTTTTTCATTATTGATAAGTAAAAACCAGTGTTCGAATATCTTCCTCCCACACAAGACAATTAAAATAGCAGAGAAATTTCCTCGATAACATTGAAAGCCGTAAAGGTCTTTGAAACTCCAATTAACAGATAACCCTCGAAGATGACAAAATGAAATGATCTGCAGAGCTTGTCGAAGTTCATCATCAATTTGAAATACAATCCGTACCCTACAGGAGCACCGTCCACGCATTTGTAATAATTCAAAGGTGACATTCCAGCCCGTAGGCTTTTTAACGATTTGCACTTAAGACTTTACACCAGGGATTCTTGCCATGAAGCTGAATCTGAGAAATATGAAAACTAAAAGCCTTTGACTTGCCATTGATGGTATAGTTACTTAGGCTAGGGAGAAGTTGTGATCGATAGGAATCTTTCTAAATAGCAAATAGAGTTAATAGCGGAATTGCAGACAGACTCCGTCGATTGGCAGTGATTTGTCATCGTGCCGGGATTGATTGTGCGAATCTTGAATTTAATTAATCAAGCAGAGGTGGATGAAAAACACCGTTTTTGGAATTGGAGAAAATGATCGATTTGATAGTTTTGATGATTTGGCGATGATAAAGATCCGAGTTTCGTGTGTAATTTTAATTCTATTGATGGATTGCAATGTGACGCTATTGACATTGTAGCGTGAAGATGAATTTTTAATATAAAATTGATCATTGATCATGATTTAGGATATATTAGAAAATCAATTTCTCGAAAACTCGTTGATATTGTGTGGGTAACATTAAAGTTGAAGAAAATATGAAATTTAACGGAATTTTTCGACGAATTTTATTGTGATTTAGTTGTTAGGTTTGGGAGTTTTGTCACATATTATATGGGATAGAGTAAATTAAATTATATGCTCAGCATGTAAAGGTATCTAAATCATAGAAAGTATCTAAATAATACAGCAAGTCTGTAAAGTAGGAAGTTTAATTTATTTTATGTATGTAAGCAATGGTTTACAATAAATTTTAGAAAATAATTTGCGCCTATACATAGTGTGTGAAAAAGTTTAATATTTATTATTATTCAAAAAGCCACAATTTTTTTTAACAGAGAAACAAATCTAAGAACTTTCAGAAATACGAGGATGGGTTAAAAAGTAATCGGCTCAGGCAAGCAAACACAGCTTTTTTCGGCAAAACTCAACATAACTCTCTAATTCTCCAATTTTTTGATGCTCTCTGAATAATACGATTTCTCGAAGTCATCAAAATAGATCTCTCTTTTAGCGATGACCTCTTCATTCAACTCAACTTTCTTACCACCAAGCTACTTCTTCAAGTCTGGAAATAGATAATAGTGAGTGATGCCAAATTTGGACAGTATGGTGGATGAGTGACAAATTCGTAGCGCAATTGATGAAATTATTCCATTGCGACTGCGGAGTTGTGCTCTTTTTTTATACCCGTATGGTGAAACCAAATGGTATACTAACTTTGCCTTACCGTTTGTAACGCCAAGATCCCGTCATCACACAAAAAAATGAATTACACCAATGTGTTTAGAATGATAAAAATAATTAATTTTTGCATGTCCGTCCGTCTGTCCGTCTGTGGCGCGGATTGCCGTCGCACGAATTGAGCTAAAGACTTAAAATTTGACGAAGATTCGTTTTTCGTAAAATGCGAGGCTAAGTTCGTTAATGGGCAAAAATAGACCATTAGAACGAACGAAAACGTTTTTTGCAAATATCTCAAAAACGGTGCATCTTATCAAAAAAGTCCAAGAACAAAAGTTATTTAGGATCAGTGTTGGGGTTATCTAGATAATAATTATCTAGATAATCATCTAGATAAAAAAAAATGTTATCTTTATCTTATCTAGATAACACCCCAAAAAAGTTATCTTTATCTTATCTAGATAAAGGAAAATCCCATTTATCTAGAGATAATCGTTACCACCGAAAATCAAAAAATTAAATCTGAAAAAATGCTGAAACGAAATTGTTTTCTGCATACTTTTGAAAACCTAAAAACTTTTTTTAGGAACAGTTTTATACTTGGCAACAATTTTTGTTTACGGACAAGGAAGCGAAGTGTCACCCTTTCCCTCGCCTCTCTTCTCTTGTCCATAAAAAAAAAGTTCTGCCAGTAACTGTTGCCAAGTGTAAACCGGGCTATGAACGAATTAAAAAATCATAACGTTATAAATTTCCTTACGTAGCAAAATTAAACTTATATTTCGTGACGTTATTTCGTTTTGTATCGATAAAAAACTTAATTTCGTTACGTTATAATGTTATTATTCCGTTACACATTGTATTGAAACTGAAAACAAAAAAAACGCACTGTAATAATAGTTTATCACAAAGTAATTCAATTCAGTTTCCATAAAAATAAATTGTATAACAAATAATAAAACTCAGCAAAAAGAAAATACAAATAAAAACGGAAAAAAATGTGATTATTAAGTTAAAAAATCAATAAAAAATACAAAAGACAAAAAATCACACAAAAGTTTTGTTCATTAAAAAAACTGTCTCCACAAAAGCGTGATTTTGATATCAAAGATATGGAATTTTTTTATAGAATTTCGCTCTACTTCTGGAGTTACTAAAAAGAAAATCTTTTCGCTACCAAAAAACTTGCTTAGAAGATTTCCATTTTTGTATCTCCAGAAATAGAGTGAATCTGGCCAAAACAAAATCCGATTTAGAATCAAAATACGATTAAAAACACTACTCCAATATTTTTGATTATATTTTATGTCTGTGGGGTTATACTTGATGAACTTTTGTGGGAAATTTCACAAAAAATAATACTGAACAAAACAAGGAAATACTAATAAACAACGAAAAAACGTAATATTTTTTTCGTTTTTCGTTATGGTAACGGAATTGAATTTCTATAACGTTCATTATAGCGTAATTTTGAAGAAAAAGCCCGAAAATCATTTCGTTATTTCGTTACGTTACGATAACGTTTGTTATCCGTTTTCTTTTATTATTATTTCGTTTCTTATTATATTTAAATTGGAAATCAAGAAAAGCAAAAAAATTTGTGCTATTTTTTTAGTACGTAATTTTGAATTTTGTGCAATGTCAAAATAAATATTTATCTAAAAATTATCTAGATAATTTGGCTTTTTATCTTATCTTATCTATTATCTTTCATATTTTCATTATCTATTATCTTATCTAGATAAACATTACGAGCATTTATCTTTATCTTTATCTAGATAAAAAAATAATTATCTGGCCCCAACACTGTTTAGGATATGATTCTACATATAACTCCCATACATCAAAATCCGATTGGAATTTTTTTTTTTTAAAGTTTGACTTCAAAGTGGAATTTTGGTACTACTGTTCGAATTTTGATACGAATATCACCATACGGGTTTTCAATAATTGCCAGATTGGCAATTATAGCTTTTGTTATGTTTTTATATAGTTCTAGGCAGAGCTTAGGGAAAGACCCTTTAATGCCGAAGCACAGCTGCGGATGGTCGGAAGGGCTTCACCAAATCCGGCTGCTTTCGCGTCAAATCGGTGTCGAATCGATTCAACAGCTCTAATTTCAAGGTTATCGATATAAATGCTATCGTGGACATACCAAAAAACTGTGGCCATGACCTTGTTGGCCAACAGACCCACCTTGGCTTGCTTTGGCTACGATTCGCGAGAAGTGCACTGTTTCGACTGTTCCTACGTCTCTGGTGTGTTGTGATGGATCCTTATTTCGTCCGCGGTTACGAAACGTCACAAAAAGTCCTTATCGCGGTTGCACATCGCCAAACACTCTTTTGAAGTTTGTCATATGATCGCGCTTGTTGTCAACAGAGAGCAAACGCCGCTCCCGCCTGGCAGCGAGCTTCCCCATTTCCAAATATTCATGCTATATATTCTCTACTCGTCAACGTAAGATGTCCAGATCCGCATTAAAATCCTGTACCTCTACTTGTCGACAATTTCTGGCGTGGTGACCTCTTTTGGACGGCCTGAACGCTCTTTACCCAAAATGATCATACGACGACGTTTAAATACAACTGTCCAATATTTTATTGTTGATATCAAAGGCGCACTGTCCCCATAGACAGCGTTCAATTCGGTGTTGATCTCATCGTTCGTTTTCTTTTTCAAAAACAAGTATTTTTTGTAAAAATCCAAAAGTTTTTCGGTTTCAATGACTCACACACAAACCAAATGACGCAGCTGGCTTAAAATTTGACAAAAGTCATTTGACGGATAATATTTACGAAAAACAACATTTAGGGAATTCACAGTCGTCTGTTAAAATGCGGGTAAATTTACCGCTCGGTAATTCAGTCAAATTTAACAGATTTTTACCGAGCCGGTAACTTGGTTCATGTAAAAATGAATTACCGGATTCGGTAATTGTATACATGCCTCGAGTCGTGTTTTTCAGCCTCGGTATTCGGTATCAAGAATCAACCGCGAGTGGCGCTAGTAATGTTTTAGCTGTCAAATTTTCTCGCTGGTTATCTCATCGGACTGCAATTTTTTTCAATTTTGATAGCCGTTGCCACAATAGAAATTCAAAAGAATACATCAAACATGGATTTAAAGGTATATGACATATTTTACAAGTAAATTTGTGCTTAGGCTTTGTATTGTAATTTGATTTTCAGATAAAACATAAGCGAAGCAGATGTGGGCCAAATAAAAAATGGTCTGAGGAAGAAGTAAATAAATTACTGGAATTCCTAAAGAATAATACACCAATTGAAGTATATATGACAAAACAAAAACATTTTATGAGATTTTACCTTTACTGTTCTTTAGAAACCAACAGTTCAACACTATTATAAGAAATTTTTGTCTGAAAGCAAAATGAGCTTTTCCGATTGGAACGTTGTACGTTTTAAGGTTAAATACCTAAAAACTAGTTACTCGAAAGCGAAAATATGGCAGCAGAGTACAGGAGCCGGGACAATGACAGACGGTGAATCGGTTAAAGGTAGCCGTTCAATTATCGTTGATATTACACATCAATTAACGTCGAATATTTTGAAATTTTGTTGTTATAGATGTAATATTCAAAATGTGTCCTCGATATGATGACTTAGCTGACATTTTCGATCGTGAAAGACCATTGACAGTAATTACCGTAAACTCAGCTGACGACTCCTCAATACAATCCTTGGACCTAGACGATTCAACACTAAATTCAACGTTTATTTGTAATGAAATGCCAACAGGATTACAGAATACTGAGACAACCGTTGAAGACAGTATTGAAAATGTAATAAGTTCAGATTTGGATAACAGCTCATCAAGTGGAAACTGTCAGCAAATTCAGAAAAAAGGGATTTATTCCCGAACTGGTTTAAACCAGATTTTAGATTTCCAGACAGAATTCACTTATTTTAAAAAACAGCAATTGGATTTTGATAAAACCCGGTTCAAGGAAGAAAACAGTTTCAGGGAAAAAGAATTAGAAATTAAGGAGAAGCAGCTAGAATTTGAAAAGGACAAAACTGCAAAAGCAATGGACTTAGAAAGGGAAAAACTGTCTAATGAGCTGATATTTAAAAACCGCGAATCGGACAGAGCGTGTAAGGCACTGGAATTAGAGAGAGAAAGAGTTTCAAATGAACTCCTTATTAAAAAAATGGAGTTAGAAATGAGAGAAAGAGTGGCATTGAAGGAATTGGAGTTTAAATATAAAATTGATTTTTGATAAATTTATCGTCTTTTATTATTAATATAATTACAGAGATCCTGTCTAAAGTTATTAGTGACAGAAAGTTCTTCTGGGTAATCGCCAGTATTTTCTTCCGCATTATCTGTATCTAAAGTAGTGGAATTATTAAAATCTAAAAGAATGTTATGCAGAATGCAACACACATAAATCCATTCGCAACACTCCATGCGATTTTCGTCGTTATTCATACGAAATTTCACTTCTTTCAAACTCCCAAATCTTTCCTTTAGTAGGCCAAAGCAATTTTCAATTCGCACACGGTATTTTGAGAAATACTCGTTGAAGGTCTTTCTGGATTCCCAAGTTAATTCGTTGCTATTTTGCCTAAATGGAGTAATTAGATGTGGACTTAATGCATACGCAGAGTCTCCCGCAATCCATTGTAGATTGGAAAAAAAACTTCTAGGATTTCGTCCTAAAGGTGATTGGGAAAACACTTTAGCATCGTGAAAACTTCCTGGAGCTCCTATTGAGATATCTCGAATTTTCAATTGATAGTCGCAAACGGCCTGTAGTTTAACTGAGTATTGTCTTTTTCGTGAAAAATATGCCTCATGATGTATTTTTGGAGTTTCAGCTAGTTTAATTTCTGTCCCGTCAATGTACCCAATACAACCGGGGAGTTCGTGCATAGTTTTTGCAACTATTTCACATCTTTCCGATACATCTGGCCATGAAATGTATTTAGATTTCAAATTCAGTATCGCCCGGAAAACTCTCCTAGTGATTTTCTGTATTGTTCCACCGTCCCCAACACCAAAAATTGCTGCAACTTTCCTTACTGCAACTCCGTCACCATAGGATCCTAATCTGTACAACGTAATTTGTAGCTGTGATTTCACCTGCAACTGTGATGTGGGGTTCTTTAAAAACACTGGATCGTTTTTTATGAGTTCCAAGATGTGGTTAAACTCAGTTGCATCAACTCGCAGCATCTGTCGAAATCTCCCGGCATCTAAGTTTTGCAAAACGTTTCTGCTCCAATCTTCGCTCCTTGGAAGGTGTAAGTGAGTACTTCTTCGGTGACAAAGTAATATCATCATCATCGTGTTGAAGTTTACCATTCCTTCCTGAAGCTCTTCATTCGTATCAGCTTTTACATAAAAAATTAAATGGATTTTTCAAAATAAACCAACACAAAGATCTCAAAATAACTCACCAGGATTAAAATAAGAGAGATCCATGGCATGTGTAGTAGCAAGCACTTCAATAATTTTTTCTAGTTCCGATTTCCTCGGCATTTTTTTTTTACTAAAAAATTTTCAATTTTGACAACTTCAATGGATTCCTGTGGTCTGACAATCAAATTCGCAGTTCATGATTTGGTCACGTATCAAATAAAAGCGCTGTTCTCAAATCTGTGCTGTGGGATGTTCACAGCAGAATATTTTAAGTCTTTTAATATTACCGAAAATACCGAATACCGAATACCGAAGAGGATTGTGAATACCCTCATTGTTTTGATATTGGTGGCGCTATCTCTTGCCTAGGCCGATTATATTTCAGCCCGCCCTCGTATTTGCTTTCTTTCTTATACTCTACTAGCAGACCCTACGTTGCCAGCTTAAAGTTTTTTGTATAAATTTTAGAATGCCAAAAAACCATAAATAACTTAAAAACTTTTGGGAAAAAACGTTATTCTTACAGGACTTTCCGTTTAGAATTTTAAAAATCTAACACCGATTCTTCCCGCGAGAAACGGGAAAAAGGATATTTGCGTTATTCTTACAAAACCTTCCGTTTTGAATTTTGAAATTCCAACACGAGAGCCGTGATCAGCGACCCCAAAAATCCTATAATGCCAATTTACCCGGGGAAGAATGGGAAAAAGGATATTTTCGTTATCCTTACAGGACCTTCTGTTTTGAATTTTGAAAATCTAACATAGCTAAACACCTGCTCCTGGCTTAAAATTTTGTATAGTTACGTTTTTCGTAAATGGCTATGCCAAGTTCTTTATAAGAAAGAAATAAGAAAGAAATTTTTCCCCTCTCCCCCATACAAATGAAACATTTTTTGTGCAATTTCCTCGAAAACGGTGATTCATATTAAAAAACTTATGAAGGTAAAATGTATTTAGAATACGATTTTACATAACTCATCCACACATCTAAATCCAATCGGACCACTACTTGCCTCTCTCCCATACAAAAGGAATACTTTTTTCCTGTTTTCTCGAAAACTGTGCATCGTATCGAAAAATTAATAAAGATCAAATGTGTTTAGAATATTATTTTACATAAAATAAAAATCCAATCGGATGTCTCTCCTACACAAATGGATTTTTTTAAATTGCCTGTCATCAGACAGAGTATCTGAAGATTAACCCCTGGCAATTGTAGCTTTTCTTTTATTTAAAAAAAAAACACACCCACGATGTGAAATCTCTGTTTTTTGCACTTATTTTACTTTTAAAGAGCGTTCATAACCCGAATAGATTTTCCCATACAACTTAATGTAAAATGTTTGTTTCTAAACTCCGAAAACTATTTGTCAACAGTTAATGAATGCTTCATATTTTTTTTATTACAAACGTTAAAACGTATTTTAAAAGTCAACAACAAAAAATTGACTTAAATGTGTTTTCCATAAAACACCTGTAAATTTTTTAAAAATTTAACGAAATTCATGTCCAGTTTGAAAAAGTCAAGTGTGAAAGCTTTTATTAATAACAAAATTGTTAACATAAATAAATAAAAAATTTAAAATACCAAGAGTATCACATTTTATTATCACTACAAATTTATTCAAAAAAAAATCTGCTGAACTCTCTTTGAACTTGTTTCATGGGAAACATGTTTATCATAAATTCTTTTTGCTGCATATTTTAGAATAGTTTCCTTCCATTTTTACAGCATTGCAAATGACTTAAAAGGAAATTTAGTCTAAAAACTAGTTTTAAGAGTGGAACCAAAAACAAGCGCATAAATCTATCCACTGGTGCCGCTTAAATTCTAAACTTTTAGCAAAATAAATCCAGCATTTTATGATGATAATCTTTTATTCTGTGTGCATATTAGAAATATTTGAATTTTTAGTTGGTAAAAACATTTAATCAATCTGTATAATATGCGTTAACCGCGTTTTAATTACACTTTATGTACCAATTGATTAATATTTCTTTTAATTGTAGGTTTAAGGTGGCAATATCGTTTAAACATTATTGATATCAAATTAATTCACGTACTTGTAGTGGAAATATTCTAAAGGTTAGTAGTTTTTTATGTTAAACATCTCAATGTTAAAATCATATTTCATTTTCACACTTTGTATTCAGAATTTAACAGGCATTAAACAAAAAATTTTATAATAGTTATAATTTTTCAAGTGCCACCCGTTACATGTCTTCTACAGCAACTTTCAAATAGCAAAATGTATCAGCAAAATTTTGCAAATATTCTTTACAAAAGGAGAAAGAGATTTTCGATCTGAATAACGTCTTAAAAGGAAAAAAAACATGTGTTTGAAAAATATTTAAAAAAAAAACTAGGGGTTTCACCCCTAACCGCTTCGCGATTCCATCCCTACTCACGGCGACCACCTCTTTATCTCGGCCTTCTGTTTTGTCTTCGAAATCTTTTCAAAATCTTTTCAAAGTTTCAAAACATAAATAATATTCATTAAAGGTTAAAGGATCAATAAAAATATTAAGAGAATAACGCCAAAACACAAATTAATTACAACTAATTAATAATTGGCCATTCGGTCGATATTTGTACCTGCCACATGTAATAAAATGCGTCTACAGACGCATTTTTGAATTTTTTGACCACATCTTTTATATTTTCCAGAAAACGAAAAATTGGATAATCAATGGGACAAATACAAACGATTCTCTCAAATTTTCATTTAGTAATTCCAACACATTTTGTTAATGGTTTTAATGGGTTAAAGGTACAGGAGTTAGCAGTGAGGGAATTCACAGTTCTCTTTTAAAATGCGGGTAAATTTACCGCTCGGTGATTCCGTCAAATTTAACAGATTTTTACCGAGCCGGTAACTTGGTTCATGTAAAAATGAATTACCGGATTCGGTAATTGTATACATGCCTCGAGTCGTGTTTTTCAGCCTCGGTATTCGGTATCAAGAATCAACCGCGAGTGGCGCTAGTAATGTTTTAGTTGTCAAATTTTCTCGCTGGTTTTTTGTTAATCTCATCGGACTGATGCAAATTTTTTCAATTTTGATAGCCGTTGCCACAATAGAAATTCAAAAGAATACATCAAACATGGATTTTAAGGTATGTGATATATTTTACAATCAAATTCGCAGTTCATGATTTGGTCACGTATCAAATAAAAGCGCTGTTCTCAAATCTGTGCTGTGGGATGTTCACAGCAGAATATTTTCAGTCTTTTAATATTACCGAAAATACCGAATACCGAATACCGAAGAGGATTGTGAATACCCTCAGTGATAGAATGAGAAACCCTAGTCTTACCCATAGCCGCTTAATGCCCGTAAGCACAAACTAATAATAAGCAGACTAACACAGAGCTTCTATAGAACAGAGGTTAAAATCACACTGAGCGACAAAAATATGGCGTAAAATATGGGATTTTATCATTAGCTCGAAAGCTTTACGAAAGCTTTTTTCTGCTTGTGCTAATGATAAAGTCCCATATTTCACGCCATATTTTTGTCGCTCAGTGTCAATTTTAACCTCTGTTCTATAGAAGCTCTGTGAGACTAACATTTTTATTCAATCCTTTCTAGAACAAAATTGAATTTCAACTTCCAAAAAATAAATACCCATAGCAGCCACTCCAGCCGTAGCAGCCATGAGCTTTCCGCCAGCAGCACAAGACTTCGTGATGCAAGCTTTCCAGCAGTAAAAGTCCGATGAACCTGTTCAAATTTGCTGATCGCATTTTGTCTTTATTTTGCTATTTTCATTTAATTGTGCTGCTGGCAGAAAAGCTCATGGCTGCTACGGCTGGAGTGGCTGCTATGGGTATTTATTTTTTGGAAGTTGAAATTCAATTTTGTTCTAGAATGAATTGAATGAAAATGTTAGTCTGCTTATGATTAGTTTGTGCCGTAAGCTCTCGTAGAAGTTTCATCCAAATCGATTAAATGGTTTTGAAGTTATAGGCGATCATGCAGAAAAACAGACAAAAATATAGATAAATCGGAGAAATTGGTGAGAAAGAGGGGAACATTGGGTAGACCTGTGGTCTAACACCCGCCCATTGTCTAAAACCCGCCCAAATAACCTTCGGGTATAAAAAAGGTTTTCGAAACTTGGCAAAAAAATTGGATGAAGTTGCTTGAAGAATAAAGGGCTGAATACTAAATATCAATCGCCCTTCCCATAGTTTCGAAACCCCCCACCCGATAACTTTTAAACCGTTCAACCAATTAAACTGCGGTTATTTTGAATAAATGAAACATCAAAAAATCCGGCACCGATTTTGGACGTGAATTAGCTTCTACCACATCCTTTTCCCTTTATTTCCTTCTCCTTCGCCCCCCCCCCCCCCCCCCCCGCTCTTCCCACTCCCTTATCCACTATAAAGAAATTTTCTAAGCCTCTGGATGGATTTTGATCAGGTCTTCACGATCAGATAAATCGTAGGGGTACCTCAAATGAATTTTCTCCCCATCAAAATTTCCTCCAGTTATGTCCTGAACCTGACAGGTTTTTGATTCAATTTAACCCAGTTATGACTACACGGCGACGGGAATGTGTAACTGCAACGTCGTATACTGGGCAAATCGAGGAAAGGAGTTTTGTGTTGCATGGATTGAATCGAGGTACAAATTTCCTGAGAGCCACCCGTTTGTTTATTAAGGTGCCGCTCCACATGAGAGTAAATACGCGAGTAACTCTCAAAAACTCTCGAGAGTTACTCGCAGGAGGTTGTCCATTTGAGAGTTAATTTCGGTGATTTTTCTCTTTTCAAGACCAATATCTTGATTTTTTTTGACGAGTTCTCGAGAGCTACTAGCGAAATTCAAACGCCGTTCGTATCTGGCGAGCAACTCCCCGAGAGTTCAGTGGGTGCGTGTCGACTAGAGAGTAGAATCACTTTTGACAGCTCGCAGAAACTAGCTCGTGAGTTTTTGCGAGTTTCTGCGAGCGACACTCAGAGACGTGTCCATTTGCGAGTAGCTGAGCTGCTATCGAAAGGTTCTCGCCGGCATTTACTCTCATGTGGAGCGGCACCTATAGGTTTGGAAGAAAGAACGATGCACGAAAATGTCCCTTGACTAACTTTTAGATTTCACATTCGTTGTACCTCCATTGGAAAGGTAATTTCCTCTAGTTTCATTGATATAAGCTCTTTTTTAACAGGGAACTGCAGGGGGATGGTCGGCTGCCATTTTAGACGCAGATTTTAGATGGCAGCTGACCATCCCCCCAGAGGCGTATTAACAAGTTTGAGCGCCCTGGGCTAAATAAAATTTTGCATCCTTACATAGTTTTATTGTAAAAATTCAATGTTTTTTTTTTAAATATTCTTTAATTCAAAACTTAAATATATATTTACGCAAAAGAAAATTCAAAAATTTTTATAAATATGTGAATTAAAAAAAAGCAATCAAAATTTCATCGCCTCGGATCGATGGCGCCCCTGGGCTGTAGCCCAATTAGCCCTATGGTTAAATGGGCCTTGCATCCCCTTGCAATTCCCCGCCAAAAAAGAGCTTATATCAATGAAACTAGAACATATGTGTCTATTAGGTTCAAAACGAGTCTACTCCACTATAAGCGATTTCGAGATAATGCAGAAAAAGCTATAGTTAATGTATGCACCAACCAACCGAAATCTCTGTATCTTCAAATTAAAGTGCAACATCATAAAAGCTAATATTATAAGTGTCATAAATCAGAAGCACCTAGGTTTTCCAAAATTTCAATATTTAATTTGGAATAGAACCACTTTGACGCTAACCCCTTGGAATAGAACCGCTTTGAAAATAATGAGCGTGGAATAGATGGCTTTTGAACATAACAAATAAATTCAAGTCAATTAAATTCAAGTAAAAAATGTTTTCCCTTTCTTCATATTATTGTTATTCATTTATTATTCATTTATTAGACAGTAAACTTCTTAACAAGTAATGTTTTTTATACCCGTATGGTGACACCAAAGGGTATATTAACTTTGCTTTACCGTTTGTAACGCCAATATCCCGTCATCACACACAAAAATGAATTACACTAGTGTGTTTAGAATGATAAAAAAAATTCAATTTTGCATGTCCGTCCGTCCGTCTGTCCGTCTGTCCGTCTGTCTGTCCGTCTGTCTGTGGCGCGGACTGCGGGCGCACGGATTGAGCTAGAGACTTGAAATTTTGCGCAGATTCGTTTTTCGTAAAATGCGAGGCTAAGTTCGTTAATGGGCAAAAATGGACCATTAGGGGGGGTACCCCCCATACGAACGAAAACTTTTTTTGTGAATATCTCAAAAACGGTGCATCTTATCAAATAAGTGCAAGAACAAAAGTTATTTAGGATATGATTCTACACAAAACTCCCATACATCAAAATCCGATTGGAATAAATTTTAAAAAATCTAATTGGAAAGTTTGACTTCAAAGAGAAATTTTGGTAGAACTGCTCAAATTATGATACGAATATCACCATACGGGTTTTCAATAATTGCCAGATTGGCAATTATAGCTTTTGTTATGTTTTCACCCTAACTATGATGACAAATAATGATAATAAAACAAATAGTGAAAGCAATACCGGGATCCCGGTATTATCATTTTACAATACCGAACTACCGGTGTAGAGATTACCTCCGGTATTGCATTCCCTAAAAACAAAACTCTTAATTTTCACCTTTACGCGCTAAAATAATTTCATGCAAGAATACTCACTTTGATTATATTTTCTGCCTTGGTTATTAGTTGCAATGGGAATAGCACCACTTTGATACTCAATGGAATAGGCTCGCTTTGATTCTTACATACGTAAGGAATAGAACCATTTTGAAACTAAACCGCATTTTCAAACCGATTTTTAACGGTGTAAAACAGTTTTGATCATAACGCATGATTAAGTAAGTTGTGGGAACCAACAGTAGGAAACAAAATCAATCGTAATCTCATTTTTTTCAAAAATGGAGTAGACTCGTTTTGAACCCAATAGACACATATTACCTTTTTAATGGAGGTACCACGAAAGTGAAACCCCAACTGGCTCAAAAGTTAGCCCGGGGGCATGAAAAACGTCGAATCCTGCATGGTTCTTTCGTCTTGCATTTGAAAATTTCGTTTTCTAAAATTAAAGACAAGTAAATTTATATAAAATAAAATGAAAAACAAGCAAATTGTTTGTGAGTGTGTGGGTATAATGATTTTAAACCTGACTATGATGTCAGGGGTTTTATTGAGAACTGAAGTTTTTTTTTACTTATGGGCGAATCACACTTGGTTATTTTCAGATCTGTTTATCTAAATCGCATTCCTATATGTAATATTGAAAAAAATCAACAAATATTTAAAAAAAACTATTTTTTTTGCATAATGTCATTCCGGACGCACTGGGGACATTTCAGATTAATTGCGTAATGCAATTTCTCACAAAAAAAAGGTAATAAAAATAATTTAAATTTCCTCATCTCGTTTTAAAATAATAAAAAACAGGTGTTTATCACTTTGACTTAATTTTAAGGTAATTTCGATGATATCTTGCTGGCGATGGGGTGGCCGAAGATAAAATAGAAATTAAAATTTATTCGCTCGCTAAAAATGTCTCTGAGTCATAAAAATAGACAAAAAGAAAAAAAAATAGAAATATCTCATCATAATGTTGTATTACGTGTCATCTTCGTTTTTTTACTAGAGAAAAATGTATTTTGGTTACATAGTTTGATGTATGTTTCTATCAAAGATACGAATCTCGACTGTTAAGATTTATCAATAAAGCAATGGCGTCGAATGACCATGGCAATAAAATTAAAGTGACCATTGTTCTTGTGGATGCATTTTGACTCTTTTAGTGTTTTCTTTTTCATCTTAGATTCACGAATGCTAGAAGAAGTTTCCCGGATTTCAAATTGATTTTCTCTTCCTGTCGCCAATTGCTTGGAAGTTGTGGACTTTCTTCCTATCCTAGCATTGATAAAGACCTCTAAAAAGAT
The DNA here is from genome assembly GCA_964034945.1 of Chrysopilus asiliformis. Taxonomy (NCBI): domain Eukaryota; kingdom Metazoa; phylum Arthropoda; class Insecta; order Diptera; family Rhagionidae; genus Chrysopilus; species Chrysopilus asiliformis. The sequence continues at coordinate 88,076,016 of OZ035960.1, read as the reverse complement.
GTTGTCTAGCCACACGATCCACTGTATTATATGAAATTAAAAATTTAAAGAGATTCTCTCATGGTGGTTATTTAATAAATTATTTCTTGAAATTCTATTTTTCCCAAACTTTGTTTTTTGTCATCATAACAAAAACAGTTTTTTTATTTCTTTCTAGTTTTATTACTTAAACAAAATGTACAAAATTACGTAAGTTTGATTAACTTTTCGATTGCTGGTGATAAAAGATTTAGGTTTTAAGAAAAAAAATTTGTTTATTTCTTTTTGAATTGATTGCCTAGAATTGATTTTAATTTTTAACGAATTAATTTGAATCTTTTGAATTACATAAGTCAATGATGCCATTAAGGTAGACTCTATTGAATTCTTTTATTATCAAAAGATAGTTTATTCTTTTATAATGGCAAGTTCTATAACTTCTTTATTGCTATTTTAGAATTTTTTGTCTATAATCAAAAGGAAGTGAACAAACTTTTGGCCTAAGAATAATTTGTAATAATTTAAAAATAGATTTTAGAATAAGTGCGTAGATTGAAAATTCATAGATATGAACAGTGTGAGAAATAGATTTACAAACCATAAACAGTTTTCAATATAAACAGTTTCTGTAATGACTGAGACAAAAAATTGGAATGTTTAAAAAAAAATTTAAAAAAATTTTGAAGTGTGAAAAACGTTTCTTCAACATTTACATCTGGTGACTATATTTTTTTGTGAATCCGGAACCCATGAATAGAGTGGGGAAGGGTTAGGAGAAATTTGGGACTTCTTAAAATAAACGAAACAAGGAAAAACGGCCCCTGCTGCATAAACTATACCTAACGCACCCATTCTTTTCCAAAAAAGAAAGAATTTTTTAAAGGTTATGTTTCCTAATTGCTGTCATTTTCATATATGTAAGTAAAACTTTGTGCTGGAAGAGAAAAACAAAAGGTTTCTTTTTACTAGACTGGAAAAAAGATGGTAATGTGTTTAGGGTGTATTTATGTATGTCTGATTTTGATGAGAGAGGGTTTTTATAATATGGGAGTAAGTAGTTTGAGTAGTTGAAAGTTTTCCCCGACAGACGGCCTGCGTAATATTAAAAACCGTATCAAAATCCATTTAGTAGTTTGGGAGATGGCAGGAAAAGGGGTTCTTATCATGTGGAGGGAGTTAGAAAAGTTTGTTAGGAGTGAAAACACAACTAAACATAAGAAAAGCTACGTTTGCCAAGGCCAATCGTCAAAAAATTCATTTGTATAGGAGAGGAGAAAAGTAGTGGTCTGATTGGATTTTAATGTATGGCTGAGTTATGTAAAATTTTATAATAAACACATTTTAACTTAATAAATTTTTCAATATGACTCACCGTTGTCGAGAAAATTCAAGAAAACTGTTTCGTTTGTATCGAGGAGGGGGAATGGGATGGTCCAATTTTGCTCGTTCAATAACTTAGCCTAGCCATTTACGAGAAACATAACTATACCAAATTTCATGTCTCTAAGTCAACCCTTTGGAAAGTTTTGGTGTTCACGGACAGATGGACAGATGGACAGATGAAAAGAGGGACAGACGGATAGACAGACAGACGGACGGATAACACCCTGGTGTAGTTCGTTTTTGTGTCCGATGTGTTATAAAAGGTATACTAAATCTAATATACTCATATATGATATACCTAGTAAAATTAAAACTAAACATTAGAGAAGCTACAATTACCAAGGGCCAATCGTCAAATACTTTATATGAGGCCAGATATAATGTTTATCACAAACCAGAAATTTTTCAATATCACTCACCGTTTTCGAGAAAATTGTAAAAAACTGTTTTGTCTAAATGGGGGAGGCGGACATCGGCTTGCGTCCGGGAGCTCTGGTGAAGGACGGTTCTCTAGGCCAAGACCGGAAACCGGTTGTATCGCTGAGAAGAAGAAGTTTTTTTTAAATCTTGACCACAGACGCTTGTGAAATGATACTAGAAAAGTTTTTATTAACCCGTGATTTCTCACGATTTTATACAAATATGAATCTGGTGTCTCTGAATTTGTCATATACGATTAGCTACCGGTCATGGTTCGTGAAGTATTTCGGTATAAGTCTTACAAGAAAACCAGTGTCCTTAATAACATGTTAAGTCACGTTGCATATTAGTTAAATTTTTAGTTAGACAAAATCCCACAGTTGAATAATAGGTTGTTTAACATTAGGTACGAGTATTACTAAATCGGTTTAAGGTGTTTTATTAAGTACTTTGCCGATCATTCAGATCATGCCGTTACGAGATCATTTAATTTATCTCGAGTAGCGATGAAACAGTCAATTGTACAATCTTTCATCGTGTAAAATAATAAAATCTTGCAATGATCAAAGTAATATTTATTGCTAATTATCCAACTCCTACACTTTTTCTTACCCATCACCATCGGAATTTGTTCCGAGCACTGAAATTTCTTCGTTACCGTACATTTTTTTACCATCAATAGATCGTGGTGGTGTTTTTTTGGGTCTGAAGCTAAGTTGAAATTCTGAGTAAACTACGAAAATCCTCTGAACAACAAATACCTACCAATAGCAAAATTAGATAATTTTCGTCATCTTGAATAACCTGCAATTTCTCTATTGGACGATGTTTCAAATGCACGGCCACAAATTTCTTCTTTGGGTGTCTTCGTGCTACAGACCTGACCAGAAGGATTCCATTCCAACATAATCACCATCTTTGCCATCCTCCATCGTTAAAAAAAAAAACCTATCGATCGTTGATATTCGAATATAATCAGACCTGGTGGAATGTATCTTGATTGCGAATAGTTCGGAAAACTGTTAGCTCGGTACACAAACGAAAAGTGGCCGAATTCGTTGATAATGATCATAATGATAATATGGATGGTATCGTAGCAATTGGCAGCATAACAAGTCAAATAATTTATGTTGTCTAGGGGTCAATTTTGAGGTCTGACTGAATTACTCCTAGCCAAAGAAGAGAAATAATAATCAAACAACGGAAGCATAGAAAAACCTGATCCAATGCAGGCAATAAAATACTTTTGCTATGAATTTTGTTGTAAAAAAGTGCCATGGAATAATTTCTTTTATATTTCGCTCAGCAATCGTATTTATTTAAAGAGATCATTCACCTTAAGGCGGAATTTACACTGAATATTATTTATTTAAATGGAATTTTAACAACAATATTTATATAACTCACATGCGAAATTAATCTCAAAAGTACTGCTTGTTGTAATACACAACGTTTCTTTATTACTGGAAAATTTCGGCAAATTTGTCTCAGATTAGCCTAAAATTTCGCTTGCAAGTGAGGTTTGAGGGGTTTGTCGCAATTTTCCGGGGAAATTGTAAATGGATTATTCAAATTTCCCAAAATTAACTGCAAGATTCAACACAATTTCACAGAAGGTGTTTACTGCGGTCTTACTTATGGAATTTTCGATTAAGACATATTAAGGCTCAATTTTTAAACAAATATTCAAAATTTCGATTAAGGCTCGATTAAGGCTCAATATTCCCTCTGATCGATCTTTCAATAAATCAGGATAAAATTTCGCCTGTGGAGCATTTTATCGGAAATTGTACATTTATTCAGAAAAAGAAATGAAATTGTATCATTTTAACATGACCACTTAGAATTTTTAACCCCCATAGAAAAAAACATGTACCGAACGGGTTAATAACGATAGCATGGATTTTATTGACCATATCTGGTGTGGTGGCGCTATCTCTTGCCTAGGCCAATTAATTTTCCGCACGTGTGGTGTACACTGAACGAATGCGAAGACCAAGTCGCCTACCCAAGGTCAACATTCGATGCGGTGCGGAGTACGAGGAGTAGCGGCATACCAATAGCTAGCTCTAGAGACGGGGTCGAGGGTTTAGCTATTCCTTCGTACTTCACACAATATGTTGGTATGCCAATAGCGGGGGCAGCAAAACAATTTTTGGGAATAGGGATTTTGACCCTAATTGCTTTAGGAAACTGCCGGACGGGGTAAAATTGGGAGACAAAACAGAAAATTCAAATTTCTACAATTCGCAAAAAAAAAATGTATGGAATAGATTGGTGATTTCTGACTGTGCCCACCCTTTTCAGAACTATATTTCTGACCATTTTTCAAATCAGCCAGTCAACGCTGATTTGTACCCTTAACTGAAACTTTAGACAACAAAATTACTAAGAGTATTTTACTTTATTGATTGCATAATCCTATCGCCTCATCCCTTCACGAAAAGGAACTGTCTCTCTCTCTCACCGCATAACGAATCAAACTGTCATGATCCTACCCTCAAGATCGAAACAATTAAATAAAAAGATTATCATGTCTTCGGTAATAAACATTATATTATGCACTTAAGATAACAAAATTCAATGTATGCTAATATTCTTAAATTTAATAATTTTAAATTTAACCTTTGCATATCAAATGTGGCCACACAAAAAAAACTAGTCGACTGTGATAAAAATCTGTGATACATCAACTTTAAGTCTTAATTATGTGATATAATTTTAGTTATGAAACCTTTTACTTAGTTATAAGTCTATTTTATTAAATTTATCTTATAACCCTACGCTATATAAAAAAAAATTACCCTGACTATTCATAAATTTTACATACGTTAATTTTGGATGACGCGTCGCTGAACGTTGGGGCCCTGTTGATGGACGAGATGATGAAATGTACGGGAACCGCTGTACCTGACCCTCAGGTTGAAGAGCTCTGGATTTTAGAAATAACGTCGTCGTCCTCTGCATGTGTAATCTTTTCCTTCTAATTCGGTTTACGTCGAATATATATATGTATAATTGTTATAGTATTTTAATATTTTAATTATTATATTTTAATTAGTGGTTGTTTTTTTTTTGTTCACTTTTTCCGTGGAATGAATTCAATTTTTGTCCACTCTTTGTATTTTTGTCCACTCTTTGTTATAAAAAAAATTCTTATTTATTAGATTTGCTATTTACACTTGTAGTCTTAAGTTTTAATGATTAATATTTTAAAATTCGTTTATACACTTAGACTTAGCTTTTTTGTATTTTAATTTACGATATTTTTATACATCTCGCACTATGTAGGATTTCACTTAGGCAAAGGCAAACCTAACTGTGATATGAAATCAAAGATTCGTAGGTGTAATTTACAATTAAAATAATTCAGGATTTCGCCTTTTTGACAAACTGCGATAACTAATTTTCTTGCTGTGATAGTTCAAAATTTCGTTGTGATATTAATAATCTGATAAGTCAACCTAATATTATTTTAACACTTATTTATTTCAACATTTAATTTTAAACTAATGTTAAACAAACGTTCTTAAGTACATTTTAAATTCGAATAATATTAACTAATAAAATAAATCGATCTCTTAGGCAATTTATCTTGACCAAATCGAATCAAAAGCAAAAAGGAACTGTCCAACTCGGACGATTTTCTGGTCGAACCAGGAATTTAAAATCGGTCATTATTCAAAAAAAAATTTATTGAATTTTAATAATGTCTTTTGTTTGAGACTAACTGTGTTGTTTAATTGTTTTTTTGTCTTGATTAGTTACTAGGCCAACGCGTTTGCTTTTTTTGTTAAATTTTTTGAAAAAATGGAATGTGCGTTAACTTGGCAACAAATCTTTTCGAGAATCCACTCTGCCGCTCGAGCCAAATCAGGGGTTGTAAATCTTTTCTTCTCGCTTAAAAAAAATTCTCCACTCAACGATCATTACACACGCCCCCATCAAAGTGGCCCACAAGATCATTTGGGTTATTCTCTCCTGTCTTACATGTACATGGCCTTGGATACAAAATGCAATAAGGATGTGTCCATAGAATATGTTACAGTGTTAGGGAGGGGGAGCTCTACATTGGTGTGACAGCGGTGATACAAAAAATCTCGAAGTGTGACGGTGAAGAGAGCGGGGTCCAAAAAATTAGCTTGTCGTTAAAACACTTACCATCCCAATTTAATTTCTCATAAAAAACATTTCATATTTCAATATTTAATTGCATAAAATCGTGATACATACTTTTTATTGCAAAATTCAAAATCCAAAAATGATTAAATTTCAAAATAATACAAAAATCTTCCAATTGTGTATTGCAGACCTTAATGTTGTTCTTTTTTTTAACCGCTGTAATTTCAAGAAAATCTTCGATCACGAACTTTCTGCAACTTCTGAACTTTACGGTTTTGATCTTTTTTTCAATTCGGGAGGATTTATCGAATTCATTCAATTCAGGTGGATATATTTTGTATGAGCCTGTGATGAAAACTCATCGTTGTTTGTAACTGAATTATATAGAATCGTCGGCCGTAATGAAATCAGAAACAAGACATTACAATTCAGGTGGTGTCTTACTTACTTGATCACTTAATTAAAGAGCAATTAAGTGGTACCAAGTTGGGTCATTTGAGTCCCTGGTATTGGTTCATCTTTTGATCCATGCCGATGTAATGGAGATGGGTTTGGTTTCAATTCGGGATCCGAATTCCGTTCGGCAAGATGTCTAACAAGTATTGCACCAGGCTCGCTTCAGATCAGAAGATCAATAGATAATTGCTGGGTTGGATGCTGCCCGATCGATTGATGTTACTGGATCAGATCTTATATAACCTAATGTAATCTAATAATGAAGAAATAAATACTTTTGAACTGGGTACCATAAGGGCAGATCCTAATTGATAATGCAAGTATCTTAAATTACATGAATTTTTCGTTCATTTACAAAAGGTTAATTTACTCAATAACTTTTTTCATGTTATTTTGAAATAAAACTCTAATTACTAGTAATGATCCGCAGTGAGATGATGTCTTAATCGGGCAATATAAAGGTGTTTTTGTTTGTTGTTTATGTTTAATAAAGGTGTTTTGTTTGAGTGGGCTGCTCAAGGTTTTATGTAGCCTGAAATTCAATTTGGAATAAACTTTGCATACATTAAAATTCCATTTCAGAACAATTTAACGATTCTGTTGGAATCAAGAACTTATTGGAGTCAAAACAAATAGCATGAGTAGAAAAGAGAACGATAGAACCTCATCATCCTCGTTAGTGGCACACATTTTCTTTGTTTTCTGATAACTAACCTTGAAATGCATATTAAGTGCTACCACAGATAAACATGTAAATACATTCCATTAATATACACTTATAATAAAGAAGAAAGATAATAACCAAGAAGAGAGATCACTTTGTTGTGGTGTCGTTGCTTTCTCTGAAAAAAAATTAATCATTTGGTTTAAACACTTTTCATTTAAATCAAATACAACAATTTGCCAAATGTGGCTACATGCGTGCAGATAAACCTATGTTTTATGTCAATCTAAAGACGCTATTGTATTTTTTTTTTTTGCCCAGCAATTAGTTCTATGCACTTCAAATATTCAACCAGTCAGGATTAAGTGCTACGAAGATTTTCGTAACGCTAATCTTGAGCCCCTTTAAAAATGGTTGGTGACCCGCCGGTAAGGAAATCGTCCCACCTGTCTTATAGCCGTATCACGCTAACGATTACTTTTGCGATTGAGGCCGCGATTGGCCTTTTCGACCATTGAGTGCACAGCTGGCTACGATTGCGGCTACGATTGCCAGTTTAAACTTGAGTCTAATTGGTCGAAAAGACCAATCGTAGCCTCAATCGCAAAAGTAATCGTTAGTGTGATACGGCTATTAAGCCCAATTCCATTGCGATTATGATTGCGATTGCGATTGCGATTGCGATTACGATTACGATTACGATTACGATTACGATTACGATTACGATTACGATTACGATTACGATTGCGATTACGATTACGATTACGATTACGATTACGATTACGATTGCGATTACGATTGCGATTACGATTACGATTGCGATTACGATTGAAGCTTTTCGACCAATCAGATCAAAGCTTTCAACGATAGGAAAATGAAAGCTTTGATGTCATTGGTCGAGAAAGCTCAATCGTAATCGCAATCGTTATTCTAAATTGGACTTTATTCTGAAATGGGCTTTACACTGTGAAGATTTTTTTTTTTCAGTATATTGAAATGCTTTCAAAAACATTTGCTTCGCTTCAATATTTTTGTTTCAAAATAGCCCTTACACGATTAATATAAAAATATTGAAGCAAAAATGTGGGCCGTGTAACGCATGTCTTAGACTGATTAAACGGGATTCAGGTGGCTAAAGGGGTCGAGATGGAGCAAGTATTTATATTTAAAAAACTCTAATGGGATCATATTTTTATTTCAAATTTTTTAACTCACCGTGGACAATCCGCTACTTGAGTTGAAATGATTTCGAGAAATACAAAAAGATGACTAATGAGCCCTAAAATTTCATAATATAAATTATAAATATTTAATGTTTTAATTACATTCTGTTAACGTGAATGAAATTCAACTTTTAATTATGCTGATTTTATTTTTTCAGATTGCCAAGTATGTGTATTTGGATTAATTTGATCATGCAACAGATACCAAGTATTTCATGATGCATCAACCAACATCAGACACTTTTTTACATACAATGCCCTAAAAAGCATAACAAAAGATAGCAGTTTGTGGTTTTAGGATGGTAAAAACCAAATAATGGATGAATCAACTGCTAAAATTCCACCACAAATAGGCAAGCGTTGACTGTAAGTTTAGAGCATATTATCCAAACTACATATGCTATATAAAGTGGATTGTTAAAATACTTGAAATATCTCAATATGATATTTATCTTGTAACCATAGTTACAACACAACATATAATTTGGTCAACAATAACCCGATCTGATCCGCATTGGACAATAAAAGGTAAACGTATATTGCCAAGGTCGAATAATAAAACGCCTCGAGGGTAGGTGAATTTTAGCACAACGCTTTTACACCTACAAGCGTTTAACGATTGTTATAAATTTTCTTTCATACAGGTATCGAATGAAGCACCCATTTTTTTCTAAGAAGTAGCAAACTATTTTTTAGAGAAAGTTTTGTACATCATTTGTTGGTTATTACGGGATTATATCTTAATTTGATCTAGTGAGGCTTGCAAAATTTCTATCATCACCGCATCCTTTCATAATTACCAATTAGCACCTAGTTTTTTTTGTACCGTAATTTTAGAGACATATGTACCTGGTTAACCAACATGAACATCACTTTTTTTTAGCGATGATTGGATTGGATTGAAAGTGGTTCAAAAGTTTTGTTACACTTTGGAAATTTTGCCTTTTTTTATTGTTAATGAAATAATTGTGGTGTTATAGACAGGTTATTAGTGAAATTGCGGAGCCATATTCGAAGTCTGTGCTAATAGCAGGGTTGAGAAATTTTTCTCTTTTCAGAACTTTTGTTGTACTTACAATGATAGGGTGGAAAGTTCTCGGCATAGTAAAAAATACTCGATTCGTGATAAATTTCTTCCCTTCAATCCGCTAGTGAAAGAGTACGAGCTATAATTTCAACGCAATTGGTCCAACAGTTTTTAAATTAAAGCTTTTGCAAATAAAGAACGTAAGGCTTTGTTTTTGGCCAAGATTTTCTACTTCTTTTAACACATTTTTGAATCTGTTGAAAACTAAAATTTTTTTGTTGAATCTGTTGAGAACTAAAATTTTTTCGACGGACCAATATCTAGATCAGCGCTCTGAAGCCATGTGCACCAAGGGCAACTTCGAGGCTCAAATTGCCCTTCTATCCATCGATTCTTCATGCTACCTGTTTCATTCTGGCTTGTACGCAAACTGCATACATACGCATATGAAAGAAATAATCTGTTTCACTTTGCATATAACCCGTTCTGCTTCCACTTGGGCATTTTGCACATCATGGAGCTTTGCTGAGTTCTAAGTGAGGCCATTTATGCGAGAGATTTTTATTAGCTCAGTTGTCATTAGGACATTGACTGAAGCAGTGGTGTATTTCATACTGCTGAAAATCATGAAAAATTTAACACTGCTGAAAATCATGAAGCGTTCTGTCTCAAAAGACGACACGAATTTTGGACATGATTGTTTTCTTATTCGGTGTGATAACACAATGCAATGTTTACTATGATTTCAGGAAATTAAAACAATAAAAAAATACAATTTAAATAGGCATTTTCAGTCGTTTCATAAAATATCAATTGATCAAATTAATGTTTCTGGTTTTATGAAATTATTTTTATTTTCCGATTGTAATTCGGAAATTTCATATAAAAGTTTTTCATTATCAAAACTTTTTTTAACGTAAAGTAAAACAATTAACAGTGTAACGAAAAGAGCTTTCAACAAGCTTGTTTCACTTGGCTCGGAGAGCAAGCCATATAAACAAGTAAATCGCTTGTCAGTGGTAGTGGATGCCCGAGAACTTTCAAAGCTTTCCTGGCCCTGATCTAGATTGCTATCACGGCCTCTGCTATTGATGGGTTGCAACGTAAAAAGCTTACAAATGTTGTAATTCATCCATGGTTCGCAATCCATATAAAACTGTATGTGCGAAGCAGGGAAGAAATTGTTATTAAACCTCAATTGAGGAGGCCCAGGCTCTACGAGAGCTGTAGCGCCGAGGATGATGATGAATGTCTTAAAACTTGGTCCCATTTGGGTTGAGCTAATATTATGAAAAACTTCAAAATAAATAGTTTGTAATCACTTTTCGATTTGTTTTTGTGCCCCTTCCTATTTCCCGGACAAATAAAACGAAATTTCTATTTTTGCCATTCTAAAGCGCAAAATACAATTGGCCCGACACAACATTTACGGCGGCAGATTACGGCAACAATGTCGCCCTCCATATACAATTGCGCACACTTTTTTGTTCTAAACGCCATTTGTTTTTAATTTGATTTTGACAGTCGGGCGGTGGGCCACATATGACATTATTTTGTTACCAATTATCATACAAAATAGAAATGTGAATGTAAGCAACACAGCATACGAACTATATTTCATAAAACTTTCTTTAATAATACCGTCCCCATAAGATTTCATTTTTAATTAAGCATGAAATTTTGTAGGCGAGTTGACCGACAAAAGTTAATTTCGATTCAACTTTTTACGGCGACAAAGTTGGTCGGATTGATTGTATGCAGAAACATAGGGTGTTATGAGTTTAAAATCTAAATTGTCGCCGTAAATGTTGTGTGGGACCAATTGTTTTCTGGTTTTAACATATTAGAAAGGTATTAAAATCACTTCAAAAACTAAAATCATAATGGAACCCCGCGCATACCCGGGACAGTTTCCCATCGACTCAATTCGATGAATCCGCAACATGTCTGCGTGTGTGTATGCACGTCTGTTCGTGCGTATGTATGTAGGTAAGGAAATTTGTTCAAAATCTGTTAATATTCCATAGAACCCTATGGAACGCGATTTGAAAAAAAACTAACCGTTTTCGAGAAAATCGCAAAAATCTTTCCCATTTGTATGAAAGAGGTGGGAAGGGATGGTTCAATATTTCCCATTTTCGAAAGAGGTTTATCGTTTGTTGAAAGCCAGTTCCATGCCGAATTTCAACTTTCTACATCAATTTATTCTCGAGTTTTTCAATATTTTTGTATAAAAAAATTCAACATTATACTCACTTATATTCATCATATGAAGTTTGATTATAAGCAAGGTATGGTCTCAATGTTACATGGATTAAGTTGTGTTTTTTTTAACGCAATAACTTGAGAACGAATTAGACTAGAGCAAGCCTGGGCACTCCTTGGCTCGTCTGGCTCCTCACAACGATAACATTTTTATTCAAATTTTACGAGAATACAATCAATGTATGAACATTTTTACTCGACTCTCCAACGCAATGATACGTGTTGGTAGACGACGGCCACTTGGATAGCCGAAATCAAACGATTCACTAACAATCGATGGAGCGAGCCTACGATCAGTGATGCTATGTACCTTTAGTGACATTCCCCTTTTCAAATGACGAAATTCCCCTTTTTCCCCTTTTTCAATGACGAAATTCCCCTCATTTTCCCCATATAAAAACAACGAATTTTAAATAAAGAATTCATTTATTAAAACCAAAAATTATTGTTATCTGGACTCATGTTAAAGTCTTTTAAGAGAAAAAAGCACAAATTAGGAAATAATTTTATATTTTGTAAAGCTTTAACAAAATACTCGTTAATTGTATTCCCGATAACAACGTCACGGGTCTCCAACCAAACGTCAAATAAGATATGAAAAGAAGCCGGGATTCACAATTGGATAATAATCAAAGCAAGTCACAAATGTATAAATCAAGGTAGTTCCTTTGCTTTTGAGCTTAAAATGATTCTGTCCTCCTTAAATTCGCTAAAAATTATTTCCATATTTTGAATTTAAATAATATAAAAATATCAAAAAATGGAAAAAAAACGAAATCAAGTCGCGACTGGAACTCGATTTTTGTGTTCCGGGCACTTTGCCCCTGGTCCATGCAATCTTCTGGTGAATATTGGTCGAAATTAGTACATTAAGCCAAATTTTTAAAGATGACCAAGAAATTACCGATTAAATTTAAACATAATTTAAACAAAGCACTTCTGTTGATTTGAAATTTAAAATATTTCTATTGAAAATATATTTAAGAAATCCGAAAAACGAACAAAAAATATTTGTCAATGAACTTTCATGGAAACTACTTTCCATCAAAGTCTTTTAAAGTAGTTTAAAGTAATTACTTTGAATAAGATGAGAAATGGTACTTTTTAATGTGCTTTTTTCAAAGCGGTTAAAAAGTACACTGAATAATCGGTTAAACGTACATTCCAAAGCCATTTTAAAGTGCTTTCGTTTAAAAGATTGGTGTGTACTTTACAATTTCAATAAGATCATTATAAAGTGGCAAATGCATAAATTAGGGCATTTCCTTCACTCTTTACCTTTGTCTAAGCTTGGAATTGGATTGTAATTGGTTTTATTTATTTGTATTTCTACTTTTCCGTAATTTTTTAAAAGTATTTCGGATTTAGTTGTAAGGCGAAGATTTTCCCCTCGTTTTGAAGCGTTTTCCCCTTTTCCCCTATTAACAATTTTTATAGTCAAATTCCCCGCAAAAAGGGGAATTCCCCTCGATATAGCATCACTGCCTACGATAGCCATTCAGTATAATTTCTGTTGTTGATGCGTGCGGATGTATACATTTGCTCCCCAAAACCCTAATTGCTTCCCAAAGTACACTGACGTACGAATTTTTTTTTCAGAAATTCGATTTTTTTAGTTTTCATTTTCCATAATGAAGCGCTCATATTCAAATTCAAATACTATGTCACATGATTGCGTAAACAAATATTTAATAACCACAAATAATGATAACCGTCCATGTCGAGTTTGCAGTTACATGTCGAATATAAAATTCAATCTGGAAATACGTCCCCACAAGTTTTTTTTTTTGCACGGCGGAACTTATTATTTTTTTGTAATCGCATCATGATAAATTGTGTAGTCCACTGTTCCTAAACGTCTCCATCAAAAGTGAAAGAGCGTAAAAAATGAAAAAGATGCGTTTTCTCATTTCGTGTTATAGTATATGAAGAAATATAAAATTTCTTCGAGTAATAGTAAATCACTACATACATGGTGCCCAGGCCTGGACTAGAGACTTGAAATTTGGTACGGCTGTTTTTTTTTTTCGTGAAATAGGAGTTCGAGTTCGTTAGCGGACAAAATTTATCACTCCGTCCCCCTCCACTTTATAAATAGAACAACTTTTTGAAATTTTTCTCGAAAACGGTACACTCTAAATTTATTATCACTAGATTCTAGTTAAATTCAACTATAGCAACTAGATTTCCTAGTAAAAAATCTAATGAAATTTTCTAGATTTTCTAGTTAAAAATCTAGTTAATCGTCATAACTAGACAATCTTGTGGGAATTTTTAACTGATATCTAGTTAAGGCAACTAGAAAATCTAATTGAAACACCATTAAGTGGACTATTAATAATATAACAGCCTAAAAATAAAAATTAATCCAAGATTAACAAAAATCATTATAACCTCAAAAATTTTATTTGGATTTATAAAAGAAAAATTCATTTAAATTTTTAAAAATTAAATAATTTAAATAGAAAATCAGGTTAAATTAACTGGAAAATCTAGTTATATTAACTAGAAATTTTAGTTAAGTCAACTAGAAAATCTAGTTAAATCACCTGATTCTAAGTTAATTCAACTCATTCATTCAGTGAACCTGAACAACAATTGAAAACTGGAATCAAGGTGTTTGAACAAGGTTTTCTAGGAGCCTTAAGTAAATTTCAGTTGAAAAATTTTAACTAGATTTTCCAGAAAATTTTCCAGTTGCTCCATTCTAGTTGAATTTCACTAGAATTTAGTGAAAATAAATTAAGACTGTGGCTTAAATCTTAAAAAAAACTGCTCAAATAAAAGAATTCGAATCAAATCAAATTTGCATTTAATTTGTCGATCTTGTAATTCAAATCTGACACCGCAATTCTTTCGAAAAATAATTTGAATTTCTGAAAGTGTACAAACAACATTCGCTGTTTCTAATGGACATAAAAATTTTTTTGACGATCGTCTGTAATCACATGAAATTGTACCAAATCTGCCGAAAAATTATTCCAATCACAATCATCAACACCACTTCAATTGATCGCCATTATCAAAATGACGGTGCGATCATCAGGAGTCGTCACCGCATTTATAAACATCGTAAACATCCATGGTAACAACTTCTTGCACCTTTGCAGCCCATCAATCAACGAACAATGCGGAAAAGTCACCTTTACTACACATTCGTCTGTCCGTCTCTGTCGTTCTACCTGGGAAAACCCCTTCTTGAGCTGATGTTAGAGACTTATAGTGGAGTGCAGAATCCATTGAAAGCAAAAGTGTTACAATTTAATTACGGGACGGTGCCACCAAGGCAAGTATGTTTTGTAAAGCCTCATAGCAATATATTTAGCATCAGTCGAGGCAATCGCTGCATTGATGAGGTGAGCCCCGGGGATATTTTTAGTAATAATAATAACAGAGTCGGTGATATCAAGTCAAGGAAATAAAAAATGAGATCAAAGATTGGAAAATGCGAGCGTCGGGCTCGATGTGATCAACATTTTAGCATTCACCTGGAAAATGAATTCATTTCGGCGGTGAAGAGTGTGGAGTGATGATCATTGGGCGTTTTGGAGGATCTCTCGCTCGCTACAAAGTAGTCACAGAGTAAAGCCTAAACCCCAATTACGCGTTCGCGCGTGCGGCAGCCACGCGGTGAAGGTAAAAACTACGTATATATATGAGTAAATGTATAATTGCGTGTTGCTCAGACGCGTTGCCGCGTGCCTGCCGCGTAGAGTAGGCTCAGTTTCTACTTTTAGACGCGGTGACAACTACTAGATGCCAGAACAAAATCATGCCGCACGCGCGAACGCGTAATTGGGGTTTAGGCTTAAGAGGTCGTCACTAAGGTGATCCAAAGGTGATTTAGTGAACCAAATAACGATCTAACCGTCTTAGAAATATCGCGATCTTTCTAGCAATTCATGTGTCATCTTTGCGGATCGGTTCGCTTATGACACCCTTTTGGGAATAATTACTGAACCAAGCCAGAAAGAAAACTTCTCGCCACATCTTATGCAATAACCTAGTAAACTTATATTTACTATCCATCATGATCCATCATCATTTTGTTCGTGTGACCAGAAGGATGACGGCATAAAATGTGCCAGATAGGGGGGAATACGTTGCTGGCTGGCTGTACGATTTGATTTGGTTTGATAAATTTTAATCAATGCCAACATTTGCCTGCCTGATGAATGTCATCATCGTTTAAATTAATTTCATATTCAAAGTTCAAAAAAATCTACTTTAATCTAATAAAGATTTGAAACCAAACGACCGTAAGTAAGTTCGTAAGTAATTTGCGCCCAGGAGCTAAACATCTTAAAACTGATTGAAGCACACCAAAGAAAAAAAAAAATAGACCCGCAAATCGCCTTAATGGGTGTTTAATTATTAAAACTTCTTAAAATTTTGGAGCCACGTTTAAAGTCATAATTTTTGGTAGTCAGCAGTCGATCAGCTTAAAGAAGGTGATTTCTCAAGAAGCATTCGTGTTAGCAACTTTTCGTACATAAATTATTACTTTTCCTACTGATTCTTTGAATATGTGGTCGAATTTGTTTTTTGGCAATTCAAAAAAAAAAAAAACTAATCGTGCACGCGTACCGTAAAACCACAAATGATTTTATATTAGGAATGATTGTAAGGTGATTCAATTACAGGTTGAAGAACTTTTACTTTGCTGTTTGAGAGTTGCCAAATATATTTTTAATATATTTAGTAAAATTAAGTTTGAGCAAAAATAAATTTAAATAATCATAATCATTATTATATCTGCTAATACAGTAATCCTTCCAACTGCGCGGTTAAGTTTTTAATACAAAAATTTCGAACTCCGCGGTATAAATTTCACAGCCGCGCGGTTTTTTTTATAATTTTCGTTTAAAAAAACATTTTCCTAACCCTAAAATTTCATACAAAGTAGTGTTCACACACTCAGAAAAATGGAGGCTAACTCGACGACCTACATACGGCGTAATTGGCCTCGGGCAGGCGCGCGTTCGCCTGCATGTGGGCAAGTATAACTGAGTTGACCTGTGGTCGGAGAAATTCTGAAATTTAGCCACCAGCAGGTGAAGTAGGGCATTGGGAGCTGCACGAGTTGACCTTAGATAGGTTAACTCTGACCGCTAGCTGGCTTACAGAAACCTCTGTAAGGTCAGAGTTAACCTGACAAAAAGTTGACCTGGACATTTTTCTGAGTGCAGTGCACGGTTTCGGTTTGCGCGTTTTTTTTTGTGGAACGTATCTACCGCGAAGTTGGAGGGATTACTGTTATAAGAAAATGGATTGGTGTCTGTCTGTTCCTCTTTCACGTGAAAACGGCTCAACCGATTGACGTGAAATTTGTCATGGATCTTCGTCGTAGGCTTAGTTCCAACAGAGGCCTATTGAAAAGTAATCCGAGCGATGAAGGATGTAAAGGCCTGTGTCCACATGGAAGTTTATTTGCAGAAGTCGCTTCTAGAAGAGATTTCTGATGTCACAACTTCTGGAAGTTCACTTGCAGTTAGTGTTTCCACGGGAAAAACTTCCAGAAGTCTCTGCTAGAAGCGACTTCTGCAAATAAACTTCCATGTGGACACAGGCCTTAAGGGTTGGGGATGACGTGAATTCGTAGCTTGCTTTCTCCTGCATGTTACTCTTTTGCGGGAAAACTACCGAACCGATCGAAATTTGCGTAGAGGTATATGATGTGCACCAACCGAAAAGAGGATTTTTAACCCAGACCCTCCCTTCTCTGGTTCGGCTTAAAGTTTGTAAGAAGGTTTTTTGAGGGGTAGGAGAACATGTAGCCTATTTGAGAGTAGATTCCAAAAATGTGAATTCCCCTTTTGATGTGTATCGATATATCTTTACCGTTATCGAGATATTTCAGATTTTGTAAAGAAATCAAATTTTGTATTTAAGATAATATTTTATCTTTCGGATTATTGTATAAATTTCACAGGAAGGTGGTTTTTGTATAAGAAAGTCATATGATGTTCACATCAGATATTTTTTATTCAGATTGATAAAAAATAATATAAAAGCTTTGATATTTTTTCAGTTTTACTCCACCAAAATCCTGTAAGCCTGCGTGGAAGCTGGCAAAGCAGGCTCTGATGACGGTGAGCCAGCTTTCCATACCAGAAACAGGCTCCTGATGGGTTTTCAGGGCAACACATGTCCGACCTGTTGGGGGGAAATTTGGATGTGAAAACATCCGCAAAAATAATATAATTTTGTTGTTTTTGCAGACCTTATAAGCCGAGAAATTCCAATAGGCTTTGATATTGTGTTCAGAAGTGGCATAATTATCAGAAACGCCATCTTTGATATTCTGCGCGCATAAAAAGAAAGAAAATACATTTGCGTGTGCCTCTAGCGATGATGATGATTCTGTCTCGTTCTCTTTTCTAGTCGCCGTTTTAAATAGCCCCGATATAATTGCCTATATATTCACAATGAATGCTCAGTTGTTTGTTTTAACTGCATGGCGTAAAAAAGTGCACTCTGTCAGACAGTAAAATTAACTGATTTGGTTTTTGTTTTAAATACTTTTCATTTAAATAATTTTAGATGCGTTTTAATCAAATACAAGACATTTATTTTAAACAAAATCTAAAATGAATGCTTTGTTATTTGTTTTTACTACTTTTTCTTTTAAATCAAATAAAAAACATTTCATTTTGGCCTATACTAAATGAAAAACAGTTAAATCAACTGAAGGTTCTGGATTCAACCACATGCCCGATAAAGAAAAATCTTATAATGTGACTCCATATATTTTTTATATCCGCAGACATCCCTTCCACCCTCCTTAACCCTCATACTGTCCTCGGGTCATTTCTGACCCAAATTCGATTTTAATTAAAAGTATCTTCTCAACTACGTGAACAATGTTTGTATGGTGTAGGCTCTGTGAACAAATTTCTTTTGAATACCGAAAACAATAATCTATTTGTTCATATTTTAATCCATTGAAGAGCACTGTAGTCTTCATGGGTCATAAATGGGTCATAATGGGTCATTCTTGACCCACGAAGACATCATACGTTATTTTTCTTAAGGACAGTATGAGGGTTAAAAAAGTGACGTATTTGATTAAATCCCCCAACTAGGAAATATTTAACCTCATAGTTTTATATTACAAAAACAAAAATACCCCGTAAAATTCTTATAATGATGAAAACTTCATAAAACGAATACAAAAATAAATAGGCAAAAAACCGGCACTACTATCCAATCAATAAAACACGCAAAATACTGACCACCAAATTACAAATTGTACCTTTTTCCTTTTCATGCCCAACAATAATTTTCCCACTGAATCGAAACAGTTCACCGTTAATTGTAAATCGCCCATGATGTTCATTATATGATCGTTACAGGCGATCATAATCTTATGCTGATGATGATCTCAAAGGAGCCATAATCGTTTCTGTTCGCCCATTTGGAAATTTTAATAGAATTCATTCCGCGATCGAATCAATATTGCATCAATTCAAATGTCGATCTACGTTCGCATTTTGCATGAAAGCATAAAAACATTATGTGGAAGTAAGATTTGAAGTGAGCACCGCCCGAATATGAAATTGACGTTTAGGTTGTACCCTAAAGTCAAAACAGCACTAAGCTGAAACGACCTTGACAAGATTTTCAAAAACAAAAAAAAACACACATTTTTCAGATGAGTTATGCTTTTTCATAGAGCTTTACTTGAAAATTTGGTGTGTTTCTAGTGTTTAGATTTTTAATTTATCTAACGGGCCATGCTTGAGGGATTCACCTACTTTTGTTTTCTAATGAAAAAAAAAGAAAGGTAGGTCAACATCATAATAATATAATCATAATCATCATCGGAGAGGTAGTAAGAAATGGCAGTGGTGTTTGGTGCTTTGGTTCGGAATACGCAGAAGAAGCACGTCTTCGGCTTCTTTGATCTTTGAACCTTTAAAAGGAAGCTTCACCGCCACTACAGCACCTGAAAAGTGGGGAGTATTAAATGCTTACCACCAATGAATGTTAATTAGCAATATATTTTTCGACGTTTTGTTACTTTTTTGCATGTTTTTCTTTTTTTTCGCGAAAATTACAAAACTCACAAATGTTAATTATAGCACTCAACAGTAGACAAACACCGAAGAAAAAAAACAAACACAAGAAAACATCCAGTATATGTGAAAAAATATACAGCAAATATGGATTAATATAATTCTATTTTGGATTAAAAATTAAAGGTCAATTCGACATAAGCATAATCATAATTATTCGCATTTATTTGATTTTAATTTTAGTTGAATTTAAGCAGATAACGTTTAGAATTACACGCTACCATGGTGCTACATTTCATCATTTTTTTCTTATTTATTTTAATCTTCTCGGCTGAGTGTTTTGCTGTTTATTATCATATTAACAAGAAGCTACATTTTTTTACTGAATTTTGGCTGCACTTAGGATTCAGCATTAAATGTTTAAGCTTTAAATGAGCATTAGTCGAAGATTGACATGCTACCTTGTCTTAGAATTGAATAATTTTATAGTTCATGGGCTCTAGTCTCGTGTAGTATGCAATTATGAAATTTCCTATTAACTTTTATTGAAGTGATTTCATTAAGGCGGTGTAAAAGTTGAAAAAGATTTCAAAAATATGAGAAAAATCTTAAGACACTTTTTTCCGTTTTCAATGATGCAATTCTGTTTGCGCCGCCCTAAGCCGATTTAAATCCAGTGCAAAAAAAGAATTAATTAATTTTTACAATTTCCGTTGGCTATTATTTTATAATCAGTTTAAAACCATTGAATTTTTTGGGGATTTTTTTTAGTTAAGTAGAGGTTAATTTGTCTTGTGTATGATAATAAATAAATTTGAGTGTTTAACATTGAATTTTTTAGCAATCGAAGCAACTTATAGTAGTTCCATTGATAGCAAAAAAAATAGGATAAAATCTTTTAATCATTTAATCTTTTAATATCTTAACCTATGACTGACATCATAGGTTTTGATATTTTCATCTTTTCGGTTCTAATAAAGGGTCTTTCAATAACGACGCTCGATTTTTAAATGTAAATAAAACAAGTTGTGAGATATCCATTAAATTTTTTTGTTTGCTTGAAAGAATATTTTATGGCATTAAGTATGGAAATTAACGTCGTTCAAATGACCGCCGCGGGTTTGTTTGGTGGCACGTATTCATGAGGTACAATTTTCGATGACTTTGTCGCATAAATCTGGCTGAATTTGCCGGATGTCGTTCGTTATGTTGGCTTTGAGGGCATCAATTGTTTACGGTTTATTTGTATAGACCTGCGATTCAAGATAGCCCCAAAGGAAGCAGTCTAAAGGCGTTAAATCGCCCGATCTCGGTGACCAGTTCACGTCGCCTACGCGCAAGATAACCATGCCCTCAAATCGGTCGTGCATAATGTCCATCGGGGCATGCGCTGTGTGGCATGTAGCGCCGTCCTGTTGGAACCACATGTTGTCGGTATCCATATCATAAAGTTTAGGCTACAAGAAGTTACTTATCATCGAAGTTTAGGCTACAAGAAGTTACTTATCATCTTATCATCGATCTATAGCGCTCGCCGTTGTCGGTTATGGCAATGCCAGTTTCGTTTTGGAAGAAGTACGGGCCGATGAATCCGCCAGACCAAAATCTGCACCAAACAGTGACTTTCTCGGGATGCATTTGGTGTTGGTGTATCTCGTGTGGATTGGTATCGCCCCAAATCCGACAATTTTGCTTGTTCACATATCCTTTCATCCAAAAATGAGCCTCGTCGATAAAAATGATTTTTTTTTGGCGAAATTGGGGTGATTTGATAATTAGCACACGTTTTATACGTTGTTCAACACTATAACCTTCCATGGTGATTGGCCATACACTACTGAACAATTCACAACAAATTTGACAGATGTTGCCATGTTGGGCGCTATAACATAACAAACTTCGAGCGTCCCTACTGAAAGACCCTTTAATTTGATGTTTTGGCTTTTTAAATCCTTGTTAAAATATTTTAATTATTATTCTTAGTAAAGGGTGTTTTTTAAGAGTGTCCGCAAAATAAATGTAATTAAAAATACACTACATTGGCTTTTAATCTAAAAAATTCTTTATCGTTTTGCATTTAAAAATGATTAATATTCCACGAATTGGTAACGTTGTTGCAGTATAAATCTATCCATAATGAATTGTTAGACTTTACTGAAACAAAGAAAAAACAATTAAAAAACTGACAGCTAGTCAGTTACCAGAAACCTTATCAGAAAAAATATCCTTATCAGAAACCTGCGCATCTTAAAAACATAACAAAAGCTATAATTGCCAATCTGGCAATTATTGAAAACCCGTACGGTGATTTAAGTGAACGGCGAACAGTTGTATCAAGATTCCACTTTGAAGTCAAACTTTCCAATAAGATTTTTTAAAATTTATTCCAATCGGATTTTGATGTATGGGAGTTTTATGTAGAATCATATCCCAAATAAGTTTTGTTCTTGCAAAAGTAATGCATAAGATACACCGTTTTTGAGATATTCGCAAAAAACGTATTCGTACGTATGGGGGGTAAAACACCCCCATTTTTATTGATTTTGTAACTCTTTTTGTTTTTATTGATTTTGTAACTCAGCAGATTTTGTAACTCAGCAGTTATGCTTTAACTGCTCCATGTTTTTCGACGAGACGTTCACGTCTAACCGCTTGTTCAACTGATTCGAACGTTTAATGGCTGACACCGCGTAATATTGCAATTAAAGACCGAAATACAATTCGCTCCCACAACATTTACGGTGACAATTTAGATTTTTAACTCATAGCACCCTATACTTCTGTATACAATCAATCCGACCAACTTTGCGTAAAAAGTCGAATCGAATTTAACTTTTGTCAGCCAGCTCGCCGACAAAATTTCATTGTTGAGTCAAAATGAAATCATATGGGGACGTCATAAAATCTAAATTTTGTCACTCAAGGGGAAATTAAAGAGAAAGTATTAGGAAATATAGTTCGTATGCTGTGTTGCTTACATCCATATTCCTAATTTGTGTGATAATTGACAACAAAAAATGTAATATGTGCGTAATTGTATATGAAGGGCGACATTGTCACTGTAATCTGCCGCGGTAAATTCTGAGTCGGGCCATTTGTATTTTGCATTTTAAGGATGGGTAAATTGCTTGTCTTTTGACTTTTGGGATAAATAAAATCACACAGACTAATATCAAATGAGGACATCCGCAAAAGATTAGTATAGTATGAATATAGAGCATTAACATAAAAAAGCTACAATTGCCAGGTGGCTCTAATAAATGTAAAACCACCCACAAATTCCTTAAATATTTAAGATCAAAGTCATCGGCTCGTGCGTAGAAAACTGAGTCATAAACGTAAATATTTATGCCATTGTCCAAATTTTCTAAATAGTAAATGGTGCCGATAACATAATTAATCAACTTTCAATTTTCAAAGCTATTTCGAATTACAATGAATCAATTAATATTATATCCGATTGGTCATTAAATAAATTAGATAAATAACGGTAATTTTATGATTGACGACATAAATTTCACCTTCAGAGGACATCGAACAATGCATCCAAACAATGCCTCATTGGACCCAAAGGCAACAAAAATTATGTTGCGGAACCTAAAACGAGAACCTCAACAACATCCAAATGCCTCGCACGACAAGACACCCCCGCAAGCAAACGCGACTGTGGCGGAATGAAGGAGGAGGCTGTGGAATGGGGACCTAGTATTATTAACTAACAAGACAAGAGTTTATATTGAAATCAGTGAAACATGATTATAATTGAATGAATGCAAAAGGCATCGGCAGCATCTCGTCGAATGGATTTGCAACATAAAATGCACCTCTCAGCGATTCACAAAAATTATGGTCAAGGTGATCAGAATTGGCTCGCACGAGCGTAATCAGCCAAACATGATGTCGAAGTCCGCTGAACCGCGCGATTTTTTTTAAGTTCGCATCAGCCCCCGCAGTCAGAGCCCAGACGGAATGAGAATCACTGGACGACTCAGTGTACCACAATTTACTCAATAGTATAGGAAAATTTGAAAGAAAATTTCATAAGATGTAAAAAAAAAAGAAATCGGTAAACATCTTGGCAGTTATTTAAACAATCAACAGGTAAAATTACCGAGAAGACAAAACAAGCGATATCATTTAACTGAACGATTGCAAATTATTAATAATTTTACTTATGGGAAACACAAAAAAAACTCTTGTGTTATCAATAAGTTTTATATTTACTTTTACGGTTTTTTTTTAAATATCTACAACTTCTTGTTCCTTATTGGAAATCACATTAAATTACAATCGCGTTATCATCCCATAATAATTACTTGTGAAGTGTTTAAATCTTATTTCCATCTGTACTGCGGCTGCGGCTGAGTTTGAGTTTGAGATGACGTGATTTCGGATGGCGCAACATTAAAAGCACCCAATGCTCATTAAAAACTTGCATAAAACCTGCAAATAAACCGAAAATGTCCATTCAAATTGAATTGAATTAAAATCACAATCGTAATTTGCACTTTTTTTTCACTCTTCATTTGAAAACAATTAAAAAAAATCAGCATTTCTGTCGTTATTGTCGTTCAGTTTCAGATTCAGAGTGTTTTTTATTTCTAGTTCAGTTGCGTGTACGCGATCGTCGTCGGTTATGTCATATGAAGGATGAACGGAAGTTAATTATGCAAAAGTACGTGATTTTCTGTAAAGAAAAAATTAAAGCATTTTTTCCATTTATCCGAACAATGTTGTAAATATTTTATAGCTTGCACATTTTATGTCCTAAATCGGAATTTTCAGGCTTCACTTACAAAAAAAGTCCCAAACTAGCAGCCTCGACTGTGATCCGCCCACATACGTGGAAAATGTGGAGCTAGAGTTAGAATTTTCAGTCTCGTAGTTTTCGTCTTTCGTTATCGAGAAGTATCAATACAATTAAGAGAACAAGACCCCGCTACACAGAAAAAAATAATTGGTTTAACAAAAAAAAATTCGTAAATATTACTGAAGTTTGTATATACTTCGTAATATTAACAAATTTTAGTAACTATACGAAAAAATATTTGTTAATATTACGAAGTATATACAAAACTTCAGTAATATTTACGAATTTTTTTTGTTGTTAAACCCATTGTGTAAATAATACAAAATTATTTTTTTCTGTGTATATGTGCGGCCAGAGGGATTTCTACATTAAGAAGTCTGTAAGGATAACGAAAGGTCCTGAAAGGGTAACGTGATTATCCTTTCCTCAATTTTTTCAGGGAATATCTCATCAGGGGATTTTAGGGATCGGCGAATCCGATTTTGACAATAAGATATCTGTAAGAATAATGGAAGGTTCTGTTAGGATAATGTGATTATCCTTTTTTTTGGATTTTTAGTTCTAAACCAGAATTTTAAGGTCCCATTTACAAAAAAAAGCCCTAACCTAGCAGTTCAGACTGTTCTCCCACAATCGTGGAAAGTGTGAAGCTAGAGCTAGAATTTTTAGTCTTGTAGTTTTAGAATTTTTTTATTCAGAAGTATGTAGGGGAGACCGGGGCTATTCCGAACAAAGCAGTTTTCTTCTATTTGAGTGTGCGCGCGTTTGTGATGAGCTAGAGAGCGGACATTTTAGCTGAAACCACCGATTAGAGACTCTATATATAATCGGTGCTGAAACTGGCTCTCGGCACGGTAAACGAACGTCAGTAGTTGCGCACCATTCTCGGCAATGCGACGCCATATTTGTTTGTTTTTGTTTTTTCGTGCGTTCGTTGAAAATATTTTCTGCGTAGAAAGTTTCGATTTCTGAGAGTTAATTCGAAGTTTTCATTGTGAATTTTTGTACACAAGGTAAGTTATTAGTGCTCTTTCGGAATGAAATATAGTTTAGTCGATCAGTTCATGTATTTCTGTTGAGCGCTTTTCTGACTGCGAAAAATGGGTGTGGGGCTATTCTGTACATTTTCGGTGGGGCTGATTCGAACGCGATTTTTTACATGTGTTTCGGTGTTTTCTTTGTTTATTTTTTCGTTTTTATGATTTTGATTGCAGTTTTTACGATTTGTTTTAGGATGGTGCGTACATATAAACGTAAGAAGCAGAAAGGCGCGAAGGCACGGAAAAAGCCAGCGGCCGCTCCAAGAAATCAACGCAAAAATTAATACGAACATATTTGTTTCTATGTGATTGTAATGAAGTCATAAATAAAAACAAATGAGTTTTTTAACAAAATTTCCTTTTTTTATTTTTTATTCACCTCTTTTCTACATTTCTCGCCTTGAAAACCACCTCAAAACACTAATCTCGCTTTTGTGCGAATGATTCGAACGAAAATTCATATTTCATTAATCGACCAAAAAAGCCTATTTGCGATGCTCCGACGGGTTAACAATGTTCTTGGAAGTTGTAGAGCACAGAATTTTCTATAAGATAGATAATTTTTCGAAATTGAAATCGCCTACATCCAGCCACCAGGACGGCCGAAACACAAAACGTTCGGAATAGTCCCGGTCTCCCCTACCATTGCAACTAAAAGAACAAGGCCGCGCTATGTGAGCAGTGAGAAGGGCTCGAAACCAAAAATTTTTGTTTAGAAAAAAAAAATCATATCCTAAAAATTATACTAAATGGTTTAAAGTTTTTTTTTATTACTTGGGAATAGTCAATTCTGTGGCAAAGCAAGGCCGGCGGGCTACAGGTTTTTTCATCCTGGATTTAGGCATATTGTCCCAGATTTTTTCAATTTAATGCTTTAATTTATCAAACGCTAGAAAAAAAATACAACTAAATATGCTAAAAATACAGTACTTCGGCTAGGAGATGCCGCAAATTAGATTTTTTGTCGCCTGCGGCGCATTTTTTCAACGAGCGCATTTTTCTTTATTCAAATTTTTACAATTTGCGTTGCATTTATTTATGGAACATAAAGAGCTCGAAAAAAATACTTCGTTTTCCCTTGCGATTGTGTTGCTCTTAATTTAAATCATTGCGCCGCATTCTGTTTAAAATATTTTACACATTTGTTAAAATTTTATTTCTTGGTTTTCGTCAGTTAAAATAATGTTTTATTCTCTATATAAAATCTGTTGTTTCGTCTCTATGTTGTTTCAGTTTTGTCCCGGATTAACAAGGAATAAATATGATCACTTTAACCCTAAAAGGCCTGAGCTATTTTTGCCACGTAAAAGCACGACGTGTGCCTCTCTGGCGCACTCCATTTATTTTGAAAACGGCTCGACCGATTTAGATGAAATTTATAATTCTGAGGTTTTTGGGGACGCGGAAGTGATTGAGCTAGGTTTCAAGTATGTCGAATATCCTATTTCCAATTTTTTTTCGGGTAAAATTACGTTAGTGATTTCTGAGGGCCGCTGAACACGAGAACCTGGTTTACCAGGAATTTTTTCAGATGTGAAAACATCCACGAAAATAATATATTTGTTATATTTTTTATGATCTGTAAGCCGCGAAATTCCAATAGAGTTATATTTATCTATATTAAAGAAAAAAATATGAACAGTCTGTTCCTACTACTTCGCTATTTAACCGTTATTTTTTTTATCTCGATTCGTTTTCGTCGACGATTTTTCAGAAAGTTATCATTGGTTAAGAATATCTCTGAGTTATTGAATGGATTGTGACAGACCGAACTTAGTTGTATGCCAAAGAGATTAAAGCTTTTCTAGCTTTTGTGTTTTTGCAGGAATTGTTAAGACGTTTTTTGTGGTTTCCTACATTTTTGAGTGATTTTGCTATGATCAAAAAATTTTCATCCAGTCTTTTGGCTGCGCAAGTTTTTCCTAATTGGGAAATGAAGTTGCAATCACAATCCCGTCAATAGTTTTTAAGATAGCTGACAAGGCGTAATTAAGGGAGAGGTAAGAGGGGATGAGAATTCCTGGTTTCCAAATTTTTCATTGAGTTTTTGCCTGTTGCGTAAGGTTTAGGGTTTTATCTCAAAATTCAATAAGTAAAATTTTAGTTGTTTAAATAATTTCACGTTCCACCGATCAAAAGTCTTCACTACGCCATCAAGCCTGCTTATTTCCACATTCAACACAAAAATTGATTTAAGTTTTGTTGCAATTTTTTTTTTCAATTATATTCGATGCTTGCGCTGTGGCCGCACAATAAGTTCTCTATTCAAGCAACTGCTTTTACAGTAAACTAGTTTCGTTATCACCTTTTGATGTGAATCTCAGGCATTTTTTTATTTAAACGAATTTTACGGGTGCTCCAGAAAAATATTTCATCTGGCAAAATGTTGTACACACGGTGGTCATGTCTCGTTAAGGCAAAATGTTTGTCACAGTTGAGATTAAATTCTGTAAAACTTTTTTTTCTTGGCCGTTTTTGGCTGAATTGGCGATGGTAGCAATGTGAAGGCGGTAACAAATCTTAACAGTGTAAAATAATATGTAAAAAAAGATATATGGGCTGTTACTTTTATGTTGTTTGTGAAAATTTTCATAGACATAACGATCGATTTGTAATGTATAACTTGTTACTGGGAAATTGTTGCGATTTGCATTATTTTTGGCTTTGTTTAGTAGGTTTTATTATCAATTAATCGAATTTGACTTGGATTTTATATCTTTCTGAATAACGACAATATATCTTAATAAAAATGAATGTTTGTTTGTTGGTTTGTTGGTCTGTTTGAGATTACAAAACTCAATAATTACTGGACCGATTTTTACGCGGTTTTTTGCAAAATAATTTGCGTTGCCAGGAGCAGGTTTTTAGATATGTTAGATTTTCAAAATTCAAAACAGTCCTGTAAGGATAACGCAAATATGCTTTTTCCCATTTTTCCGCGGAAAAATCGGCCTTAGGGGGTTTTTGAGGCCGCTGATCATGAATCCGGTGTTGGAATTTCAAAATTCTAACCGAGAAGTCCTGTAAGGATAACGCAAATGTCCTTTTTCCAATTTTTCTTGAAACAATTGACACTAGGGATTTTCGAGGTCGCTGATCGCGAATTCGGTGATCGATTTTTCAAATGCTAAACGGAAGGTCCTGTAAGGATAACGGAAATGTCATTTTTCCAAATTTTCTCGCAAAAATTGGCTTTGGAATATCACGAGTCTGGAGTTGGAGTTTCAAAATTCGAAATGGAAGGTCCTGTAAGGATAACGCGAAGCTCCTTTTTTCAATTTTTTTCACAAAAACTGGCTTTGGGAGGTTTTCAGGTTTGTTTATCATGAATCTGGTCTTGGAATTTCAAAATTCAAAATGGAAGGTTCTGTAAATTTAACGTTTTTTCCCAAAAGTTTTTAAGTTATTTATGGTTTTTTTGGCATTCTAAAATTTATACAAAAAACTTTAAGCTGACAACGAACCCAAGCAACCAGATAAGGCATAATGCCTTAGATTAGGGCGTGGTGTCTTAAAATTGGTCGTTTTTTAAGACACCACGCCCTAATCTAAGGCATTATGCCTTATCTGGTTGCTTGGGAAGGGTCTGCTAGTTTATTATAAATATATTTATCGGAGATGGGAAAC
Source organism: Chrysopilus asiliformis (assembly GCA_964034945.1). Lineage (NCBI taxonomy): Eukaryota > Metazoa > Arthropoda > Insecta > Diptera > Rhagionidae > Chrysopilus > Chrysopilus asiliformis. The sequence continues at coordinate 88,046,982 of OZ035960.1, read as the reverse complement.
GTTATCGTAACGTACGGAATAACGAAATAACGAAATAACGAAATGATTTGCTGGCTTTTTCTTCAAAAATGCGTTGTAACGTTTTAGAAATTGAATTCCGTTACAATAACGAAAATCGAAAAAAAAAATTCATTATTTCGTTTTTCTTTTTATCTAATGTTTTTTTTTATTATTTTTTCGTAAAATTTTCCACAAAAATTCATCAAGTATAACCCCACAGAGTTGACACCTGCCATGACAACAGATTTTGATTTTCGCATGTCCGTCCATGTGCCTGTCCGTGAACACCATAACTTTCGAAAGGATTGAGCTAGAGAATTAAAATTTTGTATAGCTACGTTTCTCGTAAATGGCAGAGTTAAGTTCTTGAACGGGCAAAATCAGACAATTCCTTTTCCCCGCCCCCATACAAACGAAACAGTTTTTTGCAATTTTCTCGAAAACGGTGAGTCATATTGAAAAATTTATTAAAGTAAAATGTGTTTAGAATAGGATTTTACATAACTTATCCATACATCAGAATCCAATCGAACCACTGCTTCCCCCTATCCCATACAAATGGAATACTCTTTTCCTGTTTTCTCGAAAACTATGCATCGTATCGAAAAATTTATGTAGATGAAACTTGTTTAGAATGTGATTTTACATAACTTATCTATACATCAAAATCCAGTTGGACCACTCCCTCCCCCCCCCCCCCCCCCCTCTCTCCTCCAGACAAATTTAATGTTTTTTTTTCTATTTTCTCGAAAACTGTGCATCGTATCCAAAAATTTATGAAGATAAAATGTGTTTAGAATATGATTTTACATAACTTATCCATACATCAGAATCCAATCGGACCACTCATTTCCCTCTCTCCTAAATAAATGGATTTTTTAAAATAATCATTTATTATGTCATCATCATAGAGTATTTGACGGTTGGCCCCTGCGGCAATTATAGCTTTTCTTATATTTAAATAAAAATTTTGTCTGTCCTCATATAGAGTATTTGAGGATTGGCCCTTAGCTTTTCTTATGTTTCTTTGAACTTTTTACAATTTACTATAACCATTAAGTATTTGCCCAAATACATATCAGAGGATTATCTATAAATCAAATTGAAAATATCTAAAAGATATAAAATATGTTAAACAACAACAGCGAAAATTTCAAAATCGATTTTCTTCATGTCTGTAAACCTGTTGACAGCAAAAATGATGAAGCCATCCATCGTTAAGTTCATATTTCAAAAGTCAAAACTAATCCCGGAATGGTTGAAAAAAAAATCTAAAATATACTAGAAATACCAGAAACTCAACAATAAAATCCCTTCAGCTCTAATTGTTCCAATGGAAAATTATTATCTCGATCTGTTTTCAGTATTTGTAACCACAGAATTTCGAATTTCGGATTTCGTCGGTAAGTTTGACTTTATGCAATGCAACGGAAAATAAAAAATCCAATTGTCTTTATTAGATTGTCTACGATGCTAGTAAGTATATTCGTATCTAACAAACTATCACGATATAGCGAGCCAGCGAGTTTATCTTTAGTTCTTCCAAATATAATGTTATTCGTATTTGAACTTATTGCTCAATATGAATTTTTCCTATAATTAAAAGCCACCACAAACTCTATCAGTTGATAGAAACAAAAATCATCTTCTTCTCCTCATCCATTCCATCTGGATCATCACCTTTGTGGCACTGCCATCGTGGAATTCGACCTTTGCCCCCCACTGAGCTCCACTCATCACCTAAACGGAGGTAGCAAAAAAAATTTAATAAGTGAAGCATAAATCTGGATATCACGGAATTATAGCAGGAAAAGTCAAACTCTCTCACATAATTTAGAAAAATTAGAAAAATATTTTTTCTTCTTGTTCGTAGGTAGCATCATTATAATTTTCGTAGGGGGCATGTGGGGAAGTAAGGGGGCTCCCCGTGATTGTTGTTAATTCTGGTGTAAATACCGAACAATCTATATTTTATTTTCGGTGATGGGAGGCGGTAGGAAAGTTTTGAATTTATATACCTTTCGTTTACTTGTAGGTCTTGCACGGTGTGTAATGAAGAAACTCTCATAAAAACAATAAGACCGTCATCTCTGCTCCAATTATGTCAGTCCAAAACTGCTCCTATTGAATTCTTCAGAGATGAAATGCTTTTATTTTTACCTGCTTATTTTTTCATCTCGTTACGTTTTCACTCCAGATTTTTTGATATTGAGGGCTCATCCGACACTATTGGGAAAAAAAACTGCAACAATTCAGATAAGAGACGAAAAAAGTAGCACCACATAACGAAGCCACCATTGAACGAATTTGAAATTTTTTTTTAAATACAAGTCGGTGTTACATAAGTGAAATTGCAATTTGAACTATGCACAAAATATGCTCCAGATGCCTGTTAAAGGGGGCGTGTGGTGGTGCGTCTTCGCCTTAGGTGAGCAAATGTTTACCGACGCACGGCACGACACCAGCCAATAAAAAAAAATTTCGAGAATGTACGGAAAAAAAACGCCTTAGCAAAAGATTCCCATTCTGAGCGTGCAGTAATCGGAAAAAGTGCTGGTGTCTCTTGTCCAGTGAAGTGCGCCTACGGGTGAATATCGGCATTCGAGTGAGTTGGGGGTGCCGGAGGCGATTGAAGAAAAAGAATAAATGAAGATCTGTCTTCGAAATTACTTCATCAAAATCAGTTTGAATCTTTCTTTTGTCTCAATTGAGAGGTAATCAGTGCAGGCATTCATTTAATTAATGATCAAAGCTAATCTAATCCGTAATGCTAGAAAGATCAAAATTGAAGCTTGAGATTGAAGATTGTTAGCTGCTGGAGAATGGATATCGGACATGATACTCTGTCATTTGCGAGTAGGTTGGCAGTTAGTAAATTGAGACATCGATCATCATTTGGGGACAAAATGATTTCAATTTGTTCGCTGTCCATTGTCTAATGAGATGGAAACATTGCTGGAAAAATATTTAACCATATTTCTTAATAATGTTACAAAATTAAAATTGTTTCTTTGATGATATATTTTGTATGAGCTGTTTTCGTTTCCATTTTTTAACTAGGTTGAAAATTCGTATCGCTATTATTTACGTTTCTTGATTTTAGAAAGTTAAATTCATATTTAGAAATTGATTACAAATTATTGCAAAAAAAAAATACTAAATTGTTTTAGTTACGAAAAAAAAATAATTCGAATTTAGGAGGCAATTTTAATAGTACTGGAAAATTTTATTATCACTGAGTTGCTGAGTTTTGTTTTCCTAAAAACTGTTTTAATCAGTAATAATCAGTAATAATCAGTAATATCACAGTATGAAAAGAATCGCTTCAGCAGCATATTTTGTTCACCTGTGACCGGTTCCTTTTTTTGCCACATTTTTTAGTTTGGTTTTTACAGTAGTAATGTTTACCTGAAATGTACCTAACACCTGTTATAGGCATGCTTAAATTTACAATCTCTTACATCGTCACAATGCCTGCCTAATAATATTTTTTCGCTTAACCTACAGCAAGTGGACAAATACTATCTGGAGATAAATATAACAACTCATTTAGGGGACTTTAGCCGGCATTAGCTAAAATAGTCCTGCAGCAGGCTTAAAAACTTTACTCCATTTACCTCAGTATGTACCATAACGTACCATATGGTAAATAATTCCAAGTGTGCCTACAAAAATCTAAAATTTTTCAAACAAAAGTTGTGTGGTAAATTTCGACACGGTACAAAAATTCCAATATTGATCACCTTTATTGAGGTAAGTTTTCCGTTAATAGCGCGAAAACCATTACAGCACTTTTATTGAAATGTTTTCGGAAGAAACCAAAAATACTCCACTATGACCGAAAAACACTGAATTTTAAAAATATTAAAAAATGAAAATAGGTTTTCCGTGTAATTTTCCTGTACCGTGAATAATTTTGTCACACTTTCATGTATGAAAAATCGTTCGTAACATGTGGAAAAAGAAAAAAGTGGGTTTTGCGAAAATGGAAATTTTTTTACCGTTTTCCCAGAAAATCTGCGGGCTAATTTTTTTTTTGATTTTATTCGTGTTGACAAAACCTCAAATCCTACGAAGATCTATAAAAATGGATGTTTGTTTGTTGGTTTGTTGGTCTGTTTGAGATTACAAAACTCAAAAACTACTGGACCGATTTTTACGCGGTTTTTTGCAAAATGATCTGCGTTGTCAGGAGCAGGTTTTTAGCTATCTTATATTTTCAAAATTCGAAATGGAAGGTCCTGAAAGCATAACGTTTTTCCCCAAAAGTTTTTAAGTTATTTATGGTTTTTTGGCATTCTAAAATTTATACAAAAAAATTTAAGCTGGCAACGTAGGGTCTGCTAGTGCAAAATAAAAATCTTCAATTTCAATTTTCCGCCTTTAATTTATTTGTTTGCCCAAGAATTGATTTTTTTGACTTCTTATGCGACCACAGTGCGAAAATATCAATTTTCTGTAGAACTTCGATTTTTCTAAGTCATTTAATATTAGAACTTGAATTTTAGTTCAAAAAATTATTTTTTGTTCGCCTAAGCGGCCTTGTTTGGGTGTTTATACCCGTATGGTGAAACCAAAGGGTATATTAGATTTGCCTTACCGTTTGTAACGCCAAGAACACGTCATCACACACAAAAATGAATTACACCATTGTGTTTAGAATGATAAAAAAAGTTGAATTTAGCATGTCCGTCCGTCCGTCTGTCCGTCCGTCCGTCCGTCCGTCCGTCTGTCCGTCTGTCTGTGGCGCGGATTGCGGGCGCACGGATTGAGCTAGAGACTTGAAATTTTGCACAGATCCGTTTTTCGTAAAATGCGAGGCTAAGTTCGTTAATGGGCAAAAATGGACCATTAGGGGGGGTACCCCCCATACGAACGAAAACTTTTTTTTCTGAATATCTCAAAAACGGTGAATTTTATCAAAAAAGTCCAAGAACAAAAGTTATTTAGGATATGATTCTACATAAAACTCCCATACATGAAAATCCGATTGGAATAAAATTTTAAAAAATCTTGTTGGAAAATTTGACTTCAAAGTGGAATTTTGATACAACTGTTCGCTGTTCACTTAAATCACCATACGGGTTTTCAATAATTGCCAGGTTGGCAATTTTAGCTTTTGTTATGTTTTTACATCCGGAATTATTTGTAATCCACAAAAATTGAATGACAAATGCAACACGAATTTGAATTTTAGTCTTCTTTTTTGTTAAAATCACCGAAAATATTCAACAATAAATGATCAAGTCTTTTTTTACAGTGAAACCTGTATAAGCCGGATTTGCACGAGACCAGAAAATTTGTCCAGCTTGGACAGGTTTCTGACTTACACAAGTTGAACAAAACAATTATTTTATCTTGTTTCACTATAGTGTAACGATTTACAAAAATGCACGGTGAAACCTCAGGTTTTAAACTTTCAATTTGTAAACTACTTTTGAGTCCAAAAAATATCTCAATCGTTGAACAATGGTTCGGTTCATGAAAAAAAATTGGTGTTTGAACAGGCATGTGACAATAAAAAGTAGGAAAATTTTGAATAAATTTTATTTCTTTCAAAGTGATAGAAAAAAACTAATGTTTTTATGCAAGGAGCCTTGTCTTGCCTGCTCCTATCTTAACCCATTTCTTGCCAATGGTGAATTTTTGCACCAGTAACTTTGAGCAACTTTGAGCCTTTTTGTTACCACATAGGAGTCAAAGTTGCTATTATGGAATACAAATGGTGGCAAGAAATGGGTTAAGACCTACTTAGGACTAATTTCTCATTTTAAATTTTCACCTTTATTTTATCGATGAATTGAGTTTATTCACTTTGCGTAAGATTTTATGCATTTTCAATGCTTTCATATATGACTAGCTTGCATACCCGTCGTTGCCGGGTTAAGTTTTTTGTATAAATTTTAGAATACGAATAAAACCGGAAAGAACTTAAAAACTTTTGAGAAAAATCTTATCCTTGTAGGACTCTCCGTTGCGAATTAGACTAACACCAGATTCGTAATCAGCGACCCCGAAAACCACTTAATGCAATTTTTCCCGGGTAAAAAGAATATTTGCGTTATCCTTACAGGACCTTCCGTTTCTAATTTTGAAAATCTAACACCAGATTCGTGATCACCGACCCCGAAAACTCCCGAGCGAAACTTTTCAGCCTCCCATTGAGCAGGATTCATGGCGAAAATCACGGTTTAAAAACACCCAAACACCCCGTTTACCCCCTTAGCGGTAAAATTACGGAAAACCCCGCCTTAGTGAGCGCCTACGCGGTGGTTGGGACATACTGTGAAAGTTTCAAGTTTCTAGCTTCAGGGGTTTGGGCCGGGCTTTGATGAGTCAGTCAGTCAGTCAATCAGGTTAAACGATTTTATATATAGAGATTTTACCATAAAATATCAGTTGTGATCAACACAAAACTTTGCTCTGCAATATTTAGTTTCGGAAAAAATTCCGACTTATCCAGGGTTCATTTTATATGAAAAACGTCTTCATAATCACGGGACTTTAAAAACTGTTCGCCTTAGGCAGGTTTCCGGCGTATACAGGGTCGGGCTTATACAGGTTTTACTGTATAGTCACTTTTTTGATTTTGCAAACAATTTGCTAATTGATTTCGATTGTATTTCAAAATAGAATTTTCCCATCAGAAGATGAGTTAATTTTTCATTTCATAGGATTATCTTACCGGTTTTCTTATGATTGTTTTGCTTAAAGTGCAATTAATTGTTGATAAAAAAAGCTGCACCTTAAGCAGGAAGGAAACTTGCCATCAACATTATTCTCAACAACAAAATGTTTTTTTTTCGCTCACGACTTAATATTTTTTTTTAGAATTGAGAAAAAGTTGAATTTTTCATATGAAATCCAATAACAAAAATTAAAGGTCGAGAAACTGAATGCATTGCTGACAATTCCAAGGAAGCACAAGCTGACCATGACCACCACCGAACCGACCGACCGATGGTACCAAACGTGCAAAACAAAAGACTTAAGCGATGAACCTGGACCGGCCAAATGGACAAAAGCTTAAAATACAAATCAAGAACTCGACTCTATCACATGTCCAACATGGCACAAAGAGGTAATTAATTGATGGGAATCTTCTATTTAAAAATATACATTTCTATCTATTCGATTATGATTAAAGATTTTTTTTTGTCACGGCAAATAAAAATTTGTCAAAAGCTCCGATAAAATGGATTTTTCAAAATTTTATTATCAAACTGCATTTACCCAAAAGTTTAGAACTTGAAAACTATTACTCTGTTAAACTTCACACCCGAAAAGAGGATCTCATGTGGATCTTTGTAAAACATGTTTGCATGGAAACGAGTTGTTTATATGTTAATATTTCACGACAATGTCACGTAATCGTTATCAACTTTGAACTTCAGTGGAATTCGATCGAAAAAATATCCATCCCATGCTCGCTCGATCTTCTCATCGACAGGTGCTCAAAGATATTTGATTAAAAAAAAAACGAAAAAAAATACCTGCTATAAAAGCGAGAATTTGATAAACTTTAATTAGCATATTTCTATTATAAAGAAACTAGTTTCTTCTTTTATTGGACTTGACAAAGGGGAAAAAAACGTTGAGTGATTTTAAATTTGATACCAGTTCGGTATGATATCATCGTGATCATAATATATTTGATCCGTTTTTATCAAAATATCTACAAAAAATTACAATAAAATTTGTGGTTTGTGTCATGTTCTAATGAAAAATGAAACTGCCTAAGACACATAACAAATCATATACTTTGGACACCTGGAGTCATCTATTAAAACACTATTGATGGTCACCGATCAGCTGAGAAATTTTCGTAGTGGAATCTCGCTATCGATATTGAAATTGAAAGTATCTAAAATCTGTCTAGCATATGTCGATTTGCTAGTAGGTTGCATGAGAAGGCATTTCTTGTATGTTGTGGGCTTAGTTCTTGACTCTATTGAATCTGAAAGTATACTACTTGAAAATGTTTTACTTGAAGTGTATCTAATAGTAGGGAGCTCACCTTGATTACCGGCAATATTTAATCCGAAGAGGGAAATACTTGAAGTTTTAGGTAATTTCTAAAAAATTTGTAATAGTCGAGTGTCATTTTCAATTCCGTTGGATTTGATTGGACTAGAGGGATGCAATGTTTATGTTTTTCATGCAATTCATGCAATTTCAGTTTGGTTTTTCATTCAAAATTACGTTTACTTGCACTCTATATGGTTTAGTGTTTACTTAATGTTATGATCGTCTTACATTGTGAAAGGTAATTTTCAACCAGTTTAAAATGCAAACAGTTTATGATTTATGGTAACGTCACAACTTTAATATGATATCAGTCTTGATTTCTTAACAGCGTTATTCGAATTTCCAGTTTTAATATTTTCTAGGCAATTTATTATTATTATTTTTTATTTTATGTTAATTTTTTCGAATATATACCAAAAGCACGTTCTTGAAATTAAACACAAATTACTATCATGGAAATAAACATATTTATCATTTAGTATGACAAAACACCACATTGGAACCATGACACTTTTTTATCAAGAACCTCTGGTTTTGTTCTTTCATCATTGTATCAAAAATTTACCACAGGTATTGAAAAAGAATGCTTATTAAATAAGATTTTGATCAAATGTCAATGTCAGTTATTTCCGGTTCGCAATATTTCAGTTAAAGTTTTAAGCTATTTTGGGCACTTTAGAATAAATTTTATAAAGATCTTTTTCGAAGATTAGTTCGGAAGAAAGTTTTTGTGAATTATGTTTCTGGAATATACTAAAGACACTGAACATTCTTGTCATTACATTGCAATCAGACAGAACTATTACTACAGTCATGAGCGCCCGCAGGAATTTTTCCAAGAGGAGGGGCCAACATTTTACATAACTCAACCATACATCAAAATCCAATCGGACCACTGCTTCCCCCCTCTTCCATACAAATGGAATACTTTTTTACTGTTTTCTCGAAAACTGTGCATCGTATCGATAAGATTTATGAAGATAAAATGTGTTCAGAATATGATTTTACATAACTTATCTATACATTAAAATCCAGTTGGAACACTCCTTCTATCCTCCCCCATACAAATTGAATAATTTTTTTTCTATTTTCTCGAAAACGGTGAGTCGTATTGAAAAATTTATAAAGGTAAAATCTGCTTAGAATATGATTTGGCATAACCTTTCCATACATTAAAATCCAATCGGACCACTCCTTTCCCTTCTCCTATACAAATGGATTTTTTTAAATAAACATTTATTATGTCATCATATAGACTATTTGACGATTGGCCCCAGGCAATTGTAGCTTTTCTTATGTTTTACAGTGCATTTCGGTGAAACCACAAAAGTTTGATAGATTAGATTAGGAATTTCGACGTCATATACCAGCACAATCCTTTAAAGTAAATACTTACTGGGAACAACAAATTAATAGTGTCCGACCGAAACAGGTTTTGTGGCAACCGGAGCTCTAACTTTTGGCCGAAACAGACCGAAACCGAAATTTTTGTCGAACCGTACAAATTAATCAAGCGAGAGTAATTTGGAATAAGTTTTCTTTAAAGTCTTAGGATTTATCACACAAAAAATTGTAGTCAGATTAAAATGTATGTTTTTTGTGTTATTAGTATGGTACTCATACCCTGTAAACCAGAAAATGAGTGTTCTTAAAGGTAGAACCTGAATCGTACGTCGATGCGTCCATCATGCGTCCGTCCGGTTGACAGTTTTATGCGGTGACAGTTGGGTACGGCAACGAATCACTTCTTCTTCACTTTTTTTGCACTTCTTCTATTAGTTTATCGTCGAATCAATTACTTTCAATTTGTTCCATACTTAAATTGCTTAAATCGTAAACAAACTTTTTTGCGAAATGACATTTCCGTGCGTTGCCGCATGTAAAAGTAGAAATTCGACCTACACTGTAGAAAATGAATTTGAATTTAAACCGAAAAATGGGGTAAAAACGGGGTAAATTTGCAAAAACGTCGTAAATTTTCGAAAAAAAATCAGAATTTAGCTCGCACACCATTTAAGTTGTAAACTCACCCAAAAAAACATTAATCTTACACTAACGGCCAATTTATTCACTCGCAGTTAAATCGCCTTAACTCCCTTAACTTTCCTTAACTCCTAACTCGCGAGGTTATGCGAGTTACTCGAGAGTTAAGGGAATTGAAAAATTACATTTATTCACCAGAGTTAAGGCGAGTTAGCGCCTGGGTAAAATGTTAAAATTATTGGTGCGATTTAACTCAGTTGGCATAGTTATTGTGAATTTTTGTAGTTTTACGTCAGAAATATTGTCAAACGTCACTAATTTAACTCGCGTGTGTTGAGTAATATTTTCGTCTTTAGAAATCGAATCAAGAAAGAAAATGGAAAAAAAAGTGGAAAAGGAACGATCCGGAAATTTCAACCAGGAAGAAATAAAGTTATTGTTGTGGTTGGCGCTTAACTACAAAAATATTTTGGAGAACGGTCAAACCAATTCCAGTGTCGACAAAAAAGCCGTTTGGGACAAAATTTCAAATGAATTCAAATCGATATCTGTATCTGGGGTACGTATTTGTATTTCGTTTCGTTTTTAATTATTGTGTCGTGGTTTTACTTGCAGAAAATGCAGAAAACCGATATCGAACTGACAAAATGACATTTGAATATCGAAATGCAATGAATTTTGGGCTAAACTCTGAGTTAACAACGTTTAACCCACCTTGTCAGCTGGGTTACGCAAACTCCGAGTTATCTTAACTCAACGAGTTAAATTTTCCTTAACTCACCTTAACTCAGCGTGAATAAATGAAATTCATGGAAAATAAGGTTAGCTAACTCCCTTAACTCACTAACTCGGCTTAACTCCTAGTGAATAAATTGGCCGTAATAGGGTAATTTTAAACCTTGCGTAAAATTTCGACCAATATTCGTATTTTTACTCTCATTTTGGTGTAAAAACACGCTCGCAGGGTATTTTTGCATTATTGTACGGACAATTTAACCTTAACCTTATAATTCCCATAAAGTTTGTGGCATCGGAGTATAAATACTCGAATCGAGTTTTACTCTACCAAAATCCTGTGTGGCGCCTGCCACATGGCAGACATGTCCGGGAAATTTGGATGTGAAAACATCCGCAAAAATAATATAATATTTTTGTTTTTGCAGACCGTATAAGCCGAGAAATTCTAATACCATTTTCGGTGTAATTTTAATCAAAAAATGTCGTAAAATTACACCTTTAAGACGCGGTTTTGCTACCAAATAGGAGGAAAATTACAACAAAAATGTGGTAATTTTAAACATCCATGTCGTAAAATTACACCCGTATTGTACTTTTGCTTCTTATTTAGCTTAAAGTTCCCCCGTAAAAGAGGCTTTTGTACGCCACAAAATGAGTAAAAATGCATAGCTTTTAAGCCATTACAACTCGGTTTAATTTTACTCCTATTATCGTAGGAAAATGGTTTCCTACGATAATAGGGGTAAAATTACAATAAAATTTTCTAGAGTGTACTCTATGCCGTTGCCGCATCGGAAAACGTATTATTAGGGGAGTACCACAGATATCGTACTACTAGATCGCGGCACTCGAACAATTTCATAGCAAAAATATGGGACAGCGTGACTATGGTTGTCTCATTTTGTCTTCGAATTTTAGTGATGTCAGACGTTCGAATCAACAAACTCAATAACACTTGAATTATATGTTTTACATCGAACTCATAAGACTTATACACGGTTTAGGGAATTGCATATTAATGTATGTGGCAGCTCTGAATATTAACATGAATAATCGGTATAGGGATTGAATAATATTCCGTCGGGGACCTGCATAAGCATTTTTTTCCAGAATTTTAATTTCCCAGAATTACTAGCTTTGTCCCTTTTTTTCGTCATAGCTTTTTGACGTTTCAGTGGCCCATTTGAGATAGCAAATGGCTTGATCTAGTAGTAGGATATCTGTGGGGAGTACTCATAGCAGCCCGTTGATTCTACTCGAACTGTCAACGTGACGGACGCATCGACGTACGATTCAGGTTTTAGCTTAAATCTTAGCCTTTTGCGCGAAAGAGAGCAGAGCTAAAGAGCGAGAAAGAGAGCAGAGCTAAAGAGCGAGAAAGAGAGTAAAGCTAAAGAGCGAGAAAAGTATTTTTGCATTTTTTTGATAGACCAAATTTTTATTTCTTAGAGAGAAAAAGTACATTCGATCGATGAAAAAATGAAAGGTTTTTTTGTCATTACATTCAACCCTTCTTGCACCGGACAGAACTATAACTACAGTGGACCCTCGCATTTATGCGGTCCCATTCTACACGAATTCTAATTAACAATTCCTTGAATTTTTTATTAATTCAAAAACGTTTTCCAAGGAAAATTTTTTGGAGGATGAATATCCAGGTCAATTCTTCGACAACCAGCGAGAACTCAAAAATTCTTTAGAAAATCTCAACCGTTTTTTTTTGTTTTGCATTAACTTTAAACTTTCCTTCTTTGACAACAAAATAATAAAAATTACAAACTTTGCAACCATCTATCGAACGTTATTGGAACTCAAAATCGAAGTAGGGCGTTTTACCCTAATAAACGATTTTCCCTGACCAAAATCAAAAACGAGTAAAGTTATATTTTGAATTACGTTTAAAATCGTGAAATCCTTTTTACAAAAACAACCCCACTGGGGTTGGGTGTAAAAAGTACTAGTTGAAAATTGGGTACTACCCTATGAATTTTTTTCTATTTTTTTCAGGGATGGCAAACGGAAAAAAATCCTAACGTTTATTTCGTTACATAACGAAATTCAAATGTTATCTCGTTGCGTTATTTCGTTTTGTAACGATAAAACAATTCATTTCATTACATTATAACGATATTATTCCGTTACACATTGCATTGAAACTGAAAACTAAAAAAAAATGCACTTTAATAATAGTTTATTTATAAGAAAGTAATTCAGAGATCAGTTTCCATAAAAATAAAATCTTAACAAAAATAATAAAATTGAACAAAAAGAAAATACAAAAAAACACCGAAAAGGTGATTCTTGAGTTAAAAAATCAAAAGAAAACTTAAAAGAAAAAAAATCGTCCAAAAGTTTTGTTTACCCAAGAAAAACGGCATTTTTTGTATCAATATCAAAGATATTAAATTTTAGGCTTTTTTCACGTCGCTGATTCTGAATTGGACTTTGCTTTCGCCAGATTCAATCTATTTCTGGAGATACCAAAAGAAAATATTTTCAATACCAAAAAAGTAGCTTAAAAGATTTTCTTTTTCGTATCTCCGGAAATAGAGTGAGTCTGGCCAAAACGAAATCCGATTTAGAATCAAAAAAATGATTAAAAATACTATCCCAATATTTTAAATTATATTTTATGCAGGTGGCTGGTCTGTAGGGTTAAAAAAAATATATAAAAAATAAAATAAAGGGTTAAAAAAAAATATATAAAAAATAACGAAAAAAAGAAATCATTTTTTTCGATTTTCGTTAGGTTTCTCTTTATTGTAACGGAATTAAATTTCTATAACGTTATAACGAAATTTTGAGGAAAAAAACGGAAAATCGTTATTTCGTTACGTTACGATAACGTTTCCAATCCCTGTTTTTTTAATCAAATTTTTTTGTGTCGGTGAGAGAAGCATTTTAGATTTTATTTTATTAAAAAACCAAAATTTCCATAATTTTATGGAGACCAAACAGGACCCATGAATTTCAGCCGTTTAAAAACGATTCTAATATTTTTCATAGTTCTACAAATTAGGAAAGTTTCATTGAAATCGAAGGGGGACACTTCCCGAGGGTTCCACGGGAAAAATTGCCGCTGGAAAAAAGTTTTTTATTATTGTTTTGGGATCAACTATGACTCCTATTAGTTATTAGAGCCGATTTTGTTAAATTAAAAGTAAACAAATTTGTTTTCTTTAGTGTTCAGTTATGTAAGAAATGTCCAACCAATTTTTTATTAAGTACGGTCGGGTAGGGTGAAGTGGTCCTAAGGGAGAAGTGGTCCACCACCATTTTTTTTAGTAATAGTGACATTAGAACAGAATATGCAACTCTCATCGGTTGCTCTTTATTACAGCTTGTTTTTTATTAGTCATTGAAGTGTGCAGACGTATATTTACTCACTCTCACAGACCAGTCCCAAAAAAACATTGTTGAAAGTTTTCGCAAGTATTCACATTCAACAACATTTTGACGAATTCTTCATCAATTTCAATAAGCTGATTAATCTAAAATGTTGTTTACAGTATGAACTTTGTAAATCCAGCGAATTTCTGCACTTTTTTCCACAATTGTTGAAGCAGCGTCATTCCGCGTAAAATAGCGTCGGTAGGGAGAAGTGGTCCACGTTTGGTAGGGCGAAGTGATCCACCCTGTCAATGTCATATTTCGTGTTTTCAAGTTTTTTTTATGAGTTATTTTGAGTGTTTCAAATCGTGGCCGAAAATCGATGCGAAACTCGATTATAACTTCTCCCGAAAATCGAGCTGAATTAGAGTAGCAGAACAAGCCGTCGGAAAGAGACGCTTAACAACTACACCAAAGAAACCAACACCAAAACAGACCAAACGCTCATTTGTTACTTTCGAATAAACCATATTTTTGATCAAACTTCATTATTATACTTTTATAAATGCCTAAAAATTAAATTGAATGTCAAAAAGTTAGCAATCTGTGAATGCAGAAAGTTAGCTTAGGTCCTGCGCTTGCGATTTGACTATCTTATCATGCAAAAATTCCAATTTTTGACCATTTTTTGGCCAATAATAAAAACGTGGACCACTTCACCCTACCTGATCCTACCTTACAAGTCGTTATGAGCAGTTTTTTGTGCGGAACTAGAAATCAACTCTTCAAAAATAAAAAGTTCTGCTCCCTACTTGTATGAAAAAAAAAATGGAAATAAATAAATTGTCTCGTTTAAAAAACATAGACTGTCAAGCAACATGTTTAGCAACATTTGTAGCATTTTATTGCATTGCAACTCGATATAATACTATCAACATGTCGATGGGTCTTCTTCGTTCTTCATCGACGTCTTTCCGTTACCGGATTACCATCATTCCAACAAAGTCCTCTCTCACGGATCACACTTCAGAGCGTATTTTCCTCAACAAAAGTGAATCTTTTCTGCATTGGCGGAATTCCTCACTCATTTCTACCATTCCCCAACTTGGACTCGATTGGGTCTTCTTCACCATCAGCTGTTAGTTCTCTCCACTTCTGTCATTGCCTTCTTTGCAGTTTCATTGTTTCTCTCAAACACACACACACGCAGGCACCGCATAGCATAAGATCCGCAAAAACACTTTCGATCTTTAATGTTGAGCCGTTACTTCTTGGTATGTTGAGCCGTTGCTTATGCGAATTAATTTTTACGATGAGAGAAGCCGCATTGGTGGAGTGGTGTTAATCTCGACCCGGGCGCATCGTAATCAAAGCCACAAGAAGACCTAGACTGGTATAGAAGACGTAGGAGATTTTCGTAGGTAAACCGTGATGGCTCTTTGGAAGCTATTTCTGCTGGAAATGAAAACGACGGTGGAATCAAAAGACTTAACTTGATCGGTTGCAATCTTACAGCATCAGACATTCAAATGTTGTTAACGATAGTGAAAAGACGTCATTCTTGCTGCTCCTCTTCAACATAGAAAAAAAAATTTTTTTTGCTATTCAGTTCGTAATTTTTTTCCAATCGCTTTTTAACATGTCGTTTTATAATTTTTAACGATTTCAAAAATTTATTATGATTGACTTGGAATTGATTTATAATTTGTGGAATTCACTAAAAAATTTACGGGACTCGCAAAGATTTTTAGCAATTTTCCGTTAATGTTTAAAAAATTTCATTCACTTTCGATTTCATTGAAAATGTGCAAATCGAGTGAAATTATTGAGTGAAAAGTTTTACTTTGAGTGATTCTTTAAGAAATTTACTTTTGTGGATTATTTTTTAGAATTTTTAGGTGTTTTTTGTTTGTGAATTGTGATTTTTTATATTTTCTTTTTTTGTTTTTAATTTTTTTAGTGACGGATCGCAAGTGCATGCGCTGTCTAATTTAGATTTAAAATAATCTCGACAAATCGATTGTGTGCTGAATTATCGAAATTAAAATTGAAATTATTGAATTATAAATTTTGAAGAGAATTGAGAAAGTTTGAAGTGCTATTAGATTGATTTGGAAGTTTTCTGTGGAACAAATTCAAAACTAAAATTCATGAAAAGTGTTTGAAGACCTACATATGTAAAAAAAAATTTGCTGAATTTTATTTTAGCAAATTTTGGACATAATTTTGGATATTTCCATTTGGTGGCTTACACTTTTTAAATTTGGATTGCCTAAAAATAGCGGTAAGTAAAAAAATTGTAATATTTTTTCAAAGATTTTTTTTCAGAGATTTTAACGGTCCGTACCCACCATTTTTCTATAAAATTGTCACCACTTTTTTGAGTCAAAAAATTTTTTTAGAAGATTTTTTTAAAAATCTTTATGCATTTTAGTTCAATTCGCTTTGACACTTCAGAGTTATGATTCATAAATCATTAGGAACAATTATTAAACCTAAATAACCAAAGTTGAATTTAAAAATGCAACAAAATTAATTTTAATATTTTTTGTCAAAATTTAGCTGCAATTTGAAAGAGTTTTCAAATATTTTTTTCAAACGATTCCCTCGTTGGTACTGAAAAATGTTCATAGGAGTACGTATATCCATTCTACCACTTAAGATAAATTTCTTGGACTTGAAGATGGTACTCGAACACTGATCTTGGTCTTTGGCCACTTTTTTACCTATAGATTTTGTGATTTTCGTACTAAAGGAAGGAGGATTGGGAAATTTTCGTATTTTTATTCGCCGTATTCGTTTTGTCCGATTTCAATTGAAATAACAATGCGAACACAAACACATCCATTTAATTCCATTTATTTGAAACGAAAAGTATCGCAAAGTTGTGCGAGATTCTTTCTCGATTTCGTTCATGTGTATGTTTTGTTTGTTTTGCTAAATGAGTTGTTTTTTCATTCGGTTTTGGATGTTTTTCGATCAACGGTTGCATACTAAGCAGAAAAGCTCAAACTATGGCATTGTTTTTGGTCCATTTAATTTTGGTGTTTTACTAGCACTATGTGCCATTTTCAGCAGTTCTCTTTGAGCTACCTTACATAGATTTTGCTTATAATTGGGTCAGAGTTTTGATGCTTTCAATATTTAAAAAAGTAAATTCTTTTTTGATTTATTGCTCATCCAATAGAAAAGTTTATGCCATCATACTGGGAAAAAAATAAAAAAATCAAAAAGATCTGCGCAGAAGTTGTAAATTTCACAAAATTTTTTATTAAAGTCCTAACAATTTCAATTTCGCGCTAATTTTTCTTTACGTCCTAACAATTTCAATAAAAAAATTTCAATAACAATTTCAATCTATATAAAGCGGAAATCAGAATTTGTAGGAAGGTAAAACTTTGGCCCAAGACTGAAATTTTGTCCAAAAAATATTTTTTTTTAATTTCTTGTTCAGATAGGATTCTAGCAGTTGTATCCACGCGAAGAGAAATTATTCCTATAAAAATTATAATATATGAGGCAGTGAGATATTTTGTAATGACTCCCAAAAAAAGGGAATTCATACCAAAAAAAAAATAGAAAAATTTCGCAACATTTTAGGGTAAATTCCCTATTATCGTTCCCACTATCTCCAATATTAGAATTGTTTGTAGGAATCTGTCCTATTATTTCTCTCCGTCCATAATAGTAACGCTAGGCAGATCATAAAATAAAACGCTACGTCGGTCATGGGATAAAAATATCAGTTGTGTTCAACACAAAACTTTCCTCTGCAATATTTATTGCCGGAGAAAATATGTAAAAAATAATATTTTTTCAAATATCTGGAGAACCGTTAAAGCTATGTAAAACCGTTAAGGGGAAAAATACAGAAAATTTTATTTATTTTGAATTCGGTTATATGGATTTTTTCCAAATAGCGCATAGTTTCCGAGAAATTTTGAAAAAGCTTAATTGTTTGAAATATATTGCAAACCGTTACAGATACGTATAAACCGTTAAAGTAAAAAAAACGTAGAAAATTTTATTTCCCATAAATTTAGTTATACACATTTTTTCCACAAAAGTGCACAGTTCTCGCGAGATTTTCAAAACACCGAGTTTTTTCCAAATATCTTGAGAACCGTTAGAGATACAAAAAAACCGCTAAATCAAAAAATCTGCAAAATTTTATATCCTTTAAATTTTGTTATATTAATTTTGTTCTAAAAGCGCATTAGTTTCGAAAAATTTTCAAAAGACTGTATTTTTCCAAAAAAAAAATTGTATGGGTGGTACCCGTTACAGCTAACTTTACTTTTTCAAAAGTTGATAGAAAACTACTATTTTCGTAAATCTCATTTACAAAAAATTTCAAGTCGCTAGCTCAACGATTTCTCGAGTTATTTAAGATACATATGACGGACAGATTGACAGATTGACAGATTGACAGACCGACATACCGATAGATCGACAGACCGACAGACCGACAGACCGACAGACCGACAGACCGACAGACACCGACAGACAGACTGACAGACAGACAGACCACCAGACCAACAGACCAACAGACAGACCAACAGACAGACCAACAGACAGACCAACAGACAGACCGACAGGCAAATGCACGGATATCCTCATAATACCGAAATCATAACGGGCCCCGGCACATCCCTGGAACAAATCCAGATTGACGTTGTCGTAAGAGTCCGTAACATTTCAGTGTGTGTGTTCGTGTGTATGTATGTACGTAACGAAAATTTGTAAGATCGACTTCTAACAGTAAACCTTATCCGATTTTGACGCGGTTCTTTGCATTCGAAATCTGATATCGTCCCATAGTACCCAATGAAACACAATTTTGGAAAAAATCAACCTTTTTCGAGAAAATTGCAAAAATCGATACCATTTGTGTGGGACAGAAAGGAAGGAGTGGTCCGATTGAATTTTGATGTATGGTAGAGTTATATAGAACTAGATTCTAAGCAATTTTTTTCTAAACAATTTTAAAAAACTAAACCGTTTTCGAGAAAATTACAGAAATCTTTTCTATTTGTATGATGGTGGGGGGTAAGGGTGGTTCAATTTGTGTCATTTTCGGGCGAGGTTTAATTTTTGCTAAAAGCTTGTTCTGTGCCAAATTTCAACTTTCTACTTCAATTAGTTGTCGAGTTTTGAGAAAAAAAAATGTTGTATAAACAAATCCAATATAAAACCTCGTCTCGGTTAGACATAAATTGCGATTTTTTTCATAGCCTGTCATTGAAATGTCAGCATTTGTAAGAATTTTTTTGATATCTTTGGAGGTAGCATTTGTCAAAAATTTTTTGATGTCTTTGGCAAAAATGCTCGGAAATAATATATCTGCAAGTGTCATTTTAATGATACGCAAAAAATCACAATTTTTGTCTAAAAATAGACATAAATTGCGATTTTTTTATCGCTCCCCATTAAAATGGGAATCGAGACCTAAAATAATTATCAATTTTTTCATCATATGAGGTTTTGTTATGTAACAAAGGTATAATCTCACCCTTAGGTGGATTGGGCTGTTTTTTTTTAATTTTCTGAATATTTTTTTATTTTTATTTATTTTTTTCATTTCCATTCCTATTTTTTGTATATTTTGTTGTCATTATTTATAAATTCAAATATTCCATAATGGCTTTCACTACAAATCTCTCTAATTACATTTAATAAAATTTGAATGATTTATTGTAATTATTTAATTAATTTATCTCTACTATAATACAATACTTAACCGCTCATTAGTTATAAAATATAATATGGCCCCAAATTATACCATCAACCTTTTAAAAAAAATAAATTGTAAATCATAATTCAAAATGGTCTATTTACCCAGTGGCAAAACACTTTATAAGGTTGATTTTATTAAAATTATTTCGGCTTTCAAAAGTTACATAATTTCGATTCAACGTGAGAGCCACCAATTATTGATGCTAAACAGTGAAATGGTTCTCGATTTCAATGTCTTGTATTATTATTTTAAGGAAACTGACCCCACCATGGCGATCCAATTCAAGTGATCCAGTAAATGGCAACAAAAGCGACCCAACCTATAAAATTTCTGGTTAATTTTTATTTTTATGTAATTAGCGTGCTGATAAAACTTTGTTACATATTCCGTTGCGAATTTCCATTCAATTGGATTATGTCTTCCTTGATGAACGTGAATCGGTTTTCTTGTTGAAGAGCGAAGAAAAAAATAATTTCTCAAAATTTTCTAATCATTTCTTTGAAACTAATCACGTAACGAACGTCAAGCAAATCAATTTCAACGATTTCAATTTTTCAACAATTTAATGGAATTTCTGGGCAAATTTCTGTAAAATTATTGATCTCAGTGGTGGGTCTCATCGATATTATATTAATTGTTAGAAATTAATTGGATTCATGTTTACTATGAATAGTTACGCGCTTCCATGTATCATAAGCAATTTTATTAGTTATGTGTCGGTGCAATATGAAATCGCAAATTGGGTTCATCGCTTAAATCTTTTGTATTGAATCTATGTAAGTGTTTTTCTATTGCGAAAAAAAATCCATATCTCACATTATATGAATATAAGCTGATAATTTGGTTCAGATGAGGAATTAAAAGAATATTCTCCCCGATAAAAATATTTTCGGTATTATATTAAATGCATAAAAAATTGTTTAATTTCGATTTTTAAAAATTCTATATATTCGAGTTTAGTTTTATTTCGATTTTTTTTTGTTGGAAAACTCGATTACATATTTTTTGTTGCACAGCTAGAGTTTAGCTAAAAAAGACTTTAATATATAAAAAATATCTGATGTGAACAGCACATGACTTTCTTATACAAAATCTACGTTTCTGTATAATTTACACTATAACCCGACCAATAAAATAAAGGGTGTTTATTTGGTTGGATAGAACTTACGAAAGGGTTTAACTGTCAAACGAGCTGTTATACTGCGCTCACTTTTTAACATTTATGATCAGTATACTCTGGCAAATCATCATGAATAGACTTACGTGTGAACAACGTTTACTAATTGTGGAAACTTATTTCCAAAATCAGTGCTCAGTTAGGAATTGTTATAGAGCTCTTCATTTTGGTCGTAATAATCGTCCCACTCAACGCACTATTCGTGAAACCATCACCAAATTTCGAACTAATTTTACACTATTAGACATTCATCCATCAACCAGAGTGCGTACAGCTCGTAGTAATGAGAATATTGCTGCAGTAGCATCATCGGACCGTATTTCTTTAAAAATGCGGAAGGAGTGCGTGTTACTGTCAATGGAGCTCGCTACAGAGCAATGATCAATGAATTGTTGTTGCCAAAAATTCAAGATATTGGTGCACTCAGAAAAATGTCCAGGTCAACTTTTTGTCAGGTTAACTCTGACCTTACAGAGGTGTCTGTAAGCCAGCTAGCGGTCAGAGTTAACCTATCTAAGGTCAACTCGTGCAGCTCCCAATGCCCTACTTCACCTGCTGGTGGCTTAATTTCAGAATTTCTCCGACCACAGGTCAACTCAGTTTTACTTGCCCACAGGTCAGCTCAGTTTTACTTGCCCACATGCAGGCGAACGCGCGCCTGCCCGAGGCCAATTACGCCGTATGTAGGTCGTCGAGTTAGCCTCCATTTTTCTGAGTGTGTAGCTTAGCTGACTTGTGGTTTCAACAGGATGGCGCTACATGTCATACAGCTAACGATACAATCGCTTTATTGAGGGGAACGTTCGATGAAAACATCATCTCAAGAAATTGTCCTGTTAATTGGCCTCCAAGGTCGTGCGATTTGACACCTCTCGATTATTTCCTGTGGGGCTGCGTGAAGTCACTGGTTTATGCTGATAAACCAGCAACAATTGAAGCCTTTGAGGCCAACATCGTTCGTGTTATTCGTGACATACGGCCAGCAGTGCTCGAAAAAGTGGCCCAAAATTGGACGTCCAGAATGCGCTTCGTCAAGAACAGCCACGGTGGCCATATGCCCAAAATCATTTTCAAATGTTAATGCCAATAAATAAAAAATTTTGAAAAAAATTTAATTTTTTGTGTCACTTTTTAAAATTTGAAGTTCTATCGGGCTTAAAAAAAAACACCCTTTATTAGTTAATATAAAAGTATGAATTTTTCTTTTACAGAATCTAAAAAATCACGATAACGATGAAAGATATCCATTTACAGTAAAAGACAAAAATGTAAAAATTTTCAGTAATATTTGATTTTTCTTTCTTTTTTTTCGAAAACTGTTAGTTTGCAAGCAATTCGCAGAAATATTTTTTCTAAATTTTAATGAAAATACCTCAATAACGGTAAAAGATAGCGCACAACAGCAAAAGACAAAATTATGAGAAACATTATTTTCTTCAATTCATCTTATACATTGAATCACCAAAAATGCGGTATTTTTCGAGATAATCGCAAAAAACTGATTTTTTTTAAATAACGGCATATCTCAATAACGGACTGAGATATGCAGTTCTTGTAAAAGACAAAAATGTAGGAAATTTTATGGTCTCTGAGTTTTGTCATACATAGAGTAAGTTCGGGTATTGTGGTACACCTTCTTTTGTTTTCATAATAAATCACTCGTTTTAAAAGCAATCATGTTAGAATTTCGCATACGACACCTCCAGAGGCTTGCCTATAAAATTCCACAGCAATGTTACCAATCATAAACATAAAAGCAAAATTATGATCAAAAAAGTACACTAACTGAAAAAAAGTGCTTCAAAAAATTGGCGGGTAATGTGGTATACTGTTTCTTCCATACAAATATTTAAGGCGGGTAATGTGGAATACTGTTTCATCCATTCAAATATTAAATATTTGTATGGAAAAAAATAGTATGCCACATTAGCCGTTCTCACCATGACAAACCAAAAAAATGATTTCTTAGTCTAATTCGCTTGAATCCAAAAATTTTCTTTTCAAAAATTAAATGTGTTGTCTAAATAATCGTTCACTGATTCACAGTTAAAAAAAACAACTTAAAATTGGCTTTCGAGATTCATTTGAATGTGGAGACAATAAAATGTTGATTGTGCTCAAAAACGTTTTTCAGAAAATTCCGATATAACCTGATAAACCATGGACTTGTCAACACCAACAATGGTTGCAGAATTTCACAAAAAACAGTATTGTATGTTTGATCTTGCGATGCGGCATCTCATATCCGAGAAATGATGGGGTACCACATTACCCGCTTATACCACAATACCCGAACTTACTCTAAGACTACTGAAAAACGCGAAATTTTGGAGTAAATCGCGAAAAACGAAATTGTTAATTTTTAAAAAGCCGCAATTTTGGTTACTTCCGGTGTGAGTTACTCGGTATTGATACTGACGATAGTTTATCAATTTTTAGTTACCGTAACGTATTTTCTGCACAGTCCGTACATCTGCCTGTCGGTCTGTCGATCTGTCCGTTTTACGTATCTTAAATAACTCAAAAACATAACAAAAGCTATAATTGCCAACCTGGCAATTATTGAAAACCCGTATGGTGATATTCGTATCAAAATTCGAACAGTTGTACCAAAATTCCACTTTGAAGTCAAACTTTCCAATAAGATTTTTTAAAATTTATTCCAATCGGATTTTGATGTATGGGAGTAGAATTATATCCTAAATAACTTTTGTTCTTGGACTTTTTTGATGAGATGCACCGTTTTTGCGATATTTACAAAAAACGTTTTCGTTCGTATGGGGGGTACCCCCCCCTAATGGTGCATTTTTGCCCATTAACGAACTTAGCCTCGCATTTTACAAAAAACGGATCTGTGCAAAATTTCAAGTCTCTAGCTCAATCCGTGCGCCCGCAATCCGCGCCACAGACGGACAGACGGACGGACAGACGGACGGACAGACAGACGGACGGACGGACGGACATGCTAAATTCAACTTTTTTCATCATTCTAAACACACTGGTGTAATTCATTTTTGTGTGTGATGACGGGATCTTAGCGTTACAAACGGTAAAGCAAAGTTAATATACCCTTTGGTTTCACCATACGGGTATAAACACGTTGAGCTAGCGACTTGAAATTTTTTGTAAATGAGTTTTCCGAAAATCGTAGTTTTTTTTATGAATTTTTAGAAAAGTAACGTTAGCTATAACAGGTACCTCCCACAAAACACATATTTTCAAAATTTGGTGTTGATCACAACTGATATTTCTTAATGTAAACTATCTAATTAAATAAAATCATGGTATTTCAAGATTTAAATATAAATTTAATTTTAATAAATCTATGACGGAGAACCGTAACATTGACTGGTAAGATCAACTTTTTCTTTTAAGTTATGACAAAAAGTCAACTTAGAATGTTTAACAAAACCTGAATGATTTTAATTAAATACAATGAAATTACATTGAATTGATTACCACAGGTAAATGTACAAGTACTTAATTTCCAGTGTGCTATTCCGGTTTTAATTCTAGTTGCCACCGCATTAAAAAAATTAGCATAGTGCTCCAGTTGTAACCATAAATGATGGCATTTGTCAAGAAATAATTTCAATTAAATTACTAAATTACCGAAATGCCAGTTGAAGACATGAAATGGAAAATCACTCTTAGTTTAGTACAATAATTTCTTTAATGCAATTTAGTTCCTTGTTGCATAATCTAGAAGCTACTAAATAGTAGACTTTGATTTTTCCCATTCAATTTCCAACGATTAACTTCAGATGGTATTTCGCCAGATTTTTATCGTTATTTGACGATAATTTGAGGGCATCTAAAACGGCAGTTATCCCCTGGCGACAACCGACTGAAAAAAAAAACAAAAATTATTATCGTCATCACAGTAATTTCTGTTTAACTTTCGATTATATTCAGATGCCGTTTTATGCTTATGCGATTCATGTTGTTGAAAATTTAAAAACACAACAACAACAACAGCAACAAAAAAACCACATGAAATGGCAGTATTAAGCGATTAAGCTTCTTTCACGATCTCCATCAGAGACGGACGGCGCTGAAATTCTTGCTCAAGAATCAAGAAATTCCATTCAATTATTTGCCTACCGATCAACTAACTACCTTGAAGATATTCACACCAGCTACTTCCATACATTTCAATCGCCCCTTCGTATCTTCACCCTTCATATGAATTAAAGAAAGCAAAGAAGTTACCATAAAGGCTTGGAGTCTGCATACATCCACCCACTTTTCCACTTTTCGAGATTGTTTGCAATTTGAGAATTGGGAATAAAGACTTAGCAAACATGCCGGCAATGAGACGATTATGCAATTCGTGTTGGTCCTCTGATGATGATGCGGTGCTGTGTACTTCGACATTAAGCTTAAATCCGATGCACCGATGGCATCTCAATTTCAAAAACACTCAGAATAAGACGAGCGAAGCTCATCAACATTTCAACTCGATCTCATATATGCTGCATGGCAACATAAAACAAGACGAACGAAAAAAACATCCAGACGATCGCGAATAAAAAGCGCACAGATTGAACCTAAGATCATTCACAAGAACGCGGTCATCTGCAAAGATGTTCATAGTACCAGCAATATTAGCATAGGCACATAGTAATCATACCTAAAAACGATCATACACTTGCAGATATTCAATCTCCCGACCATCCTCGGCAACTGATCTTCACTGCCTTTCGCGATCATCTCGCGTTACTATCCGACGCGGCTCGATCAAGCCAGTTGATTAGTTACTCAATTCGACATCATTGGATCTCTATTAAATTGCTGGCAAACTTAACCACAAAACTAGTAAAATTACATGATAATCGACAATTTGAAATTGATCGCGAAAGGGAATCGAATAACTTGATCAGGTTGAGATGTTTTGTGGCCCTAACAAGATTTTTAAAATGATCAACATGTGAATTTTTGATTGCAAACTATTTGGAAATTAAATGCGATATTGTGAGGTACTCAACTTTCTCTCTCTCTCTCTCTCTCTCTCTCTCTCTCTGAGAGAGTGTCTCGGCATAACAACCGGTTTCCGGTCTTGGCCTGTCGCAATGTCTCTCGCCAGAGGTCCCGGTCACGTGCCGATGTTCTCCAGTTTTGCATCCCAATTCTCTTCGCGTCCTGGGCAATGCCGTCCGTCTTGCCATCTGAGGTTGGGTCTTCCTCGTCGCCTTATTGTTAATAACCTACCGCAGAAGACTTTCCGAGCCGGGTCACTTTCACTCATTCGTGTGACATGACCAGCCCACAGGAGTCTGTTGAGCCTTATGAGTTTGACTACGGGCACGTCCTGATATCTCTCATAGACCTCGTCATTGTAGAGTCTCCGGAATTGTCCCCCCTCATGTATAGGGCCAAGGATCCTTTTGAGTATCTTCCTCTCAAACGCGGACAAGAGGTCGCAATTATTTTTGCTTAGTACCCAAGTCTCAGAGGAATACATGAGGACTGGCAGGATCAGGGTTCTGTACAGGTGCAGTTCGGTTATTATAGTTAGGTTTTTAGACCTGAAGAGCTTTGATAAGCTGTAGTAGGTTTTGTTGGGTTTAAGCAGTCGTGCGCGGATTTCTTCATTTAGGTTGTTGTTGGCTGCTATTTTTGACCCTAGGTAGTAGAAGCTTCGTGCAACTTCAAGGTTGTAGTTTCCTACCCGGATACTTTGATCAATATCCGATGGTTGATTTGACGCTGACGATGCCACCATATACTTTGTTTTGCTTTCGTTTATGTGCAGCCCCAGATTGTGCGCCGCCCGTTCAATCTGATTGAAAGCTTCTTCTACAGTTCCAGTTGATTTGCCCATGATGTCAATGTCGTCTGCGTATGACAGGAGTTGTATCGACTTGTAAAGGATAGTTCCTCTTGTCGCAATTTCCGAGTCGCGGATCACTGCCAGGTTGAAGAAGATACAGCTCAGCTAGTGGCCCTGAAAATCTGCGGCCTCGGGGTTTTATAGATAATATCAGCAATTATTGGTGAGAATTAATATAAATTTTAGTGGACGGAAAATTTCCTTGAGCTTTAGGTTCTTTAATGGCGGAAGCCGAATTCAAATCTGTTTAGAATTGCAAGAGATAGCAGGCCAGGGGATGACAGCAAATGGGAGTATGTGAAATATGTTTTAAAATGTTGACTTGCGTAAAAGTGAAAGCCGTGTCAAAATCTCTTTACAATTGCGGCAGATAGCACGAGAGGGATTTGCAGGGAAAAACAGAAGCAGTTTTATTTCATTGAGGAACGACTTCTTCAATGCTGAAAAGGGGCTTCAAATTCAGTCGGTAGTTCAACACATATTATGTGAGAGGGTTAGGAGGAGGGGAATTTTAAAATACTGCATACTCTGTGTCACTCTTGATGATATTCTACAAAGTCTAAAGCTAACGGTAAAGTTTTGTTAAAATCGGTTACAATTTTTTTTTTAATTTTTACAATTTTTTTTTTAATTTTTTTTTTTAAAAATTTGTAGCTAAAAATGCACTTCTAATTTAGCACTATTAATAAATTCGATAGCCAAATTCTTCCCACAACTTCATGTTTTTCTTGTCCTCAATACTCACAATCCTTTTTTGGTATTTGTGACAATAAAACTGTAGAAATAAAGCAAATATAACACGACTGATCAACATAAAATTGCATCAATCGAACCGATTTGTCGATCAATCGATCCGATGCTCGATCAATTCCGTTCCGTTTTATACAGTGATGAACCGATCTTGTTGATGGTGCGATCATCTCAGAGTTAGTTTCTTTTCACATTATTTTTTTTTGCATTTTTTCCTGAAGATTACCTGATTTGATATACCAGAAAGGAAGGTAAAAGACTAAAAGTTATGTAATGTCACTCGTCTATACATTTCGATTCAGTGATCTGCATTCAACACACAAACATTCAAAAATCAACATATAAACATAAGATTAATGTCATTCGGTTTTTATCGTCGCGCAAAGTAAACGCCTGGCTATCAGATTTGATGTTTTCGATGCGGTTATGCGCTTTTGTGGCACATTTCCAGATAACAATTT
Organism: Chrysopilus asiliformis; assembly: GCA_964034945.1. Lineage (NCBI taxonomy): Eukaryota > Metazoa > Arthropoda > Insecta > Diptera > Rhagionidae > Chrysopilus > Chrysopilus asiliformis. The sequence goes on along the minus strand of OZ035960.1, from coordinate 88,018,945 downwards.
CGATAGATTCGAATCAATAAATTTTATTCAATTTTTGTTTTTTTCTGTCAGATATTTTGTGTAGTTTTTTTCTGCTTTTATAGCTAATATTTATTAGATGAGGCCAATGGTGATGATGATGGCGATATTTGCGCTCTTCAAAAGGAAATATATTTTTTTGCATTTTCATGGATTTTTTACACCATAGTTTTGCATTTTTTAAGTCTTATTGATTTAATTTTTTTGTTAATTTTTTTAATTTAATTTTTTTTGTTACATTTTTTCTAAGTGATTGTAATAAAATTTGATTTTTATGAATTCGGAAGCTATTTTGGTGGCAATTTGTCGGGTTATAAAACATTCAAGTGATTTATTTATTATAAAACTTTTTTCTGTGCAAGTTTTGAACGCAACTTGCGTTAAAGTGGACGAAAAACTTAAAAGGAATATATGCAATTTGGTATTTTCCTAATATTTTATTAAATCTTAGAAATGTATTGCCGATAACAGCCAGGGGCGAAACTAGGAGGAGCATACGCCTGCAATGCGAAGGGGGAAGGGGCGCTAGGTTAGTGTTATGAATATACAAGTATATGTGAAAAAAAACTTGATTTTGTTAAAAAATGGCTTTTGGCAAGAAAATTAAATCTGCTGTGATAAACAATCATTTTTCCTACCAGATTCACAAACAGAAAATCAACGGGAAGGGAGCCCTCTCGTAGTGACAATACCTGGAGTTTACGCTTTTTTGGTAACTATGAAGCTTTCGACTTGAGGGTGTATTTACCCTTGGCATCCACAATATCTCATTTCGATGCATTTTTTTCGTAATTTTTTTACAGTGCATATTGCCTGCGGCGCATTTTTTACAAAACTTTCGATTATTTCTTCACAAATTAAATTTTTGATAAGACCTGCTCCACAAAAAAAAAAGTTTTTTGATGCTAAAGATATTACTTATCCTATTGGAATTTCTCGGCTTATAAGGTCTGCAAAAACAACAAAATTATATTATTTTTGCGGATGTTTTTACATCCAAATTTCCCCCCAACAGGTCGGACATGTCTGCCCTGAAAACCCATCAGGAGCCTGTTTCTGGTATGGAAAGCTGGCTCTATCTTTAAGATATTACTATCTTTTTAGAACAACTTGACGTCACTGATTCCGAATATGAAAGTGCATTTTTCATACTAGAGTATTTTTATGTTTTTAGATATGTTTTATGTATCGCATTTTTTCAGAAGTTTTAAAAGTTGCTTTAACTTAAAAACGTAAGAAAAGCTACAATTGCCAGAGGCCAATCGTCAAATACTCTATATGATGACAGACAAAATGTTTATTTAAAAAAATCCATTCGTATAAGAGAGAGGGAAAGGATTGATCCGATTGGATTTTATGTAAAATTTTATTCTAAATACATTCTAACTTTATAAATTTTTCGATACAATGCACAGTTTCCAAAAAAATAGGAAAAAAGTTTTCCATTTGTATGGGAGTGGGAGAAGCATTGGTCCGATTGGATTTTGATGCATGGATGAAATATGTAAAATCCTATTCTAAACACATTTTACCTTAATAAATTTTTCAAGATGACTCACCGTTTTCGAGAAAATTGCAAGAAACTGGTTCGTTTATATGGGGTAGGTAGGAAGAAATGGTCCAATTTTCTCCGTTCAAGAATTGAGCCTAGCCATTTACGAAAAATGCAACTATACAAAAATTTCAAGACTCTAGCTCAAGCAGATAGGTAGACAGACAGACGGAGAGACAAACAGACAGACGGATAGACAGACGGACATGCGGAAATCAAAATCTTTTGTCATTCCAAACACCCTGGCGTAGTTCATTTTTGTATCCAATAGTTGGTTCGACGCGGTATAAACGGTATACTAAATCTAATATACTTCTATATGATCTATCACATAGATTATAAATATTTAAAAACAGTGATTTTCAAACACTCAATTTCAACTAGTGTTGTTCCTCTATGCGTAGACTTTAATTGTCTACACTTCAGTATAGACAATAGCGTAGACTATAGATTTGGGGTAGACAATGTAGAGTTTCTCATATCTATCAAAACAAAGTGAGTCATATATCTAATACTATACTATATAGGAAATGGCCAATTACAAGAAATGGCGAAGCGCTGGTGTGAAGAGAATGAGATTATAAACCTAAATCAGCCATCCTTTATTTTATTGATTGTCTACATTGTCTACGCGTAGAGAATAGACCATTGTCTACAGTAATAGTCTACGTGTCGACAATGGTGTAGTCTACATCACGTAGACTACGCGGCACAACACTGATTTCAACTCTTCATATAATTATTTTCCTCTTCTATACAGGGAAAGTATCGTATTCATCACACAGACCGACTCGGAACCGGGGGAGATAGAAAATTTCTAGTCGGTACGAAATTGGGTTCAGGCAAAATTATGAGGATGTCCGTGCATCGGTCTGTCGGTCTGACTGTCGGTCTGTCTGTCGGTCTGTCGGTCTGACTGTCGGTCTGTCTGCCGGTCTGTCTGTCGGTCTGTCTGTCGGTCTGTCTGTCGGTCTGTCCGTTGTACGTACCTTAAATAACCCGAGAACGCGTCGACCTAGCTATGTACTTAAAAAAATGTATAAATAAATTTAACGAAAATCGTAGTTTTGTATCAGCTTTTGGAAAAGTAACGGTAGCTATAACGGGTACCTCTCATACAATTCTTTTGAAAAAATACCGTTTTTTTAAACATTTCTCGGAAGCTATGCGCTTTTTGTAAAAAAATGAATATAACAAAATTTTAAGGTTTTAAAACTTTCTACATTTTGTGCTTTGATGGGTTTTGGTATCACTAACGGTTTTCAAGATATTTGAAAAAAAATCAGTTTTTTTAAAATCTTTCCAAAACTGCACTATTTTGAAAAAATGCATGTAACCAAAATCAAAGGAAATGAAATTTCCCACATTTTCTTCCTTTAACGGTTTTTAGGTATCTTTAACGGTTCTCAAGATACTAGAGAAAATATTATTTTTTGCATATTTTTTCCGAAACTAAATATTGTAGAGGAAAGTTTTGTGTTGATCACAGCTGATATTTTTTATTCAGACTTTGTAACACGCTTCCATCAAAACGATAAAATGGAATTTTTGGTCCATTATGTCCACTAAAAGAAAAATAAACAAATTTATCCTTGTTCAGCAACGTGCAATTTACGTGTTCACCTTTGCAATTTGTCGCATCAAGGATTTAAATACCAAACACTGAATTCTTTCTAGCCATTCTCTCTCGTAAATCACATCAGATTTGAAATTTGGCTTGTTATCAACTTAAACTTGACACCGAAAATTAGTCAATTAATAAATATAGGAAATGTGACTAAAGTGCCTGATGCGATCCTAGAATTCCGCCTACGTTCGAAAAATTTGCGCGATATTATCGATAAATATGCAAAATAGCCCCATAATATATCTTGATGGAACAATGGGCTAAGTTTAGAGTTTGAAGTTAAGTAATCGTAGAAAAAAATTCCAAGATGCCATCAACGACGTTCAAAAATGTATGAGAATAGACGTCAAAGTTGACGGATATTGCATGCTAAGAGATAATTTTGATATTAATTTGAATAGAAAATAAATAACCAAACTTTAGATAAATCGATCTGAAAGCTGAGATAACGACTGATGTTTCTTAGATTGATGGAATTGAAAACAAACCGTTTCTCATATTAAAAACTCTGCTGGATTTTTAAAACATAGATTTTATGTATATGTTTATGTTCATATTGCGGTTGTTGATGACTTCAAACATTTACTTCGATAATCAGCTGGTTTCAGTCTTGTCCATCCTCCAAAGCCAATCGATTTATCTTTTGTCCGTCTTCATGTTTAAAATGGTTAAATGCTAATCAAGTGGTCGATTATCAACCAAAAAAAAAAAAAACACCGCAAAACTAACGTCAAGGTCATCTTGGCTGCTAAGGTTCGATTTATTTAAAATATCAAAATGACTAAACCCAAATGATGTCTAATGGATAACCAGAAAAATATGCCATCAACTTAGATAGAAAAAAAAACATTTAAATTTCTTTGTTATTTTTAACCCTTTCGATAGTACGATGAAGAAAAAATCCGGCAACAATACGAGAAAAATATCTAAGGTCATGGATGGCATGGGATCGAATTAAATAGCCGGTAATCAACATAAAATCGATAGACACTCAATCTATCGACTTGCGGATCGCACCTGTCCTCACCTCAGATCACGTCATTTCGCCAGAAAGTTTATGCGGCAATTCGATATTTAAAGAAAAACATATTCGATTTTAATGAACTTCATTTAGAGTCTCACAATAAAAACTTTAACGTTTTTTATGCTCAAAAAATCATATTATGGGAATATATTTAAATAAATTTTGCTCCCAAATACAGTTTTTTTTTTGGATTTTCCACGCAAAAATTTCCAGCAAAATATTATGACAAATCTAACTGTTTAGTTGTTTGCTGTTTGTTTTTAGGAAGTCGGAAGTTAACATTGGAACTGGATTTGACTTTTTCGCCACCGAAAATTAACAAATTGATGACCCATTTAAGAGAGGTCTTCAAATATGCTGGAATTTGTTAACAGTTATTTACATGAAAATTAAACGAATTACATAACAGACTGTGGTGACAACATTTTATGACCCCTTTTTACAAATTAATAAAATCTTTTGTAATAAATTAATAATTTTTATTGGCATTCAGTAGAATTAATCTGAATGGGTTATTGCCACATAGTACGAGGATTATTAGTTGAAATATTTTATTACTAACAGAAATATTTTTTCCCTAAACTTGTCAAGCATGTATGGTTTATAGTGCGCAACCAGAATTTCGTAAAATCTAATTCTGAATAGCTTTCTTTTATATTAAGATTTTAATAAGAGGATTCAATTTGTTTAGGAGTCGGGTAACGGGTTTACTTGAATTGTGAAAACGGGAAGGAATAAAATTCTGACCTTTCCTAAGTTTTCCAGTAATCGTTGCTGACCTTTAAATATTTTAGATATTATTCTGGACGAGTACATTTGATGGAGTGATCTCACATTTTTGAAGACTAAAGTCTGAGTTACATTGCGACGACAAGGTGACACGAGACGACGACGAGGGTCGCGCGACATTGTCGTTGTCATCATTCAAGTTACATTACCAGAGCTGCGAGCACGCGACAAACAATCCCATAACCTAACAAATTTTTTTGAAAGTGAAAGATGAGAGTGCAGAAAGTAAAGAAAATATTATTATATGCTACTATGGATAATTTCTGTATTTTCATAAAATTGCCAATTTTTCACCAAAAGAGAGCAACGCAAACACAATTAACCTAACCAAACAATTCAACTGTCATTCGATGTCGTCGCGACAAAAGTTCGATTTTTCAAACTTTGGTTGTCGTGTCGCTGTCGTCGTAATGTAACTCAGGCTTAAGTTAGCTTACAACGCGTAGTGGGTAATACAGTCAAGGCTCAATCCGTTATTTCAGCAAGCAAGAAGGGCGTGTGGCTTTTCGCTATGCCCTACGTTCCAAGATATTAATTTTTACTGAAAATAATATGCAAAAATTTTGAAAACCAAAAATTTTGAAAACCAAAAATTTTGAACTGTTGACCTGTGGAAGTCGATTAGTTCCCTTTTGTTCAACTATGCGCGGTGTAAGTTTTAAGCGGAAAATACCATTGGCCCGACACAACATTTACGGTGGCAGATTACGGCGACAATGTCGACTTCCATATACAATTGCGCACACTTTGTTGTTCTAAACATCATTTGTTTTTCATTTAATGTTGACACTCGGACGGTGAGTCACATATAACATTTTTTGTTACCAATTATCATACAAAATAGGAATGTGAATGAAAGCAACATAGCATACGAACTATATTTCCTAATACTTTCTTCAATTTCCCCTTGAATGACAGCTTTTAAACCGTCCCCATGAGATTTCATTTTGAATCAACTATGAAATTTTGTAGGCGAGCTGACCGACAAAAGTTAAATTCGATTCAACTTTTTACGGCGACAAAGTTGGTCGGATTGATTGTATACAGAAGCATAGAGTCCTTTGTAGATAATCAATCTGACTAACTTTGGCGCCTTAAAAGTTGAATCGAATTTAACTTTTGTCGATCAGCTCACCGAAATGTTGTTTCGGCCCAACTGAATTCCGGCCTTCACAGCTATTATAGGGTTAGTACGACTGGGACAGGGAATACTACATTTCTGGCTGCGGTACACACGGTGTAAGTGTTTTTCTGCTGAAACTTCACCTGGAGTAGCTGTAAAACGTTGTAAAGCATTGTAAATTCCTATCACCAAATGCAGGTGAACCTTGTTCGCCAAAGTCCAGCGAAGGTTCTGTTGGCTAATAAATTTGCTGCAGTTGGCAACCTTTTTTTGGAGTGTGGGATCTCAGATAAAAGAGCTTCAGAAAAAAAATCTGAAGAAAAAACAAAATCGCGGCTGACAGACGCCATTTTGTCTAAATGAAACAAACGTGTGAGATCTTAAACGAAACAGCTTTGAAAAATAACTCAGAAAAAAACTCTACATAAAATATTTTTTTTATTTTTCGTACTCTTTAAATCTTGTTTTTCACCAATATGAAAATGCTTTTTAAAAAAATTTTATTTCGGTAGTGAGAAATCTACCGCAAAATCTTTTCCCTAAACCAGACGCGTAAATAACGATTCCTGGACTCTTTGCAAGCTTTCAAGTTGGCTTTTGTTGTACGCAGTTGAAAGATTTTTTACTTTCCTCTGCTATAGAGGGAAAATATTGTATTCATGACGAAGACCGACTCGAGAGGAGGAAGGGGCAGATGACAACTTTCTAATCAGTACAAAATTCGTTTCAGGCAAACTTATGAGAATGTCCGTCCATTTGTGTGTTGATCTGTCCGTTGTACGCACCTTAAATAACTCGAGAACGCGTTGAGCTAGCGACTTGAATATTTTTATTAATTAGTTTTACGGAAAACGTAGTTTACTGTCCACTTGTGGAAAAGTGTACCTCCCATACAACAACTGGTACCTTCCATACAATACCTCCCATACAATTCTTTTGAAAAAATACAGTTTTTTGAAAATTTCTCGAAACCTATGCGCTGTTATGAAAAAATGCTTACAAACAAATTCAGAGAAAATAAAATGTTCTAACATCTTTTGTTTCAACGGCTTTTAAGCCCAATTCAGACTAACGATTGCGATTACGACTGAAGCTTCTCGACCAATGAGATCAAAAGGACATGAAAGGTTTGATCTCTTGAGTTTCCTAATCGTAATCGTAATCGTAATCGCAATCTTTAGTCTGAATTGGGTTTTAGGTTTCTCTAACGGTTCTCAACACACTTCAAAAAAATTAGGTTTTTTGAAAATTTCTCGAAAACTATGAGTTTTTGAAAAAAAAAATGGATTTAACCAAATTCCTGTATTTTTTTCTTTCAGGCTTTTTACGTATCTTTAACGATTCTCGAAATATTTGAAAATATTATTTTTTACATATTTTTCCCGAAACTAAATATTGCAGAGCAACATTTTGTGTTGATCACAACTGATATTTTTTTATCGGAATCATTAGATACGTGCGGAAAACTTGCACAATTGATTAAAATGACAGATGCACAGAACAAATTATAGAAATATTCACAAATATTTTTGTCATTTAGAAAAATAATATATCTCACAATTCGCAATGAATCGAAAATTAAATGTGCTATGGACTAAAGAAATATTTTTTTAAAAGAACGAGATTTTTTTTAAAAAGAGGCAATATTACCTGAATTTCTTGAACGGAAATACGCTGCAAGCGAAATTTTTTACCATATGGTAAAAACTTCCTTTAAATTATAAGCGACATATTTGTGTAATTCAATTTAATGTGCTATTTAACTTTTTATAAATAAATGAAAAAAACAAGGTCGAACACCAATCACAAAAAAAAAATTAAATACGTATTAAAATTCATAAATGTTTTATTTATCATACGCTCGTATATATTTATGAATATTTGCAAATCTTCCAAGAAAAACTTACGTATCTCATGCTTGTTAAAATTCCTTGGTACCAGCCTGTTTACAGTTTAAAATTTCGAGAGAATATAAATATAAAATTCCAAATAATTCAAATCGTGACAAAGTATAAAATTTGAAGTGGAAACCCAAAGGCCGAAACAATTCAAATCGACACGAGAATTACATTGCGTGAGTTTAAGATGACTGAACGAGCATAAAAATCTTAAAGTCTACTACAATTGAATGGTGTTATCTTTACACGTGCACCGCAAAAGTTATGAAAAAAAAAAATCTTAAAGCATTCTTTTGCTAATCTTGTATAAAAACACAATTGCAGTCTCAAAAGAAAGAAATAAAAGATCGGTTAACATGGTTCGAAAATTACATAAAATTATGCAATACTCACTGAAAAACTTCTGAAAAACAACATGAAGATGTGCAAAAAAAAAACCGGGAAATTAGTTGAATTCGAATGACCACTCCCTAAAAACACATTTTTTAGACGAGCAAAAACTTTTGGTAACAAGAAATGATGGTTAGAAATGTGCTCTTAACAGATCGAGGGTTTAGTTTAAAACGTGATTTTCTTATGATGGAATCTGACGCTGGTAAAGGTTCCTCCCCCATTGACATGATTGATTCAAATTCGATAAAAACCGCCAAATCACTTTGACTCTAACCCCGCTCAAAGGGGGTCTAAGCTCGAAATTGTACTAAAATTCATTCAAAAGTCATCTGAGATACTTATAGAAACTTACCTACAGCCACGTTATGTGGTCAACTTACACATGGCACGCGTCTTTCTTTGACCGTAGATTAATTTTTTTTTTCTTGGTTCAAAATCTCAGCTTTTCATCTATCGAAATTAGATCTTATGAGGCGATTTTTCCCAGCTTACCGGCATCTTATGTTTTCTACGCAACACAAAAAAACTTGGTAAAAGTAGAAAAAATTCAAAGTTTACCGCACGATAAGATTAAAAACACTCACTTGGAGTCATTATTTTTTGAACAAATGGCGGCAATTTGGAGCAAAAACGTCACTCACCCATCCGAATTTTAATTCCTTCATCTTCAGGTTGTTCGAAAGGCCAATCTAGAGAAGAAAGTTGGCAATCTTTAGACTGGCGAAAACAAAAGTTGGATGCAAAATTGAAATTAGTCGCGGGAGAGTTTGACTATGATGGACAGACAGGTAACAAAATTGCTTTACTTGATGGACTATCATCAAAGAAATCTTCGGATACGTTAAAAATTATAGCGTTTTGAGATTTCCGATGAAATGTTCGCGACAAATGTTGGTACTCTGATCTAAAGACAATTAAGTAATGATCGGATCACGAGGGCTATTTAGACCTTTTGCCTACCAAATTCAGTCTATTTAGCAGACTTAGGATCGAAAGAGGTGAGTTTTAAATATTTCTGGTGTTATATAAAGAGTTATGATAGCTTTAAAGATCGGAGGGAAAGATTTAGACCCTGATCGTAATGGATGTGTTGGTTAACTTGAAACGTGATCGTTTTGTTTGCAAAGATTGTTTTAATCTGAACAGGAAATTTAAACTGAAAGGTTTGTCTGTTAGAAAAAATGCTATTTTGCTGCAATGTGTGACATATAGATCGACTTAACATAAAAATAAATGGAGTTTTTTACACCTCTAACTTGTATCATGTCAATTTTAATAAAAATCAAATCAATTCAGAAAATATTTTTTAATTGAACGAACGTTCTTCAAAATAGAGAAAGGTAAGCCGCTTTTCGGACCGGCAAGAAAAACTTGGGGTGTATAAAAAATATTTTTTTCTTTGATCCTTCTAGCAGTAAACGTGATGTAAAAATTTCCACTCAATCGGTCGAGTGGGTTTCTATTCCTAGCTGTTAAGCTTCATACTCTTTCTGTCCGATACTCTGATTCGGCTGTCTTTGGCGAGAGTGTGGAGCTGGAATTAAAGACGAAACTGTTAGGACTGTTCTTGGGTGAGAGTTTTTACATTATTTCTGTTGCCGCGATATAAAATTTGTTGTCTAGTTTTAGGCAAATTTCAAAAAAAAATAAAATTAATTACACAGGCCAAAACTAACTAATTTGGTTCCCTAGCTACACTCTAGAAAATTTTATTGTAATTTTACCACTAAAATAGTAGGAAACCATTCTCCTACTAGAATTTCTCGGCTTATACGGTCTGCAAAAACAAAAAATAATAATTATATTATTTTTGCGGATGTTTTCACATCCAAATTTCCCACCATCAGGTCGGGCATGTCTGCCCAGAAAACCTATCATGAGTCTGTTGTATGGAAGCTGGCTCACCGGCATCAGAGCCTGCTTTACCAGCTTCCACGCAGGCTTACATGATTTTGGTGGAGTAAAACTCGATTCGAGTATTTATACTCCGATGCCACAAACCTTATGGGAATTATAAGGTTAAGGCAACATAGCTCCATTAAGACAGAGTGAATATCCGTCAACTGCATTGTGCAATAATGAAATTGTCCGTTCAATAATGCAAAAATACCGTGTGAGCGTGTTTTCACACCAAAATGAGAGTAAAAATATGAATATTGGTCGAAATTTTACGCAAGGTTTAAAATTACCCTATTTCTAGTCTAAGATTAATGTTTTTTTGGGTGATTTTACAACTTAAATGGTGTGCGAGCTCAATTCTGATTTTTTTTCGAAATTTTACGACTTTTTTGTAAATTTACCCCGTTTTTACCCCATTTTTCGGTTTAAATTCACATTCATTTTCTACAGTGTAGATAATAAAGAATTTTTACTTTCCTGGAAGACCGACTTGAGAACGGGAGCAGATGGGCACTTTCTAATCAGTACGAAATCCATTTCAGAGAAAATTATGGGGATGTCCGTGCAATTGTATGTCGGTCTGTCCATCTGTCTGTCGGTTTGTAGGTCTGTCTGTCTGTCGGTCGGTCCGTTTTACGTACCTTAGATAACTCAAGAACGCGTTGAGCTAGCGACTTGAAGTTTTTTATAAATAATTTTTATGAAAATCGTAGTTTTCTATCAAGTTTTGGAGAAGTAACGTTATAACGGTTACCTCCTATATAATTTTTTTGAAACCTACAGTTTTTTGAAACTTTTTTGAAAACTATGCGCTTTTAGGAAGAAATTAATGTAAAGATATCAAATTTTCCATATTTTTTTTTTGTTTTAACGGTTTTTACATATATTTAACAGTTCTAAAAAATTTGAAAAAAAAAGTTTTTTGAAAATTTCTCGAAAATTATGCACTTTTTATGAAAAAATTGCATATAACTAAATTCAAAGAAAATGAAATTGTCTGCATTTTTTCCTTTAAGAAATTTTACATATCTTTAACGGTTCTCGAGATATTTGAAAAAAGGCTATTATCCGAAAACCCTAGCGGCGAGAAAAGAAGCTATTTCTATTCTAGCTGGTAATGACATGGGTTTTCCGATTTTAAAAGTTATTGCCACAACATACGAGTTACAACATAGCCTAAAAACAAATTTAAACCCACAATAAATCGTCGCATACAAAAATTAACCCTATTGGAATTTCTCAGCGTATAGGTCTGCAAATATAGGTCTGTGTTTATGCAGACCTATAAGCCAAGAAATTCCAATAGGATTATTCATTGCTAGAAAGTCGAGAAAACCATGAATCAGAAATGGTTTAATGGTTACAGAAAACAAAAATTAACTACACCATGGTGTTTGGTATGATAAAAGATTTTTATTTCAGTCCGTATGTCCGTCTGTCTCTCTGTCTGTCCGTCTGTCATTGAACACCATAACTTTCGAAATGTCTCAGCTAGAGGCTTGAAATTTTGTACAGTTACGTTTCTCGTAAATGGCTAGGCTAAGTTCTTGGACGGGCAAAATTGGACCAATCCGCCCCCCCCCCCCCTCCACCATGCAAACGAAACAGTTTTTTGCAATTTTATCGAAAACGGTGAGTCGTATTGAAAAAATTATTAAGGTAAAATGTATTTAGAAAAGGATTTTACATAACCTATGCATACATCCAAATCCAATTGGACCACTGCTTCCCCTCTCCCCCATACAAATAAAACAATTTTTTTTTGCAATTTTCTCGGAAAAGTATACCATTTTCGAAAAATTTATTAAAGCAAAAGTTTAAAATATGATTTTACAAAACTCTTTCATACATCAAAATCCCATCGATCCACTCCTTTTGTCTTCTTTTAAAAGCAATGGGAATACCTTTTTTCCTTTTTTTTCGAAAACGGTGCATCGTATCGAAAAATTTATAAGGATAAAATGTGTTTAAAATATGATTTTACATAACTCTTCCATACGTCAAAATCCTAGTTCGTTCTTCCCTTCTCTATAAAAATAGGTTTTTAAAGAAAATTAAAATTCGATCTGTCCTCTTATAGAGTATTTGACCATTGGCTCTTGGCAATTGTGGCTTTTCTTGTTTTTTAAATAAAAATTTGGTCTGTCCTCTTTTAGAGTATTTGCCGATTGAGCAATTGTAGTTTTTTGGTTTAATTTTCCGTGGTAAGTGTACGTCTGGAATAGTGAAAAAAGAAATGTTTTAGCGGTTCAGGAAAAGCGGAAGAAAAAAGAGAAAATTGAAGTTAGGACACAGCCTAAAATCTGCTTCCTTATAGGTACTGAGAAGCTCACTTTTTTTTAAATTAAATAACTATTAAATCATATCATTCTAAACTGAGTTCAGCTTTGATATATTTTTATGTTGTTATTTTATCACAATAGTATATCACAAATACTGTTATGATAAACTTACAACAACATAAACATATATCAAATAATCAAATAACATAAATTGGAATCACCAACATTTTTAATGATGAAGTAGCGTAAACTCGGTTCGATCTCCATCACGTTTCGGTAATCAAGTGACACCTTAAGTTATTCTTAGATTTTCAGATATGAAAAAGCACATTTCGTTATCAAGCAATTACCATAAAATTTTTGGTTTGTATACGTTTTTTTTATGTTACAAAGTGACTAATTTCTATTAGACGAGATTACAATAAAATATTTCAATTAAATTGTTAAACTCATCTAATCCGCTTAAACTGAAAAACAGATACCATCTTGACGTCGTGATAAACTATAAAAAAAATTTAGAACTGGATGTTCAAGTTTAACCGTTTTGTTTTTTGCTTTCGAAATTTTTTTTTTCCGTATAATTTATTTTATAACTTTGAAGATTCGTCTGAAGATTCGCTTCGGCTGTTATACCCGTAAGTTCCAAAAATAAATTTCAGTGATTTTATTATGTTTTTCGACGTTTTCTAGGGGTCTTTTAGCTTTAAAAAAGTTAAATTGTTGCATGCGGAATTTTTGAATAAGACGATCTCCACAAAAAGGATCCAAAGACAAACCCCTTTTTACCTTATTTTTCTCCTTAACATATTTCCAGCCAGTTTTATTGTTCTAAATCAAGATGGAACCTGGTGTTTTCTTGGAAACATCTTTAATAAATGTAAAATTCAGAACAAGGTGATTTTTTTTTGGTTTTCTCTTTGGGTCGGTTCTAAATCATTTATTTCAGTTAATGTTCCAAAATTAAAACTTAATGAATATTCTTTGGCGACGTTCTATTCTTACATAATTTTTCAATTCTCTTCGCTTTGTTCTCACAATTTCCGGTAAGGTAGAAAAAATTCGCTTTTTAGCGTTTATTTATGGCATATTAATCAAAATGATGCGATAATTACATGAATTTTTGTTTGAATATTAATTTAGCTGTGCGTCGTGAATAATTTGTTGGATAATCTATTAACACAATAAAAAGTGCTTTTTGCACATCTGAAGACTTAATTTCAAAGTTTTATTTTTAATTGGTATTTTATATGTCTGCTAAGTGACAAATCGTGTGTTATTATGAATTTTTTCTTTCAGTTTTTTTAAATTAAAACGTATGGGGACTTCCGCCTTGATCTAAAAATAAACAAAATCATGACTGTGCATTTTATTTGAGAATATTTAATTACGGAATTTTTTGTAAGGTCTTTTTTTTAATTTTGTATAATTTCATGTAAGTTTTAAGGGTTTTTAAATCTCCGGCATACATAATGAAATTTTTTTTTGTTTTATTTACATAGTTCAAACAACTGTTGTTTTTTAATTCCGCATGTTAAGGTGATGGCCCAATGGAAGCATTGCTTGATTCGCTTGTTTTACTCGCTTTGACAGATGAATTGAGCTCCGTGTTTCCTTATGGGAGTTGGCCCAATACAAAAGCGCTTAAAGCAAAGCGAAGCAAGCAAAGCTTCGATTTAAGCAATTCTCAATTCAACACTTTGGTTTATGCGCTTTGACAGTTTTGACAGTTTTGACAATTCAGTTCTTCACCTTATCGATGGAATAAAACACAAATAGCATACAAAATGCACTATATTTGCTTTATAAATTAATTTTTTTTCTCAAAATGTTTGCACAAACTTTTTTTTTCACTCAGAGGATATAAATACAATTCAATTGCCAGATATCAAAGCGCTCATAACAAAGCGTACCTTGAGCCTAGAGATGCTTTGCTTGCTTTGATCGCTTCGAATGCTTCAGCAAAATAAAGCAAGCGAAGCAAGCAAAGCGTCTATTGGGCCATATTGGGCTTCTATTGGGCCATATTGGGCTTCTATTGGGCCATATTGGGCTTCTATTGGGCCACGTTAAGGACGTTTTCTAGTGAAAGTTTCCCATTATTTTGATTTTTGTTTTAAAAAAATCCATTTGTATAAGAGCGGGGAAAAGCAGAGGTCCGCTTGGATTTTGATGCATGGAATGGTTATGTAAAATCATATTCTTAACACATTTTACGTTCATAAATTTTTCTTGCAAAAAAATATTTCGTTTATATAGGGGAAGGTATAAAGAATAGTCCAATTTTGCCATTTACAAGAAACGTAACTATACTAAATTTCAAATCTCTAGCTCAATCCTTTCTAAAGTTATGGTGTTCAAAGGCAGACAGCGGAAATCAAAATATTTTGTCATTCCTAACACCCTGGTGTAGATCATTTTTGTATCCGATGAGTGGATCGATGCGTTAAGGCGTGTGTCCACATGGAAGTTTTACTTGCAGAAGTCGCTTCTAGCAGGGACTTCTGGAAGTTTTTGCAGTGGAAACACTTACTTCAAGTGAACTTCCAGAAGTTGTGACGCTTCCGGAAGTTACTTCCAGAAGTTGAAATTGGTAAGTGTAAACAAAAACTTCTTTCTTCCAGAATTGACTTGCAGCACTTGCCAACTGCTGGAAGTTTTTTAAAACTTGCAGAAGTGTTTTGATTGTGAAATAATATTGTGTGTTGGTGGATACATAAATGACTGCAAAATTTGTGTGGACCAATGATAGATTCATCATTGGTCCAATTTGTACAATTTGTACAAATCAACTCAAATATAATAATTTTTAAATAGATATACACTGTATTAACTGTGTAACATTCAAATTTCAGATTGTATAATGCAATTACATATTTTAGTTCATTTATTATTACGACATTTTTTTATGATCAAGTGTAAACACTTATGGAAGTACTTCCAGAAGCTACGTCAAGTGAACTTCTAGAAGTTGCCTAACTGACTTCTGGAAGAAAAAATCCCAGAAGTTTTCGGTGTAGTGGAAACACCGAACCATGAACTTCTAGAAGAACTTCCGGAAGTTACTTCCAAGTGGACACAAGCCTTTACAATACTAAATCTATTTGATTCTCATATAGAGTATAAAAACTCAAGTTAAATGGAGTTTAGTGTTAGCCACGAACAAACGACAACAATATCATTGTTGAAGTCGAAAAATAAGAAAAAATGAGTTGGTTTTCTTTAAAAACAAAAAAAAAACTATTTACAATCATGACAAATATGATTCTTAAAAGCGAGATCAAAGCAAAAAAATATTTATCTCGCTTTTATTTCTGATATACAGCGTCCAAAAATTTGTTTTTCTTGTTAGTATATTTTTTCAATAAAAGCTTTATTAAGAATTTTTTTTTTTTAAATATTTTACATTTCAAAAATGGATACAAATCCTAAAATTTTAGATGTAAAACAAATTGATCTTTTTATTAGATGCATTTATATATTTTTTAATGCATGTAGAAAGAGTTTTGTAATCAAGCTAACATAGTTTCAAATCCATCAATCCATTTATCACGTAATAAAGATCGACGATTTTCACACGTTCACTTATGTTACTGTTAAAAACTTTGAAAATGATGATAAATATCGAAATCAACTTTCAAATGGCAATAACATGTCTTACCGATTTTTGTCGACAGTGAAACATTCACCTTAGTCACCTTTACGCGATTTGTGTCGATTTGACTACCATCCGAGAGGAATGAGAAGAAGAAGTTGAGAAGAAATAATTTCTAAGTTAGGAGAAAGGTAAATTTATCCAAACACGAACCAAACAGTTTTGTTTTTAACACCCGAATTTATGTTCCGTGTTTCCCCCCAGTTTAACAACAATTACAAATGCCAAATGGCAAGCATAATAAAAAAACCTCCTTTTTCTGTTATTCATTAATTTAGTGAAAAAACATTCGTGATGATCAAATTACAATAAAGTATATTTTCTTTAATTTGTTCGCTCGAGCAGAAATTCATACCCGGCTTCCTTTTATGTTTTAGGGGAGTTACCAACAAAACGCCTCCACCATTTTGACTTCTTCGGCAGATTGTCTTAATAATAGAAGGTGGCGTTACAGGCAACGCTGTCGGTTATTGTTAATCTGTTATTACAAGTCTGAAACTACAGTTTTACGTTGACCATAAAACGAAATTCAATTCAACAGGTTTTTTTTCTGAAATTTACGGATTTAACTAAAATGACCCTATAAATTACCCAAATTACCCTACGGCTTTATAATGTAGTTCTCGAGTGAAAAAATGTCGGGAAATAAAAACGGACAACTTCCTTTTATCATGTCTTGCCAGGAAGTTGGTATTACGTGGCATTTGGGGTAATTATAGGTTTTGAACCCTCTTATAACCATTAATCTAGAATTAAATCGAAAAAAATTCGCGTTAAACAAACAAATCTTTGATAAATACAGAAATCCTCCACAGACTCGCAAAAATTCATATCTGAAGAAAATTACAATCCAATGCTGCTGTGAGTAAAGTTTGAAAAACGTCGGTGAACAATTTCCCGCAATAAAACATAAGATCGTGGATTATCTCCGGCATTTACCACCTCACCCCATAGTAAATTTTTGCTGAAGATGTTTTTGTATCTTCCGGAAGTTACTGGGGCACAAATCGCCACGACAGAAAGGCGATGGTGAAGATGACGGCGACAATGTTGCAGAAAAACTGTTGCTTTTTTTTGTTTTGTTTTGGGTTTTCGTTGCTATTATTAGTAATTTTTGTTACCGAAGCGATGAAAAACAAAACAAGTTATACGTTTTAAACGTTGGGCCGCCAACATCACGTCACGTCAGAGGAAGACACCAAAACGCGGGGAAAATTGCAATTTAATTGTCTTACGTATAGGCAGTCGTATTGCCGCTAGCTAAAAGAAATTACTTTAAAAAGTCTATGCTATCATATCAAAGCTATTTGTCTGTTGGTACAACCAAAGTTTGTTTTCTTTTCTTTTGTAGGTTAAATTATGCTGGAAGTAACCAAAAAAAAAAGACTTACAAGTTAATCCCTAAGACAATTTATTTTTTTGCGCCTGGCATCGGTAACTACTTAAGGCGTTCAGCGATTTGGAACTGAATAGATGCGTAAACCACACTATTTATTATGACTTTGTGAGATGTTTACGCACAGTTTTCAAAGTTTTTCCACGTGTTTTCCGGTTGGATTGATGCTCGGCAATAGAAATAAATTGATTTGATTGTAATTTATACTCGTAGTTTACTATTAATTAGGGGAAGTAGAAATTAGTAATTTTTTTGTTAACTTGCTTTTTTTTCAAACTTGTTAAGTGTCTGAACACAAACCTACTAACCCATCAAAGATTTTGGCCACACATTACGTAAATTTACCTCCATTTAAGGTACAACTCTTATCACCTGATTTTTTTCCCACTGATATTCCAGTTCTAACAGATGATGAGGAAAGAGTTCCGATGAGAACCCTTGACTATTTGATTTAACAGTCACGTAATAAATCCCCAAAGTTACAATATTTAAAGAAGTTACAATATTTAAAGTTGATAGAACCAATAATTTGGTTTTTGAGAAATAATTGGATAGATTCTTGCAAAAATAGGAATATATGAGACAGTGAAATTTCTAGGTAATGACTCCCAAACAAAACAGAAAATTATGGAACAAAAATAGGAAATATACCCAAAATTTTAGGAATAATTTCCTATTTTTTAGGTATTTTTAGGTAATCATTGCAGAAGAGTCCACTACCTCGATTCCTATTTGGATTTCTTTCTGTACACAATTCCTTTTTGACTTTCAGGAGTGGAGTCCGAATAAAATCTGGAGAATTCGGTTATTTTTTCATTTTAATTCCTTTAAAAGTATTTTTTTTTTTAAAAAACATTTTACAAAATATTTTCCTCGAGAGACTTTGTCGGTTAGGTGGTTATGTTGGGTTCAGTTCCACACCAAAGTGTGTTTATAATCTATATGATATATCATGTAGGAGTATATTACACTCAGAAAAATGTCCAGGTCAACTTTTTGTCAGATTAACTCTGACCTTACAGAGGTGTCTGTAAGCCAGCTAGCGGTCAGAGTTAACCTATCTAAGGTCAACTCGTGCAGCTCCCAATGCCCTACTTCACCTGCTGGTGGCTTAATTTCAGAATTTGTCCGACCACAGGTCAACTCAGTTTTACTTGCCCACATGCAGGCGAACGCGCGCCTGCCCGAGGCCAATTACGCCATATGTAGGTCGTCGAGTTAGCCTCCATTTTTCTGAGTGTAGATTTAGTATACCGTTTACAACGTATCGAATCAATCATCGGACACAAAAATGAACTACACCAGGGTGTTAGGGATGACAAAAGATTTTGATTTTGATGTCCGCATGTTCGTCCGTCTGTCTGTCCGTTTGTATGTCTGTCCGTCTGTTTATCCGTTTGTCTGTCGGTCTGTCTGTTCATCTGTCTGTCTGTCCGTTTATCCGTCTGCCTATGCGTGTATCTGTCGTCTGTCTGTTTGTCCGTTTGTCTGTCCGTCTGTCTCTGGGTCTGTTTGCCTGTCCGTGTGCCCATAAACACCATAACTTTCGGAAGACTTGCAACGCTAAGTTCTTGAGTGGAAAAAATCCGACCAATCCTTTCTCCCCCCTCCTCCTCCCCCCTCCCACAAATTGATTTTTTCATTTGGCGCAACTGGCAATTGTAGCTTTTCTTATATTTTTCGATAAAGTTTTCTGTACATACATTGTAGAAATCAAAGACCTGGAAATTCCGAATAATGGCTCTCTTTAGAATAAATTAAAAATTCAAAGTTTTTATTTTTTTTGGAAATTTAACGTTATGTGTCGAATTTTCGTCATCTCATATGGAGGTCGAGAACCAAACACTGAGCGTTCTATATCGAAACGTCTCATATCGAGGGGTTGTAAATCGAGGGTTTCTCGTATTTTATATTTCAAGTTCTGTAGATTCTCCTGATTTTGTTAGCAAAAATGTGTTGTTATAACCAATAAACTGTTGGGCCGGTCGTTGACTGGTTAAAATTGTTTTTAGTGAGATAAATATGATGCGGTCACAAAAAACAGACAAATGGACCAAATTTGATCTGAACCCATTTTTAACAAATTTCCAAAAAGTATGTATTGGAAGTATCGGGTCTTTCAACAAAGATATAATAATTTTGTATTTAAATAAAACACAGAATAATTGAGATATCGGGCTGAAATTTATTCCAGGTGTAGTGGACATGTTACATTTAAGTATGGAATTCGATGTCGTTCATATGGCCACCGCGAGCATTGCACTGATTGATTCTTTGGAGCCAATTTTCCACCACTCTTCCACGCATATCGGCCAGTACGTTGGCAGTTTCGCGTTCGATATTGTTCCTGAGCTCCTCTAACGTTGTTGGCTTGTTGGCATAAACCAACGACTTAACATAACCCCATAAAAAGAAATCCAACGGCGTTAAATCGCATGAGTGAGGTGGCCATTCGACCGGACCATTTCTCGATATTACACGATTGCGACCACCGACTCAGAATTTCGGTAGTAAATTTTAATAATTTCCAAACGTTGCTCGTTCGTGAACTTCACCATGATAAAAATGTAAACCTTGACTGACGTTTTCACGCAAGGCGATCTCCTTCCTGCCCTACCTCCTGGGCTACTTTTCAGTTTGTCTATTTTAGAACGGAGCCCCGACGAACATCTGTACCGAATTTCAGGCCAATCGGCTCGGTAGTTTCTCCGTAAAAAAGTAACATGGAGGAAAAACTAAGTTTCGGACACGCTTTACCGAGTCCCTTTACTCCCCCCACCATTCGGGTTACTCTCCAATAGGCATATGTTGGAAACAGACCTACAACAAATAACTGGAGAACCAGTTCAGCCCTTTTCACGTGAAATAGGAACAGACCTAAAAACAGACACCAACCTATTTTTATATATTAGTATGATTACGTATCATATCGAGAAAGATACTTTCACCTCTTGTTCTATCCCGTCAGACCCACTATTTTGCTAATACACCATTGAAAATTTAAAAATTTAGGGGTTATATTCAGCAATGTTTCAAATTGACTTCACATTATTCTTCATACAAACTATTAATATCTTTAAATATAAACGAATAAGGGTTTTCTTATCTCCTTAGTTATGGAGTTCTCCCAGACCGGTGTTAATTATTCTTTTCTTAATCGAAAGATACCACTATGCAAATTTGCACAAAAATCTAAAAACTCGCGATTTTTACTTACTCCCACTATTTATTTCGATTTTTTCAATCCAGAAGAAGTGGGCTAATATTGACAATAAAGATCATGTCATAAAATTAATTTCCATTTACTAAATTCTCCACTGGATACCAGAGAGGTTAATTTAGCATCGGGCGCAATTTTCTAAATTCATACAAATTTTTTCCAAAATGTTGTCAAGGTCAAAAAAACACTCCCGGAAAATTCGTTATGGCCCTGTGAGGATAATGCTGTCTCCTGAAAAGTTCTCAAGGAAGTAATTTTTGGTTTTCCCGTATTTCTAAAAGTTAGGTATAGCAAATAATTTAACCCGGCAACGGCAGAATGTGGCCCTTCTAGTTTAAAAAAATAACAATACTCTTTACGCTAAATTTTAATAACGATTTAAGATTTTCTGCCACTCAAGCTTGAAGAAAATAATTTTGTCTTCGTATTTTTTTACAAGTGGGTTCTGTTTTTTGCTTGTTATTATTATATAGTATATATTTTTTCGTGTGCTTTTTCCCGGATTTTGTAATACATACAACTTTTACAAATTCAAAAAAAAGTGCAAAAATCTTTCTTCACATGCATGTCCATAAAAGAAATTTTAAATTCGTTTGTTTAACCCATTTCTCTCTAACAAACACAACATCCTCCAAAAACGTTTGACATTTTATTTGTGATTTTTCCATAAGTTGAGTAATAAATTGTTACTACCGTGAGTGCGTTAGATAACCACACGAAACAAGAAAAAAATAATAAAATTCCAAGCAAACAAGAGGACATTGAAATACGCGATGATTGAATATTTTTTGGACATTCAACACAATATTACGCCATCGATCACAACAAAACACAGGCGTACGGGTCATAGGTGGAGGGAAAATCCTATAACAATTCAAATTTAAACCGCCCAAAATTATTAAATTGCCATCATCGCGATGTGATGCTGAGGATCGAACACACGTGTTGGTCACCAAATGTCGACCTTTTGGTCTAATGTAGATAGTCAGAGGTGCGATATGTTCACGTTTTATTGCACATCGTCACAATTTCGCGATCCTATTTCTAGAGTTTCCCATCACTGTCACGTCGCCACATCAATTGTTGATCATCATTAATAAAAATTAGTCCCTAGGGCATAATGAAAATCTTCACTATTTTCATTTTATCACTATAGGATCTGTGATGTGATTCGATGTGGAAGGTTCGAATTGTTCAACTTTCTTCCGAATAATTAATATTCCTAGCGGCGTAAGTCAACAGTTGCCAAAAATGGCACCGATTCGACACTGTCGATATCATCAATCAAAAAATCAAACAAAGTAAATAATTGGACAAGTCATGTAATCAAATTAGATGAAGATCAGTAGAAAGTTTGTCGTGGGGTGAGGAGACGGTTCTGCGATATGAAAATTAGAGTTCCAATAGAGATATAATCGATTTAACTCTCGTCAGACGGCATAGGAACAATTGCACCTTCATATATTTTTTTTATGGAAATTCTCACTATTGGCATAATTTTTGTATTATAAATGTAATGTATGCCTACAATCGATACTCGTAGTACAAACCAAATGGGGATGAGAAACCATTTCCTTCGAGGTGCAGCAGAAATGGTGTCTTGACGACGCATTGTGGTAGCAGCAAAAGCCGCTGTTAGCCGTCAAGTATCTCATGGCAGTTGTGGAACCTCTCTGTCGTTGGTGGTTGGTAATATGTCTGCCGAGACCTAAAGCGGAAACCACGTAACACTACACGGAAAAACATATAGGAACCGGACCACCAAAATTGCATACGCCAGTCCCATATTTATGGGAAAAAACGGCATAGTGGCCAAATATGGAAGTCATTCCTATAAAATAAATGGTGACTGTTTCCAAATCTTTGAAGACACATTACAACAAAAAAAATGTGGTACTCTTTTTTTTGTGTGTAATAATTCCCAAAATTATGGGAAAGATTACTGTATATGTCAGACATGTTACTACAAAAAATTGGGGATCATTCTCTTTCTCAATTCTAAGGGACTCAATTCTAAAATGAAAGGAATGAAATCTATAAAACATTGTAACGTCTCCTTTGATTATTGGACTCTCTCCTATATATATATGCGCGATATTCTAATTTAAAATAGGATTCGTTCCTATAATTATAGTACCAAGTTCTATCCGAATTGGATTGACTACTTTTTTTATTGAATTCTGTCCAATCTAAAGCGGGCAGACCAAAAATCGAGTTATCGAATATACGAGGTAGGGAAGTTCAAGGGGTTTGAAAATATTCGATATATCAAACAATAAAATCTCTTGTAAATCAAAAAATTACTCTGACACAAGTGTTAGAGTGTGGTAGTAGACAGGTCCAACCTATATAAACAATTCGCAAACCACATGCAAATTATAATCGAAGACAAAAGACTTAAATTAAAAGTTTCGCTTGCATAGGAATGTGTCCGCCAACACTTACGATTCGGTCCAAGTTTTTTGTTGGACTGAGTCCTTCATGATATTGGAGTTACTTCTAAAAACAATGGGAACGATTCTATTCCATAATATAGCATTGTTTCCCCGCTCAGTATAGGAATGTCTCCTGTAAAAACGAGGAACGGGTGCTACTTTTGTTGATATATGCCCATTCTTCTCTCAGCATTATATACATAGTAATGATTCCCCGAAAATTAAGACTAGTTCCAATATTTATGGAAGCCTTTGCTATAAAATTGTGTAACGAGTCTTATAATTGCTTTCCCGTATTTTATAGGAACGTTTCCTATGCGGAGTCCTTCATGGCTTGCGCGAGACCTGTTTGCGATTAACATTAATAAAAAAAGGCACATGACGTTCGCATAAAAACTTCCGTCACACTTTCTCACGATTTTTTGCATGGAGTTCAGTAATCCTTTTTAGTACCTTTAAAAGTGTGATGTGTTTTATGGATAGCCCCTTACGTGTTATTAGTCTCCAAAATTCCTAATAAATGTTAATTTCGAAAAAAAACCGCAGGACATCAGAAGTATGGGTTTTCGAGAATCTTAATTTCAGGATGAAAATTTTGGGGTCTGGCATGGCTGGATGTTTTAGCTTAACACTCTAACTGCCACGACAGCCTTAAGCCTTTTTCGAATAGTTAGTTGTCAGTCAAAAAGGCACTAAGAGAAAAAAAAAATTGAAACAAAATTATACCTAAAGGTTATTTTATTACCATAAAATGTGTGCAACTACAAAAAATCGTTGCGGTTGCAGCGAACACTTTAATATGTAGGTGTCAGGTGTCAGGTGGCAGTTAGAGTGTTAAATGATATGAACAAAAATGTCAACTGAATCGGTCAATTGGATTTCGAGTAAAAGCTTTTAAATGCGAGTAAAGTCAGGCTTGATTTCTGGCTACCCTTTTCTAGTTTCTCAGTAATTTCGAAAACAGCTCAATTCCAAAAAAAATACATTAAGAATTGAAGGGGTTTAAAATACGAGTTAACACATTTTTTTCGCATATCACACTAATTTTATGCTTTTCGGACCACTCCTTGACAAGCTTTTTCGGGATTTTTGTGCGGAATTTAATACCGCCGCTGTCATAATCCCGCAGACCCATTTCTCAAAAAAAGTGTGACGTATTTTCTGAACCACCCCTAATGAACTATAATTGAAATATAATACCTATCTCTTGAACATGTTAATGACGAATTTAACTAACAAAAATAGTGATCCCAGCATTTCCTCATACAGGCCCCGACTTTGTTTCTTTAATGGCCGGTTTTTCAGTGAAAGTTTAAACTTTAGTTTAGTTAAACTCATAATGAAGTTTAAACTAAAGTTTAAACTTCTGGTGTTTTTCAGACAAATGGAATTGAACGTTTTATTAAACTAAAGTTTAAACTTTTTTGTCAATTGTGCAGTCTACTATACAAGTAAAATATATTGAAATGACAACTTCTCCTGTCATAAAATCATTGATATATTTGTCTAGTTATGATAATTTTCGTAATACGAGTATTTGATTACGCATTAATTATAAAATTTTATAAAAAAACGGTTCTGATTTCGGTTGTTATTGTGTTTCAATTGTGTTATTATTAGGGCTGCCAAAAATATGCATTTGCATATTTCTTCTCGTTATGATTTCGGCTCCGGGAGTTTTTTATTCATCCGAATCAATAAGTTTAGAAGCGAATGAAGGTCACTTGTTGTTGCATATTTTGCATATTTGACATGTTAGTGCATATTTGCATATAAATGCATATAAATGCATATAATGCATATTTAGTTGCATATTTTACAACTTTCATGAACAACCAAATTTTTTTTTGTACAATTCAAATTATAATTCGACTGTTTCAGCTAGAATAAATATTAAAAATAAATAAATATGTATTTTTACTTTCTTCTACGAAGTATAATACAGTATTGTATTCATGAAAAATTTCGACCTTTTAATTTAACCTAAAAAAATATTTCCCGATCACTCCTGAGTCGATTGGAATCATATTAAAAAAATGTCGTTCTGTCTGTCAGTCTGTCTGTCAGTCTGTGAACAAGATTTCTCAAAAACTAATAGAGCTATGAGATTTTATAGGCATATTTGGTCCTGGAATGGGACGATCCTATCAACTTTTGGTGGAAATCCGTTAGCCAGAAGTAACGAAAATGGCGGCTTTTTAAAAATCGCGAATTGGTTTTTCTCAATTTACTCCGAAACTACGCATTTTTAGTAGTGTTAAGTATGACAAAACCTGGAGAAAAAAAAATCCTACACTTATGTCTTTTGCTAGAACTCGATATCTCAAACTGTTATCGAGATAAACCGTTATTTCCTAAAAAAAAAAGTTTTTTGCGATTATCTCGAAAATTAACGGGTTTTTGCTGACTGAATGTATGAAGTGAATTAATGAGAATGGCATTCTGCACAATTTTGTCTTTTACAGTTATCCATTATCTTTTACCGTTATTGAAATATTTTTATTAAAATCTAAAAAATATATTTTTGCGAATTACTTGCAAACTAACAGTTTTTCGAAAAAACTTTTGAAAAACGAATTAAAGGCAATGAAATTTTCTACATTTTTACCTTTTACCGTAAATCGATATCTTTTACCGTTCTCAAGTTATTTCAAATTTTGTACATTTTGAGGTCGTCTTTGGTTGACAAATGATAGGGCTATAGCGTAAATTGCGCAGGGTCGTAGATTTTGTGCAAGAAAGTTTTGTGGTAGCCACAACTGAGATTTTTCTACAAGTTTTAAAGTTTTAACCCCGATTATACCATAGACAATATGAAGTATTGAACATCTTTTCGAAATATCTTAAAATTTAACAGTTGCAATTTAGAAACAATAAGTAAAAAATTTTTTTGTCAGTCAAAATGTCAATCTTTTTTCACAGACTATTATTTTTGAATTTTTTTATTTTCCACATAAGTCGAATTAAACACATCTTAACAAGTTCCGTTCACTATTTTGGGTGAAATATACTATATTTCGGATTTTGAATGTTTTTAAAGTGCATATTTAAGTGCATATTTTGCCGTTTTTAGTGCATATTATATGCGCATATTTCGCCTTTTTTAGTGCATATTTTTGGCAGCCCTAGTTATTATGTTTCAATTGTATTATTGGGGTGTTATTGTGTTATTGTGGTTCAAGACGGTTCTCCAATTTTATTTCAAAAGAAGAAGAACTTGTAAAAAATATAGTGAAATTGTGGAGAACATAAAAAGTGATGCACTCCATTTTTATTACAGTTTTATTCTTCGCGGATCTACAAAAGACAAACAAGTTTTGAAAAAAACGTTAGTTTAAACCCTCATCCATGGCCGTTTAAGTTAAACTCCGTTTAAACTTTTGGTTAAAGATAAACTGTCACTGAAAAACACCATTTTGTGTTAAACGGTAGTTTAAACTTTATCGCCGGTTAAACGGAGTTTAAACTTTCACTGAAAAACCGGGCATAAGACAAAAACAAAATAAAAATAATTAAATCGATCAAGGAAGAAGCGTCAATCTAACCAACCACAAAAACCGATACGAATTAGTTAACGGAATCGAAACATAAAAACAATGACAAATGTGAAAATATATTAAATTATACAGGTGACAAATGAGCTTTCGTTCAGTTATCCGTGAGATCTTCGATCGACAAGTTCATTGCCTTAAGTGCCTTGGTTCAGGTCTGGGATACTATATTATTGATCGGCATGATTGATTCAAACCTAATCAACTGAATTGCTGGGGTAAAAGCCTGAGTGGGCGGAGTATTCACCTGAATTTCTCGATGACAACAATTAACCATCAAGTCAAATCCTATATTGAGTCAATTAATCAAAATGTTGCCATTTTATGTGATCTGCTAAGTGAGATCCCACAGGTAAACCTCATAGAAATGTGATTTACAGCGACTAAGACTGAGTTAAGGTAGCTTTTAGGTGAGTCTATGTTTCATCTTTTCCGATTGAATAAATGGATGTCGTGCCAACGAAATGAGAAAAAAATGTCCCAAACCAAAGGTAGCGTTGTGTAAGACCTCACGAGAAAAAATACCCGAATTTTTTTCGCTTTGACTTTTAAAAACAAAGGTAAACTTATTGAATGTTTTTGAATTGGAGTTGATCGTGTGAGGCGTTTTTGGAATGCAGTCAACATCACTGGTTATTAAAGAGGAAGCTAAAAAGTGCAAACAAAAAAATGAGAGAGAGAGAAAAAAGTGATTATAATTGTATGATTATTTGAACTTATATATACATTATTAATAGTTTCATGTAATGATGTGAAGCAGTCATGCAATTGAAGATGTAATACGTACTTTATCTATTATGACACGCGGATAGGAAGTATTTAAGTTCTATGTCTTGGGAGGTGCCTTTTAGAAAAGTGGGTCAACACAAAAACTGGTGAAATATCAAAAATTAGAATAAAATGGTTATTGCCTAAAAACTTCTAACATAAATATTTCCACTACACGTATAATTTTATATTTTTGAGGTTAATTTTTCGTTTGTAATTTATTTATACACATTTTCCGGCCAGTATTTTTCCTACTTTCCAAAGACGTTTTATTACTGATTTGAAGAAAAACAAATATGGCCTTGGCACTTTTTTTCAATACATATTTTCCTTGGAGTAGCACTCCAAAGTGTAGCACTCGGACTATTGGACGACACTCATAGGAGTATATCAGGCGTAGCTAAATTCAAAAACAGCCGCGAGATGGCACTTCCCTTATGCAGAACCTCTAAGGACTAAATTCTCACATCAAAGCTTTGTAACATTTTTTTATTAATTCTTGTCTTATAGGCCTTAAAAAATAATATATTAGGAGCCTGTTTCTGGCACATTTAAATATTAATAACTTTTTTTATCATACATATATTTTTTACTGATTTTTAAAAACTTGATAATGCGTTGCCATCACATATGTAATATTAGGTTGGTACTATGCCATAAAAACTGCAATAAAATGGTTACAGAATTAATTGCTATCCTTTACATTCATTTGAATTGAAAATTGTATCTTTTTTCAAACCACACAAGACAAAAAATCCTAAACACTCAATATTTCCCTTAATTATTTTTTACTGTGAAATGTAGCATCTCAAATTTTAACGTAAATAATTAAAGGATATCAAAAAAAAAATCTTAGCAGAGTACACAAGGACTATATTAGCATTTGAGTGTTTAAAATGCGTAAAAAATTGTGAAATGATTTGTCGATTTTCAAATATTTTATTCTCACTCTTACTTTGGAAGTGTGCGAAATTTCCTGGGAGTATTTACGGAGAGAAATCCAAATAGGAATATACCAGATCCGTTCTGCAATAATTCCCTAAAAATATGGAATTATTCCTATAAATTTGGGGAATTTTCCTGTATTTTTGAATGAATTCCCCTTTTGTTTGGAGGTCAATATTGTCATATTGCTTTTTTGTAGGAATCTGTCCTCTTATTTCTCTCTGTGCAAATGGCGCGGTCTAGATGATATAAATCTGTGGTTGACATATTTTAAAATTTTCACGATTATTTTTCTTGCTTTTAATTCAGTAACCTTTTCGATCTCTAACACAGTGTGGAAAATTGTGGTTGATTTCTTAAACATTTTAGTTCACAAACCGAAACATTCACGAATAGAAACAGATTTTAATTTCTGCATTTCCCTCCGTCTGTCTGTCTGTCCGTCTGTCTGTCCGTCTGTCTGTCCGTCTGTCTGTCCGTCTGTCTGTCCGTCTGTCTGTCCGTCTGTCTGTCCGTCTGTCCGTCTGTCCGTCTGTCCGTCTGTCCGTCCATCCGTCTGTCTGTCCGTCTGTCTGTCCGTCTATCTGTCCATCTGTCTGTCCGTCTGTCTGTCAGTCTGTCTGTCAGTCTGTCTGTCAGTCTGTCTGTCCGTCTGTCTGTCCGTCTGTCTGTCCGTCTGTCTGTCTGTCTGTCCGTCTGTCTGTCCGTCTGTCTGTCCGTCTGTCTGTCCGTCTGTCCGTCTGTCTGTCCGTCTGTCTGTCCGTCTGTCTGTCTGTCCGTCTGTCTGTCCGTCTGTCTGTCCGTCTGTCTGTCCGTCTGTCTGTCCGTCTGTCTGTCCGTCCGTCTGTCTGTCCGTCCGTCTGTCTGTCCGTCTGTCTGTCCGTCTGTCTGTCCGTCTGTCTGTCCGTCTGTCTGTCCGTATGTCTGTTTCTTCCGTCTGTCCGTCCGTCTGTCTGTCCGTATGTCTGTTTCTTCCGTCTGTCCGTCTGTTTTTCCGGTTGTCTGTCCGTGAGCACCATAACTTTCGGAAAGATTGAACTAGAAACTTTAAATTATGTATAGTTACGTTAAAATTTTTAAGGACGTTCATGATAGTAAGAGATTTTAATGTCAAAATCTCGGGTAAAAATATTTCCTTTTATTAATTTTACTAACCAAATACTCGAAAAGCACTTACCAGACCCCTCAAAAGCCCATATTCTTAAATTCCATTTTAAAAAAATTGTAATTTAATAAACCTATAAATTTTTTGTATATCTCTGAAATATATTTTTTTTGTAAAATTAGAGAAAGGAACCGATATATAATTACAGAATAACCGGTAATTTAAAAAAAAAACACTTAAAGTAATTATGAGAATTTTTTTTTGCATTATAAGACCTGACTTGATGAAAGGTCACTCAATAATAAACAGTTTTATAACATCAAAGGAAGTTACATTAAATTCCAAACCATATAAAAACGAGCATAGCATAAAACATAAACGTGAACTCAACAATTTTACCAATGAGTAAAACTAATTGTAAGAAATGTCATCAATCTTTGATGATCCAACCAATCAAGTTATCGAAGTAAACTTGAGGACTTTTTTTTTCTTTCGAAATAAACAAATTGTAAATCGTTTCTCTCATTTTAAGTACGACACATGTCTGTTACAACAACGAGATGGTTTAAAAAAAATTTAAATTACATTTAAATTTCTTTTATTTCATTATTTTTCGCAGCATGAATCATTTTTATAAAGTGGTTCATCATCTTTTTGTGACATTCGAAACTTCTTTCTAAGATTTTGCCATTTGCCCGTTTAACAGTTACAAATTTATTCGATACTCATTCAATCTTTTATGGCGTTTTTAGTACTAAAATTTTACTCGAATTATTGAAGCTTTCTCCTCTACTTATGGTTAGACGAAATGAAGATATTGATGATGATGGTGAGATAATTTGTATCAAATGGTAAAATTTGTTTCATCAAAGATCAATTGAAAATTCGTTTATTCATCTGCCAATTTCTGCTAATAAAGATATTGAGCAATTCATAAGTGCCACATCTTCAAATATAAAAGGGGATTTTTTTTTTAAATTTATTGCAAAAGTGTTATTAGTTGAGATGTTGCAAATTTTTAGCGACTTACGAACATAACGTGAAACACCTACACCTTTCTGTAAGGATCCGGTCACCAAAAAATAGTCAACAGAAATTGCCCAATTATTAATAAAATTGAGGCATATCTAAAAAAAAATACGTATAGACTAATGGTATTGACTATAAGAAAAGCTATTAATTGCCAGGGCTAATCGTTAAATAGTCTATATGAGGATATTTTCATTTAAAAAAAAACAAAATTTTCATTTAAAAAAAAATCATTTGTCTGGCAGAGGGGAGGGATGGTCCGATTGTATTTTGATGTATCGAACTGTTATGTAAAATCATATTCTAAATACATTTTGTCTTCGAAATGTTTTGGGTACACTGCACTGTTTTCGAGAAAATAGGAAAAGAGTATTCCACTTGTGTGGATGAGAGGGGAAGGAGTGGTCCGATTGGATATTGATGTATGGTTGAGTTATGTAAAATCCTATTCTAAACACATTTTACTCATTCAAATTTTTCTCTACGACTCACCGTTTTTCAGAAAATCGCAAAAAGCTATTTCGTTTGACGGGAAGGAATAGTCCGATTTGCCCGTTCAAGAACTTAGCCTTGCTATTTACGAGAAACGCAACTGGCAACAATTTCAAGTTTATAGCTTCCTTCGAGAGTTATGGTGTTCACGGAAACACAGACAGATGGACCGACAGATGGACCGACAGATGGACCGACAGACGGATAAATAGGGAGACGGACAGACTTGCAGAAATCAAAATCTTTTGTCGTACCAAACACCTCGGTGTAGTTCATTTTTGTGTCCGACGATACGTTACAAACGGCTTACTTAATCTAATATACAGGGGAATCTCGAAAAGATGCACGATCGAAATGATAGAAATCCAAAAAAGATGAACGGCATACTTTTAATATTGGAGTGTTCTAAAACATGAACGAGAAGAATCTTAACGTTCTAAAAGATGAACGCCTCGTGGTACAATCCTTTTCTTTTCGTTTTTCACACAATTGGTTTGGGTATTTCTGGAGTAACTGTATTTCTGGAGTAACGGTATATTCTTGTGGTAGTGCTTGAGTTTGTTTTTCCAGTAAAAAGTGAATTTCGCTACAACAAAGATGCCACCAGTTAAGGGCCGCGTTAGATTTTTAAACTTAAAACAAAAATGTGATGTTATCAAAGAGATAAAAAAGGGTTCTTCATACAAAACAGTTGCCAGCAGATGCAATTGCGGCTGTCAACATTTGCTTAAAATTTGCGGAACAATGCGACTCCAATTTTGACACTATTATAAATCTCCGAAAATTAAGAGAAAAAGCATTATTGAAACAGCTTTCTGCTCGACGACAAACCAAAATCAGTGGTTTTTTTCAGAAAATATAATTTCTAAAGAAATATATTATGTACATTACAACCAGTGATGCCAGATGTAGGGGAAAGTACCCACATGTAGGGTAATTCTGTCACAAAAGTTGAGCGTAGGTAGAAAGGGACAGATTTCTAATATTCTCAAAAATGTAGGTACTTTCTGATAAAATTTTTGTGCCTGTATAAAAGTTTAAGTTTTTTCTGTATTTTTCTATAGAAATCATTGTTTTTGCTTGTGTTTCGATACATACATGATATTCGTTACTACAACTACACATTGATAGTTTTGCACTGTAGGATAAGTAAAAGTTAGTTCAATTTGGGGAATTGGCAACATTGTTATTGTATTGTCGTGATTTGTATTTTCGTGTTCTAGTCACATGGTTTAAAAATAAAAATATTTTTTTGGTTTTAATAATAGTTTATTAATATTTAATTATTAAAAAAAAAAGAAATACCATGGCGACGAATATAATGGACATTGAGGATTGTGAAAGTTCTGCTTCTGGAGACAGCCGTAAAACCAAATACAGGAAACAAAAATTTAGTGATAACTGGCTACAACTACCGATATTCACAGGGTGGTTGGAAAAAGTAGGAAATGATGAATATAAATGTAGGTGTACTGCTTGTAATAAAATCATGAACTGTGGCAAATCAGAATTGCAAAAACATGCAAAAACTAAACTGCATAAAAAAAATGTTGATCAAAGCAAAGGTTAAAAAAAACTGTTTTTTTTTTTGGAAAAAATATTGTAGAGAAAGTGTACTAGAAATAAAAGATAACAGTAGGGGAAAATAGGTACTTTTTTTCATAGCCGTAGGTACTTTATGAAATTGTGTCTGGCATCACTGATTACAACTGAATTTTGAAATGCACGATGGTTCTTACATAACGCTTTTGTTGTTTTTAATTTTTTGCTGCCTTTGATTTTTTTTAGAATGACGTTTATGTAACATACATGTGTCCTCTTTCAGTCAAAACTCCTTCCAAAAAGATGAACGATCTCGAAAAGATGACACGGCCGTGTTTTTTTAGTGTTCATCTTTTCGAGATTCCCCTGTACTTCTAAATGATTCTCATCTATTATAAAATAGACTTGTGTGTCTGTATGTGTCTCTCTGTTCGCTTAAAACTCGAGAACTAATCTTAAATGGGACACTCCAATGTTAACAATTCCGAGGAAAGAGAGAGACAAATCTATCCAGATATCTATCCGTTTCGTCCCTTTGTCTGTCTGTGAACACCATGGCTTTCGAAGGTATAGAGCTAGAGACATATAATTTTTTAAAGTTGCATTTCTCGTAAATAGGAACACTAAGGGCAACATCAGAATCAGGGTGTTCACAGTCCTCTTTTAAATTGCGAGTAAATTTACCGCTCGGTAATTCAGTAAAATTTAACAGATTTTTACCGAGACGGTAATTTGGTTCATGTAAAAATGAATTACCGGATTCGGTAATTGTAGACATGCCTTGAGTCGTGTTTTCCGGCCCGGATATTCGGTATCAAGAATCAACCGCGAGTAGCGCTAGTAATGTTTTTAGTTGTCAAA
This sequence comes from Chrysopilus asiliformis, assembly GCA_964034945.1. Taxonomy (NCBI): domain Eukaryota; kingdom Metazoa; phylum Arthropoda; class Insecta; order Diptera; family Rhagionidae; genus Chrysopilus; species Chrysopilus asiliformis. Next base: position 87,985,344 of record OZ035960.1, on the reverse strand, counting down.
TTTTCTCGCTGGTTATCTCATCGGACTGCAAATTTTTTCAATTTTGGTAGCCGTTGCCACAATAGAAATTCAAAAGAATACATCAAACATGGATTTAAAGGTATGTGAGATATTTTACAATCAAATTCGCAGTTCATGATTTGGTCACGTATCCAATAAAAGCGCTGTTCTCAAATCTGTCCTGTGGGATGTTCACAGCAGAATATTTTCAGTCTTTTAATATTACCGAAAACACCGAATACCCAAAATTAAAAGAGGACTGTGAATACCCTGAATATTCCTTTCCTCTCTCTAATACAAATGAAACAGTTTTTTGCAATTTTCTCGAAAACGGTGCATCATACCGAAAAATTTATTAAGACGAAATGTGTTTAGAATACGATTTTACATAACCATTCATCATCATCCTCTGCGCTAGAGCTCTCGAAGAGCCTGGGCCTCCTCAATTAGGTTTCATAACAATTTCTTCCCTGCTTCGCACCCACAATTTTTCATGGATTGCGAACCTTGGATGAATTACAACATTTGTAAGGTTTTTACGTTGCAACCCATCAACAGCAAAGGCCGTGATAGCAATCTAATCATTGAACAAGTCAAAATCCAAACGGATTTTTGATTAATAAAAATTTTGTCTGTCCTCATATAGAGTATTGGACGATTGGCTCCTGGCAAGCTTTTCTTATATTTCTAACTGAATTTGATGTTGTTATCCATATAAATTTTCCATAAAACTTTACTAAAATTATGTTCTAAGTATATTTTGCTTTTATATTTTGTCTATACTGCGTACAACGTACAATTCCTTGGTCCATTTTTGCTCATTGACAATATGAAAATTATTTTATCAATGCAACATTTCTAATAACTTAGAATAAAATATCCCTTGGATATTATTTACATTTTTCAAAGATAATAATTTTGTTATAAGCGCCATTGTTATGCAACCTTAAAACTTCACCGAAAAAATAACCCTAAATTTTCAGTATTACATTTCTCATTTCCACCACGCATTTCCCGCACTCAGAAAGACATTTAAATGGCCTCGCCGTAAATCCGAAATTTACGATCAATAAACATTTACTTAAGTATCTCTCAATGATCAACTTCAATTTTAAATTAATTTTAATGTCGAAATTAAAATAATAAAAACAATTTTGATTGGGCATTGATTGAGGAAGATTCTACTTAACGTTAAAAGATTAATTTTCCGGTTCATTAAAAACTGATAATCATCATAATCAGAAAACAATAGAAAAAATTTTCAAAACGATGTCAAGAATTCGCTTCGTTTTCGAATTGACCGATTTTTGTCAATTTTTTAACCCAAATCGATAAATTCACATGTTTTAGCGAAACATCAAAATTACCAAATGATTACTGCGCTTTTTATGCTGATTATCTTAATTATTTTGTTTATGTTGATGAGGTTATTGCCCACAAGGAAAATAATGAAAAAAGGCCCAAAATTTGACACGGCCGATGAGTTTTTCAAGCCGCTACAGTCCAAATAAAGTCACTCAGCATTGAAAAATTGGTAAAAATTTGCATAAGAAATTTAGACATTCGCGCGTGCGCGTATCGAATTCGCCACCCACTCGACAAACCAATTAAGCCGGCGAAATTATTGCCCAAAAGCACTGGAGTTGGGAAAAATAATAATTCTGCAAATCTCCACTGGAGGCCTGCATTTTATTCAATTAATTAATTAATTTTTTTCCATATGCAAACGCTGTCTATCTGAAATTTCTTAATCTAGTGGATTATTTTTTAAATTTTCGCGCTTGCAGTGCAAATAGCGGTTTTCCTTCGGAAATAGGTCCCAAGCTATTAGCGGCATTGTTGTCATCACCACCCGATGGTGGTGCTGTTAGCAATTAATTCATTGGTTCAAGTACTAGTATTCCCCGATGCAAAGCTCCAATTACTCGAGCTCAATTCGCTTTTGCAAAAAAAAAAATGCTTGCGATGGCGGAATTTCTGTGGCATTGACACTTTTTTCACCGCCATTTTTTTTAATTTGCATTGCGGACGCGCGCATTATAATCTGTGCGGTCGGCCGTTTACATCATCTGGGAGTTTTTCCAGCCGAGAGGTGTATCTTTCGTACTTTTTTAATCGTTTGTTTTGGCTTTTTGGACGAGATTTGCCTCCAATAGTTTATTTTTGTGTTTGTGGGTAACGAGAAAAATGCAAATTTTTATTTCTTATGGTCGGTTGCCTTTTGCCACCTATTCAGGTGTTGCGAGAGGATTTTCAGTCTATTTCTGTTGTTTTCCACGACGAAAGACTCATTTTCGCACGTGATTGGGCAAGTTGGAAGAATTATTGTATTTCGCAGCTAGATTTTGTACCTTCAAAATAGTCTCGTATAGAAAAAATTGCTTGATTAAGCAGTTTTAGGTTTGTTATTTGTCACTGAATGTGACCAAATTTTTTCTAAATATTTCTTAAAGAGTGTTTTTTTTTTTGCCCGGTTCACTTTAACAAGTTGGCGAATAACTTATACTTTGGCATCGCATTTTAAAAATCATAATTTAACAAGTTGTTTAACAACTTGTCTGAAATTATGATGACTGAGTTAGGCATTTTTGGATTTCCTAACCTATAAACGACATTTTGTTGGTCAAATAAAATGTTTCTATCGAGTTTTGTGTATGATTTCACACAAGTTATGATCCAGCTAAATGTCTAATATGATTTTAAATGGCCGAAAATACATTTATGCGGTTATGTAAAATACTATAATGATTGTGGGGGTGACATTTTTCTGATTATGATTGGCCAGCCATTGATCAACGGTTAACTGTTTTTTGGCGAGTATTTATTGCCTGTTAATTTGATAGTGGACTGTGGGCTTTTGGTTAATTATTTTTTTAAATGCAAACAAATCATTTATATTACATATTGAGAACAAAGCAAATTATTTTGATTGAAATTTATTTATTTATTTTTTCTAGGTAAGTGGGATAAATCCCAATATTTATTACCATTTTTGACTTCAAGCATTTTTGACTGTAAGTAAAATTTTGATGTTTGTTTTCAGTTTTTAATAATAGGAATATGATAATGCCCTTGCAACCACACACTTTAATTGATATTTATGTTTTTTTTTTAATATTACATAGACGAAATTTGATTTTCCGATCGGGCAATCTAGGTTTTGAGGTTAGAATAAAGTATAATTCGTTAGATGAATGGGAAATAAAAGTCAATTTTAAAATTTGAGATTTTCAATTAAAATCAAGGCTAAAATTCTTTTTACTGCGTTTACTAAATTTACAGCAGTTTTTTTGCCAGTTGACAAAAATTGTATCGTGCATTAAGACCTATGTAACTTTATCTAAAATAATAAAATATATTGCAAAGTGAGAGTGTGCTTAATCGATTTAATTGCTATACAGTTATTTTCAATTGTAAGTTATATTTAAACTTTAAATTTCTTAAAAAAAAATCGTGAAAAATATGTACGTTAAATAGGTTTTAAATGAGGCTATAAGAGTAAAAGTGGCCCAATCCACATAATCGAGTTTTTGAAGCTTTTCCACTTTTGTACTATTATTGACTGTAAATTTTTGGAAATAAAATTTGTGTGGACTTTATTACTCAATGTTGAAATATTCTTTTGTGCATCCAAACATTTTTATCTAAAAACTCACTCGCAATAGTGATTGAAACACAAAAAAAATCACGATTTCGACATTTGGGTTGGGCCACTCTTGCTCGCTCAACGACTCAAATGTAAAATACCAAAGCGCCCGTGGATCTCTTCTTCACATGCATATTCTTGAGAAAAATAGAACTTATCTCTAACTGGTGCACCCATCGTTGACATGTCGATATTTCAATAAGTAAAATACAGTGCATTTCAGTTAACGTAGTTAATTCATTCCGCGAAAATAGCGCGTAAGATCGAAATCGCGTAATAGGGGCTATAAAAAGCATGTGAAAATGCGGGTTCGGGTACATTTTTTTTATATTTATGACAGGAACTTAGACAAATTGCCTCTAACGCCGAAGACATTCATTCATTCAACCATTCATACGATCCATTCACACTCTGAATACTCCCCTCATCCCACATATTTTAGTTTAGCTACATGTTTTTGTGTTACAAAGCCTAAGACTTTATAGCAACTTATTCAAAATTATTCTCGCTTGCTTAGTTCTGAGTGACGTCATTCGTATTTACTGTGAAGCAGTGTTTTCCACTTTTTCACTTGCGTACCCCCTTAGCGAGCTAGTTTTTTTCTCGCGTAACCCCATATATTGTATACAAAATGTTGGCGAAAACTATATCGCAAAAATATACTTATTAAGAATTAAAAGATTTCGTTTGAAAACCACACTGATAAATTTGATTAGAAATACAAAGTGAACAATAGTTTGGCCTAAGCGTCTCCGTCGCCTTCCCTCACACCCCCTCTCCCAATCATCCACACCCTGTCCCGCATCACATAACCCCCTCCCCCTTCCTCAATACAATATTTTTAAAGGAAAATATAAAAAGGGAATTCATTTTTTGGCTGTACATTTCTAGAGCGTGCGTTTTTCTATTAGGACGAACTAGCCTGAAATCGGGTTTGACCGGTCACGCATACATCAAAATCCAACCAGGCCACTGCTTCTCCCCTCTCCCATACAAATGAAATACTTTTTTTCTGTTCTTTCGAAAACTGTGCATCGTATCAAAAAATTTATTGAGATAAAATGTGTTTAGAATATGATTTTGCATAACCGTTCCACACATCAAAATCCAATCGGACCACTCCTTTCCCCTTTCCCTATACAAATTGATTTCTTAACCCGCATCCATCGTTTGTATCAATTTGATACAAATTTAGAATATTAATTATTATATTGTTTTAACGTTTGAATAATTTCAGTTGAATTTTTGGCTACCTTCCTAACTTTTCAAAACATAAAAAAAAACATTTAACAGATGCCGCAAAATGTACCGTTAGGGTTCTACAAAATTTGTAACAAATCCAACGGTGTGTATCATTTTGATACACGTGCCAATTTTGTTATCACCTGCATTGCATTCAGTTGTTTATTGAAGCTCGTTGAATAATTCGTTTTTTTTTATCAAAAAAAATAAAAAAATTCATAATGGCTAGTACGTCAAGTGAAGATATATCTGGTAGTGATATTGAAAGTTATCCATATGGAAATTATGTACCAAACGAAAGTGATTCAAATTTTGTGGATGAAGAAGCATGAGAACAATCAATTTTAGTACCTGACTCATGGCTTCAATCAAAAGATACATAAAATCAGTATATCTGTGGTCACAAGGAAAAACCGCTTAAGTCGAGTTATGTGGTTTTAAAGGTTGGTGCATATTTGAATTCTCCTTATCCAGTTCTATATTCTGTCAAAATTTGGTTTTCATGCTGTACCCCTATGAGGAATGGCAGAGCAAAAACCATATAACCTAAGTCAGTTTTGCTTGCAAAAACAAAAATAATCAAAACTTTAAACCCAAATTACTCAAAACACGCTTTTTCGACTTAGGCGGTTTTTCCTTGTGACCACAGATATAATGGATGATTGACTACAAAATATCAGGCGAAGTGCTGCTGATATCACTGATCATGGTTTGTATAAATTTGTGTCTTTATGGTGTCATATGTACCTACCAAAAAAAAAAAGTTTTTCTTCTTAGTACATTGCATACTAAGAAAACTATTCGTGATGAAAATGCAAAAAAAACCAGAAATTATTCACTATTATAATGAAACAAAAGTGGGTTTTTTGAAGCAAAACTTATGTAAAAAAATCGTATGTCCTAAACATCATTATATTATTTGTGACAAATGTATCTAATTTTTATATCTATTATATCTTTGTTCGAAAATAAATAAAGTCTGATGTTATCAATTGACAAAATATAACACCAAATTGTTTTTATAAATCATTTAATTGGTCTTTTTCTAACATGTATCAAATTGATACACAGCGTACTATTTGTTCGTTAAAATAAACTATGGATGCGGGCTAAATATAAAAATTCGCCCTGATCTCATTTAGAGTATTTGATGATTGGCCACTGGCAGTTGTAGCTTTTCTTATTGTCAGCCTGACACCTCTGTTCCGCAGGGTCAGGAAAAAGAAGCCAATCGGGTAACCCGAGCGATGACCAAGAAACGGGAGTCGTAACGTGAATCCGTATCGAGGCGCATGTAAAAGACAAACCGTGTACTGAAATCGAGAATTAAACCAGAATAATAAATTCAACTGCTTTCGTTCAATATAAACCCTCACCCAAACGTCCTGTACATCCTGTGACATTATGTTTTATTGACAAAATTTTGTTCAGAAATGAAGTTCTATTTTGGTTAAGTGCACACATGTTGGACATCATGTTTAAATGTTAAATTGCATTAAATATTCTTTCGAATAATGCAAAATAAATATTCATTAAAATAATTTCTATGTGTTTTATTTTTATTTAAAGTTCTTTTAAAGTTCTTAAAAAACATATTTTCGAGAAGGTGCTGTCCATTAAATACGTTAGGCTAATTTTTGCCTTTATTGAATTTTTCGACATTTCTCTGGAATGTTCCAGGGTACAACCACCCCTGGAACAAAATATTTTAGAATTTTAAAAAAATTCCTAATCAAATATAGATATCCCATTTCAATAGGATATCTATATTTGATTAGGATTTTTTTTAAACTTCTAAAATATTTTTACCGATGATTCACCAAATCAAGTTTAGTAAAAAATCAAAACAATCACAAGTAAATTACGTAAAAAATTCTTAACAGGTGATTTCGACCAATCAAATGGAAATGTCAAAAAAGAAATCCACCTTGATAAATGAATTCAGGTCCCCGAACTTCTCAGCTTCTTTAGAATAGAATAACTTTATCAGAATCAAAAATAACCGAGGAGAACAAAAACGGGAATCTTTAGAATTAAAAGTATTTGCATTTGATAAAAGTATTAGCATTTGATAGTCTACAATCACCTGCTAGAAATAGATGACAAAGAACTTGTTCTTCATAATAATAAAGACAATAAAATTGCTTAAAAGTATGACGCAGAATCACAAAAACAAATTATTAGTTTTAATAATAAACTTCTATTCACACTCTATTTATAAACAAAATTTCATGAAAAAAAATATATTAATAATTCGATAAAGTAATAATTAAAAAAATTTAAAAAAATATTCGTAAAACATTTGCGGCTTCGTGTTGGGTAATTTCATGCTTGACTTAGTAGCACATAGTGAGAAAATTACCCAAAATAAAGAATAGGACTTAATTTCTCGTTGAAAGCTGATCAATTACGATCAAATTGAAATTTATGGGCAATCGTCTGAGTGCTTTACGGCTTTAATGCCGCTCATAACATATGATTAGGCTAAATGGATTATGTTCAGCATCTTCGCTTATTAGATAACAAATTGATGTTATGACATTATAGAAAATGATGGCAAAATCATCTTCACTGATGATTCAGGCGAGTACTTTTTTTTCTAATAATAATGATGACGATTATTAGAATCGACCTTGAATGAGGTAACATTTCAAGTAAAAGTAATTCTTTAAGATTCATTTTAAACCGGTTTTCTTTTCGATAAACACACACTTCGAGTTTTTATATTACGAAATTTTCCACCGAGAAGTTCAATATTCAAGTGTTTCTGTTTACTGTTTTTGTTATTGTTCACCCAAACAATTTATTTTTACTTTTTTTTTAAATTTTTACCTTAACGTCATTCACTTAAAAACACGAGGCGAGTGACCTTTCCGTGAATTCTGGTCAAGTTTTTTTTTCTTCTTTCAAAATTAAATCATTTATCATTAATGACTAGGCTTAAGTGAATGATTCTTAAAAGTTTTGCATGATTATCGAATGGGAAAGGTAATTGGCTTTTTAGGTTGAGGCAGGTTAAGAAACTAAAAAGAAACAACACGAATGAAAATTGGTCAATTGCGATGAGTTCAATGAATTTCCTTTTCATTGGACGTCATTTTTTAGTTGGTAAGTATAAGAAAAGCTACAATTGTCAGGGGCCAATCATCAAATACTCTATATGATGACAGACAAAATGTTTATTTTAAAAAATCCGTTTGTATAGGAGAAGGGGATAGGAGTGGTCCGACTGGATTTTGATGTATAGAACGGTTATGTAAAATCATATTTCAAACACATTTTTTTTCTTTATAATTTTTTCAATATAACTCACTGTTTTCAAGGAAAACTAAGAACTTCCCAAGTAACAATTTGAGGTTACATTCCGGTTAAGAAACTTATTTGAAGCCATGGTAACAAAGCTCAAAAGTTTCACATTTGGTTTCTGTAACCTTTCAGAAACGTTTCAGAAACCCCCATTTAGAGACTGGTTTCAAAATAACAGTTTTTAGCCGGTTTATTCGGAAACCACCTAAAATGAAACCAAAATGTAACCTAAATTGAAGGTTTTTTTTGTAACCACGGTTACAAATTGTTTCTTGGGTTGGAAATTAAGAACTTGACAAAAAACAGTTTCGTTTGTATAGGAGCGATTCGATTCTGTCTGTTCAAGAACTTAATCAGAACTTAATTAAATAGTGAAATTAAGAAATTGGAACTAAATTTCACTTTTTACGAAAAACATGTCTGTGTAAAATTTGAAGGCTCTAACTTAATTCCTTCGCTAGTTATGGTGTTTATGGACGGACGGACATGCGGAAATCAAAATCTTTTGTCATCCCCAAAAACCTGATGTATTTTTTTTTGTTGTGTCCGACGATTAGTTCGATGCATTACAAACGGTAAATTAAATCTAATATACGACTTTATGATTCTCACATAGAGTGTAAAAAATTGGGTGTTAAAAAGGTCAATCTTTTAGGCGGTATAGACGTTGTCGTAGCATTTAAACAATGCAAAGAGAAATCAAAAACTGGTTGCCAAGCAAGACAATTTGCATTTAAAACGTGTTAAATTAAAAAGTTTTGAGATAATATGAATTTTTCCAGACACATTAGTGCTATATGGATGTGAATTAATAGAAAAATGGAATTTAAAATTAAGTTTTGTCATATTACTGATTGACCATAAACACCAATCATATCTTCAATTAGAATATTAATAATGTTGAACAATTTTTTACCGTTTGACCATCCTTTAAAAACATAAATTCGAATTACGAAAAATCATCGCATAGATCGAAATCGAATAAACCGGGCTATAGAAAGCATATAAAAATAGGAGATAAGGGATCGGGGATAAAGAAAAGTTAATTTTTTTTATCTTAATACATGTAACTAATAACGAAAAAAACACATTTTAGTTTTACCATAATTTTTTGGATTACAAAGCCTAAAACTTTATAGCAACTTATTCAAAACAACTAAAACTATTTGTTGCAATTCGGTTTCCAACTTCAAGAATCTTCAACCGCATTAAAGTGAAGTTGCAAAGAACGCGCTGGATCCGATCATTGCCTCCTATAACACAAGGCCTGAAGATCTCAAAGAACTTTATTCTGTCGTCACATCAGTGGTAAAGCTCTTTTCGATGTTGCTATGCAATTCAAATGGAGACAAACGAAAATTCGACTTTATCGGCTTATATCTCGGAAACTATTAATGCGACAACAAATTGACTTACGCACTATTATACTCAATGTAATTATCTGTCGTTTGGTTCATGTCCCACTCATGTCGAATATATATCAATTAAATTATTTGCGAAAACCCAAATCCATATGATTTTAGATGGAGAGTAGGAGTGGAGCGCGACGTAAAGAGAAAACGAAAAATCACACTTTTGTTAAGATTTTGTTCGATAACTTTTTTTCTGTTCGCCTTTGGTAACTAAGGCATATGACTGAAAGCAAGAATATCGAATATTCTATAGGAAAGTGAAAACAGTTTTTCCGGCAAAGGAACAGTTTCCGAGATATAAGCCGATAAAGTCGAATTTTCGTTTGTCTCCATTTGAATTGCATAGCAACATCGAAAAGAGCTTTCCCACTGATGTGACGTCATTTTTAGATCTTGAGGCCTTGTGTTATAGGAAGCAATGATCCGATCCATATTTCCCGCCGTCCTGGGCAAAATTTATTTTTGCCATCACCTCTGTAGTGGCATTTACGCGATTCCGAACTACTCGTTTGTTTTTTGCGAGAAAATTAAGGCGCGTAAATGCAAAACTAAAACTTTTGGTTTTGTGAAAACAGTGAAAACAAACAAGTTTTTTTTAAACTTATACACTTTCTAAATGTACTCAAAATAATAAAACAATTTTCTAATATATTTAAAAAAAACAGAACGCGTTTGGTCTCCGTGGGAAAGTTTTCGGTTTATTGTTTTCGCTAAAGTATCAATCCCCAGTTACTAAATAATGCTAATAAACAAATAAATAGTGCAATATCTGACACGTATGTAGGTCAGACACTGTCTTTTTTAAAATATGTTAGTAAATTAAAGCAGTTAGTATTCTAATCTCAAAATTTTAAAATTTTGAGATTAGAATACTAAAACTTCTCACGGACTGTATAAGTTTGAAGAATTTCAAGTTAATCGGATACATGGAAGTGAGTCAAAATATACCTACAGGATTTGAAACATACCTTCCGCAAAGTGAAGTTAATAGAAAGTGTATAAAAAAGTATAATATGTTTAACGATATAGCGACAAGCATGATATTTTACTCCACCGGCGATTGCTCTATTGATCCAATAGTAAAAAACACCATTTTTGCCAAGTGGTTTCGAAAGCCTCGATACAAGCTACAATCTGGCTCTTAGTTCGGATTAATAAAATATGCGCGGATAAAAAATATACTCGTATATGCACGAAAAAATCACAGAAATATTCACATATGGTATTGTCTTTTAGAAACATAGTATCGTCTCGTATTCAAACGCAAGTCCTCTAGTTTAATCTAGGGATCTCGGGTTCGAATCGCGGGTTCGAATCGCGGGTTTATGAGCAGGAGTTTTTCAACATTTAATTAATACTTAATACGTAAGAAAATATTTATAATTTATAAATACTGTAAAAAGTAAAAAATGCTACTGGGAAATTGGTAAAAATCTACTATTACTATCGTAAAACCATGAAAAATGAAGATTTATATTTTTTTTTTTAAAAAAGATAATGGCAGATTACTATAAATGTTGTAGCGCCCCGCTATAAATGTGATTTTTTCCCTCAGTGAAGCTTTTTAAATTCAAAAAGGTTTTCTTTTAAAATTAGTGTAAATCTTTTAGAATTAAAAAGCTCGTCTTTTAAATTTAAAAAAATAAACACTAGATTTTAAAAGGGCTATCACTAGAATTAAAAAGAATGTGGTTTTTATTTTTAGTATGAACTTGTTTAGCTCGTACGCAAACAACAAATTACTAAAATCTAGAGCATTTCTTTTTGATTTTAGTATATTTTTTTCTGAGTGTAGCAAATACCTTTTTTCATCGACATCATTTGGAGAGACGAACAAATTTTTTTTAGTCCAGTATAAAAAAAACACATCAGTATAATTCAAAAGTCTAAAGAAAATCCAACATTAAAAATACTTCATCAAGAACGCGGGATAACATAATTTAAACAAGCCAAAGTATTGGCTATGGGAATAAGTTCTTAGCGATTGTAAATAGATGCCACCAGCCGCTCCGCATACACATACAGTCAGAGACAAAGTGGGATTTGAAGGGCGTTGTGTGTACTATAAGCTCTTGAAACCTCCAGAATTCATCCGTGGCGACGTCATCTGATACGTGTGAAGCGAGCTATTAGCGAAAAACGTCCGGAATGGGCCGATAAGCATGACAAGTTGATCCTACTCCACGATAACGTAAGGCCACACATTGCTAAGCTGGTCAAAACATATCTAGGAAAAATCATCTGGGAAGTCCTACCCAACTCCCCATACTGTCCAGATATTACCCCTTCTGATTACCATTTGGCAATCAGTTCTTACTAGAATGCGGTTCCATTCATATGAGGAGTTGAACAAATTAGTGCATGACTGGATCAGCGCGAAAGAGCAGGCCTTTTTCACTTAAGGAATCCGTCTTTTGTCTGAAAGATGAAGTAAGGTTATAACTTCCAATGGAACATACTTTCAATAAAATCTATTTGTAATTTGAAGCAAAAATAAAAAAGATTTTTTACAAAAAAAAACGCTAAGAACTTATTCTCATAGCCAATATTTTTTTTAAATGTCAAAATTGTACTAATTTGAGCATTCCCCTCTTTTTTTATAAAAATCTTTAATACGTGTTTAATATAATATTTTAATTAATTCATTCATCTTTTGTAATAATATTTATCAATTTTAATTCAAATTCTTCAAAAAAAAAAAATTTGTTAGCAAAAACCAATAAAATATGATAAGTGATTACCAAGTGCAAATGAACACAAAAATTCAAGATAACTGAATAAATACTTGTCAGTTGTTACTTTCTCCTTAAGACGATAGCCTCGTCAATAAAGAAAACCTTGTCCCAAAAACTCAGCCAGGAATTAATAATTTCCATTTGAACAATCAAATTTTTCACTATTATTATCATAAAACATTTTCGTAGATTAACGTAAAAATCTGCAAGTCGCTTCAGGCGCTTAGGCTAACTTAATATGACCAGTGAATAACATTTTCAATTGGCGTTAAGGTTATTGTTGCTCATCTATGCATGGACATTATCGCTGAAACCTAAAACCAAATGGCATAAAATATTGACAACTGAACTTAAAATGTCTTTGAAACTGTTAGCTGAGGATGATCTCAGATGTTGCCAAGCCTTAAAACAAAGAAATATTTCCCTACAATTCGCAACAGTTATAAAAATATATCAGTAATAAAAATCCGGGGTAAACTATTAAATAATTTATTAAATAACTACTTATCACCAACGATTAGTAGCAGCAAAAAAAAACTACTGTGGTAACTCTATCAGTATTCGATTTGTGTGTGACAAAAGGTGTCAGGAGTGCTAAATGTCACACCTCTAAAATAGTTGACCGGCATTACTTGGACCGTAATAAAAAAAATAGAAATGTGGATGCCTGAAATATTTTCTCTACACAAACCTTTTTCTTGATTTATTACCAATGGAAAATGGAAAATTGATCGTTTTATGACCATCGTTATCACTTTTGATGGTGATAATTGCTGTCAATAACGATTTTAGGCTGCAACATTAATCAAGTTTGCCTTGCAGTTGAAATCAATCTAATACCATAAAAAATCTCTTTTTTTATTGTAATATCCTCGACGTAGCATGAATTTGAAAGAATATCGGAAAAAATAAAAGAAAACAATCGAACAAAGGTAGACCGCTATAGATTTTTTGAAATAGTTAATTAATAAAGCGCTTTAGCCATGATATTAAGATTTTTAATCGTGTGTCATGCCAATAATTCCATGACTTTGTCTACAACTAAAGAACTGTCAGAATGATAGAAGTTGACCTAACACTGAACGCAGCTTATCATATTTTGTTAAGCCGTTAGTGAAAATCGCTTTTTATTACACGATAAGCGCTAACCATCGTCAAACGATCCACTAATTGAATAGTTTTGTCAGTTTGTTTTATTGGATTTTTTTTGTTATAACTTGTAACAAAAGCATGTGACTTATTTCCTATCAAATTTTTGTTAGACCCGATATTTTCGCATTTAGATGGTGCTGAAAACATTTTTTTCAAATTGTTTGCGAATAAACCGTTTTTTTTGTTTCGATGACCATTGAATGTTGTTAATGGATATTTAATAGCTTCCTGTCACATTAATGATTATTGGACTGAATTTTTATCACTCTTAAACAGATTCATGGATTTGATAAAATTAAAAAAAAATCGGAACGATTTCTATAGTTTTATTATACAAAAAATGGTAATAAAGACGTTTGAAAGAATTAATCCATTTAAACCCAAAAGGTCGAAAACGAACATTCGGTGGATTATCCCAAACGGCCATTTTCGAACACCTCCCTAATTTCATCCCTATTGGTCCGTTTTGTCAAAATTGATTATTTTTCCTGTTTCTTGGCACGCTATAACTGACATATAAGGTTTTTAACAAAATATTCGAAAAAAAACATAAGAAAAGCTACAATTGCCAAGGGCCAATCGTCGAATACTCTATAAAATGGCAGACTAAATGTTTATTTTAAAAAATACATTTGCATAGGAGAGGGGAAAAGGAATGTTCCGATTGGATTTTAATGTGTGGAACGGTTCTGTAAAATCATATTCTAAACAAATTTTTTGATACGATGCACAGTTTTTGAGAAAACGGAAAAAGTATTCCATTTGTATGTGAGAAGTGGGAAGCAGTGGTTCAACTGGCCTTTGATGTATGGATGAGCTATGTAAAATTGTATTCTAAATACATTTTGCCTTAATAAATTTTTCAATATGACTCGCCGTTTTCGAGAAAATCTCAAAAAACTTTTTCATGGGAAAAGAATGGTCCAATTTTGCCAGTTCAAGAACTTAGCCTAGCCATTTACGAGACACGCAACAATACAGAATTTCAAGTCTCTAACTCAATCCTTTCGAAAGTTATGGTGTTCACGGACGGACAGTCGGACAGACGAATAGTCGGACAGACGGACAGTTGGTCAGAAGGACGGATATGCGGAAATCAAAATATTTTGTCATCCCTAACACCCTGGTGTAGTTCATTTTTGTGTCCGATGATTGATTCGATGCGTTACAAACGTTAGTATACCACATATCATATAGAGTATAAAAAGTTTTGGGAAGATAGGAGGTCTAAAGTTAGCTGAGTTAAGGATCTAAATGGGTTACTTATCGAAAATATTTCTAGATACTATCCTTCAGTGAATTCTCATTACATTACTTTTAAAAAATTTAAAAGCGGCAGGTATTCCAAGTGTCATTTTTCCAACAGAAGTTTTTTTGCGAACCCAATTTTCATATCAGGTGGAAGCCGAACTTCGGCCTTTTTCTTAGCCTTGGGCTGAAGTCGAAACCGAAGGTGAAGAATTGCACAAAAGCTGAGATCAATGTTTACCGTATGGGAAAAGCAATTGCGGTTCTATTAAAGTAATTTTTTTGGCACTAAAAATAATAGAAGCATTTAAAAATTTATATAACCAAAGTTCAAATCATCAATAATAAAACAACATTTTATTAAAAACTCTACAACGCTTTTAGAATTTTTAAAAACAGTTCTTTTGGAAAAATTGAATTAAGAAATTCAATACAATTAAGAAATTCAATACAATTAAGTATTGAATTAAGAAATTCAATACAACTTTCTGTGTAAAACTCATTAGGGAAACAGATTTCCTCTAATTTTCTGAAATTTTTCTTTATTTTAGAGCTCATAAATTTTGCCTATTTTCATGCCCTGCCAAAAATGTCTTTTGGAGACAGCATTTTTTAAGTCATATCTAATTTATTGGATAAAAATATTCAAGAAAAAATCTGTCTGTAGTGTCATTTTAATCGAGACGATATCTTACAGTGAAAAATTTTCTGGCTAAATATTTTGAATTGATGAGAAAATTTCACTGGCAAAAAATACACAGAAAAAATAAACCACATTTTTGTTTTCATTGCATTGATATTTTACAGTTCACTTGCACCGTCGGCTTCGGGCAAACCTTTGGGGTAATTTTGGCCGAAGGTGGCCGAAGCCGATTAATCGGTCAGTCTCTAGAGCAAAACTAATGTTGGTTGTATGATCACATTGTGATAATTGACTTATCGCATTGCAAAATTTCCAGATACTGAATAAAAAAAATACCCGTTTTTCTATTCTAATTATTTTTTTTTATAAAAAAAAACATAAATTCTTCAATGACTTGGCATCATACTGAATAAAATTCATTCAGCTTTTAATGATACAGACTTAATTTAAGAATAAAAAGATTTTCGTGCAAAAACCCACACAATGAAAATTCAAATTCGTTCAGGAAAATGATTATCTCCGAATAAATGAAGTATTTGAATTTCATATTTATACGGCTGATGTGCACCTAAGTACACCTGTGGAGTGACAATTGCTCATTTATGGGAACGTGCGTTCTGATTTGCTTCTTACATTAATTACTCGGCTGTCATTGTTTAAATAACTAAACGAATATTCTCACGATGAGTTTAATTTACTCATTTCATATTGCATCGAAGGAAACTAACAGTAAACTTTTTGTTTTTATCGGTATCTTACTGTGGTTTCTTTTGCTGATGTATTTCTTGCGTTAGCAGCATAATCAAAGAAAGGTGCAAGAGATAGATTAATTGTTTTGTGTCATTAATTTTCAATTTACAAGCTGTTCAGTTGACGATTGTTTTTGATGCAGCAATAACTTATAGAGTAAGAAAAGTAATTTTTGAAAATGCAATCGAAATTATGTTGGCATAGAGATTAAAAGGTTAGTTGGACAGTTTTTTTTAATATGTTTAAAGAGCTATTTATGTTTCTTTTGCAACATCGTTATTTCGCAGTTTTCTGCTACTATTAATGAAAAACTGCACTCAGAAAAATAGCGTATGGCGTAATTGGCTTCCTGTAGAGAAATTTAGCCTGTGCTAGGCGCGCATTCTTCTGCGTTAGGAAAAGTAAAAATGCGTCAACCTGTGACGGGAGAAATTCAAAAATTAAACCTGCAGTAATTAAAGTAGGACGTAACGAACTGCATGGGTTAACATGAGATTAGTATGTCGAAGATGTAATGTCATGTAAAGGATAACGAGTGTGAAGTTAGCTGCACGAGCGAAGCGAGGGCAGATATCACACGAGTGAAATCGTTGACTCGCTCCGAGTTGCGTATACAATTTTTCATAACAAATTCATTGAAAATATGACTTGGGATGCCATTTAAACGCGATTTTCATATTGGAGAGTAACGCAAAAGGCGGTTTGGGGTCGAAGCCTGCCATACGGGGGACTTCAGCAGAAGTAAATTTTTAAAAGAAACAAAACGACTATATTCTATAAATTAGTTTTATTACTAAGAAATGTTGGCCAAAACAGATTTTAATTTTTAAATTTCTCATCACACTTCGCTCGTGCAGCTAACTTCACACTCGTTCAGTTTAATTAATAAATTTTCTGTTAGAAGCATTTATGGCTGTACTGCTTACTCTTGTGTTTTCTGCCTATGAAGTTTGTCTTCTGTATTCTGTGGTACGATAAACACGTCGCGAAAACACACTTTCGGTCAGCTGATCGCACTTTCGCCCCTAGGGCCGAAAACGCAACTTTCGGCCCGCTACGGAGGCATTGAAAGGCATATTTGTCATGAAAAAATTTTTACAAGTCCTAGTAGATGTTGTACGCACAAATATTTTGTTATTTTTAATTTAAAAAAATCGCGCTGTAGGATTAAATTGTTTTTTTTTGTCTGCCTGTTTGAATTATGTTTCAATGCGGAAAAGATTCAATCGATCTCAATGACTTTTGTATTTAAATCCCCCCCCCCCCTCCCTTCTTACTCATCTGACCCCTCACCAGACAAGTTTTGAACCGTTCAACCGAGTGAAATGCGATTTTCTAGTTGGATAAATAATCTAAAAAAATTACCCTATTCCCTTGAGAACTATTGAAATTATTTTTGTTGGGTTTTCACATTATTTAGTTGGGTTCCTCTACAACCTACTCAGCCAAGTTTTAAAACACCATCTCTGCTGTTGATCATCTAAAAAGATTTTAATTACTAAAATCTACCCACCTCGTACCCTGTAACTCTGTCTCCTTAACCCCCCCCCCCCCCTCCCCTTCTCCCTTCTCCCCTTCTCCCCTTCTCCCCTTCTCCCCTCCGCCTTATTTCTATCTTTTTAACTACTACAGTTATTTTTTTTTAGTTTTTTACAGTTAGATGTAAAAAATTCACTTCCCAGCAAAATATACCCGTCACTACGATTTTTTGAATCTCTAAAGCAGGGGTGGGCAGACTTTTCCAGTCTACGGGCTACTTCTAATTTTTTCAAGGTGTTGCGGTCCACCCAGTGGCGTATTTTTACTACAAAAATACAAAATTGTCGAGTTGAATGTTTGAACAACTGTGAGCGACTGCTGAACCGTGAAAACACGTCTTAGGTCTTAGAAAAGATTTTAATTACTAAAATCTACCCACCTCGTATTCTGTAACTCTGTCTCCTTAACCCCCCCCCCCCCCCCCCCGCTCCTTCCACCTAATTTCTATCTTTTTAACTACTACAGTGATTCTTTTTAGTTTTTTACACTTAGAATTCACTTGCCAGCAAAATATACCCGTCCCTCCGATTTTTTGAATCTCTAAACCAGGGGTGGACAGACTTATCCAGTCTACGGGCTACTTCTAATTTTTTCAAGCTGTTGCGGTCAACCCAGTGGCGTATTTTTACTACAAAAACACAAGTAACACAAAATTGTCAAGTTGAATGTTTGAACAACTGTGAGGGACTGCACTCTCGAAAAAATCCGGGGACGAATTAACTCCGCCTGAAAACATAGCTAAAAGTTTAACACCGTAGCGCGGAGTTATTTTTACATTTGTATTTTACGGAGCTAAATATTCAATTTAACACCGTTTTGACCTAAATTTTAAATGAACTCCGAAAAGGAGTCAAAAATTCACTACAACTCCTTTTAGGAGTTATTTAATTGTAAAGGGTGTTCACGTTTAGAAGAGGCTTGCCAATTGGCTTCAACAGTCTATTGGGAAGGCAAATGGTTTACAATTCGAGAGGTCCCGTGTTCGAGTCCCGGCAAGAGACATGTAAGAAAAGTTTTTAACAAGTAATATTAACTTTGGAAACACGAAAAAAAACTCAAAACATCTCAAATGCTTGCAAAAAAAGAGAATTTGTGAGGTTTTTTTTCTTGGTAATAAATTGGTTTAACACCGAAAAATTATTAAAAATTAACACCCATAAGGAATTGTTGTGAACTCCTAGCCCGGTGCTCGATTTTCTCCAATAGGTGATGGACTCCCTCAAACTCCCTTTCGGTGCGTAATCGACTCCATTTTTTCGAGAGTGTGCTGGAGCGCGTTTTAGGTCTTAGTAAAGGCGGTCAACCGAAATTTCTTGACGGTCCACCGGTCGATCGCGATCGACTTAATGCCCACCCCTGCTCTAAAGGGTTTTCAATCAAATTTTAGCTCAAGCAAACTTCCTTTCCACTAAAAATGCACCCACGTCGTCATCCGTAGACCCTCTCCTGCTATCTCCGAAATCGCTGAACCGCAGTAGATAAGTTGTTTTGGCGTAAGGTCATAAGCTATCCAGAGGGAAGGAGTTACCAACTGGTCAAGCTCACAATCTCCTTAAAAATGCCCTCATTAAAACATGATACTGTCACAGGATGTTTAGGACGTTTGGGTGAGGGTTTATATTAAACGCAAGCAGTTGAATTTATAATTCTGGTTTAATTCTCGATTTCAATACACGGTTTGCCTTTTACATGCGCCTCGGTACTGATTCAAGTTACGACTCTCGCTTCTTTGTCATCGCTCGTGTTGCCCGATTGGCTTCTTTTTCCTGACCCTGCGGAACAGAGGTGTCAGGCTGATAAAACTCAGAGCTTTGCGTAATTAAAAAAAATATTGACTTTTGCGAAAGGCTCTTAGAAGCTGTCCATAAAATACGTCATTCTTTTACGCGAAAAGAGAAGTTTTCGGAAGTATGATGACGGTATTAAATCCCATACAAAAAATCACGAAAAGTGTGACAAGGCTCCAAAATGTCGAAAATTAGGACGACGTATTTTATAGGCAAGCATTTAAAAAAATGAAATCAATGTTTAACATAAACGTCTTTGAAGGAATTTTCACTGCCCAAGTGTCCTCAAAACTTAAATTAAGTGTCTTCAAAAACTTAAATTGCCCCCTGTGGACGATATGTAATTTAAATTGTTACGAAAAGTTCATAAAAATGGCCCTAAGATACGAAAAAATAGGTCAATGGATAGGTTTACAGAGCCCTTTGTTTATAAATAAATTAAATTTTTTTCCCCAAAAAAATCTTTCAATAAGATTTAATTGAAGAAATGAATTTCGAAATCCTCATCAATCCAAAAAGATAAATTATGCCAAAGAAATGAAGAATTATTCCTGACCTTGGATCATATTCCAACATTTAATTATAGTTCGCATCCTCATCTCATAAACAAACTCAGCCAATAAATTCATCAAATCGTTAAATTATCTAATAAAGTTTTTGTGCAGCAAAAAAAAAATACGAAAAAACAACTAATATTCAAGTCTTCAAATTATCATCTTGGAGTTCATCTTTATGATTATTACCCAAAATCATTCAAGTTAAAGTTGTGTCAAATGAACATCACTAATTTCCATATCAATTACGGAAACCGAATGATAAATGACCGGACAGATTCACATCAAAATAATCGAAAACTGGGCAATTTATTTTCCATATGATTAACTGGAGAAACCTATAATTTTCCAAAAAAAAAGGAAAAAGAAAAAAAACTAAGCCGTCGAGAATGAAGACGGTAAAGTAAAGTGTATGGTAAACCTCTGATATTTGGGCTAAAATTTGAAGTCGATTTGATCTGCGTTTGAGGTTAGGTCATCAAAACTTTTTGAATTTGAACCTCTTTATTTGCAACGATGACGAAAAGTAGGCGAAATTGCTATTTACTGGCATGAATTCCACCTGTCCGACACACCGGGGGCATTTCCTTTTCAATGAAGACCATTCAGCATAGCACAATGATTTGAATATGTAAATTTATAAAATTATGCTGTTAATGACTAATGTTTCAGTTGAGGCCCAGTTAAATCAATGGACTGATCGATCGATTAACCGATCGCGCCATCTAATCGATCAATCCATCAACTGATCAATCAATTGATGGTTTGTGCGACATTTAAAGGTCGATTCACATTACGACGTGATTGTTTAAGACAGTTGCATACAGGTTGAGCAAAGGATCACACGATCAATGAACACCTGAAATTTGCGTATAAAATGTGGAAAAATTTTTCGGGGAAATTATTAAAAAACGATCAATTTATTGGTTGCCATTTGGGATAATTACTTTTCATCAATGAATTTTTACGAATCGCTGTTGTAAGAATTTCGTTTCGACATCAGTATTTCTTGGCCATCTTGAATCTGCGATCGATTCGATTGCGGGCAATTCAATAATTGGTAGTATTTCGATCGATTGAAGGATTTTCGATTGATCGATTTTTCAAAGTTTGTATATGGAATCTGGCGTTGGAATTGGAGTCTTCAAGATGTGAATGCATTGAGTCTTAACGTGCAGGTCCGCAGCACAGAGTTCAGGAGTTCAGAGCTGTTTCGCTGGATTTCGTTGCTTAAAATGTCGTGATTGAGCATTTTTCTCACTGTTTTTCTTTCAATTCCAAAACAATTTGTTCGTTGGGGGTACGATGAGGGCTATTTTCAAAGATAAATTAAAAACTTTGTATCTCGCGCAAAATATCCCACACTTTGTCAGCCAAGGGACGAAAACGAAGATGATTTTCAAATCTCCTGATCTCTGATTTACTTGATTTTTTGATCGTTTGTTAATTTTGAACAACATTTGGCATATGATGACCTGAAAAATTAAATCAAAAACGTTGCGTTTCATCTCATTTTGAGCATCTCTTAGTTTTTCCTCCATCCATTGTGGACAACTTTCTTAGAATTTGGTTTATCCAAAATCTCCGCTTGACTGATGGCTGTGTGAACGAATTCTTGTTATATTCGCTGGATTGATTTGTTTGCCAAACGATTAATCGATTCGGCCTTGAATTAAGTAGGCAAGGAAGGTACAAATTCGATAGATTGACGCCATTGATTGATATTTCGAAGTTTTCTTTACGATTTTATTGAGCGAACAGTAGCTAAATTTTCAATGAATTTTTTTTATTATTTTGGGCCGTTGATGTTTTGTCTTTTTGGTTTTGTGCGCTTCATAAATTGATGAAAGTTACGAAATTTCACATTTTTATAAATTGGAATAATTGAGTCAATATGGACAGAGAGATGTCTTTATTTTCGCCATCATAAATTGATTGAACGGCAGTTTGAAATTATTTACTTGGCTTTTTTCAATAAAATCGTTATTTTGAAATACACATTTGAATAGAGGTTATTAAATTATAGATTTCCGGACAATCAAGTGTTTTCGAAATTTTTCGCTTCTATCTGTGCTGTGAGGTAATTTCTTAGAAATTTTATTATTAATAATTTTTATGTAATTTCTTTAAAAAGGAGGCATATGTTCGGCTGTATGTCATATTTATTCATTGATTTGTATGTCTATTCCCCATAACGTTTGAATTTTACCATAAATTGTAATCTCTTGCTTAAATGTTTCCAAAGGTTCTTATAGATATTTAGAGATTGACACTACCCCTGCCCTCTGACCCTTTCTCCTGTTATCTCTTAAATTATTGTACAGATTTTTGTGAAAAAGGCTTTCCTGGGAAAGCAAATGGGTTCAGAAAAATGTATTGTACCTTTTCTCCTTTCCCTGCGATCCTCTCTTTTTAACCTATTACCCGATTTTTATGAATTTTCATTACCCAACTGACTTTTGCATGTCTGTCTGTCTGTCCGTCTGTCTGTCAATATGTCTGTCCATCTGTCCGTCCATCTGTCCGTCCATCTTTCTGTCCGTCTATCCGTCCATCTGTCTGTCTGTCTGTCTGTCCGTCTGTCCGTCTGTCCGTCTGTCCGTCTGTCCGTCTGTTCATCTGTCTGTCCGTCTGTCTATCCGTCTATGTCTCAATCTGTCCGTCTGTCTTTTCGTCAGTCTGTCAATCTGTCCGTCTGTCTTTTCGTCAGTCTGTCAATCTGTCTGTGTGTCGTTTGTCCGTCTGCTTGTCCATCTGATATGTATTTTAAAACTTTTTTGAAAACCGATAAAAACAATTTTAGATAATTTTTCTATGGGCGAGGTTAGTAATTTTATAGTGAGCAATTTTCCTATTCATATGGTATTTTTTTGTCCACCATATGAGGCGTTAAAAGCTAGAGTGGACCAACCCACATGTCGAAATCGTGAGTTTTTTTGTGTTTGAATCACTATCGCGAGTGAGTTTTTATATAAAAATGTTTGTATGCACAAAAGAACATTTCAACATTGAGTAATAAAGTCCACACAAATTTTTTTTTCCAAAAATTTACAGTAAATAATAGTACAGAGTGAAAAAGCTTTAAAAACTCGATTATGTGGGTTGGTCCACTCTAGCTTTTAACGCCTCATATGTACACAAATTTTAAACTTGATGGAAATTTTTATATTTTTGTCTGCTCCTTGAATTTAAGAAAATACACCACTAAAATTGTATTAGAATCGAGTATGGCAACTCCACGGACTTGATGTACATAATTTAGGATTTTTTATTACGTTCAATTTTTTGCCGATATATGTTCATATATGTTCAATCGTGGGGCTTTTCAATCATAGTGTTAATTTAATTTATTGAAATAATGCATTAAAATTCAATCAAACATACATAAAATAATGTACAGACAGATCTTATTTTTAATTTCTTGGTGTTGTGGGTGTTTTTTCTTACCTCGCATGATGTTTACAAAAATGACTAATTAATAATTAATTAATTACTTGTGAAAACCAACATCTGAACGCAGCAGTTTCACAGAAAAATATATACAAGAATTGTTTATTTTTTCGAAATATGCTTCACAATCGCATCTTTTTCTGATGTTTGCGTTTTGATTTCCGATAAGAAGGATTGTTTGGCGGCAATTTTGAATTTGCATTTTTCTTCGGAAGATTTTCCATTTTTTTTCATGTCTGCAGAACTCTACGCAGCCTCTGCAAACATTATATATCAGGGGTTAGCTGATGCTGCACTCATAATTATAATGATTGATTGCAGTCGCAGTTGTTCATATCCGCAAAGCCGCACTGCTGTAGAAGGGGATCGCTTGCAATTGACGAAAACTAAAATTATGCAACCGAAAATTCTCAGACTTTTAAAATTATTTTAATCGCTTCATTGTATCGCTTCGCGTTGAGATTTCGTTGCTCCTATGCCAATTTTGAAGTTTCGAAGACGTTTCGTTTTTTTTCCTCGTTTCTTCTGCGATGGAATTTTTTTTCCTTCTCCTCAACCGTCCTCTGATTATTTTATTATTATTTTTTCTTACGTTTTCTTTCACCATAGTTTAATTGTAAGACCAGTAAAACTTTCAACTGCTGAGGTTACGCGTGCCCAACTAAAACTCCATTGCTTATTTTTCTTTTTTGATACGCGACCGAACGACCGTCTTCCGTTTTTTGTCTTTTAGTGATTGAGGTGCTGGCCTGGCCAGTGTTTGGAGCATCTTACCAAGCATTTACTTGACAATTAACCAATGATGGAAAGGGAAAGTGCTGTAGGTCAGTAGAACTGAAAAATGATCTAATTTTTCTTCAGTTGAATCGAAAGAAATTATTAGGTAACCGTTTTGGGGTCGTGAAATTACTTAATTGTTAAGTAATCGGTTTTATTTCCATTTCCTTTGGTTGTTTACTCTTTGACACACTGAATAGAAAAATATTTTCAATTAGAGCAACAATAATTTCAGATTTAATTAACAGATAGTAAAAAAAATAGCAAAACTTTGTTATTTGTCAGTGAGGTATCGAAATCATATTTTTAATTAAGTGAACTATATGAATTGAGGTTCAGTTATTACAAAAAATTGACTTACATAAATAACTCAGGCACAAATTTCTGTGATAGGAAAAATGTCTTTAAAATCCATCAGATAAAAACGCATTTGAAGAAATTGCACAATGAAATTAACCAATATCTTCCGACTCTACCAAAACTCAGACAAAGAAATTTAAAAAAAAAATTGAAAAACCCCTCCTAAAAAATCCTGAAACCCCCCGATTTAAAAAACCCCGAAATAACAAAAATGCCATTAAAAAGAATCAAATAATTAAATCGTTGGAGTAAATTGACAACATATTTGTCGTTGGATTTGTTAGCAAAGCTGTTCCTACGCACTCTAAATTTAAATTTACTCCCTTAATTATATCATTTTCTCTTTTTAAAGGATTTTTTTTATTTCAGCGTTTTTAAATTTTTTTAAAGATGTTTTTAGTCCAGGATTTCTTAAAATATTTAATAACTATTTTTGAAAAAAAAGAGTGAGAAAAAACTTTTAATATCTGAAGGAATTTCTGCCAGTAGTTTGTATTTTTATAATGTGTTTTTAGATTCACAATTTTTTCAAGATGGTTAAAACAAGATTGAAATCAGGAGTAGTATTCCGTAACTTGTTTCAAGCGCTTGTTTCGAGTTAGAAGAAAAAGTAGTATTCGCTGTCTCTGTTTCGACCAAAATAAATGACAGGGCAAAACAGAGCTAGCGAATACTAACTTTTCTTCTAACTCGAAGCAAATGCTTGAAACAAGTTACGGAATACTACTCCAGTTAAGTGAGTCAAAAGATAAAGGGTCTTTCAATAAGGACACTCGATTTTCAAATGTAAATAAAATAAGTTGTATGTGAGATATCCAATCAATTTTTTTTTCGTTTGAAAGAATATTTTATGGCATTAAATATGGAATATAACGCCGTTCAAATCCCCGCCGCGGATTTGCTTAGTGGCACGTTTTCGGAACGTCCAATGTTCGATGACTTTGTCGTATAAATCTGGCTGAATTTGCTGGATGTCGTTCGTTATGTGGGCTTTGAGGCCACTAATTGTTTGAGGTTTATTCGCATAGACCTGCGATTTAAGATAGCACCAAAGGAAGAAGTTTAAAGGCGTTAAATCTCACGATCTCGGTGGCCAGTTCATATCACCGCCCCGCGAGATGACCATGCCCTCAAATCCCTCGTGCAAAATGTCCATCGTGTCATCTGCTGTGTGGCTTGTAGCGCCGTCCTGTTGGATCCACATGTTGTCGGTATCCATATCATCCAGTTTAGGCCACAAGAACTTACTTATCATCGATCTGTAGCGCTCACCGTTGACGGTTGTGGCAATGCCAGTTTCATTTTGGAAGAAGTACGGACCGATGAATCCACCAGACCAAAATCCGCACCAAACAGTGACTTTCTCGGGATGCATATGGTGCTGGTGTATGTCGTATAGAGTGGTATTGCCCCAAATTCGACAATTTTGCTTGTTCACATATCCATTATTCCAAAACTTAGCCTCGTAGATAAAGTTTTTTTTGGTGAAATTTGGGTAAAATTACAACTGCCCAATCAGCGAACACAATCAGCGTGGTCGTCTTCCTTAAATTCCTGGATCAGTTGGATTTTATACGGGTGCAGACCCAAATCCCGACTCAAAATTAGCCAAGTTGAAGTCCCAGAAAGGGCAAATTCTTGTAAACGACGAGAAATTGACCACCTCGGGTTTTCCCGTACACTCTCACGCACAGCAGAACTTAAGTTTCCGTGACGTACGGGTGTTGGATGATTAATTATCGAACCCGTTGACTCGAATTTGGCCACCAAACTTATTGAAAGACCCTTTATAAGCACTAAAGTAATAAAGTTATTCAAACTTTTATTTCTGATACAGTAGAATCTTGATAATTCGTACCCCGATAATTCGTATATCCCGCTAATTCGTATGAATTTGCTGGTCCCTTGAAATACGAATTATCGGGATTCTACTGTATATGACTGCAAAAGTTGGTAGCATTTGGTCCAGTAATTTCTGACATATAAAAAATTGTACTTTCGATACCACCCCACCCAAATTTTCGATTGCAAGTGCGGTTGCTTGTGGTTTTCCTGTATTATTATTTCTAATAATAGTATCGACAGATTGGAGGATTATTTGTTCAACTTAATAACAATTAAAAAATATCAGTTGTGGTCAACACAAAACTTTCTTCTACAAAATCTACGACCCTGTGCAATTTACGCTAGAGCCCTGTCGCGTTGTCAACCTAAGACGACCTCCCAAAAAATTGTTGGTTCATCCAAAAATATCAAAAACGTACAAAATTTGAGATAACTTGAGAACGGTAAAAGATATCAATTTACGGTAAATGGCAAAAATGTAGAAAATGTTAACATCTTTAATTATTCTTTGAAGTGATTTGTCGTAAAACCGTTAGTTTGCAAATTATTCGCAAAATATGATTTTTTACATATTAATGAAAATATCTCAATAACGGTAAAAGATAACGGATAACGGTATGAAACAAAATTGTGCAGAATGCCATTCTCATTAATTCACTTCATACATTCAGTCAGCAAAAACCCGTTAGTTTTCGAGATAATCGCAAAAAACGGATTTTTTGGAAATAACGGTTTATCTCGATAACAAGTTGAGATATCGAGTTATAGCCAAAGACAAAAGTGTGGGAAATTTTATTTTCTCCAAGTTTTGTCATACTTAAGGCCACTAAAAACGCGTAGTTTGGGAGTAAATCGAGAAAAACGAAATTGCGATTTTTGAAAAACCGCCATTTTGGATACTTCCGGTTAACGGATTTCCACCAAAAGTTGATAGGATCGTCCCATTTCAGGACCCAACATTTCATGGCGCTAGCTCTATTAGTTTTTGAGAAATCTTGTACACAGACTGACAGACTGACAGACAGACTGACAGACTGACAGACTGACAGACTGACAGACTGACAGACTGACAGACTGACAGACTGACAGACTGACAGACTGACAGACTGACAGACTGACAGACTGACAGACTGACAGACTGACAGACTGACAGACTGACAGACTGACAGACTGACAGACTGACAGACTGACAGACTGACAGACTGACAGACTGACAGACTGACAGACTGACAGACTGACAGACTGACAGACTGACAGACTGACAGACTGACAGACTGACAGACTGACAGACTGACAGACTGACAGACTGACAGACTGACAGACTGACAGACTGACAGACTGACAGACTGACAGACTGACAGACTGACAGACTGACAGACTGACAGACTGACAGACTGACAGACTGACAGACTGACAGACTGACAGACTGACAGACTGACAGACTGACAGACTGACAGACTGACAGACTGACAGACTGACAGACTGACAGACTGACAGACTGACAGACTGACAGACTGACAGACTGACAGACTGACAGACTGACAGACTGCCAGACTGACAGACAGAAAGACATTTTTTAAATATGACTCCAATCGACTCAGGAGTGATCGGGAAATGTTTTTTAGGCAAAATTAAGGGGTCGAAATTTTTCATGAATACAATACTTTATTATACTCCGTAGAAGAAAGTAATTAATTTCTCTTAAATGTCAGAATGCAAGTATTACCAGATTAATATGAATTAACCTTTACACAGAATCGTTGTTAAAATCGCAATTTTCGGACTGCAAAAAAGCCTGAAAATGTCGGAAACACAACTTTTGTGGTAGTTCTAGCAAATAAAATTATTAACCGCCACAGGACTTTTAAATTATTATTGTTATATTTTTTATGGCAACAAAATACCATACCACCTGATAGAAAACCGTTTTACCGTCAAATATATACCCGCCGTGATCGTTATTCTCATATGACACCTCTAATAATGTTATTACTATGTTAACGGTATTTGTTTATTGTGGACACACTTCAACAGGAAAAATTAGCTGACAAAATTCACCACGAATATTCCGGATTTTATATTGAGTCAAAAAGAAAATTATTATGTAATATAAAAATATTAAGAAAATATCTGAGATGAACAGCACATGACTTTCTTATATCAAATCTACATTCTTGTGCAATTTATAGTATAACCCATCAATAAAGAAAATTTTAGTTTATACAAAAATATGAATTTTTATTTAAAAAAAACTGAAATATCTCGATAACGGTAAAAGATATCGATTTACAGTCAAATGAAAAATGTGGAGAATTTTAATATCTTTAATTCTTCTTTCAATTGTCTTTTTTCGTAAAACCCTTAGCAAGCAATTTTTTTACTTTTTAATGAAAATATGATTTTCACCAAAAGTTGATAGGATTGTCCCATTCCAAGACCAAACATTTCTCTATAATTTCATGGCTGTCTCTAATAGTTTGTAAGATATCTTGTACACAGACTGACAGACAGAGAGACATTTTTGTAAACATGCTCCAGTCGACTCGAGAGTGCTCGGGAAATATTTTTTATGCAAAATTAAGAGGTCGAAATTTTTCAGAATACAATACTTTATAATACTACGTATAAGAAAGTAAAAATCAGTTGACAGTAAGTCGAACAACGAAACACACATTCAAGGTGATCACCATTAATAACTAATGATAACCAGATTCAGATTTCAGTTGAAGACATCGCGATGACCGTTGACTGTAATTTGACTAGGAATTTTTAATTTAAAAGAGAGGAAATCAATTCTTTAATCACCCTA
This sequence comes from Chrysopilus asiliformis, assembly GCA_964034945.1. NCBI lineage: Eukaryota > Metazoa > Arthropoda > Insecta > Diptera > Rhagionidae > Chrysopilus > Chrysopilus asiliformis. The sequence continues at coordinate 87,956,089 of OZ035960.1, read as the reverse complement.
TCACGTTGCTATTTTCATGAGAACCTTCAATGGCCGGTTTTCAACTGTCTTGCATTGGACGAACTCAGGATTGCATCGCGATCGATTCGAATTCGAAGAAACTGTCAAAAATTACCCAAGAGGGGTTCATTTAAGTGACGTTTTGGCGTTACGAGAAATTTTCAATTTCCTAGAATTCATCAATGAATCTTTTTACTGTCAAGGAAATCACACTTAAAAATCTTCAACCATATTAATTATTACAAGAATTTTTTCAAACTCTAGATCTTAAAATCAATACAACTTCGATGTATTGATTTAACGGAGACAATGCGAAGAAGTTGTCGGAAAAAAATTCTTCTTTCATTTTGAATTTGAATTGACCGTGAATAACCTCATTTCCTCAGCAAATTCAGACAGAGCCGATTTTGCAGACAAATCAAATTAACCGCTAGTTGTTGTCGGGAGTGTTACTCTTCCGTTTTTTATATACACGGCCTTATGTTCAATTATAAACCGATGATATTTTGAGGTAATTAAAATTCCCAATCAAAACTTGACAATTGCTTTCGAATTACCCGTCAAAAAAACCACTTTTCGATTATTACCCACCATTCGATTTTTCTGATTTTTTTTCCTAACAACTCGCATCCACATTTCCCGTGATCGCTAGACACGATCAGCTCATTGGAAATCGATGAAGGAAATTGAAATTTTCGAAGAAAAAAATTATGAATTTGCATTCCACAGCGGTCATTTGTTGACCGATGCCGCTGAACATGTAGATGGTTGGGGGGTAATTCTTGCTCTTGCCGCTATAATTCCAGCCTTCTGTGAAAAGCACGCGCGTAAATCTTCTGCGCCCTTGAATTACTCACTACTTGCGATCTCTTTTGCTATCTTCGTATTTTCTCTTGTTTATTACGGGATAATTACACACGATATTACGATCGATTGCGAAATATATGCATCTGAAAAGCTCAATATTCGATTTATAACAGCAAATTTAATACGCATGAAGGTCTCATCGGCCATTTTATGAATTAACAAAATAATGAACCCATTCGGTATTTATATGTTAGCCAAATGAGGGCAAAAATTACTGTTTGACCGAATTTGTGCGATAAACCGATTTGGTACGTGATTTTTATCAAGCGTGGTTAATTGGTCCACAAATTATGATATTTTAAAAACTTATTAAAAATTGTTTTTTTTTAAATAAATGGATTCTATGAGGAATGTAGGAAAATTTGAAACAAAATTAACTATTAATAATATCCCAACTATTCCCAAAACTGATACATTTTTCCAAAATTCTTGAAAATATTGAGGGCAAACTTTTTTAAAACAAAAAAAAAACATCTCTATTTTTTTTTGTTTTCAAAAAGTCACCAGGAACTTATAAGGAAAACAGTTTTTACTTGAATTTCCTGAAATTCTCGTTTACCGTGGAAAAGTTTCCAGGGAATTTGTTTCACTAGTGTGTTTTTTTGGGCTGATGAAGAAATTACACTTCATTTCGCTTGAAGAAATCCTGTCTGTACCAAAACGGTCTTGACAAAAAAACGAGTTTTTTTTAAATAAGAAGAATTGTTTATTACTCCAAACTATTAGAGGTTTCAAATGAAATAATGAAATTTAAGTTCTAGAAAACTTTTTTAAAAATATACAGCCCTATTCTGGCGACTGTTAGTGACCGATGACTCGTCACAACTCTGGCACAAGACCCTTAAATTCTTATCGCAACATGATCCAAAACTTCTTCCACAATTTGGTAAATGATCTTCCACAATTTGGAAAATTATCTTCCACAATTTGGTAAATTAAATTTACAAGCTAATAAAGACACTGAGGCTTAGGTCTAGCATAAGGCCACCAACATAGGGCGTCATTTTTCTGAGCATGGCTTTAGGCCACATTTTGAGATATTTGGAAGTTCCTTGTGTCAAATTCGGCCATCGCCTAAAAAGGGACAAACATTGAGATACGCTTCTCAGGTAACTGTTAGATCGATCGACCTTGGAGTTTAAAATTTTTACAATTTGGTTTATTGTAAAATTTTTAAATTTCAAGGTCAATTTCCCCCTATATGATTTCTTTAAATAAATAATTTTGTCTGCGGCGCAATTTTTTGTTGCATACCGAAAAACTGAGATACATTTTTTATCTAAATAAACACATACACAAATTAATACAAACCTTCTTCTCTCTGATCGGTCTTTCGAAATTTCGCAACACACCAAAATACGTTTTTATAATTTTCTTAAAAAGGAAGAGAGCACCAAATATAACTTTTGTCCCGGACGGCACTGCCTTGTTACAGTCTTGGTTGACACGATAACAGAGGAGGGGTAAGAACGAAGAGGAGGTTTGAATCATCGTATTTTATGATATCTATTCTATGATATTTATTCTATCACTGCTAGCATTAAAATTTAATCTCAATCGGTTTTAAAGTTTTTGAGATAAACGGCAACAAAAATAAAAGTAAGCATTCTATTTATTATTAACACTTTTGTTGAAAGAACTTTTTCGTTTTGACGTAGAAAAACACCTAAAACTTAATTTATGTGGCGGACAGGGAGGATTGGTCTATGGGGCTATTCATAAAATATGTCACACTTTGATAGAAGTAGGGGGGCCTGCGGTAGTGTGACGGCGGTACTAAACACCTTGTATGGTATTCGAAAGGCAGAAAATTAGCGTGACGTATTTTATCGACAGCCTCTAAGTTTTCTCATTCCAGAACCTAGTCTTGCATAAAAGAAATAATATTTGCAAAATTTCAACTCTTTCGTGTTAACCCTTTCGGTACATGTTTTTTGCTATGGGTTTTAAAAATACTCTGTATACAAATTAATAATGTTTAAGTTATTAGTATTCATTTAAAAAAAAAAAAATTTTTTTCAAATACCTCCACTGTGGTCCAGCTTTTTACTCAAAAAATCAAAATTGGGTCAAAAATGCACTTAATGGTGCACTAAATGAGAATAGTGTTGAAAATAAATAAATAATAAGACAATTCAAATTTTTTAGCATGATGCCATATAGCATCAAAATACCGAAAGGGTTAAGTAAGCTGAATATTTACTTTCCTCTTCTACAAAGGGAAAGTATTGTATTCATGACGAAGACTGACGTGAGAACAGGGGCAGATAGAAAATTTCTGATCAGTACGAAATCCGTTTCAGGCAAAATTATGGGATGTCCGTACATCTGTCTGGCTTATAAGGTCTGCAAAAACAACAAAATTATATTATTTTTGCGGATGTTTTCACATCCAAATCAGGCTCTGATGACGGTGAGCCAGCTTTCCATACCAGAAACAGGCTCCTGATGGGTTTTCAGGGCAGACATGTCCGACCTGTTGGGGGGAAATTTGGATGTGAAAACATCCGCAAAAATAATATAATTTTGTTGTTTTTGCAGACCTTATAAGCCGAGAAATCCCAATAGGATTCAATGCTAAAAGGTCGAGTATAAACCATGAATCAGAAATGGTTCAATGGTTAAACACTAAATAGCGTATATAATAACTCATACGTAATAACTTACGCTTGTACGTAATAACTCGAGAACGCGTTGACCCAGCCAAAAATTATTTTAAAATAAGTTTTACAAAACCCGTAGGTTTTTTTTCAACTTTTGGAACAGTAACGGTAGCCATACAATTTTTTTTAAATGCGGTAATAATCTCTCGAAACCTATGCGCTTTCTGAAAAAAATGAATATGACAAAATTTAAAAGAATTAAAATTTTCTGCATTTTCTGCTTTAGCGGGAAATGCTCTTCTATATTTGTACAGAAGAGGGCAAGAAGTGGACCTATTGGATTTTGATGTATGGAACGGTTATGTAAAACCATATTCTAAGCTTATTTTATCTTTATTAATTTTTCGATACGATGCACAGTTTTCGAGAAAACAAGAAAAAAGTATTCCATTTGTATGGGAGAGCGGGAAAGCAGTGGTCCGCTTGGATTTTGATATATGGACGAGTTATGTAAAATTTTATTCTAAACACATTTTACATTTTACCTTCATAAATTTTTCAATATGACTCACCGTTTTCAAGAAAATTGCAAAAAAACTGTTTCGTTTGTATCGACGAGGGGGGATGGGATGGTCCAATTTTGCTCGTTCAATAACTTATCCTAGCCATTTACGAGAAACATAACTATACAAAATTTCATGTCTCTAGCTCAATCCTTTCGGAAGTTATGGTGTTCACGAACGGACAGACAGAAGGTCGAACATGCGGAAATCAAAATCTTCTGTCATCCCTAACACCCTGGTGTAGTTCATTTCTGTGTCCAATGATTGATTCGATGCGTTACAAATGGTATACTAAATATAATATACTTCTATATGATATATCATACGGAGTATTAAAAAAACAAAAAAATATATGCACAGTTTTATATATCGACAAAAAAAAATTTTTTGGACATTCAATTAATATTTCAGGGTTCCCTAAATTGCTCTAAACAATTTATTACTAAAATTAAAAATTATCTGCTTAAAATCTTTGCAATTTTATTAACTTAACCTACTTTGTTCTGCCCAAAAAAAAAAATATTGGCCCTATAGATTTTAACCGATGATTATCAACTAATATTGGCATTGACAGCCATTAGCACGAAATTATGATTTTCCTCTTATAAGTCATTTCAAAAATTGGAAAAGCTCAGCAGGTGATCAGTAAAACCATATTCAGGTCATTGATCACTTCGATTATTTCATTTGATTGAAACATTTGCTGTTAAAACCGCACGATAAAAAAGGGTTCACACTATTAAGTTGTTCAAATAAAATTTCAATTAGGCGTGGGTGGATCGAGGTGATCGCGCCAAAGCTCCATGCAAACTTACCCCCGCATGTGAAGATCATTTGGTGGATGTGTAAATCTTAAATATGATCTTGTCGCCGGTATCAGAAACGTTAAAATTCGGAAATGATTTCCATAATTGAAAAATGCTACGCTTGCTACCTGTAGTGAGTTAGTTATGATACCAGAGATTTTATTCGACCCCCTACTGAGAAGAATACCTAGCGAAGAATAATCAGACTTGAGGAAATCTAATATCTGAAAAGATTTTTTTCTCTGCTTGGCAAGGACAAATCTCAGTACGATTGTATCAAAAAATGAAGACATCAAACAGTCAAATATTCAATTAGTTTCGACTATCTGACAACGCTCAGTTCAAAAGCTTATTACTGACCTTTAGCAAATTATTATTTGATCCACTTTGTGTTCAAAACGCCTTCAAAAAACTTCAAGTTTTAAATAAGAAATACATATATTTTTAGAGATATAAAAAAATACTTTCAAAATGTATTAAAGGCCGTTTTGTGTACATATGAAGAAAATATTCTTCTGAAAAATATTTAAACCTTAACGACGTGATTCTCAAACGTTTCAAAGATGTGTCTATTTTCGATCAAGCGTTGCAAACTTAAAATTTTGACCACAATGATATTTGCAATTTAATTCGGCACACGAGGTCAAATTCAAAGAGAATCCTCTTATGACCATTTAACGTATACACTAGCAGCCTTTAGAGCATATTTCAAGTTCAATTAGGCAGTTTTATATTATCAAATTGGCAAAAGCATAGCATCATCACAGCCAACAAATGTCCACAATAGCATACCGGGGGTATTGTTAACGGTAAAAATCATTGTAGAAGCCATATTGTTTGGACAACCCTGATTAAACTTCGAATACGGCTAGTTATGCCTAAATTAGCCACTCCTTTTAAGTGTCATCAACTGTTGAGCAAAATTTTCGGTAAATTCTAACCTCTTGTCATTTATTAACAATAGATAACCATTTAGGCCTGTCATTCTGTCACTCCCGCACGTCATTCATTCACTCAAATCTCCTGCATTTTTCACGTTCGACGATATTGCCCCCATGATGACGGGCGCATCAAAAATGGCGGCATTGGTAAAGATGGTAAAGATGGTACTGGCTAGCGATTACCGAATAAAATTTCCATGATGGATCCGTATTAAGTGAAAAAATATTTCCGTGCCATTGTCGAAGTGATCGTTATTGAATTGTTGGTTGGGGTCACCATTCAGTTCGCCTTCTCCTTCTGCATGTAGTTTTAAATACAAATTGAAAGCATTTGCAGAAACTCCACCATACATAATAATTCGAATGAATTTTCCGGCGCATCACAAGGTCATTCAAGACGATTGTTTGGCCAGAGCACAAAAATACCCATCCATGCAAACTAGCTTCACTTACTCACCATCTTATGGTAAGCCTGGTATTAATCTGATGATGGTGAAACATTGCAATAAACAAAAATCGCAATTTAATTTCAAATTATTAATCACTGGCGAGTTGTGGTGTTGTTACATCCAAGGCAATTAAACCCATCATCAAACCAGATGATTCTGATTCAATGTTCAATATGGCCATTGCACTCATGTCGGATTTGGCGGCTGACGGGGTTCAGCGAAAACGTTATACCAACTTTGTTTAAATCAGGAGGATTTTTTTTTTTTTCGAAATTCTCTGTTTAATCTTAAGTGAATAATTTGCTTTTTATAGTTTGACGCTCATGAGAAAGGTCTTGGAGTTTAAGGTGCTTCACGAGGATGGTTAAATGTCGGATAGAGTTCTACTTTGAAATACCATAGGCAGAGATTTTTTGAAAAATTATTGTTTTTTGGTTGATTGTGATTCAAGGTTGATGTAATTAATTTTTCAGATTGTTTACACTTTCATATGATTTTGTGTAACACGAGTAGCATGATTCAATTGAAAGTAATTGATGAAATAAGTGCTGATGAGAGCTACACTATTTGTTTTGATTTTGAATATTTTCTCATGCTACTGGATATCTAAAATTAAATTAAAAGTAGGTACACGAAGTGTGAAATAATTTTAACATCGTATTTATACTCTCTATATAACAGTCGGATAATTATGCATTTTAATTTTAAGGGTTCTGGTTCACTCAGAACAAAAATTGGTTATATAGATAAAATCCTTGTTAAATTAATAAAATGTTTATCCTATATTATCCAACAAAATAATTTTGTTAAATGTACGAAGGTAAATTTATTCTTCGGTAAATGAAAAATCGCTCATATGGATAAAATCATTGTTAAATTAATAAATTTTTTGTTAAAATCACAAAAAGATTATCAATTGGACCAAATATTGTTGGAGGGAAATCTTTATTCAACAAAAAAACTGTTATTTTAACAAAAATAAACTTACAAATGATGTTTTGTTAAATCAAAAAATTAATAATACCTAATTTATCAGAATCACAAAAAATTGTTATGTTAACAATTCCTTTATGAATTTAACAAAAAAAAAACAAATTTTGTCAATAGGAACGAGGTTTTTATTTTTTTTTATTTTATTTTTTTTTTTGAGTTTAGGATGACAAAATTTCCATCTATCCATTCGTCTGTCCGTCCATATCCTGTTCGTGATTGGATCGATTAGTTACTCTCGAAGAAATTAAGCTACAGACTTGAAATTTTGTACACTAACCCCTGTCGTAAATAGAAAGGTTAAGTTCTTGAAAGGCAAACTCAAACCAATCCTTCGCGCCTCCCCCAGAAAAGGGAAACTGTTTTTTACAATTTTCTCGAAAAAGAGACATCGTATCGAAAAATTTATAAATACAAAATGTGTTTAGAATATTAAGATCATATAACCGTTCCACACACCAAAATCCAATCGGACCGCTCCTTACCCCTACTTCTACACAAATTATTTTTTGACGTGGATACGTCTTGGATTTTGGTTATGGGGGTACAAATTAGAAAATCGACTTGCTGCCATGATAACAAATTTGCAATCGATGATACTCGATAGTTTGTGGTGACATCCGAACAGAAGCTGTGTTATAAAATACGGCCTACATTCAAGTATTGTTTAGGGTATTTTGTTATGTTAAACTATGTTCAATTATTTTGTTAAAAATCAAAATCTAAATTTTCACTGCCGCTGTTATGCTGTGTTTGCTGCTTGCAATACAGATTTCACATTTATACTCTTTTTATGCTTTCTTTGTGTGTATTATTTTATGCTTTCTCTTTCGTTCTCTAAAGAGAGAATATTTGAGCTCAGCAGTACTGTTCGTAAGAGTCGGAACGATCGATGCACATTTTTCGTTCTCGCTCCCAAGTTAAGAACGAAATTGTTTCTATTTAAGTTTTCGCTCCTTGTTCAAAGCGGTTTGTGGGTCTGGCATAAAAATGAATGAAAGCATCGAGTGATGGCTGTTGGATATATGATGCACACACATCTATAAGTATGTATTTCATTAGTAAGAGAGCGATATTTCGCTCTCAGCATTAAAGTTCTGTTCAGGGTTGTGACTTTTGATTTTCGAAATCGTAGTAAATCGGCCGAAAAATAGTAGTAGAATCGATGAAATAGTAGTAAATTTATGTAAAACCTTCGTCATTATAACTAATTTGAACAAAAGACTAGAAATGGGAGCGTTTTGAACATTGAATGTATGATATTTTATTCATACTTCTCTTATCATAAACCAATTATAAATAAAATTATTATACCCGTATGGTGAAACCGAATATCTCAAAAACGGTGCAGCTTATCAAAAAAGTGCAGGAACAAAAGTTATTTAGGATATGATTCTACATAAAACTCCCATACATCAAAATCCGATTGGAATAAATTTTTAAAAAATCTAATTAGAAAGTTTGACTTCAAACTGGAATTTTGATACAACTGTTCTATGTTCACTTAAATCACCATACAGGTTTTCAATAATTGCCAGATTGGCAACTATAGCTTTTGTTATGTTTTAAATAAAAATTTGTTTCCTTAATTTTCTTTTCACTAAAATTTCTTACTTAAATATCTATTGGCGATCGTTGTAGACGGATCCACGTCTTATGGCCGTCTCTACGAGACAGACACCTGCTTTTTAATAAAATTTTTGTCTGTCCTTATTTGAAGTATTTGATAATTGAGGCGTTAAAAGCTAGAGTGGACCAACCCACATAATCGAGTTTTTGAAGCTTTTCCACTTTTGTACTATTATTTACTGTAAATTTTTGGAAAAAAAAATTGTGTGGACTTTATTACTCAAGAACATTTCAATCTTTTGTGCATCCAAACATTTTTATCTAGAAACTCACTCGCAATAGTGATTCAAACACAAAAAATTCACGATTTCGACATGTGGCTTGGTTCACTTTTGCTTTTAACGCCTCAATTTACCCCTGGCAATTGTACACTCTTGAAAAAATCCGGAGATGTATTAACACCACCTGAAAACATAGCTAAAAGTAATCACCTCGCAGTGTTATTCAGCAAAAATTTAGAACCGTAGCGCGGAGTTATTTCGAAATTTCTGTTTTAAGGAGCTAAATATTCATTTTAACACCGTTTCGACTTCAATATTGAATTAACTCCGGAAAGGGGTCAAAAATTCTCTGGAACTTGTTTTAGGAGTTATTTCCATGGTAAAGTGTGTTTACGTTTGGAAGAAGCTTACCAATCGGCTTCCATTTGGGAAAGCGAATGGTTTACAAATCGAGAGGTCCCATTTTCGAATCCCGGTAGAGACAAGCCAGAAAAGTTTTTAACAGTCGAAATTAACTTTGAAAATCCGAGAAAAAATCAAAACATCTCTTGCGAAAAAAATTATTTGTGAGGTAAAATTTATTTGTTTTTTTTACTCCACTAATAAGTTGATTTAACGCCCAAAAATTGTAAAAAATTAACACTAAGAGAACTTTTGTGAACTCCCTAGTCCGGAATTCGATTTACTCTGAAAGGTGATGAAACCCCTAAAACTCCGTGTTTTAAAACCTTAATTTCTGGCATGAATCCTGCTCATTAGGAGGCTAAAAAGTGTCACTTCGGGGTTTTCATGTTCGCTGGTCACGAATCCGGTGTTAGAATTTCAAAATTCAAAACGGAAGGTCCTGTAAGGATAACGCGAATATCCTTTTGCGTTTTTCCCGACAAAAATTGGCACTAGGGGGTTTTCGGGGTCGGTGATCACGAATCTTGTGTTAGACTAATTCGAAACGGAAAGTCCTGCAAGGATAAGATTTTTCTCAACAATTTTAAAGTTCTATCCGGTTTTTTTTTGGTATTTTAAAACTTATACAAAAAACTTTTACCCGGCAACAACGGGTATGCAAGCTAGTCTATTATAAAGGGTCTTTCAACAAGGACATAACAATTTTGTATTTTAATAAAAACGCACCCTAAAACTTTTTTTATGATCTGGCAATGCTAAAACGTCAGTCAAGGTTTACATTTTTATCATGGTGAAGTTCACGAACGAGCAACGTTTGGAAATTATTAAAACTTACTACCGAAATTCTGAGTCGGTGGTCGCAATCGTGTAATCTCGAGAAATGGTCCGGTCGAATGGCCACCTCGCTCATGCGATTTAACGCTGTTGGATTTCTTTTTATGGGGTTATGTTAAGTCGTTGGTTTATGCCAACAAGCCAACAACGTTAGAGGAGCTCAGGAACAATATCGAACGCGAAATTGCCAACGTTCCGGCCGATATGTGTGGAAGAGTGGTGGAAAATTGGCTCCAAAGAATCAATCAGTGCAAAGTGCTCGCGGTGGCCATATGAACGACATCGAATTTCATACTTAAATGTTACATGTCCACTACACCTGGAATAAATTTCAACCCGATATCTCAATTATTCTGTGTTTTATTTAAATACAAAATTGTTATGTCCTTGTTGAAAGACCCGATATAATAGGCTTGTGTGTCTGCCTATTTGCCCATAATTGAAAACCAGTGATCCTATTTAGACGAAGCTTAAAAAAAGATCTCAAAATTCTTCTTCCTTCTTACCCTTTTTCCACCCCCTGCTAACTCCTGCGACATTAACTATTAACCACCACAACCAGAAGACACAGCCCCTAGTAAAAATATAAGAATTGTTTTATTGTGTGAAGAGGTTTGCACATGCAAAAAACAACTTGTAATCAGGCATGTCTACTACAAATTACCAGCTAATAATTTATTATTAACAGTTTAAAGGCTAGTTGACCTTTTTGAAAGCACTGTCAGGATTTTTGTGGATATAAAAAATGTCTGAAAGTTTGTTCTAACAAACTATTTTTTAAAAGTTGGTAAGAGAATTGTAATGTTTACCAGCCAATTCTGGATCTTCATCTCTTTTTATGGAATGATTCAAAAATAATATAAAAATTACAAAATATTCAAATTGCTAAACAATAATAATTAATTAATTTTTTTCTTTCATTTCAGGTAAGTTGAAGTGGAAACTGTGACCGTAAAAATTTATTTCTTCTATTTGTAAGTCTAGAAAAACTTTTACTGATTTTCTTTTCACTTTTAAAATTTTTGTCGTTGAATTTTTAACATTTCCTCATCCTTAACATCTATAAAAAAAACCGAACAGTTAAAACTATACCGTTTCATTGTTTTTTAAATAATTTTTTCAACCTTCCGTTTAATAGCGTGATAAAAACCCTTAAATTGAAGCACGAAAACGTTATTTTCCGTCAACCTTGACATCGACACCTCTTGGCGTTTTTAGTATAAATCTTTTAGCCATTTGCCTAAAAGGCATAATTCTTAACCAAATATCTAAATTAAAAGTTTTAAAAACACAAAAAAAAATCTAACAACATGCTAAAAACCGTACTTTAGTAGCCTCTGGGTAGATAAACTAGTGCAATTCATCTGACAGCATTGTCACTCATATTTCGCTCAAGTAAAATGGCCTGACAAAGATGAGCTAATATTTGCACGTCCATTAAAATTAGATTGGACTTAAATTGGCCTCAAGATCCCAATTGTAATAAACTTAATAATGGTAAGAGTTGTAAAAAAAGGCTCACCATTGAAAAAACAAATTAGTAATCAACCAAACGCTCGACATCACTCCAGTCAGCCATCAACTTCATTATAATCATTATTCACAGTCTAGAATTTAGCAAGTTGGAAAAAAATAACAAAACTTACGAAATTCGTGCAATAAAACAATTTTACTGAGCATAATTAACTATTTAGCTCTGTCATATTTATTCAGCTATGAGCACTAAAATTCGTCAAGAAGATTTCAGTTGACCAGCAGTTCACCATCAACCATCCGCCATTTTCTAGCCCATCATTTTCTCCCAGACAACAATCTTAAAACGAATGTGAACAATAAAAAAAATAATAACAATTTTGATTTTTGTTACTTTGGTACCATTAGGGAGATCTCAAAGACATCATCTTTATGATCAACGGCAGAAAATTCGGATTCGATACAAAAAGGTAACCATCACAACGCTTCTATAGTTACGTAACGTTACGCTTTTTATTGCCACACCTTAACGGGTCTCTGGCTTACTTTCTCATGGCGGCTGCCAAACTCACACGCCACCAGTCTCAGGAGATTTTTCCCTTAGCGTGATATGATCTACAACTGTCCATCTTTAGCCAAATTTCGTTACTAATCAAAAATTTCGGGTTGCCTTTGGCGAAAATGTTCGGGACTTCCATCTTTTTGTGATGTGACCGCCACCAACCGCGTGGTGACCAATGAACAAAATCGAGCTCATCAACAGCACATGCAGAGCCCCTGGAGCTAAAACTTCACATATGGATATTGTTTTGAAATGGACATCAATTCAAATATTTATCGTTGAAAATCGATAACAATTGAAATAATTTCAAAATTGGACAGAGAAAAAATGGCACACGCGTGTACATATAAAGTATGAAGTGGAAGTGATTCAAGGTCTTAATTGATATTTAATAAAATTGTTAAATTTTTTTCTGCTTAGAATTGTAAACCCATGAGACAAGAGTTGAATGTCCCCAAATATTACGGCGGATTTTTTTTTTTTTGATAAATTTCTGTTAAAACTTTCATTGTAGTGCAGTAAAAATATGATGGCAGCAGGTTTACGATTTTTTCAGCAGTTTTACAAGTTAATTGTCGAAAATTTATAAAATCCAACTAACTGAAAAATATGAAACTTTTTGGGGTTTTGCTTATTTTTTTTTAGATAATAATTGAAAAAGTCGTTTAGAATAAGTTCGTGTCGAGAGAGAGAGATATGAAATGGGCAGTGACCACGAGAGCAGCTTTCTAGGGGCGCCAAAATCGGCTAAGGTGTGAATTTCATAAAATCAAGACGTCAAAGAGGATCAAAATCAATGGAGTTATTTTTTGGTAAATTTTCGCCTGCGGTGCATTTTTTGAAAAATTCCTGCATTCTCTTACAAAAGCCTTTCTGCTTTCTAAAAAGTTGGTTCTCGGCTGTCCTGTTTTTTCCTGACACTATCCTCTTTTTAAATGGATCTGGGAAAATTTTGCCTCAAATAGAGGTTCGGAAAATTTTGAGTCAAAAGTTCTATGTATAAAACGAAGAGGTCAATAAGGACAAAACATGCAATTATCTTTCAGTTTGAGGCTTTCAATTTAACGGTATATTTGATCTCAAAAGTCTTCGGCTACAAGGCATTTTTTACTGTTTATTGTTATTTTCAAAATATGTTTTACTTTTTTATTCGAAATTTCATTTGTTTTTAAAATTTCTTTATTCTAGCTGTTCCTGACCCCCTAAAAACTTGCAATGTAATTTCGCAAACTTAAATCTAACTTTTGGGTTATACCAGTAATAAAAAGACGACCAGTCTTGTTGAAAGTCCAAATGGAACAGAAAGAGTTTTATTGCGTTGAGTTCTCTCTCAAGTACATCGCACAGTGGCTTACAAAATTTAGCATAGTGATGATACAACATTACCCTAAATTCAACACTAACCTTTACAAAATAATGTTCAAAATCGGCACCGATACTTTTAATATTTTCTTTTTTTCCCGAATTACAGTAAATCAACGTTTCATAATCAACCCAAGGCATGAAAAATAAGATTAACTGCCGATGTCTTTCGCTTGGGTTTATTTTATACAGCAAAATTACAAAAAAATTTTAATAATCCGATCAGAGATCCAGATCAATTCTCATACAAATTCGTAACCCAAGTTTAATCGGGATCATGATCTGAGGTGGTTTCTAAGTTATTGAGAAATAAAACATTTCCCTCGGTGCATGTCTCAGCTTGCGTTTTTTGGTTTCATAGGTGTATGGGTATTGAATACTATTTCCACCACATTAAGACTTTTATCCGAAAAATGAAAAAATCTAGCGGCGAAAAACAGAACCTTACCATACGGAAAAAATCCGCAGAGAACGTTCCTATAAAATATGGGAAAGCTATTATAGGAATTGTTACATCATTTTGTAGCAAAGGCTTCCATAAATATTGGAACTAATCCTAGTTTTCGTGGAATAATGGACATATTGTGATAGAAGAATGGACATATTCCAACAAAAGTAGCACCTGTTCCTAGTTTTTACTGGAGACATTCCTATACTGAGGGGGAAACAATGCTATATTATGGAATGAAATCATTCCCATTGTTTTTAGAAGTGACTCCAATATTATGTAGGACTCAGTCCCATAAAAAAATTGGAACGAATCCTAAGTGGTAGTGGACTTATTCCTATGTAAATAGGATTCAGTGAATATGTTTTATTAAGACAAATTTTTGTCTTTGATTATAATTCGCATGTGGTTTGTGGACTGGTAATAAATTTTTATCCCGGGCGCCACTTTGCCTTCACACGGCCCTGTTCTACATTATTAGAGGAACTTTTATACAAAAAAAAAATATCAGTTGTGGTCAACACAAAACTTTCTTCTACAAAATCTACGACCCTGTGCAATTTACGCTAGAGCCCTGTCGCGTTGTCAACCTAAGACGACCTCCCAATAAATTCTTGGTTTATTCAAAAATATCAAAAACGTACAAAATTTGAGATAACTTGAGAACGGTAAAAGATATCAATTTACGGTAAATGGAAAAAATGTAGAAAATATTAACATCTTTAATTATTCTTTTAACTGATTTGTCGAAAAACCGTTAATTTGCGAATTATTCGCAAACGTATGATTTTTTACATATTAATGAAAATATCTCAATAACGGTAAAAGATAACGGATAACGGTAAGAAACAAAATGGTGCAGAATGCCATTCTCATGAATTCACTTCATACATTCAGTCAGCAAAAACCCGTTAGTTTTCGAGATAATCGCAAAAAACTGTTTTTTTTTTGGAAATAACGGTTTATCTCGATAACAGGTTGAGATATCGAGTTATAGCTAAAGACAAAAATGTGGGAAATTTTATTTTCTCCAAGTTTTGTCATACTTAAGGCCACTAAAAAACGTGTAGTTTGGGAGTAAATCGAGAAAAACGAAATTGCGATTTTTGAAAAACCGCCATTTTGGATACTTCCGGTTAACGGATCGTTCCATTTCAGGACCCAACATGCCTATAAAATTTCATGGCGCTAGCTCTCTTAGTTTTTGAGAAATCTTGTACACAGACTGACAGACTGACAGACAGACTGACAGACTGACAGACTGACAGACTGACAGACTGACAGACTGACAGACTGACAGACTGACAGACTGACAGACTGACAGACTGACAGACTGACAGACTGACAGACTGACAGACTGACAGACTGACAGACTGACAGACTGACAGACTGACAGACTGACAGACTGACAGACTGACAGACTGACAGACTGACAGACTGACAGACTGACAGACTGACAGACTGACAGACTGACAGACTGACAGACAGAAAGACATTTTTTAAATATGACTCCAATCGACTCAGGAGTGATTGAGAAATGCTTTTTACGCAAAATTAAGAGGTCGAAATTTTTCATGAATACAATACTTTATTATACTCCGTAGAAGAAAGTAAAAACAAAATAGGCAAGAACACATCTAGGCAAGAACCCTGGGTGTGGTGTATAGAAAAATTCAAAACATATGTATTTGTTTAAATATTGCTACAAGACTAAAATCTTTTATTGTAATTTTTTACTTATTACTTAGCCTTAAAATATTTGAAATTTATGTCAAACTCATCCCAAATAAGTTCAATGTGATGAATTTGGAATTCCACTTCAACCTAAATAATTACCAATAAATGATCAATTGATCATTTATAAATTCTTGCGACACTAAATATCGAAATAAATCGATTTACAATTTATTTATTTTTCTGTTTTTGTCGAAATATCCATACAATTATGACCTTGTCCATTTTGACTTTAACCGTGATCGCCAGAATACCAACAATAACAATAAAAATATTACCAACTTAACTACGGTAATGATTTTCTTATGGCATTTACACAGAAACTCCAATAAATTCCCCCTGAAAGTCCATTAACATTGTCATTTCTAATCATAAAACTAAAGTCACGCGACCGACATTAACCAAGAAAATCGCTTCTTCTTCGTTGTCAGAGACTCCCCCGAAGAAAATCGGAAAAAATTAAATAAAATAAATTTTAAAGTAATCGCGATCGAAATAGGTTCAAGGTGAATTCAGCATAATATCAGACAGTAGTCCGTATCGATTGATGCGATCATCTCAACGTCATCAGCTGTAATGAAACACTTCTCACGTCCTATTAAAGAATTCAGAAAAAACTTCATGATCCTTCACGATGTTTTTCTTGTAGCAAAATGTTACTAATTTATAATATTTCTAATTTATTTTTATGATCAAGTCTCAAATATAATATCACATTCTTGTGATTATAGAAAATTATTTCTATTCTTAGTTTATGATCGCTAATTACGATCAGTGATCGTGTCAACGGTTGTAGAATGATAAAAAAAATTACCCCTGGGGTAATTATTTCAATTAAGCTGTTTAGAGAGCGTAAAAACTTTTCAACAAATTGCGAGCTTTAATTAAGCGGGGTTCGTGAGATCGATCTTGTAATGGTGACAATCACCTTTTTTAATTTGCTATTTTGAATTTAAAATTTACGTTTGCACGCAACGGTATATGCAAAACGATCATGAAGCATTTGAAAAACGTTGACCGAAGAAGAATGAGACGATGATGGCATCAATAACAACAATTTAGAATAATGATGATGGTACGGAAAGTGTTGTGACCAAACGATTTTCTAAGGTCAAATAAACTGTAAAGGTACTGCAATAAGGTCACAAGCACAATGATCACTAAACTATGTTTTGTTATGTTAAAAACGAATGCATTTTCATTTAATACAAAATGTCTTATCTATCAAAGATGTCTTATTCGCATTAAACAAATATTGAGAACTGCACGATCAGTTTGCCCGTCACATCTCCCATTCCGTTAAGATCACTGGCCAATGCTTATTATGTAGTCTTGTGATCATTTTATTTATAAGATGTTCCTTTATTTCTGCATAAGATATGATCATTATGTCCAACTTTCGTTTTCATGGCCTTCTCCACGTTACCATGTTTCATGCTTAGTTAATAAATCGGATGCTGGTAAGTTTCATGCAGTTACTGCATAATAAAATTTTGGTTATTGTCTTTGGATTTTAATATCTTGAAGTTTGAATACGTTTGGTGGTCATGATACCAAGAATTGAAAATTATGTCATATTTTAATGGTTATGGAAAGTCAGTTTATTTTATTTAAAAAAAAATCGTGTATTTCCTCCATGGGCAATACAAACTCAGAACTTTTGTTGGTACTTAATAATTTACTCCATTTAGATATTTTTTTCACAATTTTCCAAATACTGAAAAAAAGGAATGTTCGACCCAAACGAGATTTGACACGAATAATAAGAATGTTTATTAGAAACAATACAAAAATGTTTATAGTAACCAATAATAATGATTATTTGCAACACTTAGCGAGATGTCATACTGTCGAATGAGCTCCTGCAGCTGACTGATCCCGACATCAGGTCGGCCAGCTGCAGGAACTGATTCGATCAGTTGATCTGGCACACTGAACTGGGACCAGCTCAGAGTTGCCAGACAGCCAGCAAAAAAAAACCCCCTGAAACGGGCTATTTTGGAATAAAAACCCCCAAATTTTTGATTCGTATTGCAACAATTAGTTATAACCAAAATTTAGGCAATTGTCGTATATAAAACAGTCAACCAGCAACTTTTTTTTATTTTTAGGTTTTAGGGCATAAATTTGGACATTTTAACCAAAGAATCTCAAAAAATAGCACAAAGTTTGACTTTAATGAGGAATTTGAAAATCATATCAGAAAAGTTTGACTTAACAGTGGGATTTTGATTTCATATCACCATGCAAGTTTTCAATAATTGACAAATGGGCAATTATAGCTTCTGTTATGTTTCTATGATAAAGTTGAAATTTGCTAATCATTGAGAATTTTTCTTATAAAGAACCTCCTGGATTATTTTATTTTTTCTAAACCTACGTCAATCTGGTGGAAAAAAGAAAATATTTTCAGTATTAAAACATAACAAAAACTATAATTGCCTATCTGGCAATCATTGGAGACCCGTATGGTGATATTCGTATCAAAATTCGAACAGTTGTACCAAAATTCCACTTTGAAGTCAAACTTTCCAATAGATTTTTTAAAATTTATTCTAATCGGATTTTGATGTATGGAAGTTTTATGTAGAATCATATCCTAAATAGCTTTAGTTCTTGGACTTTTTTGGCGAGATGCACCATTTTTGCGATATTTACAAAAATCGTTTTCGTTCGTATTTGGGGTACCCCCCCTAATGGTCCATTTTTGCTCATGAACGAACTTGGCCTCGCATTTTATGAAAAACGAATCTGCTCAAAATTTCAAGTCTCTAGCTCAATCCGTGCGCCCGCAATCCGCGCCACAGACGGACGGACGGACGGATAGACGGACGGACAGACGGACATGCTAAATTCAACTTTTTTTATCATTCTAAACACACTGGTGTAAGTCATTTTTTTGTGTGATGACGGGATCTTGGCGTTTCAAACGGTAAGGCAAATCTAATATACCCTTTGGTTTCACCATACGGGTATAAAAACACAAACTTAACAAGTAAACTAAATTCAAAACATACTATGTAGGTGTATGAAAATCAGGACTTATTGATAATCTGCATTTTTTTCCTTCCTTCGAAATCATATCATATTCAACGACGTGAGCCGAATTTAATTTTTATGTAGCACACACAAGGGTCATGACGCTAAATTATAATATGTGAAGCAACTTCTTTCACAGGTTTCACATCAAACAAGAATTCAAAAAAAAATTTATTTTATAATTCAGAAAAAAACTTATTTCAACTATCACGATTTCCCCCTGAATTTCAAAAAATAAAAAGCACCCCCAAAACACCCCCCGTGAGCTAAAAAAATCCCAAAACAGGGACTAAAACGTAGCTAAATGGTCCAACATACACGAGTCAATTCTATGCAGTATTCTTATTAAAGATTTCTAAAATTATTCCATCACCCCCTTTTTTTAGGTTGAAAATTTTTAGTACGTGATTCACATAAATCCTTGAAATTTCAGGTCCCAATATTTTTTTTGGATAGCCCAACAATTTCGAAAAAAATGTCTGTTTTAGTTTCGTATAGAATGAATTGTTTGGAAGATACAAAGGCCATAGCCGAGCAAGGTACTGGAAAGTGCCCTGGGACCGATTGATCTGAAATTTTTACCAGACGTTGATATTGATGCAAGTACCATTTGAACCCTGTAAACCCTGCCAGGGCACTTTTCAGTACCTTGTTCGGCTATGCCCTTTTTGAAAATAATTTTAGCCTCCTTCAAGCTGTTATAAAATCTAAATTATGCGCCGTATGGTTACAAAACCCAAACTATGGGCCGCATTGTCAAACAAAATAATAAATTTTTTCATAAAAAATGTCTGCCAAATTTCATCGAAATCGGAGAAGTCACTAAAATTTTTCGCATTTTTTGTGCAATTCTGAATCACCGTCCAATCAAAAAACTATAAATAAATCAAAATTCTTTAAGATATTGAAAGATTTCATTTAATTCCCGAGCTTTTTAAATAATAACCCATAAAACGGATCTATCTGTGTCAAAATATATTCGACCCACCTAGTTTTAAATCATTTCACTTAATTATGTTATTATTACGCAAATTTTCATGCTATTATTAACTGGCTACATTAATTTTCAATGTTAACTGATCGAAATGTAAACAATTGAAATCGAGCAAGAAACCAAAACGAATTTTTAAGATCATTCAAATAATTTAATGACGGAGCTACTGGCAAAATAGTAGGTATACCGAAATTCATGATCATTATTATTATTATTATTTTGATTATGGTTAAAAATTGAATGTCGTGACAAGTCTGTCTGAGAGGAAACTTAAGGCCTAAAACTTGTCTATAAGTAACTTATGGCGAATATTGGGAGTATCTGTAAAATGATCCAATTTCATCTGCAAGTAGTTTAAATTGTCTGCAGGCGATGCAACTAAAATCACGATTCTTTAAAGTAACAGACTATGTATAAGAAGACATTAAAATATTCAATTTTTCACTATTCGAGCTGTAGGTAGTTTGACTTATTGTCAACCATTAAATTTTAAAAAATCCATTGAGATCCTCCTGAGATAATATGGAGCATTTAAACAACCAAGTGACATTTAAATCATCTGCAACTCGAATCCAGACAGTTAATCACGCATATCAAACACAAATCATGGTTATTGTGCAACATCGAACTGGTTATTCTGAAACATCGACATCGAATAATTTTCACCTTCAGGCGGTTTACTTGAAGGAAATGGATTAATTAGAGCCTGTATCGTAGGTAGGGATTGGAAAAAATCAATAAAACCTGAACCTGTTTTGTGCAAACAATGAAAAGTAAAAAATAATCTCGAAACGAAAATATGTTTACTATACATATTGCCATGGAGGAAGTTCAATGTCAACCCTTTCATTTGTTTATTACTTCATTTTGATGTCCAATTTCGGTTGAAGTTGAAAGTGAAACTTACATTTTTGATGAATATTTCCTGGATGTGGCTCCCAACTAGTGGATCATCCAGTTATGCAGACTCCGGGCAGAAGTCAAGATGAAAATTGAAGAGCCTCAAGGGTTCATCGTCCATCAAACTGGATTACCTCGTGAAAACATACACGAAGATCAATCCGGCACCACGGATAATTGGTAGCGCGCTTTTGTTTTTTTTTTTATTATTCAAGGTGTATGTACTCTTAATTGCCCAATCGCTAATTGCTGAATACCTCTTTAAAATCAGTTGTTTTATTTCTGACGAAAAAGAAGATCATTACATTTTTAAAGGTTTCACATTTATAAACTGAAAACTAACTTATAGCTGCTCGCTGGACATGAGGTTTTCGATTTTCCCTAAATCAGTTTCGTAAAAAATTCAAATTCATAACAAAAAATTCGGGAAAATCGTTTCAGATACCAATTTGGTGTCTTAAAATAAATAAAAATTTTCTGTCGAATTTTCCGAAATTTTCTTAAATGGTGAAGAATTTTCCAAGAATATTTCCTTTTAACATTTTTTTTTCTGATTGCTGAGGTAATTTTTTATAAAAAAAAAATAATTTGTATCTGCGACTATTAATTTTTCAAAAATCCGGATTTTGCAAAAACTTTCACACAAATGTGATACGGTGAAAGCTCCCATAAGCAGACACTCACGGAACAAAGATTTTTTTTCCGATTATGAAGATGTCCGTAAAAAAAGCTTTCAATTTTTCGAAATTTTGGAAAAAAGTCAGTTTTTGGAACGACTCTGTCACTAAAAGTTTATTGTATTTAGTGACAAGATACGTGACACACACCTCAAATGTTAGTAGGGTTAGATTTTCCTCTGAGTTGCAGTTCCGAAATTGAGAACAATACCACTTCTGTATTATTTTGTTTTTGTTAACACAACTCCACACCCTTTATATAAAATTTCATACAAATATGAGATCCATTCTGAGATCTGATAAACAGTTCTGAGATCTGACAAACCGTTTTCACCACGGTAAAAAATATGAAGATTTATATGAATAATTTTTTTATTTATCAAGATCTTATCTTTATCGACATTTCTCACTCTCTTTCGTCACTACAACCGGTTTCCGGTCTTGGCCTGCCGCAATGTCTTTTGCCAGAGGTCCCGGTCACGTGCCGATGTCCTTCAGTTTTGCATCCCAATTCTCTTCGCGTCCTAGTCAACGCCGTCTTGCCATCTATGGTTGGGTCTTCCTCGTCGCCTTGTTGTTAATAATCTACCGCCGAATCGACATTTGGTATCAAAATGATAAATGATTAATGTTAATATTGATAAGAACATGCGAGTTAATATCAATTTCCTGTAAGAGATTTTGATAAACAGAAATGGATTTATATAAACCCTTAAATTTTTTATCGAGCAGAAAAAAGTCTTTCGCCACTCTAAATCAGTGGTTCCCAATTCGTTATCTCTCGTAACCTGCTTTTTCGAAATTTGTAGTTAGGTTAGGTTAAGAAGATCGCGCGCGCCCAGGCGTGAGCACAGCGCTACACTCGGAGGCCCACAGGCCCATTGTGATGTCTTCGGTACTCATAAGACCTTTCATCAAACTAGCTGATCCTATTTGAACCAGCCCGACTTGTTGACGAAGCTCAGCATATCCTCGAGTGGGTGGTTGCCAAGCTCCGTCAGGCCACTATAAAATCTGGCCCCAAGCGTCCCATATCGGCGTGCTTGTAGGGCTGGACACTCACAGAGTAAGTGTTTCACGATCTCCGGCTCCTCCTCGTCACCACAACTGCGGCAAAAATCATTTGCGGCCGCGCCCCACCTTCTGGCCATAGCGCCAAGTGGGCAGTGCCCCGTGATTAAGCCTGTGAGTAGCCTTACGGAGGTCCTGCTGAGTCTAAGAAGGGTATCGGTTCTATTCCTATTAAATCTAGGCCAGAGCGACCTTGTGATTACACAATCGCCAACGGATATTTATGTTGTTCACCCCTTTCCTATCAATTATACTTTTTGCGCATTCGATCAGCATTTCGACCGAGCGGTCCGCGCTCTCCATAGCCATTTCGGTCCCTAGCTTTGCCAGCTCGTCAACTCTCTCATTGCCATATATGTTGCTGTGCCCGGGGACCCAGCAAAGTCTAACCGCATGTCGGAGGCCGAGTTGATTAAGTGCTCTGCGGCAATCAGACACGGTCTTTGACTTGATCGTCGACGAATGCAGTGCCTTGATTGCTGCCTGACTGTCGACGTAGATTGAAACTCTTGTTCTGTGTAGTTCTCTCGTCATTATCAAGCTTGCAGCCGCTCTTATGGCATAGACCTCAGCTTGAAATACACTGCTCTCGTTAGGCAGTTTGTAGCTCTTTTGGAGGTCAAGATTATCCGAGAACACTCCCGCTCTCGTGCCTTCTTCAGTGTTAGATCGATCAGTTGAAACCGAGACTTCTTGCTCGTCTATGACACTGTTGACATCCCAAAGCCTTCTTTCGGGAATTAAAACCGAGAAGTTCACATTCGTATTTAGGTGAGGTATACAGTAATCCGTAGATTCCGGGATACCCCATTCATGACTTTTAAGGATGCTATTATGACCGAAGGTACTGTGCTTCCAGAGGCCGGACTCTCTGAGCCTTAGTGCACTCTTGGCAGCCGTACACCTCGTGTACTCATTCAGGGGAATGAGGTGCAGTAGAGCTTCCATTCCCGCTGTTGGTGTTGATCTAACAGCTTCTGTGGTTCCTAGCGCTGCTAGTCTTTGTACTTTGCTAAGGGTTTGATATCGGCAGTTGACCCTCATGGTCGGCCACCAAACCAGACATCCGTAAGTGAGAATAGGTCTGATCACCGCTGTGTATAACCAATGGGTAATGCGTGGTGATGTGCTCCAATTCCTGCCAATCATTTTTTTACATGCGTAAAACGCGCACAACGCTTTGTTCATCCTCTCTTCTGTATTCCTTTTCCAAGAAAGTTTGGAGTCCAGAATTAAATTTGTAGTTACAACAGCACTAGGACTTTTTTTTCCAAAATTATATGTTTGTCTCAAAAAAGAATGCGCCACAGGCGAAATAATGAAACAAATAAAAGACTTAAATCAATTATAATTTTAATTTTGCTGAAAAATCATGGAATTTGAGGTTTCTCCCTTAAATGGCTTACGGTTCAATAAGTAATTTTCTAACACCATGAAAAAATTGATTTTTATAAAAAAAATCGTGGGGCACTTCGCGATTCCCCTAAAAACGTTGGGAACCCATGCTCTAAAAAGTGCACATAAGGCGCCGTTTATACCTGACACTTTATTCCGCGAATTTTCCTCTTCGACACCGACACTAAATTCATGTTGCACAACCGTTTACACCAGGGTTGTCCAACCCGCGGACCGGAGGTGGCATGCGGACGTGTTTGAATGTGGCCCAACAAAAACTGATATATTTACAAACTTTATGAATTAATGAAGTTTAGATTACTTAAAATTGTTAACTAAATATGTACATATATATTCTACGTTTTTTACTAATCAGCTATCTTTTGGGTTACTATATGTTTTTTGTATCCCAATAAAACTCGTCTTTTCTCAATGTAGCCTAGGAAAACTAAAAGGTTGGATACGCCTGGTTTGCACAATGACACAAAGTTCAGCAATTTATTCCCGAAAGACTCCCGAAGTCGAATTTTGACGTGGATACGTCTTGGATTTTGGTAATGGGGGTACAAATTAGAAAATCGGCTTGCTGCCATGATAACAAATTTGCAATCGATGAAACTCGATAGTTTGTGGTGATATCTGAACAAAACCTGTGTTATAAGATGAGGGCTACATTAAAGCATTGTATAGGGTATTTTGTTATGTTAAACTATGTTCAATTATGTATTTAAAAAGCAAAATCAAAATTTTTACTCCGCTGTTATGCTGTGTCTGCTGCTTGCAGTACAGATTTCACATGTATACTCTTTTTATGCTTTCTTTGTGTGTATTGAATCTCATATAGAACTTGATTGTTTCTCTTCTCTAAATGGGTTGTTCTGATTCTGGCTATTCATATTATTTCGGTTCAATTCGCTTTGGAGGAATTGAAAAAAATTGAAAATAAAAATCACTCTCGAGAAAACAAAATTCAGAATTTCAGTAAAACGCTCCAAAGAACGAGAAAAAATTATGGTTTTATTTTGCTTTGAGAACGCAACTTTAATGCTGAGACCGAGATATCGCTCTCTTACTAATGAAATGCATACTTATATGTGTGTGTGCATCATACCCAACAGCAGCCATCGCTCGAACCTTTCATTCATTTTTATGCAAAGCATACAAACCGCTTTGAACAAGAGCGGAAAACTTAAAGAGAAACAATTTCGATCTTAACTTGGGGGGAGAAGGAAAAATGTGCATCGATCGCATGGCCGAATTAAACACAGGTCCGCTGGTTGCTTTTTAACAGCCACCATTTTGCTACGTCATTGGCAAGAAATATCGGTGCATTCTTTCTAATGTTGATTGTGTGTGCGCTAATTTCAATAATATTTCATATAAAAAGGGAAAATTCCCATTGAATCGTATAAGAATTTCTTGCCGATGACGTCAGAGCCAGAAGCAACTGAGCTGTCAAACAGACCTTGTATAATTCGGCCATGGTTTTGAACACTGTTTTTAGTTGCTCTAAATTGAAATTGCTTCGTTGCTTTTATCGTATAATTTTATTTTATTTTTATTTGTTTTTTATCTATGGGCGTTTTCATAAATTCAAGTTCTGCAAATAACACAAAAGATTTTTCTTAATAAATAACCCAGTTTATGTTATTTGTTTAGTTTACTTGTTATTCGTTTAGTTTACGAAGAAAATGTTTTGTGCAATTTGCGCAACCTCCGAGTACATTTATGAAAATGCCCTATAACATTTCAGAATTAAACATTTGTTCGTTGTGTTACAAGTGAAATTTGAGTTTTAGGTACAAGATGCCAAAATTCACCAAACGGAAAGTCAAATCCCGTACCATTACGGTCAATCAAATTGTTTCTTTAGTTTCCTTTTCACTAAAATTTCTTACTTAAAAATCTATTGGCGATCGGTGTAGGCGGATCCACGTCTTCTGACCGTCTCTTCGAGACAGACACCTTGCTTTTTTTCATATAAAAACCGTCCGCATCAATTCAAATTTTGACACCTTTTGCTAGGAGATTTTATTCTGCGATAGACGAATAAAATTCGCGGAACAAATTCTGAATAAAATTCGCGGAGAAATTTAAGAAAAAATCGCAAGTCTAAACGTGGCCTAAGGGGGTGACCAGAAAATATGTCACGCTTTCAGGGGACAGAGGGATTTCGATGATGTGACGATGGAAAAATATCTCAAAACACCCAAAATATCATGAAAAATAACCCAAAACACTCAAACGAAAGAGAGAGGGGGAGGATCTGAAAAGCCCGTATGAATATAGACAGAGATAATTAAGTAATTCAGAAAAATATTTTAAAAAAAATATTTTTTCATTATTGAAACCTTAACCGAAAAGTTCAAGTAGTCTGAGTACACGATTTTATGAGGGCAAATCAGTGCAGTCGAGGACGGCCCTTTGAGGTGTTAAGAAAATTGATGTCTTTGCCAACTACTTGATGCTCTGAATTTAATTTTTATAAATTTTTCTCGTTTTGCATTCAAGATCCGATGATGATCTTAAAGGTCATCTCGTGCAATTTGGGCCAAACTAAGCAGCTGCTGGCTGATTTTAAGTCTGAGAAATTTAAGACCCTGCAACACGAATCCAGCATCTTCTTTCCTGTCATGCCATCGAAAAACAAAAAAGAAAGCCGACCAGTACATCTTGGTTAACCACCAGCTTAAGGTCTTATTTTCCTTTAGTTTTTCGTTAACATTAAATTATGTAAAAATTGAGTCTTCACCCTTCACCATAATTAAATCGCCAATTCGTTGGAAGATTCTCCGATGTCTTTCATGTACGGATCTTATACTATATCTTTTACAGATCTGTTAGAATATCGACAGAGTGGAAGTAAAATCCGAAATAATGTTAAGATGCTTCCAGCAAAATCACATCCATCGTAGTCGCCCACTTTGAAATTGTATTTTTCTCTGAGGCTCATTATGGTAAATTTTACTTGTAAGAAGGTGTCTAAGACGATATCATTGACGCTGAAAGTGAGAAGCCCCCTATACTTAACGCTATTCACCGTCCATTGTTCAATTTCTAACAACAAAATCCGCAAAAAGGTCCATTTCGCGGCTCCAGAGGAAGTGGACCGAGGTCTTGAGAAAACCCGAAAATCTTTTGAAGGTTATGCAGGAGCAAATAACTTTTGTTATTTTGGGTATATCGCTGTATCTTTTCGGAAGAACTAATTTTGTTACGCTCAACAGATCTCAGGTGCAATGAACAATAGTAATTGATTTGTAATTTCATTTTAATTTTGTGACTTTTACGAGGTGTTGCAGTCAAATCTCACAAATTTCAAGTCCAAAAACGTTCTCTGCTCTGTGAATTCTTCCAATTATTTGTCGAAATGTTACTTCATTTTAAACAAGATTTATTCGAACCTTGAACACAAATTTATGTGGGCGCATTTTAATGGTTTTACGATTGTTTCTAAATGTTGCAATTGCATTTATAATTTGGAAATTATTGTCAAATTGTCATTTGCTAGTTCCGGAGGTAATCTTGCATCTAATAGGAATTTGTCAATGGCAATTTGTTATGTTTAAAAATCCAATGTTCTTTTAACTACTTTGCGGTGTTCATTTGAATTTTCCGGCCATTGGTGATAATTACTTTCGTTTACCAAGTATTTATAATAAATTGTTGTATTCATGAAAAATGTCGACCTCTTGATTTTGCCTAAAAAACATATTCTCGAGCACTCCTGAGCATTATTACAAAAATACCTTTCTATCTGTTCGTTCATTAGTTTTCCAGTCTGTTAGTGTGTTAATGTGTATACCAGATGTCTCACAAACTGCTGGAGCTAGAGCCATGAAATTTTACAGGAATTTTTGGTCCTAAAATGGGGCGATCCTGTGGAAATCTGTTAACTGGAAGTAACCAAAATGGCAATTTAGTTTTTCACGATCAGAGTTGGGCGTATTCAATTCAAAATTGAATGCATTCAAAATTCCATTCCCATTCACTTACTGAATGGTATTTGAAATTTTTACTCCATTACCATTCAGTAGTGAATGGTAATGGCCAAAAAATTCAACTCTCCATTCACTGAATGGGAATGTAAATTTATTTCCATTCCCATTCGATTTGAGTTGAGATTTTATGATTTTAAGTGAATGGTAATTCAATTTAGTCAAATGATTTTTTTATATGGAAAAATGCTCGAAATTGATCGAAATGAGGGAAAAGTTAATTTGCCTCAAAACGACAGGACCGATTTTTATGATCCATATCACATTGGATAGGGATCAGTGTGGCCTATAGTACTAGATATGAGGCATTCTAGAAAAACCAAAATGGCGGCTATTAGACGCCATTTTGTCCAAATTATCCCAATAAAGGCCTATCAAGATAGGTATCAAATGAAAGAGCTCTGGAAGAAACTTACAAATATCTATATCATGGGTATCAAAAAAACAAAATGGCGGCTGTTAGACGACATTTTGTCCAAATTACCCCAATAAAGACCCATCAAGATAGGTATCAAATGAAAGAGCTCTGGAAGAAACTTACAAATATCTATATCATGGGTATCAAAAAAACAAAATGGCGGCTGTTAGACGACATTTTGTCCAAATTACCCCAATAAAGACCCATCAAGATAGGTATCAAATGAAAGAGCTCTGGAGGAAACTTATAAATATCCATAAAATGGTTATCAAAAAAAAAAAAGAAAATGGCGACTAAACATCGTAATAAAGATCCATCAAGATGGGTATCAAATGAAAGAGTTTGGGAGGAAACTTATAAATCCCTATATTTTATTTTATTTTTTGAAGAAACAATTGACTTATTTTTTTTTATTCAATTTTGCTTTCATTATCGCTAATTTTTCATGAAAGCAAAATTGAATAAAACAAAAAATAAGTCAATTGTTTCTTCAAAAAATAAAATAAAATATAGGGATTTATAAGTTTCCTCCCAAACTCTTTCATTTGATACCCATCTTGATGGATCTTTATTACGATGTTTAGTCGCCATTTTCTTTTTTTTTTTTTTGATAACCATTTTATGGATATTTATAAGTTTCCTCCAGAGCTCTTTCATTTGATACCTATCTTGATGGGTCTTTATTGGGGTAATTTGGACAAAATGTCGTCTAACAGCCGCCATTTTGTTTTTTTGATACCCATGATATAGATATTTGTAAGTTTCTTCCAGAGCTCTTTCATTTGATACCTATCTTGATGGGTCTTTATTGGGGTAATTTGGACAAAATGTCGTCTAACAGCCGCCATTTTGTTTTTTTGATACCCATGATATAGATATTTGTAAGTTTCTTCCAGAGCTCTTTCATTTGATACCTATCTTGATGGGTCTTTATTGGGGTAATTTGGACAAAATGTCGTCTAACAGCCGCCATTTTGTTTTTTTGATACCCATGATATAGATATTTGTAAGTTTCTTCCAGAGCTCTTTCATTTGATACCTATCTTGATGGGTCTTTATTGGGGTAATTTGGACAAAATGTCGTCTAACAGCCGCCATTTTGTTTTTTTGATACCCATGATATAGATATTTGTAAGTTTCTTCCAGAGCTCTTTCATTTGATACCTATCTTGATGGGTCTTTATTGGGGTAATTTGGACAAAATGGCGTCTAACAGCCGCCATTTTGGTTT
This sequence comes from Chrysopilus asiliformis, assembly GCA_964034945.1. Taxonomy (NCBI): domain Eukaryota; kingdom Metazoa; phylum Arthropoda; class Insecta; order Diptera; family Rhagionidae; genus Chrysopilus; species Chrysopilus asiliformis. The sequence continues at coordinate 87,926,479 of OZ035960.1, read as the reverse complement.
TTCCGGAATGCCTCATATCTAGTACTATAGGCCACACTGATCTCTATCCAATGTGATATGGATCATAAAAATCGGTCCTGTCGTTTTGAGGCAAATTAACTTTTCCCTCATTTCGATCGATTTCGAGCATTTTTCCATATAAAAAAATCATTTGACTAAATTGAATTACCATTCACTTAAAATCATAAAATCTCAACTCAAATCGAATGGGAATGGAAATGGATTGACATTCCCATTCAGTGAATGGAGAGTTGAATTTTTTGGCCATTACCATTCACTACTGAATGGTAATGGAGTAAAAATTTCAAATACCATTCAGTAAGTGAATGGGAATTGAAATTGAATGGGAATTGAAAACGCCCGACTATGTTCACGATTTACCCAAAACTACGGGTTTTTCAGTAGTATTTGGGATAAAAATAGTTGAAGACATTTTGGTATTTTATAAGAACTGTTACTTATCCTTTTTCTTTTAGTTTAATTATTTTTGTTTAATTAAACTTATTCCCAATTCTCGGATTTTCGTCTCTCCGTTTCGCTGGCTGAATCCTCCATGTCCCATCTTCATGGTCGCATCTCGCCTCTATTCAAGAAAACCTGTTTATATCTGGTATTATTGTTTAGTTTTAATTTTGCCTGTAACAGAACTGTGTATCTCAAGTCATTATTGAGATATACCGTTATTTTTAAAAAAAATTGTTTTTGCGATTATCTCAATAAATAACAAAAAAAAAATCGGTGGTTGCATATATGAGATAAATTGAATAAAATGGCATTCTGCACAATCTTGTCTTTTCCTGTTATCCACTATCTTTTACCATCATCCTCCTCGGCGCTACAGCTCTCGAAGAGCCTGGTCCTCCTCAATTGAGGTTTCATAACAATTTCTTCCCTGCTTCGCACCTACAGTATTTTTTTACATGGATTGCGAACCATGGATGAATTATAACATTTGTAAGGTTTTTACGTTGCAACCCATCAACAACAGAGGCCGTGATAGCAATCTAGACCGATGATGTCGTTAACACCAAGCGGTAACTATAACTACTCATTTCGTAAAGCAAGTTGAGTGGACTTGAATCACAGCGTGCCACAGTCGGGAATTGAACCACCGACCTCCGGAAGTAAATACTTTAGGTACCACTTGGACCACGCAATTTTTCTGTAATGATTTTATTTTCATTAAAATGTAAAAACGCACAAGCGAATTGCTTTCAAACTAACGGTTTTTTTGGAAAAACATTGCAGGAGGAATTAAAGACATTAAAATTCCTGTGAATAGACATCTTTCACCATTATCGAGATATTTCAGATTTTGTAAAATAAAAATTCATTTTTTTTTTGTATAAATTAATATTTTGTTCGTCGGGTTATAGTGTAAATTCTGTGGTGGTAAGTTAAAGTAGCTTAAATCGATTTTTAGGCAAAGTCTAAAAATGTGGTAATGCAAATACAGATCAGTTACTTTAACTGATTACAACAAAATTGTGTACAAACCTAGATTTTGTATAAGAAAGTCATGTTCTAGTCGCTGACGACCCAAAGATATTTTGATAAAGTTTCAGCAGGTTGTTACTATTAGAATGTATTTGTTGGATTATTTTCAGTCACCACATTTTTTAGTGTTTTTTTTTAAACATATGAGGGCAGACCCAAAGGGCAGATCCAGAGGGCAGATCCAGGGGGAGGGGTCACGGGAGTCATTCCCTCTCCCCTGAGAGCCAGAAGCATGACCAACCCTTGGTTAACTGTTCCAAGTTTCTGTTACCCCCCGCTCAATAAAAGTCTGATACAGCGACTGGTTTACTGTCCTAAGTTTACATGGCCGTCAACCCTCCCTCCTGAATGAAAGTCTGGATCCGCGGCTTTATGAGTACGGACTCACCGTTTTCGAGAAAATTGTAGAAAACTTTTTCATGGAGGGAGGAAGACACGGTCCGATTTTACCCTTTCTAATGATCAAAACCGGATCCGAGTCCCTTCATTAGAATGAGATAAAAAGTATCATATCCTTTATTCTGCAAGTATTTCTACTCATGTGCAAAGTTTCATCGAAATCGGATGGACCGTTTTCCCATGATGCCGGAACAAAAATACAGACAGACAAACATAAATGACAGATTTATTATGTATAGATAATGCGGTGGTAATATAATCACAATTATAAAATCATAATGCAAGACGAAATTCCTCGCTTGATTTTTATTTCGCCTGACTTTCTCCGTAAGAGTTTCCGAACTAGGATTTAAAACCAAAAGTCGTTACAATTGAAATAATGCAGCTCTAAACTCTGAATTAGATTTCAAGATTTATTTCTCTGCCATTCACTAACAATTCGTTTAAGTTGATTGATATAAACACAATTTCCATTTAACTTCGATGACAAATTTTCTCGCACTCAATAAAAGGCACCGCCAAAAGGTTTCGAGCTACTCAAATTATTTAAAAAAAAAACTCACTTCCTAACCATCTTTAATTTGCGAATAGCGAATATCATCAGTTTCTTACCTGTCAAACCAAATTATTACAATTCAAACAAATCTACATTTATGCGCGTGTCAAATATCTCTCACTCTTCTTCATACCTTTTCAAATGCAATTCGATCCTGACGATCGCTTCACTATCAAAGAAGAGAAATTTAAGATAAACACTTTCCCCAACCAGCGCTGATAGCGTGGCGATCATTTGCTTAACTTTTGCTGCTAAACAAAACGATCTTCCGACAGATCTTGATCTCTTTAATATCGCAAAGGTCAATTGTTATTGTTAAACGTACTCAGGTCAAATAGTTAGCAAGAGTAAAAGTCTTTTAAGACTTACTTCCACCTTCGCCACAAAATGCTTCACTTCCTGCTGGGCCGGAATTTATCTTTTGATGTGCGCTTGCGATGAAAACGATCTTGGCACTCTTCGCCAGATTGATCACAGACTTTTAACAATTGTTAAGTTTTTTGATAGAAACTTTTATTGCCGCTATCGAAGAGGGTTTGGCTAACAGATAAATCAAGATGAGCTGCAAAGAGGCGCCAAATAAACAAAAACTTCAGGTGTCGTCGATGGAGCGATCTTCAAATTTGCAACACGATCACAGTTCACGAAATTCCACACAAAAATCTAATTTGTTGACGGGCGGCACAGAAAACTCAATGACTTTTTAGAATACACCTTTTTTTCGAAACCTAGACAGATTTTGTTTCAGGCATTTCCAGCGCAAACGCCTCGAACGATCTTCGCGCTGATCATAACGAATTCGTGGGAAATTTTTGTTCAATTTTCGGGATGAGACAATAAATCGAAACTTTGGAACTCACCCTCGATGTCACTTCTTCATTGTTCTGTCATTTAAGCAAGAAATAAGTGAAATTCATCAGGTTCATCATTCAAAAAGAAAATTTTTCTCAATAAGCCCGAAGTCTTGGTTTCTATGCGGAGAAAAATGAAGAAATTTAACTAACAAAAGTGACAAATGGGCAAAATGATACCCGAAGATCATAATTTTATGGGTTTTGTTGATTTTATAGTGAAACTATGATTATGGCTAGGTTGGGCCTAAAATTAATTAAAGAAAATAATTGTTTTGTTTCGGGTGATTTCCGGCCATCGATCAGCGTGAGTCATGGGAAAATGATTTGTTGCGGGAAGAAATTATTCAAATCTTTAGAATATTCAATACGCGATGATTTTAGGAAGTATATTTATATAATAATTATGGCTAAATCTAACAACACAACCAAGGGTTGTGCAACACCTCATAATGCGGAGATGCATTGGGGTTCTTGCCCTCCTAAAAAGGGTAATTTTCGAACATCGAAAGAAGATTAATCACGAGTTTTAAAAAATCATTTCGTAGTGGGGGCGGAAAAATTTGTGGTGATATCATCTCCAAAATCATTGTCATTACTATTTGATATTTGAAAAATAATAAAGGACATTTTTTTTTAAATTTAAGAACCTTTTCCTTTTTGAAAGTCGGTTAAAAGCTTAAGAAAAGCAACTATTGTCAGGGGCTAATCGTCAAATACTCTATATCAGGCCAGACAAATATTTTATTTAAAAAAAAACCATTCGCGCGGGAGGAAGGGAGGGAATCCGATTGTATTTTGATATATGGAACGGCTATGTAAAATCATATTCTAAACAAATTTTTCGATACGATGCACCATTTTCAAGAAAATGACAAAAAAACCATTTCATTTATATGGGGGAGGGGAGAAGAAGTGGCACAACTGGATTTTGATGTATGGATGATTTATGTAAAATTTTATTCTAAACACATTTTACCTTAATAATTTTCTTCAATATGACTCACCGGTTTCGAGAAAATTGCAAAAACTGTGACGTTTGTTTGATGAAGAGGGAAAGGAATGGTCCAATTTTGCCCTTTCAAGAACTTAGCCTTGCTATTTACTAGAAACGCAAGTGTACAAAATTTCAAACCTCTAGCTCAATCCTTTCCAAGGTCATGGTGTTCACAGGCAGACAGACAGACGGACGAACGTGCGGAAATCAAAATTTTTTGACATCACAAACACCCTGGTATAGTTCACTGTTGCGTGCGACAATTGGTCTGATGCTTTACAAACGGTATACTAAATCTAATATACTCCTATATGATTCTCATATAGAGTATAAAAATCTTATTGAACAAAAATCACAATATGGATTTTGCGGCTAAAACACAATTTTTGAGTGCCCCAGAGGCGGACATTAGCACTCTAGGCTGGCGCGGATCCAAGGGGGTCATGGCCCTCCACCCTCCACCCCCCCCCCCCCCCCCCCTCCTGAGGACGACCAAGCCCTTTTACTCTTTTGTTGATGGACAGATATTTTTTACCATACATTATTTTATCTTTTAGCAATTTTATTTAATTGCAGTATGACCCTATGACGCTTATTTCCCCAATAACTTACCAATATCCAACTACTATCCTTCTAATCTAACAGTACGACAACTCAAAGATACAATCAGCAGTTTCGAACAAAAATATATGAATGTTCCTCCGAGCGCAAGTGCATATAGGCTAGAGAAACATATTGTATACGCGACAGTTTTGCTCGGCAACAATGTTTATTAACACGTATAATACGCATAAAAGTACGTGAGAACGGTCACGTAGAGCACATCGGCACATTTGTTTTCCAAAAATATTGCCTGCGGCGCATTTCTTTCCCATTTTATCATCCTAAACGTAATCACTTTCTTGTTGCAATTCTTCTGAAATGATGAGAATTTCAGAAATTTTCGTGGTGATTCACAGTAAAAAAAAGTTTGACTACTTCTCATAAATTTATCAACACCATGTATTCTTAAACCGACGAATTTAAAAAAATGGCTGCGTCCCGCATTCTGACTTTACTTATGAAGCAGAGTTGACATCTGCCTGTTTGTTCATCATCCAGCTCAATGTTCCGATTAATAAGCAGCAAAGCGTTTATATAGTTTATAATTGATGTAGTTTCTATTTATAATAGGAAATGTTTTTAATAAATAAAACAAAGGGTTTTTTGATTTTTTTTTAAATACAATATTTAAAATGGAACTGTTTTTATACCCGTATGGTGAAACCAAAGGGTATATTAACTTTGCCTTACCGTTTGTAACGCCAAGATCCCGTTATCACACACAAAAATTAATTACACCAGTGAGTTTAGAATGACTAAAAAAATTGATTTTTGCATGTCCGTCCGTCTGTCCGTCTGTTTGTCCGTCTGTCTGTCCGTCTGTCTGTCCGTCTGTCTGTCCGTCCGTCTGTGGCGCGGATTGCGGGCGCACGGATTGAGCTAGAGACTTGAAAGTTTGCACAGATCCGTTTTTCGTAAAATGCAAGGCTAAGTTCGTTAATGGGCAAAAATGGACCATTAGGGGGGGTACCCCCCATACGAACGAAAACGTTTTTTGCGAATATCTCAAAAACGGTGCATCTTATCAAAAAAGTGCAAGAACAAAAGTTATTTAGGACATGATTTTACGTAAAACTCCCATACATCAAAATCCGATTGGAATAAATTTTAAAAAATCTTATTGGAAAGTTTGACTTCAAAGTGGAATTTTGGTATATCTGTTCGAATTTTGATACGAATATTACCATACGGGTCTCCAATGATTGCCAGATTGGCAATTATAGCTTTTGTTATGTTTAGGTCTCAGGGTTTACTGTTCTAAGTTCCCTTGGTCGTGACCTCCCTCCCCTGAATGAAACTCTGGATTCGTGCCTGACTCTAGGGTTAAGCTTAATTGATCTGTGTGACACGCTGCATTTTGCTTTCTCGCTTTCTCTTATTTCTGGCTTAATTTTTTTTTTTGTTTTGTTTTATTTCACTTTTAATTTTGTTAAATGTCTTCATCTCGCGAACAACTAAACTCTGAAACACCTTACCATCACCGTCCCATTCTGGTCAACTAAGCCACCTGCCCGATAAATACTTAATATATGTAAATTAAGTATTTATCGAAAAATTTCATATAATTAGATCTCTGTGGAATACAAATTATGGCATTTCCACGAAATTTTTAGCGACCGCTAAATCAAGTTAGTACGGGAATTCCATGCAAAAAGAGTCTATTAATTCGATTTATTGGCCGGTAAAAGTTTCGTGAAACACATCATTGGTATTATAAAAAAATATCTGTTGTAATCAACACAAAACTTTCCTCAGCAATAAAAAAAAATATTGTAATATAGTTATACCTATCGGTACCTACTTTTACAAAAATTGACTGAAAACTACGAAAAGTTAGTTACAAAAAAATTCAAGTCGCTAGGTCAACGCGTTTTTGACTTATTTAAGATACGTGAAACACACAGACCGACAGACCGACAGAACGAGAGACTGACAGAGCGACAGACTGGCAGACCGACAGACAGACCAACAAAGAGACCGACAGACATACTGGCAGACCGACAGACAGACTGGCAGACCGACAGACAGATCGACAGAGAGACCGATGCACGGATATCCTCATAATTTTGCCTGAAACGGATTTCGTACCGATCAGAAATTTTCTATATACCCCCTTTCTCGTGTTGGTTTCCGTGATGAATTCAATACTTTCCCTCTATAGAAGAAAAAAGTAAAAACTAGTAAGAAAATTTAAAAAAAAAAATTTCAAAGAAATATCGTTGAATTATCCTTTGTTCAAAAGAATTTAAACTATTAAATCATCAAGAACACTACCAACAATGGATTCAAAATAAAACTACTTTTTGTTATAAAGACACGGAACTGTGAAATGCAACCAAAACCCTAACAAAAATATTTTCCGATGGTACTTTAAACAAATGAATATTTCAGGTGAAATAAATGACTTCATAGCTTAGGTAAATGCATTTAAACCACTATGAAAAATTGTTTTGTTCGAAATTTGAATAGAAATCTGTGGGATCATGACCGCTCATTTGTTATTCTTTAGTTTAGTCAATTATCGAAGATGCTTCCTTGGTAGCCCCACAAATGTCTTCGACGTAATCAATTTACAATCGTTACTTGATAAATTCAATAAACTCAGATAAATAAAAACATTTAAATTATTTTTAAATACGAAAAAAAAAACGTTGAAGGTTTTTTCAACCGGACAAGGAAGTTGATTTTTCTAAAAATAACCCTAATCGAAAATACAACAAATCAAAATTCTATTCTTGTGGTCAGTTAAATTAATTGAAATAAATCAAAACGGATTTTTATTGAATTTGAAATATTTCTTACGTAATAAATAAAACAAGATTACGACTTATTGAGTCATAAAATTCCATACAGTTCGTTGAATGGATTTTTATTGAAATTAATGACATTTTGGGTGGTGCCGAAATTCGCACATACGGCAAACAAGCTAAAAAAAAATTACCTCATATGAGCCAAATTCTGTTTTGATCACTACATCATCAGTCATTTGTTAATCACACGTTAATTTTTCTTATGATATTTTTCTAGACATATTAATTTAGCTTTAGGATAATTCCCATAAAATCTGAGTGTTATTAATTTTTTTTTCATCTTCGATTTCATAATTTCAGATCGTCTAATTCATCACAGCCAAAAATGGGTCTTCAATGGAGATCACTTCTCTTGTTTATCGGTAAGTTATTTATCCATTTGAAAATATATATTTTTTTTACTATTGTATTATTTGAGACTATTTTTGATTACAATGTAACCAACATGTGTACTGAATATTAATCAATATTATTCGAAAACATATACGGCCAGTAACAAATTTCAAGACATGTTTTGAGATGTTCCCTCGCAATCTACCGAATATGGAACCGAAAAAATACGTACACTAAATGCAGTTGGATTGCCTTGCGTATAGCCAAAAGCTGACATGATGATGAATGCACCCGAATATAAGCATAATATAAACATGAGCATAAAACTAATAAAACATGATCAGCTGAGATCCATAAATCGATCGTTGCTGGCATTTACCGCGATCATCGTCGATCTAGGTCAGATCTTCATTCCTTATAATCTTCTTTCTATATACCAACATTTCGAATCAAAAGTGCAATTAAACTCTGTTAAATACAAAAATCAGAAAATGGAAAAAAAATCGAGCAAAATCTTAATGTTGCTTGACCTTTGGCCCACCTGGACCACATTTGATCTTCAGTCAGTTGTAAAAAACGATTTTTTTTCTTGTTTTTGACAATTAAGATTAATGACGATCCGAAAAAAGCAACAAGAAGGAAAACAAGTTCAATTTTTACTCATGTGAACTTCACATCTCCAATTATGAAATTTATAGATTGTAGTTTTTTTTCTCCTTTAACGTTTCGGTTTGTTGAATTTTTTCCCATTTCAATTAATTTTACTTTCGTCAGCCAGCATAATTGTAAAATTAAACAATTTCCTCATATTGACCTTTTCAACTATATACAATTTGCAATAAATTCTACAATTTTAGAGCTCCGAAATCTTTGCAAAGATTCTGTCAGACATATTTCTGTTAAAATCTGAGAAACAGTCATTTCAGAGCTAAAATCTAACGATGTCTGATCTTTTTTCCTAAGCCGTGTCTAAAATGAAATATTTGACTGGAATCGATTTAGCTATTTAGCTTGGAAGATGACAACTATTACCTAATAAATATTTCTCGCCCAGTGAGTAAAAAAGGTAATTTTTTCACAAATTGGGTAATTTGTTGAAAATGTCAACTGAGTTTTGAAATAGTCGCGATTTGTGGACATTCTATAAGACTTTAACAGATAATATAGTTAAACATATTTTTGACGATTTTATTGTAAATTTTGTTAATGTTAACCCTATAGTGATACAAAAGGTCACCGAGTGGTCGCCGTGACCACAAAATTAGTGTGAATTTTAGGCGCGACAACCAGTTTGGGATCCGGTGTGTTACTTAAGAAGTGATTTTTAAGAAGTAAGAAGTGAGATTTTTATCAAATAATTAATAATATCAACAAATGTTTGCCCTTTTTCTGTTTCCTCGAGGAAATATATGTCCTTCTGCAGGGGTGTCCAACCTTTAAGCTTTCCTGGCCCACATAGGGAGAAGATGAGTTATATTGGGCCACAAATAAAATATATTAGCCCTAAAGATAGCTGATCAGTAAAAACGTAGAATATAATACTTAGTTAATAATCTTAAGTAATTTAAACTTCATTAATTCATAAAGTTTGTAAAGATATCAGTTTTTGTTGGGCCACACTCAAACATGTCCTGAGCCGCATGCGGCACGCGGATCGCGGGTTGGACTAACCTGTTCTACAGTATAGGATGCATACAACAAAAAAATATTTTTTTAATATGCCTGTGAGTCTTTTTTTCCCCCTGTGCAGTTTTTACTTTCTTCTACGGAGTATAATAAAGTATTGTATTCATGAAAAATTTCGACCTCTTAATTTTGCCTAAAAAACAAAATCGATTGGAGTAATATTAAAAATATCAGTTGTGGTCAACACAAAACTTTCTTCTACAAAATCTACGACCCTGCGCAATTTACGCTAGAGCCCTGTCGCGTTGTCAACCTAAGACGACCTCCCAATAAATTCTTGGTTTATTCAAAAATATCAAAAACGTACAAAATTTGAGATAACTTGAGAACTGTAAAAGATATCAATTTACGGTAAATGGCAAAAATGTAGAAAATGTTAACATCTTTAATTATTCTTTTAACTGATTTGTCGAAAAACCGTTAGTTTGCAAATTATTCGCAAAAATATGATTTTTTACATATTAATGAAAATATCTCAATAACGGTAAAAGATAACGGATAACGGTGAGAAACAAAATTGTGCAGAATGCCATTCTCATTAATTCACTTCATACATTCAGTCAGCAAAAACCCGTTAGTTTTCGAGATAATCGCAAAAAACTGTTTTTTTTAAATAACGGTTTATCTCGATAACAGGTTGAGATATCGAGTTATAGCTAAAGACAAAAGTGTGGGAAATTTTATTTTATCCAAGTTTTGTCATACTTAAGGACACTAAAAAACGCGTAGTTTGGGAGTAAATCGAGAAAAACGAAATTGCGATTTTTCAAAAACCGCCATTTTGGATACTTCCGGTTAACGGATTTCCACCAAAAGTTGATAGGATCGTCCCATTTCAGGACCCAACATGCCTATAAAATTTCATGGCGCTAGCTCTATTAGTTTTTGAGAAATCTTGTACACAGACTGACAGACAGACTGACAGACTGACAGACTGACAGACTGACAGACTGACAGACTGACAGACTGACAGACTGACAGACTGACAGACTGACAGACTGACAGACTGACAGACTGACAGACTGACAGACTGACAGACTGACAGACTGACAGACTGACAGACTGACAGACTGACAGACTGACAGACTGACAGACTGACAGACTGACAGACAGAAAGACATTTTTTAAATATGACTCCAATCGACTCAGGAGTGATCGGGAAATGTTTTTTAGGCAAAATTAAGAGGTCGAAATTTTTCATGAATACAATACTTTATTATACTCCGTAGAAGAAAGTAAAAATGTCTTTCTGTCTGTCAGTCTGTCTGTCAGTCTGTGTACAAGATTTCTCAAAAACTAATAGAGCTAGCGCCATGAAATTTTATAGGCATGTTGGGTCCTGAAATGGGACGATCCTATCAACTTTTGGTGGAAATCCGTTAACCGGAAGTATCCAAAATGGCGGTTTTTGAAAAATCGCAATTTCGTTTTTCTCGATTTACTCCCAAACTACGCGTTTTTTAGTGTCCTTAAGTATGACAAAACTTGGATAAAATAAAATTTCCCACACTTTTGTCTTTAGCTATAACTCGATATCTCAACCTGTTATCGAGATAAACCGTTATTTAAAAAAAACAGTTTTTTGCGATTATCTCGAAAACTAACGGGTTTTTGCTGACTGAATGTATGAAGTGAATTAATGAGAATGGCATTCTGCACAATTTTGTTTCTCACCGTTATCCGTTATCTTTTACCGTTATTGAGATATTTTCATTAATATGTAAAAAATCATATTTTTGCGAATAATTTGCAAACTAACGGTTTTTCGACAAATCAGTTAAAAGAATAATTAAAGATGTTAACATTTTCTACATTTTTGCCATTTACCGTAAATTGATATCTTTTACAGTTCTCAAGTTATCTCAAATTTTGTACGTTTTTGATATTTTTGAATAAACCAAGAATTTATTGGGAGGTCGTCTTAGGTTGACAACGCGACAGGGCTCTAGCGTAAATTGCGCAGGGTCGTAGATTTTGTAGAAGAAAGTTTTGTGTTGACCACAACTGATATTTTTTATTTTAATTTAATTTAATTTTTCAATAATTCTCGGCATTTTCACCTTTAATTTTGTGTGACAGATACAGCCGAACAGATGCGTTCATGAAATATTTCTCGTGAAAATATGCATAAAAGTTTCATGAATACCCTGAATATGTTTTGCCTTTCGATGTTAAAACAAACTAGTTCAAAATTGGTACAGCAAAACTGTACGAAGGCGAACATTTTTCTAGACGTTAAAGGTTTTCGTCTTAGAGGAGCCCCAACATGAGAAATCGTCCAGAAGTTTTCTTTTCAAATTTTAATCCAATAACTGATCCTTTCACAAAAAAGTGAAATTTCACAATTTCTTACAAATCAAAAAATGTTCGTTACAAAGAGGCTTTATTATGAATCCTAACCAAATCCCCTTTTAATTCAAATATGAAATAAATTACAAGAAATTCCTTACTTGAACCCCATTAAACAAATTGTAAAGAGGTCTAAAATTATGTATTCAAAGCAAAAAAAAATAAATAATAAATTTAAAAGGCAATACAACTTTTCCCAATTCTAAAATGCTTTCCTTTACAATTTCGATTGTTGCTACTGAATTCCTACATTTCGGAATAAAAATGGAATTGAAATCATTTGAAAATCTCTGAAAGCGGTATGTTTTTTTTAACAAGGCCGTCGTGACAAAGAAAATTCCACACCGCAGAAGTGAAAATTCCCTTTGACCCCAGCGAACTTTGCTCGCGCGCCACTTTTAACATGAAACATGAACTCCATCACGATAATTTGGAATTTTAAGGTTTTTAAGTGTTATCACGAGTTATGCAGTTTTTGCCTTTTCAAAGCAATCCAAACCCAACTAGTAATTTGCATGCGAAATTTACTGCAGTTAAATAAAGTTTTAAAACGAAATGAATTTTCCGAGAGATGATCGTGCATCTCTGACTGACATTTCACACTGCGATAAGATTTTCTTTTTTTTTTTGGGGGGGATTTTTGTGGGAACAAAATTAAATCGCTGTCAAACAACTGAATTCCCATCTAATCTTTGTATCAGAATATCTTTGATACTGGTTAGATTTTTTTTATTTATAAAAATGTGTTTTGGGTTGTAAGTACCAGAATTGCAACTCAATTCAAACTTCTGTGAGAACTACCCTCGAGCTAATTTTAATTTAAATCTAAGATGGAATTGAAGTTCACTCAATAAAGAAGAGAAAAAGTATTTTCCTCCCACCCCCCTACAACTTTTAATCACTTCAACTATCGTTGTGGATTCTGATCGAGTTCATTGCATTGGACAAATTAATCCTTCATAATCGATAAATCAATAAATCTTGTAATGTTTTGTTGCCGTTATGCAATCATTGATTATATTGCATATTCCTCAATTTGCTTCTTTTTGTTATTTTATAAATTTTTGTATTTAATGATTTATGCATTTCGTATATGAATGAATCGAATGGAAATGGATCCAGCCAGTAGATAAAGTGGTAGTCTTACTTGTAAGTCATGCAATGGGAAATTGAAAATTAATTGATGGTTAGAATAACCTCTGATTTGTGATGGAGTTTACATTTTTAATGTACAATGCTGTAATGCTGAACGATGATAGCATGAATTTTTATTCAATGAGCACAATATTATTAATTTTGTAGGGGTAGCAATTATTTTGTTCTAATTTTAGTTGAAATTAAAATTCTGTATAGTTTTGCGGAGTTAATAAAATCTAAAAATATAAAAATCTGTTCATTATCAATAAATATTGATTGACTGAGTCAAAATCCAAGCATTTACCAAGTAAGGTAACAAAGAGGAAAAAAAATTTTCGAATCTCACCCCAGCAATTTAGTTTTACTCGGTTCAGAAGTTCTCGGTTTACAATCGAACAAGCAGATAGACACAAAACTTCTATACGCATATTTTATTTTTATTTATTTTTTCAAATACAAAAAATTAAGCGCAAGCATAACTGCTCTACACTCTCCCCGAGACTATACTTCCCCTACACGCAAAGAAAAAATATGATTGGGTCAATCATAAAATGAGGGAAGCACATAATGGTTACAAAAATGCTTGCGCCAACCATGCCGAATGCTTGGGAGTCTCTTGGGAGCTTCTCTCTCTGTTTTTTAAGTGTGTTTCTACTTCTCTCCCTGAAAAACATGTCTATTTTTAAAAGATTTTATTTAGCTTGCCCTCGTGTCGGTTTGTCAGTCTGCCTGTCAGTCTGCTTGTCAGTCTGCCTGTCAGTCTGCCTGTCAGATTTAAATCTTGCAATTCAATTTTGACCCACTTCCAATCATCCGATTGACTTGAAATTTTGCACACATGCGTAAGTCCGATGACAATACAATATTTTCACTACTTAGTCCTTGTACGGATAACGGAAGGTCCTGAAAGGATAACGTGGTTATCCTTTTCCTCAAATTTTCCGGGAAAAAAACAATTTTGGGGGTTTTTGCGGTCGCTGACTTCGATTCTGGTATTAAAAAGTCCATAAGGATAACGAATGGTCCTGTAAGGGTAACGTAATTATTCTTTTCCTCAAATTTCCCGGGAAAAATCTCATTTGGGGGTCACTGAATCTGATTCTGGAGTCAAAAAATCCGTAAGGATAGAGGAAGGTCCTGTAAGGATAATGTAATTATCCTTTTCATTTTGGATTTATAGTCATACAAAATAAGTAAAATGTATCAAATAATTTTTTTTTTTAAAACTTATGTAAAAAGGTGCACTAAAAAGGGAAAAAGAATTTTTGGACACTGTGTATCATAAATAAAAGCGAGAAAAAGCATAAAAAATAAAATATAATAAATATTTATCTCGCTTTCGAAAATATGAAATCGAAAATATGAAATCGAAAATATGAATTTAACAAAAACAATGTAAACTAATTTCTAAATGAAGATATGATCCCCAAAACTGATTTTTTAAAATCCGTGTCATAAAGTAATAGTGCAATAGTTTTAAATTCCATTTTCAAAACTGGCGATATACGATTAACAAAATAAGACTGCCATATTATTTTGCAGTCGCCTCCAGCTGGTAATTAGACTACTCTTGGTGATGGCGAAACAAATTAGTTCTCCGACTGAAAGAGGTGGAAGGAGTATTGCGTATTTCGTCTTCCTCTGCTACATAAAAATTTGATACCATTATCATGTATGATAGAGCCAACCATTTCAAAATTGGGAATATAATGACACCAACTATTGTATATAAACGGTTGGCATATTTATTTAAAAAAAACTTATAATTCGCACAACCATTTAATGGTTATCCCAAGCATACCCTATCATATCTTTTCTTTACATGTACTTTCGGGGAGAGTCTAGCGTAAGTTTGCCCGATTTGGCCCAAAATGACTGATCGGATTTTGCACTTTTGTTGTTTATCAAAGCATATTAAAAACTGTTTTAGGAAATTTGATAGAATTTATACATAAGTAAAGAACACAAAGGCAAACCAGATCTGGACCTTCTTTTTTCTACCTCCTGTAAAAATTATTAATATGTTTTTTGAGAATTTTAGAAACAGAGCATTTTCTGAAAGATTGGATTTAAAAGTTTTCCAATAGGGATTTTTTTAAAAGACTTTCGTTAATATCGCTATATTGTTACATAAAAATTTCAATTTTTTTTAAATTATCGTATCTAACTTTCAATTTTAAGTCGACATAACAAAAGAAATCCAAAACTGTCACAAGCAATTTAAATTTCATCGGCTCATATCAATTCTAAAATTAATTTCATGTTTAGAAACATTTCCTGCCTTTAATTGCCAATAGTTACGACATTCTTTATTATACTATTTAAAAATCTTAAAATGTCAAATTTATGATTGAAATCTTATTAATAGCAACGGAAATAACTGAGATGCAAAGAAAAATTATAGAGTAACAAAAATTTCAGTCAAATCCATAACCTATCAAAAATCTTTAATAAAAATTGAAATATTGCTGATGATATAACTTCGATATTGTGGCAAATTAAGAAATTATGGGCTTTCGCTACCTTCTAAATGACTTTTCGATTAATCTAATGACAAATTTATCAATCAAGTTCGCCAAATTCGACTGAAAACGGGGACATAACACGATTATCTTTCAGTATATTTTTTTTTTGTTTAATAAAATCGACAGGTAGATTGAAATTTACCGTAATTTAAAACTGCCAATCGACAGCGACCGTTAAAATAGGTGCTTTCTTCCATCAACCGCAATCCCAACAGATCTTTAGATGACTTAAAGAGCCTTTCTCCTTCAATCTGTCACAAATCATTCATTTAAAACCGTTTAATTTCATTCAATTAATCACTTAATCGATCCAACAGAGGGAATTAAATCTTAAACTTAATTATTGATTATATTTTGATTGCAAACTAGCGATCTTTGATTGCTAACTTGGCATTAAGACCTGCTTAGGCCACCATCGACCTCATCTATTAGAGATCCTTGATGATGGGGGTGTCGATCATATCGATGTAATCACCGCAATCTGTCGACATTACAAGTTCCATTTTTTTTTTTTTTGGTCTTCATATTACTACTTACTGTCGCATACATCATATTACGTCGATATTACGTCTTCGACAGCACCTTCTTCTCCCCCGTAAACAGTGTGATTGTTTATATGTTGGACATGGTGGCCTTTCTTTGTGTTCAACGAACTTAGAGTCAATTGGATTGCTAATTGGCATTTGAGAACGTCACGATTTTTCTGTTGGAAAATGACCTCAGCGGAATGATGGCATATGGAAATTGTGAGAAATTATTACAAGTACGAATAAATCTAATAGCTTTCAAATGTGTTTTAGTTGAACGTTACAAAATTGTGTACAACATGGAGAAAGTTATGTAATTATGCGTAGAACATAAAATTCCAATTGGCTTTTGCTTGAATTTAATTGCATTCGCAAACAAGAAACATAAAAAAGTTATTTAGGTTTTATTAGTCTAAATTTTTTTACGGTGTGATCACATTAAGTTGTGGTCAGATATCAGATAAATTTTAATGTCTGCCTATAAAACACAAATTTTTCAGCCATAAAAGTCTCAAATCTACTTACAGGGAGTCAGAGAAAAAAAAGCGGAGATTTAAAAATCTTTTATCGGATTTTTATACTGCAGTTGAAAAACTCACGCGGAAAACAAAATTTTCTAAAAATTAAGGGAAAACTACTTAAAAACCTCTTTTTAAAAGTTTTTTTAATATTAAAAGATTTATTTAACATTCACTTCAAATCTTGTAGATTGATTTTGACCCACTTCCACATATCCAATCGACTTGGAATTTTGCACATACGAGTATGCGTAGTTCCGATAACAACACAGTTTTCTATTGAAAAATCATGCTTAAAGTCTGTTCGCCTATAACCGAAAAAAACCCCCCTATCCTATCTATGCTACTAATTTTGTGCGAAAAATCAAAGTGGATCATAGTAAGCACAATTCAAACGACACAAAAAAATTGAACTTTGCCAAACTATTGACAGCTTTTCGAAAAGACGTGACATTTTTCGACTACGAAATATTTGTTTTGCACAAATTTTCCCTGCGGCGCATTTCTTTTCGTTGGTATTATCTTACTTCTTTGTTATAAATATTTCTTTTGCAACGATAAGGTTTTGAGAAATGATCAATGATAAAAAGAAAATTTGACAACGCCTGATATAAGATACGTGCTTAATAAATAGATTCTTAAATATACAACGAGAAAGCTTTTTTTTTGCATACGTCCCGCATTCTGACTTTTTGAAACCTGGGCACCAATCATGTATTCCGACGCGTCTCTGTCTTTCGACTTCGACGCAGCTTTTAACTCTTGACTTCGCCATATCTGCAATTTGAAATTTCTCGGAATCGTCACTATGAATCCAAACGTGATTCTGACTGTCACTCCAGGAAATTTGAAGCTGATGATATGACGAAGTCAAGAGTTAAAAGCTGCGTCGAAGTCGAAAGACAGAGACGCGTCGGAATACATCATTGCTGCCCTGGTCACCTAAAGATGTGATTTTTTAAAACTCGGTATTACACGGAAAAAACATTAAAGCCATTCCTCCAAAATCTCATGCTCCAGTTCTAACACATGGATCAATAAGTCCCGAGACTAACCCAGAGATGACGCTCGTAGTAAACCAGTAACCACGTCTTTCTAGAGTACTAACCTTTGCTTGAAACGTGTCAAAATTTTAAGTCGATCGGACCAGAAACAGCTGAGTTATCGAGGTTGGAGTAAAGTCGTTTTGTAGTTTGTTTAAAAAATGGAAAAAACCGAGTTTCGTGTTCTGATAAAACATTGTTTTTTAATGGATAAAAACACCGTGCAAGCGAAACAATGGATTGAAAAATGTTACCCGGACTCTTGTCCATCAAAAGCAACGATTTGTCGGTGGTTTGCCGAGTTTAAACGTGGTCGTACCGACACAAATGACGCGGAACGCTCGGGTAGACCTGTGGAAGCCGTTACACCGGAAAATGTGAGTGAAGTGACAAAAATTATAATGAAAGATCGTAAAGTGAAGCTCCGTGAGATTGCTGAGATAACACAGATATCATATGGAAGTGCATTTACTATCCTTCATGAAAAATTGAGCATGAAAAAGGTTTTTTCCAAGTGGGTGCCGCGATTGCTTTCGATGGAACAAAAACAGCAACGAGTCGATGATTCAGAAAGCTGTTTATCGCTATTTACTCGCAATAAAAAAGATTTCTTGGGTCGTTACGTGTCCATGGACGAAACATGGATACATCACTACACTCCAGAGTCGAAGCGGCAGTCATCTGAGTGGCGCACAGCTGGCGAAAGCCGTCCGAAGCGTCCGAAAACGCAGCAGTCAGCTGGCAAAGTCATGGCGTCAGTTTTTTGGGATACGCATGGCGTGACGATTGTATCACCCTAAAAGGTGATTATATTGATGAATAAAAAAAAATTTTGCAAAAAAAATGTTGTTTTCATTGTTAGTCTCGGGACTTATTGATCCATGTGTTATATTTATGGGGAAAAGCGGCATAGTGACGAAATATGGGATCATTCCTATAAAAAAATTAGAACAGTCTTCAAATTTTTCAGGAAACATTCCAACAAAAAAAGTGTCTTATTCTTTTTTTTGTGTTATTATTCTTAAAATTATGACACAGAGCCAGTGTTGGGCAAATTCAATCTGATTAATGATTGGAAACTAATGATTTAAAAAAAATCAAAATTATTTTGATTTGTGATTGAATGATTATGATTGATTAGTTTTAATCATAATCATGATTTAAAAACTAATTTTTAAGATTAATTTTTTTGTATATATTTTTGTAATAGATCCTAATGAAATAATGAACCAATAAAGAATTATGATAAAAAGCAATTTTAATGCCATAAATTTCAAACAAACATAAAGTTTTAAAATTTTCGTAAATGCAAATGTCATACCATGCGTAAAAAATTCTGTGGTCACAAGTTATAAGGGCTTAACTCGACTTTAGCCGTTTTCAATGTTTTTACAGAATCGTGTTCTCCTTCCAAAATGCTCTTAATTCCACTAACCCGTTAGTTTCTACGACCATTTTTGACCGTTATAAGCTACTACACCAACGGCTAAAGTCAAAAAAATTCCAAGTTGCATTTGGAAGAACGGCTAAAGTCAGATGCCATATATTTTTGTATAGACTTAATCCACTCTTATGGGCGCGAAGCTGCATTAATTTGATCGTTTTTGCACGTGGGAATGTGGCTTAAGTCGAGTTAGTTCATTCTTCGTTTTTAACTTTTCCCAAACGAGCAGGCTAAAGTCTGTTTTGGCCTCTTTTTCAAATCGGGGTGTAGGTTTTTAGGGGCTTAACTTGACTTTAGCCATTGATTATAGCCATTTCTAAGACATGAAAAAGTTTTGAAAGAGTGGCTAAAGTAAAATAATCCTTAATTTCTCTGAAAATATTAAGTTTGAATAAACCAGATTAAACCAATCGTAAAAAGCTTACTTTTCATAATATTTTGTAGTTATAGATTTTTAAATTCAGTTTGATACCCTTTTGCCACCGACAGTTAAAATTTCATAAATATTAAAATGCTTCTCCTGAAAAATCAAGAAATTCGACTTAAGCCCTTATAACTTGTGACCACAGAATTATTTAATAGTGAAGAGTGATTATAAACATTAGGATTCGAGAAATATTCTTTAAAAAAAATGTCTTCCGCTTCAAATAAAATTTAATTAGTCGTGAAATTGATCAAAACCAATGAATAAATTACTAATGATTGAAAAACAAATGATTAATATTTTTAATCATGATTATGATTACTTTGATTGATCGTGATTGAATCAATCATGATTGATTTTGCTATGACCAATCAACTAAAAATAAATTAGTTGACTACGCCCAACACTGTACAGATCCCACCGTATTGTATTGGGGAAACTTCTGTATATATTGGACTGGTTACGACAAAAAATAGAGCAAAATTCCCTTTTGTAAAGTACTCAATCCTAAAATGAAAGGAATGAATCCTATATAATGTTGTAGTGTCTCCATCGATTATTGGACTCTCTCCTATATATGTATAATGTCTATGTGAGATGCCTTCATTTGAAATAGGGCTTATTATATAATTATAGCACCATGGCCTATCCGAATAGGACTGAATACTTTTTTTTATTGGATCCTGCCCAATATAAAGGGGACAGACGAAAATTCGAGTTATCGACTATACGAGATAGGGAAGTTCGAGGGGTTTGAAAATATTTGAGATATCGAGTAATAAAATGCTCTGTGATTAAATAATTCCTCCGTCACAAGTGTTAGACTACATCTCCTTTTGTCCTTCCGGCCATCCTGAGCTGTGCTTCGGCATTAAAGGGTCTTCCCCTAAGCTCTGGCTGGAACTATAAAAAAAGCACGAGTTCGCAAACCACAAGCTAATTATAATCGAAGAAAAAATAGGAATGAGTCAGGAATGAGTCCGCCAACACTTAGGATTCGTTCCAATTTTTTATATAGGACTGAGTCCTACATAATATTAAAGTCACTTCTAAAAACGATGGAAACGATTACATTCCATAATATAGCATTGCTTCCCCCTTAGTATATAAATGCCTCCAGTAAAAACTAGGAACGGGCGCTACTTTTGTTGGAAAATGTCCATTCTTCTCTCAACCCTATATACATAGTGTAGTTTTATTTATACCGCCAGATGGCATCACCGCACTATTTTTCTATCATCCAATTGTAAGTCGCTGGCATCACTCTTTTTTTCCTTCTTCTTCTTCCTAACTTAAAACTTGTAACAAGTCGTTTTTATAACTTCTTATATTTTCATTAAAGTTTATAGCGTAGCTTTTTAATTTTATTACGCCCTCGCTGAACCCTTGGAAACCACACATAGTAATGATTCCACGAAAATTAAAACTTGTTCCAATATTTATGGAAGCCTTTGCTACAAAATGGTGTGTAACGAGTCCTATAATCGCTTTCTCATATTTTATAAGAACGTTTCCTATGCGAGTTTATTCCCGTGTAGATAAACATTCCAAAATTTTTCCATTTTTTATGGACTAAATAATTGGCGTGGCTTCAAATCTGAATTCCTGCGAAAAGTGTTTATGATTCGTCTCAACTTTTTTGAACCACCACAAATTTATTGACCTTTTTGGGACACCGAAAACTTGAAAACCTTTTTTCAGAGTTATGAAATCCGAAGGTTTTTTAATTTATCAAAATATGGTGAACCAAAATATCTCCTATACTTCTCGTTACTTTAAATATTTGTTTTTTATCGATTCTACAGATCACAACTTTCTAAAAACGGATTTATTGCAAAATTTTACATAGTATTAGTAAATAATAATAAAAATAATTAGGTTAAATACTAAAAGAAGAGTCGATGTCAAATTGTTATTAAACAGTTTACTTTAGCAAAAACACCATTAATAATTAATTAAACAGCAATAAAATTCATTCAACCATTGCACCACAATTTCACAGTTCACCCAAATAAGATTAGTTAAAAACAAGAAAATTTTTCACGGATTTTAAATGGAAAATCATAAACAAATGAAATGATTACCCAACGGCAATATTATCGGTATTTCTTTCTTTTTATTGAAAAATACCTTCTACGCTTTTGCATAATTGTAACAAATCTTTAATGATTTTGAAATTGAAAAATTCCCTTCGTAAAGTTTCAATGGATTACGATAATTGGGACAAATTTTTTTGTTTACAGTGAGATTCGTGAAAGAAAATCTTTTGAATTTTGAGTTATGACTTTAAATTTTACTTGAAACATGATACTTTAAACATTGAACAAAACTCGCAATAATTATTTAAAAAATATGTAAAAATTTTAATCGGTCGATTCCCGAAGGACAGCATTTTTCGCTTATTGTTTGGTCGATCTCGCGCGTGAATTCCATGAAGAAAACAAGAAAAAAATTACTTCTTTAAGATGAAAATGAGGGAAAAAACAAAATTCTTTACAGAATACCAACCAGAGATGCAAAAAAAGCTACAAGAAAAAATTTAAAAAAATATTTTATCCAATTAAACCTCAATTTAACACCTTTTAAAGCCTTGACATGTCATCGTGAAAGAAATAAAAGACAAAGAAACGCTGATAGGTTCCAAGCTTAGATCTTGGAATCGTCCTAAGACCGCTAAGGTCAATACCAGATGATTTGGCCAAATTTACGGACCGTAATGAAGGTAAGGTCAATCAACCATCAACAGTAGCTTAACCGGCGTCATCGTTGATACTATAATAACACAACCGAATTCCTCACTATACATTTTTTTCCTATGAGTATTTATGCTTATGCTCATCTAATATTTATGCTCACATCATAGTCCAGGCGTGTAGGTGGTTTATGAATCCGACCGAATGAATGAATTTTCAATGCGTCCGTTTTCCTAGGTCTTCCAATTACTGGTCGCAGAAAGGAAGAAAAGAAGCATCGAAAAAATTAAAATAATAAAACAAGATGGTTATCTTAATTACCAGAGTGCTTCAGTAATAGAGTTACTTTTTAAACACGACCTACGACAGACAGGTTTCAAAGTTTCCGCGGAGAAGGTGAATGAATTGGTAAATCGCTTGGAAATTCCACATATGAAGTTTATATTTCTATTGTATGAACTTAAGCTATTCGTTGGTTGCCTCTGTAATAGTCGTAGAATCGATTTATTAAAATGCCTAGAAATTAAAAATTTTAACTGAATTAAATTTAGTGGAAAGTTCAAATGTGTTGACAGTATGTGGACAACAAATGGTCATTTGTTAATTTACATGCATGTTATTTTGTGATATTTCACACTCAATAGACGCTATTAACCCTTAACGACTTAGTGCGCAACAACATGACATAAACGTCTAGCCATGTGACACATTGGGCGCGATCAGTGAAATGAGCCGCTCTGAAGCGGCTCAGTAGTTGTTAGAAAAGCGCTCAGCTGAGCCGCGCAGCATGCACTGAACGCTGCTCAGTGCATGCTGGTCACAAACCATCAACTGTCAAAGTGTCTTAAGTTTTAATGGAACGGGATAAGATTTTTTGCTCAATAATCAGCATTTGCGCTGCTGATTCATTGAATCTTGGGCCAATTTCACCACTCAATACTCCACGCTGCGGAGTACGACACCCACGAGAAATGTCGACTATTTTGACGTTTCGCAGCGCTCACTAACTGAGCGTTCTTTTATGCCGCTCAGTAGAGTAGCTGAGCCGCTCAAAAAGAACGGTTGCATTCAGTAATTGAGCCAGTGAGCTGCTCAAAAAACTTCTGAGCGGCTCAGTTCACTGTACGCGCCCATTGTTTCAGAGGCTTGGCGACGTGTACGTCACAAAAGACCGTTAAGGAACCTCCACACGTTCAATATTACTTGACAAGTATTATTGATGAACATTTTCGTCAAGTAACATTGATGGAAGTTGCCTCCACACGTAACATTGAAGAGCATCCAAACGATCAATGTTACTTGAAACATGAGTCATTCAAGTAAAATTGTCAAGTAACATTGAACGTGTGGAGGCTCCTTTAGACCTGAGCTGTGCTTCGGCATTAAAGGGTCTTCCCCTAAGCTTTGGCTAAAACTATAAAAAAAGACCGCAAAGCAGTTTTTGGGTGAAACCCCTAGTTTTAGTATAATTTTAAAATTTTGGATACATGGAGTAGTATGACACAAAGCTCATTTTTTTCGCCACCCCTTCAAGTGGTGTTAGCAGGGAAGATAAAGGAATCGATTTTAATGGTCAAAAATTCTCCCGGGGTCGATTGTCAAATTGTAAAAATCGAACCGAAATCGCTTAAAAGCATCAACTATTAGTAGGGAGAAGGGGGAGGGAGGTATGAGAAGGATGAGAGACTTTGAATTATCGCACAGCCTGAAAACTTCCCCTTGATACCAAGAAGCTTACCCTAAAGTTTGGTTCAAATCGGTTTCCTAATTATCAAGTTGTAAGCGAACAAGCATTTAGTCGCATATTAATTAGCGGACAAAAAACACGACAAGGGAGAGGGTGGCTGTAAAAGATGAAAACACTCTTTCTCAGTATTTGGTAAACCACACAGAGGGTAAATGTTACCACTACAGACAAATTCTTACGTCACAAATTCTTCCAACTAATTTACACTCGAAAATCTTTTATGTCTAATTCAATTATCATCATTCATCGGCATAATTGATAGTCTATGGGTAATCATCGTATAGAGAATTGCGATATTTTTGAATGTGCCAGACATCATCTCACTTCAAAAGTCACCACTCACGTGAGGTCCAAAAGATGTCAAAAAGCGTCCATCATCACGTGTGTGAGGACAGACACTAATTTCACCTTGGGCTATGATCAACTTTGACGCCCGTGCTGACTGAAATTTATTCATTAAACAAAATTCATTTTCCAAATTCGTCTCATGCAGGTAAAGAAGAAATATAAATAGATTTAATCAACTCTATAGGCATATATATTTCTTTAAAGTGACAACAGTTAAATCTTTTATAAGGGGGAAAAAATGATTGCTAGCAATTATGCTGCGGACAGGTCAAATTTATGGATCTTTTGATTGGCAATGATGACTTCCGTCGATTTAATTGGCATTTCACAAAGTGTTGTCATTCATAAAATTATGTTTTCTAATATTTTCATTATGTGAATGCTTTTTTTACAGTTTTACAGTTAGAAATTAGCTACACGAGCGAAATGTAATTTAGTTGTTTCACAAATGTAATTTCTTTTTTGAAATATTGGAGATTTTTTTTCGATTTTCTTCAATTTTGTGAATTACTAGTAAACAAACAAACATTTGATTGAAAATAAAATTTTAAAAAAATTCTTGTTATTTTTTTTTTATTTCGGAAATTCTAAGGTAAATATTTATTATTTTTTTAAAAAATTAAAATTGAAAATTAAATTTCCTACCTTACTTAAATCTATGCGACGGAGCATTTTACATTTTTTTTCAAAGTGCAATATTTTATTATATTTATGGATAGAATCAGCAACAAAGAAAATAGTGTATTTTTTTGGGAATATATTCCTCATTCTAGGATTCTCTTCAAAATCGAGTCCGTTATCTCGTTTACAAGATATCAGAGAGGGGGATTAGAGGGGAAGGGAATCCTTGATGCGATCTTTGCAGAAAACGGCCGCACTATCCTTTGATAACTACAACCGAACGCATATACTATTAGTGTCTAGGAAATAACTTAAAAAGCAGTGAAAATCGTACATTGAACGACAAATTCCTTAACTTTGCTGAACCACCCCAATGGAAAATGGAAAAGATTATTGCGATTTTCTCGAAAAAGGTTTTTTTTCGGTGCTATGGGACGATAACAGCTTTCGAATGCAAAAAATCGCGTCAAAATCGCTCAAGATTTACCTGTAGAAGTCGACCTTACAAATTCCGTTCCTGGAATTTGACATTTTTTAATACTTTTTCTATTAAATTTCAATCCTCTCAAATGATTAACTACATTTTTAATCAAACCTGTATTATTTTTCAATACTTTTTTAGAGTTTGAAAGATTGTAATAAAAAAAATATTACATTTAATGCCAACAACATTAAATGAGTACACTCAGAAAAATGGAGGCTAACTCGACGACCTGTATACGGCGTAATTGGCCTCGGGCAGGCGCGCGTTCGCCTGCATGAGGGAAAGTAAAACTGTGTTGACCTGTGGTCGGAGAAATTCTGAAATTAAGCCACCAGCAGGTGAAGTAGGGCATTGGGAGCTGCACGATTTGACCTTAGATAGGCATTTTGAGGACGTAATGTCATGTAATGGAAACCTCTGTAAGCCAGCTAGCGGTCAGAGTTAACCTGACAAAAAGTTGACCTGGACATTTTTCTGAGTGTATATTGTTTGCTTCTTGTATTAACTTTTAATCCCAGTTCTGGAATTCGATATTCTTTAATAAAATTTGTATTATTTTCCAATATTTTTTCAAATTTTTCCTTTCGTTATAATTCGCACATGGTCTGCATTATTTTTGTAATCAACTCAGGAGTACTCGGGAAATCCAATACTTAATAATTTTTCATGAATACAAAACTTTATTATACTTTGTATAAGAAAGTAAATATGAAACCATCCAGACCTTAAAAAGATAGAAAACAATATTTCCTAATATCCCCTTGCAAATCAGAAGATAGAAGAATTTTTTGAGCGGAAGAACCTAACATGCGGATGAAGGCGAAAGGCGGAAGAAGCTGTGGGGCCGAATACGTCACAAAAATCTTTAAGTTTTTCGGTCCCCTAAAACATTTCTTTAATTTTACCATTCGCATGAACAAGTCTATAAAATTTTTCCAATTGTAGTTATGCCACTGACTGACACTGTTACGAAACTTTACATTAAAAATCAAACATTAACAAAACCCCTACTTAAGACTAACAAAAATGAACGGGCACTTTTGAGACCCTTATTATACTATTTATTGCCATTCAACCTTTGATTTGCCTTTTTTTTTAAAAAACTGTTATATGAAAAAATATGATTTGCTATTGAAAATAATTTGCTTTTACCAAACTCATTCACGATTAGGTATATCTGATGATTGCCATTTGTAGAAAAATTCCACGTTCAATGTTACACTCATAAAAAGGGTCGCTAACTGGAGTTGATTTTTTGGACAAGTGAATTTTTGCCGTGCTCTGTCAAATAAATTTTATCTCAACTGAGAGGTGGGAATTTACAATGAGGGTATTCACAGTCCTCTTTTAATTTTGGGTATTCGGTGTTTTCGGTAATATTAAAAGACTGAAAATATTCTACTGTGAACATCCCACAGCACAGATTTGAGAACACCGCTTTTATTGGATACGTGACCAAATCATGAACTGCGAATTTAATTGTAAAATATGTACATACCTTTAAATCCATGTTTGATGTATTCTTTTGAATTTCTATTGTGGCAACGGCTATCAAAATTGAAAAAATTTGCATCAGTCCGATGAGATTAACAAAAAACCAGCGAGAAAATTTGACAACTAAAAACATTACTAGCGCCACTCGCGGTTGATTCTTGATACCGAATAACCGGGCCGGAAAACACGACTCAAGGCATGTCTACAATTACCGAATCCGGTAATTCATTTTTACATGAACCAAATTACCGTCTCGGTAAAAATCTGTTAAATTTGACTGAATTACCGAGCGGTAAATTTACCCGCAATTTAGAAGACGACTGTGAATACCCTGAATGAATTACAACATTTTATAATTAATCCAAGTAAAGTTTGAGTAACAGTAGAAAAACATTTACACCGTATTTACAGCAATCAGTATTGCCTGTCACAGATAAATTAACCCTTTAATAGCTGTAAGCTTTCGTATGATAATTACCTACCACAAATACAATTCACTCTCCCCAGTTGAACAGACACTGTGAATAGTTGAGCAAAACTAAACCAATCATCGATTCGTTTTCAAAACTTTTGCATAACATTTTCATAATTGTTGCAAAAAAAATATTGGAACGTAGGGTACAGCGGAATACGACCTTCTTCCTTCCTGGTGATTTGGAATCAAGCGAGCGATTCGATGGGTGCACTAGACCCAATCGGTGGACACTGAACTAAAGTTGAACTTACCTTAACCCGGCCCTTACACGCGACTATAAAGTCTGTCAGTAGCACAGACTTCAAATGTAAAATTACTGACAACGAATTAAAATACATTTAGCGAACTGGCAGTCAGTGCATTTACACTATTTCAGCGACTGTGTCAGCTCTACAGACGCGTGTAAGGGCCGGGTTATACTCCGAGTTGACAACCAAAAACTTGGTTTTTTTCTACCAAAAAAATGCCTGCTAAATTTAAAATCATTCCGGCAAACCCTTTAGTTATCAATGATCAATTAAAGTAATTAAAATATTTTCCAAAAATTGTGTGTGGAAAATTTTCCTTTGCCGAGTCCAGCGTAGTCCAAGTGGTAAAGTACTTGGCCCGTATCCTGGAGGTCGGTGATTCAATTCCCGACTGTCGCACGCTGTGATTCAAGTCCACTCAACTTGCTTTACGAAATTGAGTAGTGATAGTTGCCGCTTGGTGTTAACGTAGCGTGACCATTTATCCCCGTTTGAGGGGGATTATCCCCTTTTCGGACTTCGGTATCCCCCACATCCTCCTGAAAAATCCATCTTTTTTCCAAGATTTATTTATGAAAGAAACGCCATTTTTCGAGTTTTCGGCTATTGTCGAATACGCGTTCGCTCTGCCAGGAACATCAGCACCAGTCGAAAGTGTTTTCTCGGCGATCAATAAAATAGGGATGACGGAAAAGACTCGTTTACAAGTTAAAACTCTTAAATCGATTCTTTTTACCAAAAACAATATCAATCTCAGCTGTTTGGAGTTTTTCGATTATTTGAAAAAAGACAAAGATGTGTTGAAACAAATCTCTTCTCAAGAAAAATACAATGAATCGACAAGTTCATCATCAGTTTGTGCGTGAAATTGAAAAACATAAATAAAAAATCAATATTTTGATTTATTAATACAATTTTTTTTCATTTTTATTTTTCATCCCCCTTCATCCCCCCATTTTATCACTCATTGGCTCCAAAAAAAAATGGTCACGCTATGTTAACGACATCATCGGTCTAGATTGCTATCACGGCCTCTGCTGTTGATGGGTTGCAACGTAAAAACCTTACAAATGTTGTAATTTATCCATGGTTCGCAATCCATGTAAAAACTGTATGTGCGAAGCAGGGAAGAAATTGTTATGAAACCTCAATTGAGGAGCCCCAGGCTCTTCGAGAGCTGTAGCGCCAAGGATGATGATGAAAATTCTACTCCTACAAATTAACTGTACCTAACATTTGTTGCAGGTATACTGCAGAAATATTACTGACAATACTTTACACGTGCTACAAGTAAACATATTTTTTGTTTAACTGTGGCAGGTTGTTTTTTTTGCCAAATTTTTTTATTTGTCTTATATAAGTATAATATTTACCTGTCCTGAGCAAGTTCTACACCTCAAATAGGCTTGCTAAAATTTACAATCTCTTATATCGTCACAAGCCTGCAATATTAGAATTCGTGTCAGGCAAACGTATTCTAATATTGCAGGCTAACTTCACTTGATCCAAATAAATTGTTCCCCCTTAACCAGAGAACAAATAATCTAGAGAATAAACTCTTAGAACAAATTTTTAGAGAAAATTTTTCCACTGTGAGATGAAGCAAGAGGATCCGATGTAACACGGAACAAATTATCCATTCGATTCCTCCATCTCATTGAATAGATACGACGAAAATGATTAGAAAATGTTATCTCTGCTTCGTGCTCCCTAGTCTAAAATTAATTAACTTTTAGGCCGTAGCTAGTGAATGATAGGGACATTTTTCCCCCCTTGGAAGGGGAAATTTGTCAAAAATTTGTTCGGCAGAGTTTTTTCTTTATATTCCTTATTCTATGCCTTAACCTACACGCAGAGAAAAAAAATAGTAAATCTAACTACTTTATATTGGGAAATCGGGAGTGTCAATTTAAATACAAAATAATAAATTTTACTACTAAGAAGTTAAATCATACTAATATATAAAAATGAGTTGGTGTCTGTCTGTTCCTCTTTCACGCAAAAACGGCTGAACCGGTTGACTTGAAATTTGGCATGAGTGTCTGTGGTAGTTCTGGTTCCAACATAGGCATACGGAAAAGTAGCGCGAGTAAGGCGAGGGGGTAAAGTGATTTCGAAACTTAGTTTTTGGACTATGTTACTCTTTCGCGGGGAAACTACTGAACCGATTGGCCTGAAATTGATTGGGGGGTGAACCAGCCCCATGGCCGAATTATACACAGGTCTGCTGGTTACTTTTTGACAGCCACCATTTTGCTACGTCATCGGCAAGAAATATTCGATGCATGCTTTGTAATGTTGATTGTGCGTACGGAGTTGTTTAGCTAGATGTTTTGAATATTTGAGAATTAGGGAAAATTCCCATTGAGTCGTATAAGAATTTCTTGCCGATGACGTCAGAGCCAAGAGAGACTGAGCTGTCAAGCAGACCTTGGTATTATTGGGCCATGAACCAGCCCCTAGTTTCTTATAAAAATTCTCGATTTTGACTATTTTTGGAATTAAAATTAACTATTTTAGTAATAGTCACGATTCCCCATTTCAAAATAGTTAAATTTACTATCTTTTCTCTCAGTGTACAGCAGATTGACAGATGCCATCTGTAGATAAACAGACATCTAATGTAAAGAAACTTAACCGGTACTAGCTAAAACACTCCTGCAGCAGACTTAAAACATTTACTCTATTTCTCTCAGTGTAATATAACATTTTCTATAATTGGTCAGAGCAATTGAATCCAAAAACTAACTTCCCGGAATCAAATAAGAATACCCAATGAAAAAAATTAGGGGTTATAAGCAAGCAATTGGAGAAATTGACTTTCTCATTACTTTTAAATTTTTATCTATTTTATAGATTTTTTTATTATTATTTTTTCCACATTTCTGCGGGCATTTCGAGACAATGCACTTGGCTGTGCCACCTTCAATTTGCATATCGTTGATTATGAATTTCTGGTTGAATATTTTTCTCTTTTCTCTTATTCGATAAAGTTTATGAAAAATTCGACTTATGTTTGCTAATAATAACCGATTGATCGTAAAAACCTATTTTGATAAGTGCACCAGCATACTTTCATATTTATAAAGCAGATTACCGTCATGCAAGTATGATGGATTTTGTCATGGCTGCATAACAGTTACCGAAGCTTTAAATGGAAAATCATTCAACGACATTAATGTCTTACTAAAATAGTTTGATAAAAAAATTTAAATAAATATTTGGCAGGAGTTTCGATTTCTATAAGGGAATTTAAATATTTCAATTTTTTTATAGTTCTCCAAAAAAAATTGAAATTCCTTTTGCGAACGATGGCGTGAGCAAAAAGTTTTACAGACAAAAACCGCAATGTTAGATTGCCGGCCGCCAAGTTGGATTTGGTGACGTTTCCTTGAACAGGTAATTTGTCTGACAATTACGATGGCAGTCAAACTGTTTTATGAAGAATTGAATATTTTAACACCAGTTTTATTTTTTCATATATCTATATTATTGCAAATTTTAATATGTGTCATATGTCAAGCACAAAATTCTGATTATAACTGAAACTCTTGTCCGTTGTTTAAATTTTTTCGTTCATAAAACGTGAATTTAGCGGATCTTGTGAAAAATCTCCATCGATTTATTTTCGCACGAGATTTTCAAGGTGGTCAGCATAAGAAATATCACACGACCATTATTGGTATATTTAAGTCGTGAAACGCAACATTATTGTTTTTTTATCAATGATTTTTTTTTAATTTCAAAATAGAGAACGAAAAACATAATTTTATAGTTTTATGAATCGTAAAAGTCGTCTCGTCTCAAACATTTCACCACCAGCTGAGGTTTTTTTTATATTCGTATAAAGTCTTCCTGATTACGATAAAATTTATCAAGTTGTAAATATTCCTCTAATCAAATCATTCAAATTAATGAGCGATAATCAAAATAAATTTTAACAAAATCTTTTATAATTTGCCAACATCTTCCATTGGTAAAAAAAACATTAATTTTTTGTATGATTTTCCTGATAAATTATTAGTGGGTGTGGATTACTGTTTTGACTTTTAACGATCGACGAAAAATGCTTCCGCCGGATGGCAACATTTTTGGAAAATTTCAATTAATAAAATCATTACTTTGGTGATTATCGAATACAGTAGAAATTGATTAGAATCAAAAAATTTGGAGACGATTAAAGTTTTTGCATTTCAAGGATGGTTATTTAAGTAAACTGTAATTTTTTTTGACATGTTAACCTTAGAATCATAAGATTTTTAACTAATTGAATTATTAAAATGTCAAGTTCGTTGGCGATTTAATAATTGTGACAATTTGTTTGAATGAATAACTTTTTTTTCAGTGGTTTGAATATAAAACATTCAAATCTAATGGTTTCCTTTTTTAAAATTGCTTTTTTTTTAAATTTGCTTATTTTAAATTTTCACAATACAAACCACTCAAATTCAACGGGAAAGAACATAAAAAAAAAATTTTTTTTCTTTATCTAACCTATGGACTCCATTAGACTTTTTTCCAGATTGATTTAAATCTCCTTACTGTCATGATTTTTTCGGCTACTGAGAAGTAGGATTTTTTTTTGACATTTGTGCAGTTCAAATTGACTGATTTCTAGTTGGCTGCGCTGGTTTCCTCCTGGTTGACATTTCTAAGCACGCTATGGAGACACAATAAATATGAAAAATCATGACTGCAATGCCATAGAATAAGAAATATATAGAAAAAACTCTGCCGAACAAATTTTTGACAAATTTCCCCTTCGAAGGGGGGAAAAATGTCCCTATTATTCACTAGCTAAGGCCTAAAAGTTAATTACTTTTAGACTAGGGAGCACGAATCAGAGAGAACATTTCTCGTCGTATCTATTGATGGAGGAATCGAATGGATAATTTTTTCCGTGTTACATCGGATCCTCTTGCTTCATCTCACAGTGGAAAAATTTTCTCTAAAAATTTGTTCTAAGAGTTTATTCTCTAGATTATTTGTTCTCTGGCAATGCCCACGCGCTGATTTCACTATTCGCCAAAATATGGAGTGGGGGAAAAATCATGATGTTCAAAAATCCAATAGAGTCGTAGGGTAAAGAAACAATTCGTTCTACAAAAAAAATTGCTGCTTGATTTAAAATTTTTACATTCCACCAAAAAATGCCTGCTTAATTTAAAATCGTTTCGGCAAATCCTTAAAGGCCGGAATACAATTCGCCCTAGACAACATTTACGGCGACATTTCAGATTTCAAACTCATAGCACCCTATGCTTCTGTATACAATCAATCCGACCAACTGTGTCGACGTAAAAAGTTGAATCGAATTTAACTTTTTTCAGTCAGTTCGCCGAGAAAATTTCATTATTGATTCAAAATGAATTCTTATGGGGACGTCAAAATCTAAATTTTGTCACTCAAGGGGAAATTAAAGAAAGTATTAGGAAATATAGTTCGTATGCTGTGTTGCTTACATTCACATTCCTGATTTGTATGATAATGGGTAACAAAAAATGTTAAATGTGACTCACCATCCGACTGTCAAAATCAAATAAAAGGCGAATTACGTTTAGGATAATAAAGTGTGCGCAATTGTATATGGAGGACAACTTTGTTACCGTAATCTGTCGCCGTAAATGTTGTGTCGGGCCAATTGTATTCCCACCTTAAGTTGCCAATAATCAATTAAAGTAATTAAAATGTTTTCCTCAACAAAATATTGTATAAAAATTCATATGAATGAATAAATCTTCGTGTTTCTGAGCAAAGTGAGTGCACTCTGAGAGAGTAAAGCTCGAATTTGCTATGAATAAAAGTTTACTCTACTCAATAAACTACACTCTTGCGACGTTTTCTGTTTTCTGAGTGCACTCATAACATTTTGACGTTTATTTGATTTATTTTACTATTTATTTGGAATCGAATCAAAAAACAAAACAGCCTTATCCACTCAGCGGGAAGACGCTACCTTTTTTCACAGAATTAAACGTCAAATGATGGAAAATTCGATATTTATGATGATTTTTTTATACAAAAAAAGTTGTTAATCTCGACGACAAATAAAGGTAGACATCTGAAATTTGGCGCAGTACAAACTTTTACAAAAATTTAAACCCTTTTCAAAAATGACAAAAATTGAACCACTCCTTTCCCCTCTTCAATACAAATGAGAAAATTTTTTGCAGTTTCCTCGAAAACATTTAATTTTTCCATAAAAAAATTGTTTAGACAAAAACTCCTTAAAATATAATTCTACATAACTTTACCATACATCAAAATACGATTATTGGAATAATCTACCATACGATTGTTCGTACATTTTTGCTTTCAAAACATGCCTTTTCCCATAAAATCAAAGACACGCAAAACCAACGAGGAATTTTTCGCTGCGACCTCTGCTGGGTTTATATTTAACTGAGAAAGTGAGTGAAATGCAAGATTTCTTATGATCGCGATTCATCTTTAATATAGTTTTTTTATTAAAATCATTTTATTCAATTATTTTTTATTCAAATATTTTTTATTCAACTAATTTTTATTCAACTAATTTTTATTCAACTATTTTTTATTCAAATATCAATCCCCTCTTTTTATAACTAAAAAATGCCTTTTTCCACGGTTTTTTGAGGAATGTGTCTACCCTGTAAAAAGAAAATGGGGTTTACTTAACATTTTTATCCCCTGCCTTTAATTAACATTTTAATCCAATTAAAATTAAACCCATAAAAACAATTAAACCACTGTTTCACGCTTCAAATAGATGATAAACTTACAAATATATGCATAAAAATTCAAATGTTAGCTAATTATAGACATGCTAAGGATGCCCAACCGCACAATCAAATCCGACTGCACTTTACTTAGCTTCACTCAAGCAAAAACACATTTGTGGCAGGTTGTTTTTTCGCCCAATTTTTAAGTTTGCCTTGTATAGGTGTAATGTTTACCTGTCCTGAGCAAATTCTACACCTCCTATAAGCTTGCTAGAATTTACAATTATTCATACCAATATTGTACATATCACACTCCATTCAAAAATTCTATGCTTTTCTAAAAGAACTAAGTAAAGTACAGCTGAGTGGACATTTTTTATTCATACCAAACTGAGTGCACTCGCAAAATGCTGAGTGCACTCTCAAAAAATTGAGCGCACTCGAGTAGAGTGTTTATTATTCATACGGCCCAATATCAAATTTTGCATCGATAATTTTAGTCTGGCGCGCACTGCGATGACCTCTGAATTCAATTTTAAAGAAGTTAATATTGTATTCACAAACCGTATTCAGCCACGTCTTGCAAAAACTCACATTTCCACTTTACCACATACTACATGCTTACCATTGCAGTGCGCGTCTGGACTTAT
The DNA here is from genome assembly GCA_964034945.1 of Chrysopilus asiliformis. Taxonomy (NCBI): domain Eukaryota; kingdom Metazoa; phylum Arthropoda; class Insecta; order Diptera; family Rhagionidae; genus Chrysopilus; species Chrysopilus asiliformis. Next base: position 87,891,319 of record OZ035960.1, on the reverse strand, counting down.
AGAAAACAAATTGAAAATCAACTTGCCATCTTTCGGATCTTTCGACAAGGACATAACAATTTTGTATTTAAATAAAACACAGAATAATTGAGATATCGGGCTGAAATTTATTCCAGGTGTAGTGAACATGTTACATTTAAGTATGAAATTCGATGTCGTTCATATGGCCACCGCGAGCACTTTGCACTGATTGATTCTTTGGAGCCAATTTTCCACCACTCTTCCACACATATCGGCGGAACGTTGGCAATTTCGCGTTCGATATTGTTCCTGAGCTCCTCTAACGTTGTTGGCTTGCTGGCATAAACCAACGACTTAACATAACCCCATAAAAAGAAATCCAACAGCGTTAAATCGCATGAGCGAGGTGGCCATTCGACCGGACCATTTCTCGAGATTACACGATTGCGACCACCGACTCAGAATTTCGGTAGTAAGTTTTAATAATTTCCAAACGTTGCTCGTTCGTAAACTTCACCATGATAAAAATGTAAACCTTGACTGACGTTTTAGCATTGCCAGATCATAAAAAAAGTTTTAGGGTGCGTTTTTATTAAAATACAAAATTGTTATGTCCTTGTTGAAAGACCCTATATTACTAAAAAATTACGTTTTTGGCCCCGTCCAAAAGATTATATTCAAGAGATATTTAAAAACAAAACAATTAACATTTAACACATTTGTAAAATATATTAAAAAATGTTTTTTTTTTATTTTCAGGCATAGCACTTCTTCTTGAGTCAAATATTTGTGACGCAGGCGCGAGAGTAAGTTGGAAATTAACTTTAAATACCCATGATTTATACTTATTGCTATACTAAGTTAAACTTTACTAGTTAACGTTAGACCCATTAACGTTCACGAAATAAAGTTACATTTTCCCGCAAATATTCAACAACTAAACGTCAATTTTTATGTTCTGCTATGTCATTGTTGTCAGCAGTCTCCACGATCAATTTTATTCTTTCGAATATCATATCCGCTAACTGCTGCGCCAGATAAAAGTCTCATTTAAAGAATTTAAATTTCGCTAATAAATATATATAATCATAAAGAAAGACATGAGAAAACCTCTCACTTTTAACGTTTAAAACGTTTAGTAAGTCATTTTAAAGCAATTTTAAACAAAAATCTTTTCAACGGACTTAAAGAGTGCCAACAAAAGCGCCGAAAACGAAATAACTAAAACGAGATCGACTGCGTTTTTGAGCGAGTGGGTCTTTTATCAAAAATCACATCTTGAAATGTTAAATGGTGAGAATTATTTAAAATTCTCATTTCGAATTCTATGATTATGGCGCTGCGGACACGTTTTAGAAGTTATGCAAATTTTATATGAACATAGCGACGATTGCTTTGAAAGTGACACGAAAGATTTAGGCGATGAACCCGGAAAACGGATTTCATTTCTCTTTGATATTACTTGCATATCATTTCGGATTTTGAGTTATTGTAATATCAACGAGTTTTATTGCTTTATCTGTGATTTTTATTTCTAGATATTCCAGATATGTGTTTTGCATATTTCAACAATGAAATAATTTTTCACAAATTTCTAGCTTGCCAAGAATTTTTGGAAATCAATTTAAAAAGTTCTTTTATGATGGATCACGTCTATTGTCTGCTACGTCGTTTTTTATATCGTTAAGTCAGAAATAATCGTTTTCAAAATGTTAAAATGGGGGAAGGTGGGGTTAAATCAGGTTACTAAGAAAATTCACTTAATAACTCCAAACGCCAAATTATACAAGTAATATCAGACTTTTAGCTATTAGTTCTAACAATAGTCTCTTTACTTAACACAAATTCAAACAAAAAATAATAGTACAAAGTTTTCAAAATCCTTTGTTTTTTACGTTTTCAAATAAAATTAACGTTATTTCACTAAAATCATATTTATTGCTGTTTTTTTGTATCCGGCACTATCACTAGTGACGTTCAATATCGCATTTTTCATCCTATTCGCGGACCAGCTTTGCCTGTAAAGTAGGGGCCACGCCACATCTATTAGTTTTCCATCAGTTTTCGGGAAACTGGTTGGTGTGAACGTCAAATCAGGCGACTGATGGGCAACCACGAAAAAATTCGTGGGCCGATCAGTTTTTCTAGCAAATTCTGATACCCAACTGATTGGTGTGAACGTTCGCGTCAGTCGTACCGCATCCGAACAGAATCAAATTTTATTTTTTGAACTTAATGCAATAATAATGCATAAACACGCTCTGTCTCGATTATACACCCGCATTTTTTGCGGCTTTGCTTGGTGGCACGTATTCGGGAGGTCCAATTTTCGATGACTTTGTCGCGTAAATCTGGCTAAATTTGCTGAATATCGTTCGTTGTTGACTTTGAGGGCATCAATTGTTTGCGGTTTATTCGCATAGACCTTCGATTTAAGATAGCCCCAAAGGAAGAAGCCTAAATGCGTTAAATCGCACGATCTCGGTGCCAGTTGACGTCGCTGCCGATCGAGATAAAAATCGCTCGTGCAGAATGTCCATCGTGGCATGCGCTGTGTGGCATGTAGCGCCGTCCTGTTGAAACTACATGTTCTCGGTATCCATATCATCCAGTTTAAGTCACAAGAATTTACTTATCATCGATCTATAGCAAAAATATGCCTTTCGATGCCTTCGTAGCAGGCCGAAAGTTACGTTTTCGGCGTTAGGGACGAAAGTGCGATCAGTTGACCGAAAGTGTGTTTTCGCGACGTATTTCTCGTTCCACAGAATACCACAGAAGACAAACTTCATAGGCAGAAAACACTAGAGTAAGCAGTACAGCCGTATATGCTTCTAACCGAAAAGGCCATAGAGGGATAAGGGAACAAAAAGTGCCCCCAGAGATAGAAGCTTGAAATTTTTTTCGTAAGTTGCCACCATTACAACAAATATTTTCCCAAAATTTTAGTCCAAAAAAACGAGTAGTTTTGGAGAAAAAAAATAAAACATGATTTTTTTGAAAAAATTCTAGCTCCGTAACGGGTTAACCGATTTTGATGAAACTTGTCGCAATTTTTTCGTTGAAAGTCATAGTTTTCAAAAAAAAATATAGCAAAAAAATTAAGTGTGAGAAACCGTTAGGAAAAAATATTTTTTGTTTTTAAAAAATTATAACGGTAACTTAACGGTTTTGCACTACTTTTATTTTTTTCTCAAAAACTCCTTAATCCCTTACCTACAAAACAAAAAAAATTACAGGGCAATCGGAGAGGTACTTCATATTCAAAAAGAATAAAATGTGAAAGATGAATCAATTTGTGAACTAAAAAGTTTAGGCGAAGAGGTAAAGGAGGGCGAAAAACGCAGATACTTAAAACCCGGCATTATATCTGTGCTTTTATGACAAAGTCACTTAAGTCGACTTAAGCAAATTTCGAGTTATGTCAAGAATCGTGTTATGCTCTTAAAGAACTTTATTTTGGTATTTTCGGTATGTTTCTGCGACTAATAGATATAGAGATATTAAACCGCCTAAATAACTTAACCCTTTGTGTCGCCATTTTGTATGTAGTTCTGCAACATACCTAAAAACCTCTCTTGTAAAAGGCCGAGAGATATTTAACGACGTTTTAATGCATTGTTGCAATAGCGTAACGTTTCTTCTACTTAAAAAAATTTATTTGGTTGGCAGCATATGCCGTTATATGTGGATTGAAACTTTATTTTGGTTGTGTTAGAATGCGCTTTTGAAAAATTATTAAAAATTATTGAAAAAAATACGAAGAGTGAGTATAATTTTTCTATATATTTGAAAAAAAAACAATTAAAAAACATATGTAATTTAGTCAGAACAATGGAGTTTTGGTTCCTTGCATATGTGCAACAAAAAAATTACAAAAAAAATGCGTTTTTTTGCTGAACAAATAATATTTTTTTATGCAAAACGAAGCCAAAAATCTAAATTTGCTTCAAAACTAACATGTTGCGCTACAAAGCGTTAAGTAGAGTTTTGATACACAATGGTTTTCGAAAAATATTTTAGGTATATATTAGTTATTTTGTACATAGTTAGCTTCTAAAAATAACTCTGCTAAAAAAACTTATGTCAAATATTTCCCGCAAAAAAAACCGTCTAACTGTAATTTTTCGTTTTGACAAAACTTCTTAAGTCGAAATTATGGTTTTTACCAAATTAAGAATTCTTACAAGCTTACAGTTTACATATGATGATTTCGAAAGGTTATTGAAACATAAAATCTTTTTCGCAAACCAACTTAAGTCGACATTATACAACGTTTTGGTATTTCATTTTTTTGGTAAAAGCCTTTATGTTACATAAGTTTTTCTGGGATTTGAATTAATCCTATTTCTGGATAAGTCAAAAGAACTTTTTTATAATTTTAATAGTATCGCTTTTTTAAAACAAGATATGCAAATACTATGGATGAAATACGGAGCTCCCATTTGGCTCTCGAATGGTATTCATGTGTTAAAACTTATAGTTTTTTTTCAGAATTTTATTTTACTCTTAAAATCGCTCTCCTGAAAAATGCCGATTTTCGACTTAAGTGACTTTGTCATAAAAGCACAGATATAATGCCGGGTTTTAAGTATCTGCGTTTTTCGCCCTCCTTTACCTCTTCGCCTAAACTTTTTAGTTCACAAATTGATTCATCTTTCACATTTTATTCTTTTTGAATATGAAGTACCTCTCCGATTGCCCTGTAATTTTTTTTGTTTTGTAGGTAAGGGATTAAGGAGTTTTTGAGAAAAAAATAAAAGTAGTGCAAAACCGTTAAGTTACCGTTATAATTTTTTAAAAACAAAAAATATTTTTTCCTAACGGTTTCTCACACTTAATTTTTTTGCTATATTTTTTTCTGAAAACTATGACTTTCAACGAAAAAATAGCGACAAGTTTCATCAAAATCGGTTAACCCGTTACGGAGCTAGAATTTTTTCAAAAAAATCATGTTTTATTTTTTTTTCTCCAAAACTACTCGTTTTTTTGGACTGAAATTTTGGGAAAATATTTGTTGTAATGGTGGCAACTTACGAAAAAAATTTCAAGCTTCTATCTCTGGGGGCACTTTTTGTTCCCTTATCCCTCTATGGCCTTTATGAATAAAACTGAGCGAGTATGAAGTTAGCTGCACGAGCGAAGTGTGATTTAGTTGAGCATTGCCGATTTCCATTTTTTGTTATGTTGATTTTTTATTTCAGAGGAGAGAAATTTAAAAATTAAAATCTGTTTTGACCAACATTTCTTAGTAATAAAAAGAATTTATAGAATATAGTTGTTTTGTTTCTTTTAAAAATTTACTTCTACTACAAATTTACTTCTACTAAAAATTTACTTAGGGGGCTTCGCTTCGCTCGTGCAGCTAACTTCACACTCGTGAAATCGTTGACTTTCGCCCCTTGTTGCGTAATATACTATTGAATCCATTTTTGTATTTGTTTAAAAAAAACTTGTTTCTAGACCTATTTTTATATCAATTTTTTGGGACATCTTTCTAATTTTTTTATTGCTTTTTGTATTTAATTTCACATAAAACACTTTTAAGTCAAAAATCTCTTTTCTAACATATTTGTTATAGACTTGCAAAACTCATTTATGTACACTCAAACCTGTTTTTGTGTGGTTTTTTTGTGAAATTTTTTTTTTTGCGAATTTTCAAAGCGAAAAATTTGTTTTAATCTCTTGGAAAACATATTTCTTGTATGCTATTTGTGAATTTTCCGAATATTTTTTATGCTTTTTTTATATGGATTTTATTTATGTCTAGTGAAAAACGGCAAATGAATTTTTCCGTCAACTTCTGAATATTAAAAACAATCTTCGGATTCTGTAATAAAGCAAAAAAAACCATCTAAGATTAACTAGAGCATCGCCTTTCTCAACGAAATGAAACTTTGAACTCTTATACTGAAATTTTCACCTCATCAATCACAATTTAAACTCATCAGCAAATTCTGAAAATATTAAAAACCGACAAATATCTCCAAAAATGACGAAAGTAAAACTAATCTGTTGGAAGACCTTGGCTTATCTCGACGACAATGAAATCAATTCACAGGTCAAAAAAAAATGAAAAACGACAAGAAAAATGAACACAAATTTCCACATTTCCTGCTCGACACCGTTTCACAAAAATCAGATCATTTCGTTCATTATTACCAGCATTATTCACCAAAAATTTAAAATCCAAAAACCAAATCTCAGCATTGCTGGTAGTGCAGTCTCCCCGAGATTCCACACTTCCCCTAAAAGTAATTTCATCTACGAGTACTAGAAGTATTTCCTTCAAGAAAACTGTAAGAAAATGAAAACATTTCATCACCTTCTTGACTATGTTAGCGGCAAATGTGGCAAAAGCATTACATTGAAGCCATCTGGCATTGTCTGGACGTCTTGTCTTCGGTTTGATCTTTTGGGGCATCGATTTTATGACTTTGGATCTCCGGATAGCTTTCATAGCTCATTTGCATTTAATGTAAATTGCCCCGAGAATCTAAGAGGTAATTGCGGGCTTCAACGATGGTATGAATGGCTCCGATTTAAACTCAGCGTTCAATTGGCTGGAATTCAGTGAAATCCCATCGGAAGAGCGATGAAAAAAATCCCAACAGAAACATATTTTACGAAAAAACGCTGAAAATATTTGGAAACAATTTCCCCAAAGGCGATAGCAATGGCGATGGCAATGGCGACTTGCATGTTGCTAAACTTTGAACTCATTACGCGACCTACCGATGCACAAAGCCGCCAAAATATTCAAGAAAAAAACCGCGACTTTTCGGCAGATGGTGACATAACAGCGAAAAAGTGATTTTTTTCATCCGTGAAAAATGGAAATTATTCAAGAATTTGATTGAAAACCGTTTGGAAAACTGTCAGCTCAATAAAACATGGAAATTGTGATAAATGAACTTCGCAGACGAAGATGAAACTTTGCCAATTTTACCTGGAAGTATTTAATGCGGTGGGTTTCGGTGGCCAAAACGCTTAATCGTCGACGAAAAAGATAGGCTTTCAAAAGCGCCACCAGAAAACCCGCTGGTTTCCATGTGATTGCCAGGCTGATTGTGCAGTCAAATTTTTGCAACTGCACCTTGCCTTGATTTATGGCTACAATATCTTCCCTGGATGATAGTCCATCAAAAGCAATAATCCGTCATATTGTCTATCGAACCGGAAGAATCTTCTTTCCAACCAAGGCCACCCTGACTCCCTCACTATGGGGTGCCACGACTCGAGACAGATGATGCCTGAAAATATATTAAATTAAGGAAATGCAGCCTAAATGGTCCCGCAATGCAAATTTGCAAGTGCACCTGTGGGAAAGAATCTTCATATTCAATCGAGCAAATGTTATCTAAAGATCTTGACTAGCGGCGTCCACTCGAAGAAGATTCACCGTCAGAATGTGGACAATCTCCAATCGTTGTCGCGCAATTTTCACCGGAAACCAATCCAAGGTGATCAGAAAACCCATGCAAAGGAGAATATGGAAAATTTGCACCTTATGCTGAAAATGTATAAACTTTGCCGCGCAACAGGTGAACAAGACACGAATTTTAAACAAAACCAGCGATTTATGCCATTGGATCACGATGGAGGAATTGTGTACGATAAACGAACCCATGTTAAACGTTTTCTTCCTGCAGAGAATTAGAGAATCTCCAATTTAGCCATCGTCAAGGTAAATCACGAATCTCTGCATTATTTTGGGAAAAAAGACATGAAAAATATACGAACTTCACAGTGCGATTAATTTTCTTTCACCCGAAAAACTTGTTAGAAGACGCGACCAAACATTGCGAGGATTTCATTATTTTCGTTCGATTGACCGATAGAAATTTTCATCGGGGATTCCGGAGGACGTGGAAAATGTGAATGCCTCCTCCTGATGGAGTCACCGCGCTGGTGTGCAATGCAAACAAATGTCATCACTTTCGTGATTTCGTATGCATAGATTGAACTTTCCAATTTATCATTTAACTTTTTACCTGAAAAGTCACTGGATTCAAAAAAGTCTAAAGAGGTGAAGATAGACTTTATGCACGTTCCTCCATCATGAGTGTTTGTTTCTAATGTAAAACCATCTGAACGATGCGGTAGAGAAAGAGCATTTCCCTGAAGCTAATGGAGATCATAAACGTGATGGGAAAATTTAATATTAGTTTGTTAAATCTTAAAAGTACGCGTAAGGTGACAATGTCGACTGTTCGAATTAGTTGCGTTCTTATGAGGTGTAGAAAGGCGATAATTATGTCTTTGACTACGATTGAAGTCCATTGAATAGAGATTGAGTTGTCAATTTTTTAACTGGTTAATGTCTGAAATGATTAATTGACAAAGCAGACATAATGACAACTAGATTTTAAGTAAATAAGCTATCTGTTAACTATTTGGTTGCATATTTTTTTTGTCAAGTCGGAAAAAAACTCCTGTGAATAAAAAAACCCACAAAAAACTGTGTTTTTTTTTTAATTTGTACCATGATAATCTTGAAAAACTGTCGCTGTCAAGGCGAGAACAGACTTGTCAAGAGTTCCATAGATCTTATTCTAAACAAAAAATTCTTATTTGGTTCTTTTTTTAAATAAAAAATTTTGTTTCGTATTTTATGACGATATTCCATGGACACTTTTCCAAATTTTATGCAAATCTTTTTTAAGGGGGTAAGGCCCAAAAAAATAAAAAAAAGATTTCTTGGAAAAAAAAATGGATTTAAAAAAATAGATGAAAAAAAAAAGGATTTTTTATTTTTTTTTATTATACACTAATTTCCATACAGAACGCCACAAACTGCAGATCTCTATGGGAAATTAAATTGATTCTAATATTCGTCGGATCTTGCGCGGATTGCGGGCGTACGGATTGAGCTAGAGACTTCAAATTTTACGCAGATTCGTTTTTTTGTAAAATGCAAGGCTAAGTTCGTTAATGGAAAAAATAGACTGTTTCTTGCGAATATCTCAAAAACGATGCATCTTATCAAAAAAATGCAAGAACAAAAGTTATTTAGGATATGATTCTACATAAAACTCCGATACATGAAAATCCAATCATAATAAATTTTAAAAAATCTTATTGAAAAGTTTGACTTCAAAATAGAATTTTGATACAACTGTTGGCCGTTCACTTAAATCACCATACGGGTTTTCAATAATTGCCATATTGGCAATTATAGCTTTTGCTGTTTTTATTTGAAGATGGCAACACTGACTAACAAAATAGCTGTGGAAATATTGAAACTCCCGCCAGTTTTTGAAAAATGAAATGTAGACCGTCAAAAATTATCACACAAAATAACAAAAAAGTTTTACATGGCCTGTATATAACAGTTTTCATCAGAATAAAAAATAAACAGCTAAAAATATGTAATTTGGTATAAATAAAAGATGTGCAAAATTTGATTAAACTACGATAAGTGATTTCTGAGAAAACGGGTCATTTGTCCCCCACAAGATACCATGTAAAATAACCTTACGGCCGTACCTCCTTAAGGCCCCTAAAAAATTATAACCTTTTTTTCTTCAAGGCACTGAAAACTTGAAGAATTTTTTTCCAGCATATTTTCAAGACACTTTAAAATGACCGATATTCAGAAACCCCCAGAAGGGCTCAATTTTCGCTCACGCTCCTCTAAATTGCAGGGTGTGTGCTCTTTAGTTACACCGCTAATCGAACAGTAAAAGCTAATCAGAATTTTATTTAAGATCTAAAGCAGCGGGCTTCGGCCATGTGCACCAAGGGCATTTTCGCAGCTCAAATTGCCCTGTTATCCATCGATTCTTCATGCTATCCGTTTCATTCTGGCTTGTACGAAAACTGCATACATATGCATATGAAAGAAATAATCTGTTTCACCTTGCATATAACCCGTTCTGCTTCCACTTGTGCATTTTACATACCATGGAGCTTTGCTGAGCTCTAAGGCCATTTATGCGAGAGATTTTTATTACCTCCAGTTGTCATTAGGACATTGACTGAAGCAGCACGGTGTGTCAACTTAGAACAAAAAGTCGATTTTTCATTATAGTTCCGATTCCAAAAAAAGACGGCGCACTTGTCGCATGTGTTTTTCGCTTTTCAAGCATGAGGGCGCGCGTGTGGCATGTTTTCTCCGACTTGACCATGATTTGAGGTTAGTTTTTTTTTTTTCTTCATTTTGGGGCACATATTAATTCCGGTAATTTTTCAAGTATCCTTAAAACACCGGTATTTTAGGAAGAATCAGAGAACGATTCGTTTGAGTGGGTAGAATTGAAGCAGTTGTACCTTGAAACCCGTTGTGAGCCATCAGTTTCGCCCCTGAGACTTCGCTGTCGGTTTTGCCCAAAGTTGTGACATTCTGTGCGGTTGGGGCGCATCACTGCCGAAGAATTTTCCACAGTGACTTACTGCTGAAAGGTATCTCCATTTATTTGCAGTTTTTGAGAAAATTTCATGGTGTATTTCTAGGTCACACAAACTACATTAACGATGTTTCTTGGGAGCCCGAGGGCGAATATTTAGCTTTAGTCAGTGAGGACCACACCTGCATACTTTTGCAGCCAGAGACGTGATTATTTGGGATCTGAGGAAGTCGAGGTAATGATCTCGGGATAGTCTTACTTTGCTGCAATAAATTGTAATTCCTCTTCCAGTCGTTCGAGACACTCGAGCATTCCATGAAGACGGAGGCAAAGTTGCCTCAAAATCAAGCCCCACTTAAGCTTTATGGTGGGCTTTGCTGGCACTATCGCCTTCCCTATATCGTAGCTGCGTTTGATTGTAAACTGCTTTTGGGACGGCTCTGGAGCTCTAGCGCTTGGCTCGACACATTTGGCTTGTCCCTCGTCTTCACTGCCACTGCAGTAATGTGATATTTATTTAAAAATAACAAAACAAAATGTGATATCTATTTAAACATATATTGAAATTTAAAATAAAAAAACATTTAAAAGATATTGGTTTTGTTTTTTCAAATTTTTATTGGATTTTCTAGCGAGAAAAATGTATCAAGGGCACAAACCAAGTTTAGCACAGGTTAGAACTACCCAATACACAAACCAAAGTAGTTACGATTCCATTAACTGGAAAACCGAGCGTTGCAGTCGATAGGCGAAAGTTAGCTATCTATTAGTATATATTATCTATGTGAAGCAGTGGTGTATTTCATACTGCTGAAAATCATGAAAAATTTAACACTGCTGAAAATCATGAAGCGTTCTGTCTCAAAAGACGACACGAATTTTGGACATGATTGTTTTCTTATTCGGTGTGATAACACAATGCAATGTTTACTATGATTTCAGGAAATTAAAACAATAAAAAAATACAATTTATATAGGAGTTTTCAGTCGTTTCATAAAATATCAATTGATCAAATTAATGTTTCTGGTTTTATGAAATTATTTTTATTTTCCGATTGTAATTCGGAAATTTCATATAAAAATTTTTCATTATCAAAACTTTTTTTAACGTAAAGTAAAACAATTAACAGTGTGTCAAAACCAAAAATAATGAAAAAGAGCTTTCAACAAAGTTTGAACTAGGCTCGGAGAGCAAGCCATATAAACAAGTAAATCGCTTATCAGTGGTAGTGGATGCCCGAGAACTTTGAAAGCTTTCCTGCCCCTGATCTAAAGGCTACACCGGGTGATTCCGATATACTTATGCGGCGGTCACACGTCGCTGTTTTACCAGCGCTAGTGGCTGTTTGGCTGTTAGCAGCCGTTTCAGCAGCACCGTGTGAACCCTAGTGCGTTGCTACTACCAGCAGCAGTGTGATAATTTTAACAGCGCTAGTGAAATAGAGACCGTTCTACTTTGCCAGCGCTACTAGCGATCACGTGAGCCTGTCACACGGTTTCTGAGCTGTTAAAAGTCTCATAAGTGGTAAAGTTTGTTTATTGTAAGTTGTTATTCTACGTTTATTTATTTAAATTTGTTTTAACGTTTATTATTTAAAAAATCTCCCAGATTAAAATGTCAAACCACTGTTTTGCTACTTGCCAGCGCTACTGAAGTATAAATCGTGTGAACCCTCTCAGTACGCTGGCTGCTGTTGTTACTTGACAGCGCTACTAACCAACAGCAGCCAGAGACTGGCAAAACAGCGTCGTGTGGCCGCGGCATTACATAAGATACACTTCAATTTCATTTTGTCTCCACATGCTAAAACTTCCATTACTGCTAATATACCCAATATAAGGAATATATATGAACCATGAAATATTTTTAGTTGTGCGAATTATATCACGAAGGCAAATTTTTCCACCAATTTAATGAAATTTTTCACAAAAACAATGTTTATTCTTGCATAGAACCTACAAAAAATCGTCTGTAAATTTATGAATTTTTTCCATAAAAAAAACTTTTAATTTATGAAATACTTTTCCTTGATATGAATGAAGTTTTCCAAAAACCAAATGATTTGTCTTGTGTTTTATGGAGTTTTTCCTAGAACAATAAACAAGAGCTCGTTTTAAAAGTAATAAAGTATTTTCATAGATCTGACGAACGGAATTTTTCTAAGTACAGGGGTACGCGTACCTCTGGTTCGGAAGCCCGCATGTAGCTTAATTCAATTTCCTATGATTAGTTGCTCAAAAATATAGGTGCCATCGACGGTACATTTTTACTATGGGTATGAAAAAATTCAACAAATCTGCCTTGAAAAGAGTAAAAATCTTTTAGCAATTTGCTCTTTCTGTTAATTCAAATTCAGGATATTTTAAGACCTTTTTGAAACAACACAGTTATTTCAATAGAATTTAAATTACCTCATTAGTACGAGCGACAATCATACAAATTTTTTGCAAAATGTGACTAAAGCGTGTGTTTATAAACAACAGGATTTTGCACCTTATTCGCGCACATCTAAGAAAAAATTTAAAATACAAAATCGCATAAAAAAATCACTGTTAATTACCTAATTACCGCATTAATTACAAAAAAAAATCTCTTGTTTACTCAACAAAACGATCACAAAACCTCTAGCAATGATGATTATTATGACGAAAATCATTTCTTCATGTGTTAAAAAAAATAGCAAAACCCAGCCATTCAAAGCATCATCAATTTTATTTGAAAAACAGTTAACAGCGCATAACCGATAGAAATTTGAGCATGAAACAAGACATTTCCATTAATTATCACAGCAGCAGCAACTAGAAAAATCAGAAACAAGCCATTACAGCCATCAGTTAATCATGGTTTTTTTATCGGTATGAATCTTTCAATAAAAATCACTACAACTTTTAATCGCAACATAATAATCAGCTTTAACCTCTTTATCACAGTTTTGCTCAATCAGACAACCCGCTTTTAATGTCAACGTGGTAACACTTTCCAATTTCGATATCAAAAATGTGAATTGATAAATTTCACCGTTACTGGCACTTACTGCTCAAATATTTGTGTATCTATCAGATATTAAAATTAATTTATGGTTAGAATTCAGAGGAAAAAACATGAAGCAATAAAATTATGTTCGTTAGGGCAAAAAAAATCAATTTAGCATCGGTTGAATGACCATCGGCCATTTTGATTCACCGGTAATTGCGATCTCATCACGAGGGTCCAGTAAAAATTCCCAACGATGGTCAAATTAATGAAAATAGCCGCGAAAAATGAACGAAAATTTAATAAGCCGTTTTATATGAAAAACGAGATCTTGTAAAATTTGACATGTAATGCGGCTTAATTGCATGCTCACAGAAATCCACCAAATTGACAAGAAAGATGGATGCTCGCGGAATTATGGCCGTATGTCAATACCATGGCTCATGCGGGAAAGAAAATTTTCGTATAAAGTGCTTCGACCCAGTGCCAAAGCTTCCGGAATTAGATAACAGCAATACCGTTTTCATCTTTAGTCGCACATCACTTTCAGTTTCATTTTTAACTCATCTGTGCACGGATGAAAATTTTCGAAGCAAGTACTATAAAACTGGTTTCACACTCACAAAATTCCAACTAAGATCTACACTTTTCCAAAACAAAAGTTTGTAGTATTTCACACAAAACGCATTAAAAATTATTTCAAGTCTGTACGTTTTACGTACTAATCTAAAGTGTATAGTAAAACCTCCCAATTGGAATGCTCTTTAATCGAGACAACTCAGCATTGGGACACCTAAGAATTGGGACACCTCAAAATTGGGACTCCTCAGAATTGGGACACTTCAGAATTGGGACACCTAAGAATTGGGACACCTAAGAATTGGGACACCTCAAAATTGGGACTCCTCAGAATTGGGACACTTCAGAATTGGGACACCTCAGAATAGGGACACCTCAGAACTGGGACACCTCAGAATTGGGACACCTCAGAATAGGGACACCTCAGAATAGGGACACCTCAGAATTGGGACATCTCAGAATTGGGACACCTCAGAATTAAGACACCTAAGAATTGGGATATCTAATTATTGGGACACTTCAGAATTTACTCAACAAAACATCACAATTGGAAAACCTCAGAATTGAAACACCTAAGAATTGGGATACCTCAGAATAGGGACACTTCAGAATTGGGACACCTCAGAATAGGGACACCTCAGAACTGGGACACCTCAGAATTGGGACACCTCAGAATAGGGACACCTCAGAACTGGGACACCTCAGAATTGGGACACCTCAGAATTGGGACCGTGAATTGCCATGCTTCGTGTGATACTTTGAATCTTTTCAATCGGGACACTCCCCATCATTGAGACATGAGGGCACAAAAATCATACAATTTACTTGACTAATCGAGACCATTCACAATATTTCTGCACACAGGCAGATCAAGTGATTTCAAGTAAATCGCATTTGATTTTAGGAATTTTCTGTGTCTTCTAGGATTCGTGGATAGCTGGAAGCGAAAGTGCCATTTTGACACATGTTTTCTTAATTACGATTGGATAAAAAAGTTGATTTCTTAAGATTTCTGAAAAGTTGATTTCTTAAGAAGCAAATCAAAAAATAAAATAACATAAAAATCGCGAATAAAAAATCTGGGAGGGGCGGAGGAAGGGGGAAGGGGTGGGGTAATAGAGGGGGATCAATTGGTGGTTGGGGTGGGCTACTGATAAGAACTATAAGTGACAAGTGGATAAACGAATACTCCAATTTAGCTCTACAAAAAGGAAACGGAAAAAGAAACAAAAAGAATGATATTTTCGATTCTTCGAATCTCTTTAATTCGCGAATCGGAAAGTTGAATTAAAAGACGTGTCGATTCGCTCGCGATTGAATTAAACAGCCAAAAATCGGTTTCAATTCATTCGCGAATCGATAAAATAAAATTCTCTGTGAAAAGAATCATTCGCGAACGAATCAAATTCAAAAGAATTTTATTTACGAATCGAATTTTCCCGTACCCTGTAAAAAATACCCAATTTTGATTATTTTTGTAATTGAAATTAACTATTTTAGTAATAGTCACGATTCCGCATTAACAAAAAAAAGTTAAATTCACTATTTTTTCTCTGTGTGTGAACCAGTCCCAATTCCCAGTATAGCAATTTTCATAGCAAATGTCAAGAAAATTTTTTACAGATTTTCTTAACCACTGAATTTTTTGAAGGGTTATGAAGGTATCAAGAAACAGAAATGTCTAAAAAATATGCGCCGCAGGCGAAAATCTCCCAATAGATACCGAACTCTTATTCATATAACGTCTACATTCACATTCGTGGTAAAAAAGAATCCCACAAACATGTAAAAAATCCCTTTTTCCCTTTTTGGATCGCAAAATCTCTCAAAAAAGGAAAAATCCACAATCTGGCATTACTGCTTTTGGAGAAGGATGGGATTTCCAAGCAATCAGGGGCGACAGTTCTAGTTATTTTCATAATTTTTAAAGACGTTTTTCATATGTTTTATAGTTTCAGCCAGAGCTTAGGGGAAGACCCTTTAATGTTTACCTTCATAGGGTTTTTTTTATTTGTTTATAGCAATTTTTTGTTCCTTTAAAGACGCGAAATTTTCCTTAAATATTAAAGTTAGGAAAAAAGACGTTTCTTAACCCAGAATTTTTCTTCCACCTACAGAATGAACTGCAATTTACCAGTCAGCAGAGAAGAACAAATGCCTACCGCACAGCCACCCCCAGCATTAAAAATCTTTCTTTGCATATTTTAAAGCAATGAATATTAAACGACCTTTCATAGTTATAACGCCATTTTCATAGTTATAACGCCATTTTCAACGGCATTCATTTGGTTTTGAATCACAGATTTGTGAGCTTTAATACAAAAAGTCAAAAAATTTCCATCGCATGGAGAGAATCATTTCTGCAATCAAGAAAATAAGGAAGGATTCTTGTCCTAGTAATACGTCTCTCAATTCAAGAAAAATGAGATCCAATGTAGAAAGTTACATTTTGACAGATATAAATAGAAAATGTTTCTTAAATTTCTTATATCAAGAACTCAATTTCTTGAAATAAGAACAAAAAGTTCTGAATAGTTTTACTTGGACGAAAATCGTTTCATTTTCTAGATTCTAGAAAATTACGTTCTCCGTGAGGCTTTGCAAATTTTCTCTAAGTGTGATTCCATTTGCAAAAGATCGACGCAGCCACCCGAATAAATTTTGATCACCTCCTGCCACAGATTTTTCCGCAACATTAACGGAAAGCGGAAATCTGAATTTCTGATAATTTCCAACACCTTCAATTGCACACATTTATCCAGTTGTTTAACTGTTTATCCGTTTACTTATCAACCTGTTTACCTTACTGTCTTTCTACCTACCTGTCTGTCACGCTATACTTCACCTGTTGTACGAAGAGACTTGACTGGATTTTTCTACGGTGGGAACCTATGATGTAAGGCGACATGTAATATTGGCCGCGTCAATAACATTGCGTCCCTCAAGGGGATCCTCGCGTAGGTGCCAGCCATTACAATTCCGCCCAGGTTGATACGAAGAAAACAAAAGAAATGCCTTTGGTGACGAATAACACAGAGTTGCGGTGTCGAAGTTAATTTTACCGGCTCCGAACAGGTGAGCGAGGGTAAGGCGTTTCCATCAGGTCTGTGGTACGAGTAATGAAATTGCGCCTAACTGCGGCTCTTTTACATCGCAGGTGGTTATCATAGTCGGAAGATAATTTTGTAACCGTGATATGGATGCAAGGTGGATAATTTTTTTACTGTCTGTTGTTCTCCATTTCACGGATATTGAATGAAACAAACCACCATAGTGGGTTTGTGGCTCGAGTTTGAGATCAGCACTTCATTAATGCTCGCGGTTTTGCGGTTAATTAGAGCAACGGATTTTGGGTTTAATTCAATTTAATGATTCCACCGCGCCTAATTAAAATGCATGTGTGAACCACCGACCTGGTCTACGGGGGCGGTAAAACCAAGAGACGAAAAGCCTGTAAAGTAATTTGGTTATAGTGTTATTCTATGTGTTACGTGATGCATCTTCAATTTTTACACCATAAAAAATTGTTGGGAAAATTCAAATTGTTTGTGGACGTTCGCTTTTCAATGGTTTTCTGCTTTTTGTTACAGTGGTTTCTATCCTCCTGGCTTATATTTTATTTATTATTTAATCTGGGATTAAAAACTAGACAATAAATAGGAATTATAGCGCGGTCGATTGTTGATTCAGAGCATGTGTGAAAATGAAGAAGATTTTAATTAAATCCGTTTTCATTTCCTATTTATTTATTTTTTCGTATTGTGATACAATTGTGGCGAGTGTCATAAAACTATGAAATTTGTATCATGCGGTTAGTAATAAAATTAATAATTTAATATGAAGATTAAAACTAGGGAATCGATAAAAAAAATCATGAAATTTATATACAATAGAAGAAATACACGCTAAAAAATAAAGTCCAATTTTTAGACTTTTTTCCTACATATAGGTCAACACCTTTTTGAGCCTAAAAACCATACTTAAAAGTTTGAAATTATTTTCAAATTTTAAATAGTATTATCCGGTCTAAATTTAAGGTATTAAAATTTAAATTTTAGTCTAAAATAGTTTAAAAATTAGTTCCAAATTTCTAAAAATTCTCAAATTAAAACCTTACGGTTTAAGTTTAAGATGTCTGAGTCTTAAATTTAGACTGGAATGCTTAAAAAATATTCATAAACTTCTAAAGTTTTAAATATAGAGAAAATAGTTTAAAATTCCACTAAACTTTCAAAAGTTTAAAAAATAGAGGAGAAAAGTTATAAAAAATTAGACTCCAGTTTTTACCGTGTAGAGGAAAGGTTTTAAGACTTCTGTAGGACTATTTTAGCTATTACCGGCTATGTTTTCCTACATTAGATGCCTGTTTACCTTCAAATGGCATTGCGACGATGTAAAAGATTGTAAATTTTAGCATGCCTATAAGAGGTGAACATTACTGCTGCACAAGGTAAACTAAAAAAAAATTGGCGAAAAAACAACTTACGACAGGTGAACAAAAAAATTGTTCACTTGCTGCACAAGTACGTGTAAAGCAGGCATCATCAGCTAGTGGCTCGGCTGGCTAATCACACAGATTGGCTTTAACAGCGTAGCCACTATAAGCGACCTTTTAGTGTGTGCTGTAATGCTTGTGTGTTGCGGCTTCGGATCGCAGGAATAAAACGAATCGTGCTTTGAGTTGGAATCGGTGCATTATTAGCATGACGCATTTCATTTTAAATCAGTTCGTGTCAAGCCATTGCCGTGGAAGGTTGTGTTTCATTGAACTGTATAGTGGTTATAAATTTTGATTGTAAAGGGAGCGACAGTTACTTTGATGACCACTGTGTTCAACTATGCACTGTGTCTGTTCTGAAAGTAAAGTTTACAGCTGTTATAGGGTCAATACATCTGTGACAGGGAACACTTCATTTATGGCTGCTGTACACACAGTGTAAATATTTCCCTACTGTTACTGAAACTTCGCCTGGACTAACTGTAACTTTTTTTTTTGAGAATTTGAAGCAAATCGGTTCATTGGTTCTCTTTTACTCGTGTTTTTTTCGTTTTCCCTCTCCCACCACCACGCCCCCAGGCAGGAAAAGTACCCTTTGACACTAACTAACTGTAGAATAAATAACCAAATGCAACTTACCGCATATTTTTCCAACTCACAGATCTAAATACGACCCTACAACTTTTTATAGACACGACCAAACGCATATACCCATTTGTTTGAAACCACATAAAAAATAGGGCTAATTACTATTCAAGATGGAAGTCTTTTATGGCCTTCTAGCATTTATATATTTTTTTCTATTGGAATTTCTTGGCTTATAGGTCTTCAAAAAGACAAATGTTATATTATTTTTGTGGATGTTTTCACATCCAAATTCCCCCGAACAGGGCAGGCATGCTTGCCGTAAAACCCCATTAAGAGCCTGTTGCTGGCATGGGAGCTGGCTCACTGTCATCAGAGAATTTTTCTTTTTGAAGACCTATAAGCCAAGAAATTCCAATAGAATTCAATCCTAGCAGGTCACGTAAAAACCATGAATCAGTAATGGTTTAATGGTTAAACACAAAATATATTTTTTTCATACAAACAACATTGTGTGACAGGATAGCGTCGTAGCAGTGGCGCACCCGGGATTTTATTTTGAAGGGGACCAAGTCAATACCTGATGTCTAAACAGTTTCAAAAAAAAAATTAAAACTGAAAGTTATGATCAAAGTTTTCGCATAGTCGTGTTTATCGTTTAGGAATTCTCATTTTCTTTTGTCAAACTATCGACTATTCAAAAAATAGTAATCGGTCCCAAATTTTTTATAACTGTTTCAAGACTCCTTCATTTTCGAACGTCAAAAAACCTACACTAAATCACAAAAGAATTCATTATTTTCATACCATTTTAGGTCTCGAAGGCATCGGCTCAGACCCTGGCACGAAAAACCGGCGCTGCACACTTCGAAGAGCACTTCGAGGAGATTTCCTCAGAAAGTCATGAGCACAACCTAAAGAAACGAGCATCCGATGAGGACTTTGATTACGAAGTTTACCAAGGAGTAGTGGGACGGCCAGGAATTGATTTTCCAGTTTTACCCCGTATTCCTCAAACAACCTTCAGCTGCCGAACCTTCGGCAATGGCTACTTTGCGGATTTGGAGACCGAATGTCAGGTATCTGTTTGCCACTTTATTTTTTGTTTAAATGTTCTAAGATTTCCTACAAAATTTGAATTTCATTTTAGGTCTTCCACATTTGCGATGATGGACGAAAAATCTCCTTTCTTTGCCCGAACGGAACAATTTTTCAGCAAACCGAACTCATCTGTGATTGGTGGTTTAAGGTCAATTGTGCCGCGTCACCAGGACACTACGCCGAAAGTGCTGAGATGCTATCGCGGGCCCAGCAAAATCGTCACCAACATCGTCAGCACAGCAGCAAGAGAGTTGAGAATGAATTCCACTCGGACGGTGGCCACCAACGTCAGAGACCACATTCGAATGGCAGCAATAAGAATCAGTATCCCATCAAGAATTCTAGGAAGTATGAAAATGAAGGAAGATCAAAAACGAATACAAAGTTGAACAGAAGAATTGATTCTGATGAGGATCCGTCGGTGGAGAACTATGACTTTGAGGATATCCCCGAAGGAGCTTACAGAGCTGGCAAAAACGAGAAAATAACTACGAAGACTTCTGATACTAGTGACGGAGAATCCCAGGATGTGGCTGAGTCGGCGTCATTTGTGGGAACCAATAAAGGAAAAAATGGATACAACTACGAAAATCCCAATCAGGGCAAGAATTCTGGTAGAAATCTCGATGCAAATGTAAACAAATCCGATGGACGAAAGGATAGCAGTAATGCGAACGAAGCAAGAGCTAAAGGCGATAGAGTGAACTCACATCAAGGGCGGGATAAAAATGCTGGTTCAACTCAACGTCCGTCATCAGGGAAAAAAGAAGAAGTAATTGACCAAAACAAACAGTCTGGATACACTTACGGTGTGCAAAAGAACGGCAAAGATACCACCACCACCACCACCAGTCAAGACAGGCGTGCCAAGGACCGACAAGATTTCGATGGAAGTGCAGACAATGAGCGACCGAAAAATGAAAGGGGCCGACAGAAATACGTCAACGACGCGTCAGGCAAAGATCAGAGAACCCAAGGCGATCTTTCCACCAAATCCAGTTTCGATACCACCACGAGAAGCAGAACGACTGGTCAACCAACGACAATAAACTCTAGAACCGAGTACACTGTGCGTCAATCAAGCTCCCGACAAGAACGCAAACAACACAGCGGCAAACCCAATTTGATCCATGAAATCAATAAATCCACAACCCCTTTACCCCCAACCACCAGTCGGGATAGACCGAATACTTATTCCACGGCAAGGAAGATCGAGCCAACTCGAACAACTCCATATTACACGCCAACCATTCCGACCCTAAAAGTCACGGGTGCTACCGAAAATGGATATTCTGCAACGCCATCTCCAGCTGTTTCCGTGTCCACGCCGTCCGTTGAAATCAGCCACGATGGCGGGAACTTCTCGCCAAGTGCAACCACTGTCTCTCCCAGAACCTCGTCAACTGCTAGTCTACCAAAGTCGTACTCTTCGGGAACAACATTCGCGAGCAAAAGCACAACTCCATCGAGTTCTTACTCGTTTGGAACAACTGTAACGCCAACTTCAAGATTTTCATCATTTGGAACCACCACAACGCTTCCTCCGGCAACGTTTTCCTCGGCTGGTACAACATTCTTGCCACGCGGCAGCTCAACAGCAACAACCCCCGCACCACGGGCGTCCTCAGCCAGTCCTACTTACTTGCCTTCTACGACCGAAGTTCCCGAGTACACAACCCTGGGATACACACAAACTCCGTGGGGATCCGGCGAAGTTACGAATCGCCCATCTTCTTCTGGTCCCACCTACCTTCCCAAAAGCAGCCAGCCGAATACTTACCCATCAACTAGAACACCGGCTACATCAGGAGTAACATTTTCTGGTCGCTCCTCTTCTTCATCTGCGCCCACATACTTACCTCGAGGAACTACCCTCACCCCAACCACACCTGGATCACAAAATGGAGTATCTGTTGCTGATCACGTCCGTGGAATGCTTAAAACGTTACAAGAACTGAAAATGGACACATCTGGAGACTTCAAAATCGTTGCTCCACGACCAGGTTTGGACATTCCACCATCCTCAGGTCCAGATACGCTACACTCTCTAGCCCATTACTTTGCTACTAGCGAAGATGCCGAAGGAGTTGCCGAAAAAACTGAAAGCTCCATGGTTAGCGAATCTAAAACCGAATTAGCGGCGACACATGTCAGCAACAAAACGAAAGACACTTACGAGAATCTTTTTGGACTGGCGACAACGAAGAAACCGGTAGAACCAACATTGGCGCCAGATTTCAAGCCGAGATTCGCCGATAAGGCAGACTTGGAAGCACAGCAGTCCGGTGGTGTATTGAAGGGAGAGGCTGGCAAGCCTGAAACACGTAAAATCGCTCAGGTCTTTACGAATGCGTTATCCGCCTACCTCGATAACCCAGAAAAATTCCGAGAAGTTCTTAACGAAGTCCGGCCGACAGAACCGTCTACAGCAGGCGACAACGAGATTTCCACAAGTACCAAAAAAGACTTTGACAAGGGAACTGCAGCGACATATTTACCAACTGCTCCCACTTTCACTACCACTTGGTCGACACCTACAACTACTGAAGATCTGGAGGTCCTTAAATTCTCAGACGATTCTGGGAAAAAACAGCAGAAGGGCACATCGGCTAAATATTCTTTGGGTCCAACTACTGCCACCACATACGCTCCAATTACAAAACTTACGACAAAATCCGTTAGTTCTAACTTGGTTGACAGAGTGCCAGCCTCACGTCTTATTACAACGAAAGCGTCTAAGGGATCTGGAGAGTCTACGACGGAACCGAACGCGATTGCCATGGAAGTAAATAAGGGTTTGGGACTTTCAACGGTCGTGCCTTATTTGTCTTTAGCGGAATCTGTGAATGCGAGAAAGCCGTCCATTCAAACATCAGTGGATTTTGGAAGTAGAATCAATACCGACTTCAGCTTTTCAACAACCACCGACTATCCGCAATTTACGAGCACCTTTTCCAGCTTCGATGGAAATACAGTTTCACCACATAATGTTATCGGCTTGGATTTGGCACCTCCGTTTACTGGTGATAAGACACTTCAGGGATTGCCAAGTTCTGAAATCCTTCCACCAGAAGATGAAGAAGACACTTTACTACATGCTCAATCCCAGTCGTTTATTCCTTCTGGCAATGTCATAATCACATCGCCATCTGGATCGAAATCTTCTACAACGAAAACCCCGACGCGTAAGACAAGCGTTTCTGGCCACTACATCACCAAACTGATGTCCGAGAAAATTATTTCGACCACACCATTCCCAGAAAACGGACACGTCAGTCCGAATCCATGGTCTTCGGTCGGTTACACTGCTTTCCTTGATCCGCTCACCATTAACGATGGACTAATGGGATCTGGATCGGGTGAATTCGGCACAACAACTCCCAGTCCGTTTACATATCTTCCGAAGGTTGTCTCCACCACTACAGAACAAAATCCAGTTCGATTTAATTTGAATGGTATTTCAAATGACAGCAAAGGAGCTACTTCATCCACGGCCCGTACAGGTAAGACTCTTCCGGATATTCCAGAGCATGTTCTTCCTCCAGCAAATGGCATGCAAAAAATGGCGAATAAAATGTTCGGTGGCCTGAATGGGACATCCGCCGATCACCTGATGAGCGTCATGAAGAAAGCTGAAGACAACAAGACCGTCCGACGGTTGATTTTACTGCTTATCCAGACATGCGACGACGACTATAGCAAAACAGTGGAGCAATCACGCAAAGCACTACTGAACGCTCTAATTGGAATGGACGGGGACGTAGATCCTAATGAGGAGATCGAAATAATCAAAGTGGGAGCACATCGCCGAGGCAAGAGCATAGACTCAGTACCACGCAGTAGAAACTCTCTAGTCCCGACTACAAGCAAGATCCCAGTAACCACATATCGGCGATCAACGGAATCCAGCGTGGGTACCACATCTACGATTTCACCGAATTCTGGAGAGTGGACAACGGCTACGTCTACCACGGACTCAGCGTTCAGTGCGCAAACAAGCACTAGCGGTCCCCAGGAGGAAACAACCCGCTTCGAAATTCGCGTTGAAGATCCCGAAGATGACTACTATGGAACCACCAGTACAACACAGAGTCCAGAATACAGCACCATATCTTCAACGTTAGCAGCGTCTTCACAGGAAGTTACCACCACTTACAGCACAACAACAGAACCCCCCACACCGACGACAACCAGAAAATCTTCAGTGGCGACTTCGAATAATAAGTCGACTTCCAGAAGGAAAGCAAAACACATCGACAGTGAAGTCGGCCAACATGATTTAAGCCATATAAGTTCTGATGAACGCGCCCTTGAACTCCTCAAGTCACTCTACTCCCTAGCATCAAAATTCAATAGACGGTAGGCCAGCAACACACACACTTTTCACCCACACACACATATGGATCGATTTTCTATTTTCTCACTGTCAAGTGATAAAATTGATCGACGGTTCTCTGATGAAGATCGAACTTAATTTTGGTGTGTGCATTGACCGTTTTGTTAGTTAGTTAAAATTTTCAAATTTTATTATTTCGCCTTTTAAAGATTTATTTAAAATTTTCATCATGACTGGGATATAATTTTTACGAGCACTTTTCGTTCCGTTCCTGAATATTCATGGAACGTAGTTTTTCTTATAAGATGTGATTAAGGATCTAAAATTTTTGAAGATTCTGCAACGCGTTTAAAGTTAATGGAATATCCGAGACTTTGATTTTTAGAACTGGAAAAACAAAATCTTAAAAAAAAACTCTATAAGTCTTTATTCAGTGCCGTAACTAAGGTAACCCTCCTCCTCCTCACTTTAAAAATATTTTTATCAAAAATTTTTCAACGACCCAACGTTTAAAAGCATTTTTTAAGGGACCGAAAATTTGAAGAGAATGTCGATTTTTGAACACCCGATTTACAAAAAGTAGTACTTTTTCTTATGCAATTGAATTTGAAACCCCAGTTTTTATTTTATCTAAGTTACAAATCTCTGTTGTGTGTAGCTTTCAGTTTCCAAATTGTCGAACGCAATTTTGGGTGATTCTTCACATTAAATTTTTTGTTTCAATAACGTTACAAATAAATAAAGTGCTCCCTAAAACGGAAATATTCCTAATAATTTAATATTTAAGAACGCGCTTAATGTATATAAATTTATATATATATTTTTTTTATCGTAAATTTTACCATATAAACGTTTAATCTTATTTTTAAATTTAAGAAACAAAATTCCAAATTGTCTATTGATTCAAAATAATAATTTTGATGCAGCCATCTTTTTCAATTGTGTTTATTTTAGTGATGATTCTTTTTTTACAAAATGAAATAATGTTTGCGGTCCTACCTTACCTGCAACTACTTAGAAGTACTCCCGGGTACTGTTAAGTATAGTTTTTGTTACTTAGAAGTACTTGAGAGTACTTATAAGTAGTTTCCACTTGAGGTTGGAATGCAGCTAATGATGATCAAGAAAATCTGCCGTCAAAATATTAAAATATCAGTCAAACTTTTTTGTCCGTCCGTGTCTCTTTGACATTCTTCGAAACTGCCAACATGAAGATTTATTAAAATTATTTTTTTTTTTCGTTATTTTTATTTTTGATTTTTTTAGGAATTTAATTCTTTTTAATTTTATATAAATTTTATATATTTTTATTATTATAAAATATGTGACCATGTAATTTACTATTTTTGTGCTTATTTTATGTTTATTAAAATGTAAATGTTATAAAAATGAATTATATAAGAACTATGAGAATAAAATGTTGTAAATAAATTTTAAATTAGTTTATAAAACAAAATGCATTGTTTTTTATTGATCCCAATAGCTTTAAATACTCCTGGGTGCATATTATTGTATATGTTACCGGCCAAACCCGATTTCAAGCTTAACTAGGCCAAACAAGTTCAGATTTGGGGAAAGGGAGAGGAGAGTATGATGAGGGAATGGGTGTGGGTGGTTGGGAATGGGGGTGTGAGAGAAGGCCGCGACCTAACCCAAACTAGTTTATCTTAAGACGCTTAGTTTAACCAGAGAACAAATAATCTAGAGAATAAACTCTTAGAACAAATTTTTAGAGAAAATTTTTCCACTGTGAGATGAAGCAAGAGTATCCGATGTAACACGGAAAAAATTATCCATTCGATTCCTCCATCTCATTGAATAGATACGACGAAAATGATTAGAAAATGTTCTCTTTGCTTCGTGCTCCCTAGTCTAAAAGTAATTAACTTTTAGGCCGTAGCTAGTGAATGATAAGGGAAATTTGTCAAAAATTTGTTCGGCAGAGTTTTTTCTATATATTCCTTATTCTATGGTTTAACCTGAACTCGGTTTTGCTCGGTTACATATAAAGTGTCTTACAATAAGGACGTTCGATTTTTAAATGTAAATAAAACAAGTTGTGTGTGAATTATCCACTCAATTTCTTTTTAGTTTGCAAGAATATTTTATGGCATTAAGAATGGAATATAACGTCGTTCAAATGTCCGCCGCGGCTTTGCTTGATGGCAGGTATTCATTCGATGACTTTGTCGCATAAATCTGGCTGAATTTTCTGGATGTTGTTCGTTATGTTGACTTTGGTGGCATCAATTGTTTGCGGTTCATTCGCATAGACCTGCGATTTAAGATAGCCCCAAAGGAAGAAGTTAAAAGGCGTTAACTTGCACGATCTCGGTGGCCACCGCGCGAGATAACCATACCCACAAATCGCGCATGCAGAATGTCCATCGTGGCATGCGCTGTGTGGCATGTGGCGCCGTCCTGTTGGAATCACATGTTGTCGGTATCCATATCATCCAGTTTAGGCCACAAGAAGTTACTTATCATTGATCTGTAGCGCTCGCGGTTGACGTTTATGACAATGCCAGTTTCGTTTTGGAATAAGTATGAACCGATGATTCCGCCAGACCAAAATCCGCACCAAACAGTGACTTTCTCGGGATGCATTTTGTGCTGGTGTATCTCTTAAAATGTGTGGATTGGTATCGCCCCAAATCCGACAATTTTGCTTGTTCACATATCCATTTATCCAAAAATGAGCCTCGTCGCTAAAGATTATTTTTTTGGCGAAATTTGGGTCAACTTCCAAATGCTCCAAATTTACTACTGAACAATTCACAACAAATTTGACAGATGTTGCCTTAACAACATGGCCGCTATAACCTAACAAACTTTGAGCGTCCTTTTTAAAGACCCTTTACTTGAGACCCTTACTGAATTTATGCAAATGTTGCAACTTTAAAAAAAACCATTTTATAGATTAGGTGAAAGAAGAAAAAAAATCAAAAGCAATATTCTGGTTAGATTAGAAGTTAAATTCTTAATATTACCCAGGTAAAAGTGACAGGAAGAGAAATATGATTATTTTTATAACAATTATAATTTTAATTCGGTCTATATTCAGAATCACTATTCTTATTCGGTATAAACGTTTGAACCAGAACTGTAAGCACATCTGATTTTGATAACAATTTAACGGTTGTGTAACATCGATGGGAAAATAGCGTTTGAAAAGCCATACCAAATTTTATCACTGTTAACGCAAAAAAAAAGGATTTATCCCTTCGATTTAAACCAGGAGTGTCTAACCTTTTAGCTTCCGTAGGCCACATTGGAAGAAGACGAGTTATTTTAATCCACAAATAAAATATACCAACACTATCGATAACTAGAGTCCGAGCGATGGTCAGTTTTTGCCCGAAACCGAACTTCGACCTTTTTCTTAACCTTCGGCAGAAGTGGAAGCTAAAGGTTTGTATAAAAGCTGAGATGAATGTTTACAATTCAGGAAAAGCAATTGCGGTTCTATTAAAATAATTTCTTTATCGTTAAAAACTATAAAAACCTTTGAAAATTTACAGAGCCAAAGCAGAAACAATTCCGGAAAATTTTAATAAAGGAAAATTTTGTTAACATTGAGGAAAAGGTTTTTTTAAATATCTTCAAAATTGTCATAAGCAGAAAAATTTCTGCTCTAACAGTTACCCCACAACACGCTTTTAGAAATTTTTGAAAACAATTGTTTAGAAAAGTTTAGAAATTCAATTGCAATATAACTTACAACAACATTTAGCAAAAATATCATTTGCGATCAAAACAAAACTGCAATATTTTCACGCCCTAAAAAATATACAGTGCCGATAAAAATTCACAAATTTTATGATAAGGAGTTGAGATGCCTAGCTTATTCCTTCGCGTTTCTGATCTGACGTTTTTGACCAGCATTCTCCGCGTCATCTATTGGCCAACACCATTTGTACTCCAAATAGCTACCGTTATTTTCCCAAAAGTCGATAGAAAATCACGATTTTCGTAAGACTAATTTAGAAAGAATTTCAAGTTGCTAGCTCAACGCGTTCTCGAGTTATTTAAGATACATAAAACGGACAGTGAGGCAAATGATAGACCAACAGACAGATTCACGAACTCATAATTTTGCCTGAAACGAATTTCAAACTGATCAGAAAGCTTATATCGAATCGGTCTCCGTTATGAATACAATAATTTCCCTCTATAGCTAAGGAAAGTAAAAATGATTGACCAATAAAGCGCAAAGTAATTAATGACCTTAAAACATCATCAATTTTTTTAGTAATATATTTTTTTAGTAATTTTTTTAATATTTTTTTAGAAAAGAATTTATCATTCAAAAATTCACAGGAAAATTGTTTAAAAGATACAACAGTTTTTAAAAAAAGATTTTCAGTCAGTCGCTCTAGCTTCTAGAAAACGCTCTAATCTCTAGAAACCAAGCTTCGTCACTGGAAAAGGCCATAAAATGTCCTCTAGGACGTATCCTTAAAGAACTGAACCGAGGTGTCGTTGTACATATAAAATTTAAATTTTAACGATCTTTTCAGTGTTTCAATGGAATTAATAACTAAATTAAACCCCCCACCAAAACTTTGATTTAACTCACCTCTCTTGTTCATAAGCTTGATGTTGGCTGACGTTTTTTAACGGCAAACTAATATTTTATTTATCTAAAAAATAATAGTTTAGCTTGGCGAATTTATTGAGAAATCAACACTTTCTTGAGCATATTTACAGGCTTTAGATACCGGATTTTTTCGTCAACTTTTTTCAAAAAATAATACTAGCCTATCCGTAGGAGTAAGATTCGAAGTTTTCCCTTAGAGATTCTAAACAAGTGGTAAACTGAACGAAACAATAAATTTGAACAAAACGAGAATTTAACAGATTTCCCATTCAAATAAAAATATATTGATTAAACAGAACTTTGAAAAATATATCGTATACATTCTAATTTTCAAATCCAAATTTACTAATATGAAAAAAATTGTACTTTAGAGATTATTCTGCCACTAACGCCGGTCGCGTCTCGATAACCGTTTATTTATTCCTATGAGATTTTTTCGACAGTTGGGCAGATAAATTTGAAAATTGTTTTTGACTTGCTATATGATTGTAAACGATTCTTAAAATGCAAATGAAACGCAAACAATATCCAAATGCAGAAATAAATGTAATTATTTTGGTCCTCATTACCTTGGTGCCTAACAAATTGCATTCTTTGGCTTAGGGGAAGCCGGGGCTAGTATTAACAAAATTTGGAAATTGGGTCATATTTTTTTAACAAGTAATATTTTTGATATTGTGTTTATATCTAGCCATACTGTAGGTCTTCAGGTATCATAAGAAATAAAAAAAAGTTTCAACCAGGTAGTCACTATATGAAAAAAATCATTTTTATGAAAAAATGTCATCTAGTTTTAACAACGGTGGGGTAAGTATTAACAGAAGTTTTAACATGGAAATAACTAAAAGAAAAGATTTTTTTTTCACGAAAATTATAAAATAAACAAAATATATATCCTTTTAAATTCAAATATATTAATTATCACAAAAACTAATAAAATGAACCAAATAAATATCCTTTTCAAGGAACATAAATTGACAAAAAAATTAAGTCGTTTTAAAAAACAAAAACAATTATTATTATCTAAAAAAAGGTCTCAGGGAAGCTTTTTTGTACATAATTTGTATCTATAAAAACATAGTATGAGAATTCTTACTCTATGTCTATGACATTATATTGTTAATTCTTGCCCCATGGATTTGTTAATTTTAGCCCCGACACCACTTTTTTTGAATTATTAACCACACACAAAAATATAGTTAAGGATTGTAATAAAACCAACGGATATTATTAATTATAGCTTCATTAACTTACATTATCGGCAAAGTTATATTCAATAATATAAAAAACTAAGACAGAAATCAAAATATTCCAAACCATAAAAAGTTCGTTTACCAGCTAAATTTCGGTCTTTGTGCTAAACATTCACTGGCAATTAACTGTTTATGACTGATGAGTCACGATATGATTGGCCTTATCGAATGATGGACAAAAACCAAATTTCGAGATTCTGGCTCGTATATTTCGGCGGGAATAGGCTTGTTAATACTTACCCCTGTTAATTCTAGCCCCGGGTTCCCCTATTATACTCTATATGAGAATCATATAGAAGTATATTAGATTTAGTATACCGTTTATAACGCATCGAACCAATCATCGGACACAAAAATGAACTACATCAGGGTGTTAGGGATGACCAAAGATTTTGATTTCCGCATGTCCGTCCATAACTTTCGAAAGGATTGAGCTAGAGACTTGAACTTTAGTATAGTTACGTTTCTCGTAAATAACTAGACTAAGAAGTTCTTGAACGGGGAAAATTAAACCATTCCTTACCCCTCGCCCCATACTAGCGACACTGATTTTTTCGAAAACGGCGAGTCATACTGAAAAATTTATAAAATTAAAATGTATTTAGAATAGGATTTTACATAACTCATTGGTACACCAAAATCCAATCGGAGCACTGCTTCCTCCATCTCCCATACAAATGGAATACTTTTTTCCTGTTTCTCGTAAACTGTTTTCTCGATTTTATAAAACTTACCTATATATCAAAATCCAGTTAAACCACTTCTTCTCCCCTCCCCCGGACAAATCGTACAATATATTTTTTTTATTTTCTCGAAAACGGTGAGTCGTATTGAAAAAATTTTAAAGGTAAAATCTGCTTAGAATAAGATTTTACATAACCGTTCCATACATCAAAATCCAATCAGACCAATCTTTTCCCCCTCCTATGATTTTATATAACCGTTCCTCATGAACATCCACGAAATACATCAAAATTCAATCGGACGACTCCTTTCTTTTCAACAAATTGATTTTTTTGTCTTCTATACAAATTGATTTTTTTAAATAAACATTTTGTCTGTCATCATATAGAGTATTTGATGACTGGCCCCTGGCAATTGCAGCTTTTCTTATGTTTTTTACCATTACTTTCTTCAAGCTGTCTGCTAAACAATGTAGAACTATCATATTTATGTTTGAAGTTTGCTGTAGATTTTCACCAAAGGTTTAGTTGGCCATGGATTTCATTTTTTTGTAGCAACAATAAAAAGATTGGCACACCAAGCCAAATAGCTCTGTCTGATAAAGCAAATACCGTTCATTTTGGCTTAGCCGGATTGTCGACTCCGCTCGCAATACTAAACTAGCGAGAAGAGAATGTTACGAGATACCAACTTGACGAATGTTCGCTTCGACTAGATATGATTTTCAGTCGCCTCGAACGACTTTTAGAATTCTACCACTAGTAGATCTTATTTTATCCTTTTTAAGAGCATTTTTAATAATTTCTATAATTAGTTTCGCAGATATGTAAAAGAAACTCTAAAATATGATTCCCTAAATAATAAGTTTAAATTTGTAATTTGAAACAATACAATTTATGTAAGAAAAAATTTCGTTGCAATTAAATTAAACTCATAATAACAAAACTTCTGATTATGTCATAAAATCATACTCAATCAATTAATTGAATAACCACTACTCTTCCTGAAATATTCTTCATTATTTTTTAGACAACTCGAAATCTTCAGCCCTCCAAGCTATCATTTAGGTATCAATCATTTTTAAGTTAGAGCGACTTTAATGATCCAAATGTTATCAATTAGTTTATCTCTCCAATCATAATCAAAAATGTTTTACCTTTCATTATTAGTGCACAACTAAGAAATTCGATCGTCGACATCAAACAAAGGTAAGTGATTTGAAAAAGTCGTTAATACCATAATATGATGATGCACCATCATCACTAATCTTGATTGGATCGTCATCGTAGGACGGAAGACAATGATCTGTTGTCGATTATGCAAGAAAATTGTTTGACATTTTCACGAATATCGAAAATAATAAATTATTGATCATTTGATTAATTTTTGAGTGATTCAACTGGCAGTGAATTTTTTATTTTCCCAACAATATTTTTTTAAGCGATTTCCAGTAAAAGTATATGCACCTGTTTTTTTTTATATAATTCCAGCCAGAACTTAGGGGAAGACCCTTTAATGCCGAAACACATTTCGGGATGGTTGTACTCGTAGCTATAAAAGGAGAATGTTGTCCGGTATCTTTTGAATCGCTCAACGGCGAACATTCAAATAAATTGCGTAGAATTGCGCGGATATCTTTAGCCATGTTGATAACAAAAATTCGCTTCACTTCTTACCCCGTAAATCAGTTTTAACGATTTTTCGTAAATCAGTTAACGGATGTTCATGAGGTTTTCACCAGGGTTGGGACTTTAGTACCAATGTACTAGATCTAGTACCTTTTTGACTCATTTAGTACTCTAGTACCACAGCCCATGAATCTGGTACCTTTTCATGGTTTATATAAAAAACGATTTTATCTGAATTTATAGCTCCCTTTAAAAAGCCATCACTTTTCTATGCATTAGAAAAAAAGTACTTTTTTAAATGATACCGCCACAACTCTTTAATTAAAGACTACTGAATTCGTCTTATTAAGGGAGATATGAAAATCAATCGTAGGCCATGGAAATATGATTTATATTAGCAATAGCTCAAAATACTTCTCGAAATTTAAGTTTATACAAAAATTTAAAATTGAAATAAAAGCGAAAATTTAAGACAAATACATCTAGACAATTTTTATTGGTTTTTTGAAGTTTTTCTAGAGTATTTTTTGACCGAGAACGGTTATATTTACAGCGCAAAAGTCATACCATATAGGTTAAGGATTTTTTTTTCTAAAATTACGAGATTTAGATTTTTCTTGACTCCTATGTAATAAGCATAAAAAACGATTTTGGTTGCACGATAGTTAAAAAAAAAATCTAGTACCACATTATCTCAATCTAGTACCCTTTTTGGGCAAAAATAGTACCTTTTACACATCCTCAAGTCCCAACCCTGGTTTTCACCATTGAATAAGATGTTCTTTGGCAATGATATGACATCAAAAAATCTACACCGTTTTTCTTCCGTCTGGCCCTCTTTCCTGTTATATTTTAAACCAGTGAACGAATTTTAATTGGGTTTTTGGTAACAGATAAAGTAGAGAATATCAGTCGCTTTGTTCCGTTAGTACACATATATTTATTTCAACATTTTGGATAGTTTACAAAATATTTTAAAAAATCTCTTGTTATTCTTTTTGTTCTCTTTTTCTTGGAGCTTACTTGCTGCTCGACAAATGGCATATTTTTAGAATTTTTTTTAATTATTTTTCTTTTACTAAAAGAAAAGTTGTTTTTCATGTTATAGGCCGGAATACAATAGGCCCGACACAGCGACAGATTACGGCCACAAAGTTGTCCTCCATATACAATTGCGCACACTTTATTGTCCTAAACGTAATTCGCTTTTCATTTGATTTTGACAGTCGGATATGGTGAGTCACATTTAACATTTTTTGTTACCCATTATCATATAAATCAGGAATGTGAATGTAAGCAACATAGCATAGAAACTATGTATATTTCCGGCTAAAGTTCAGTTTAGCGACAATGACGCTAGAGATTTTTCGTGTATAGGGAGGGGTAGAGAGAAGCATCCCCTATCCAAAATGGGTATTTTTATCCGTCGCCCCCTTGCCCCCTCCAGGGGTCCATAACCTTTGTATGAAATTTTTTTCTGTGGGTGGTAGGAGGGTGTGTGGTACCTTTTTTTCAGCAAAAACTCGCCTCACAATCTTTGATGTAGCTTGAAAATGGGTTGAGATATTTCTATGATTCTTTGCATTTTATTATCTGGAGTATTAAGCGCAATTTTTGGTAAAAAAAATCCGTCTTTCCCCTCGTTTCACGAATTCCATTTTTTTCAATGGGGTATAAATCGAAGGGTGATGAGGAATATTCTCATGCTATATATTTTTGGAATGTACTCTTCAATACCTTTCATTTGAGGTACCACACACCCCCTACCACCCCCCAGAAAAAAGTTTCATTCAAAGTTGGAGGACCCCTGGAGGGGACAAGCTTCTCTCTACCCCTCCCTAAAAATACCCATTTTGGATAGGGGATGCTTCTCTCTACCCCTCACTATACTCGAAAAATCTCTAGCGTCAGTATCGCTAAATTGAACTCTTGCCATATTTCCTAATACTTTCTTTAATTTCGTCTTAAGTGACAAAATTTAGACTTTATGACGTCCCCATAAGAATTCATTTTGAATCAACCATGAAATTTTGTCGGCGAACTGACCGAAAAAAGTTAAATTCGATTAAACTTTTGACGACGACAAAGTTGGTCGGATTGATTGTATACAGAAGCATAGCGTGCTATGAGTTTAAGATCTGAAATGTCGCCGAAAATGTTATGTCGGGCCAATTGTGTTTTGTGCCTTACTTTATGTTTCGATCGTAAACAGCCGATTAGAATGAGATATTGCAGGCATGTAAAGTTGTTTTTAAACTACTTTGTATTAATTTTCCTTCGCCTCATTTTTGTAATCCCTCCTTCGTTTACTATCTTTTTAATCACTCAAATAAATTTATTATGGTTTTAAGAATTTAATAAATCAAAAACCGTGAAATTACTATAGAATTAATTTCACCGACACGAGGTTTTTAGAAAAACTTCGATTTACGCTTTTTTCTCGCCGCTCTATTATTCTACACGCAGAAAAATCGTCGCCTTGCGTAATTGGCTCCCTGCAGGAAAATTTAGTCTCTACTAGGCGCGTGTTTATCTGTGTTAGGAAAAGTGAAAATCTGTCGACCTGTGGTGGTAAAAATTAAAATAAATTAAACCTACCGCAAAAAAAGCAATAAAAGCAGAGCGTAAGAAGCGGCAGGGGTTAACCTGACACAAGTATTTCGAGGATGTAATGTAATTTAGTGGATAATTATGTCTGCCTGCTACAGGCCTGAGTTGACTTGTGAAAAAGTTGACTTGTCAAAAAGTTGACTTGGATCAGCTTTATTATTTTTCTGAGTGTATTTTACTTAAAAGTTACTTTGTATAAACACTTTGTTTTGCTGAAACACAGCCTAACACTCATTTTTGTGCACTCAAAATTATAGTCATTTTTGGGTCATTTGATAATGCTAATGCTGATTTTAATATTTCAAAAACTCCCCCCTGCCTCTTTCCTTGCTTACATTTTACATCTAAACACTCAGAACACAATAATTTTCTATTTAGTTTATTTATTTTACCATTAGAATAGCTCTCGATCTACAATTACTTAGTACCTGCTTATTATGATAAATGTCGTCCGTCAAACTGCCCAATTATCCTGAAGCAATATCGGAACTATAGAAATAAATCGCTTTTATAAATGGTATTTCAACTTTTAAATTAAATCCGTTTATTTTATATTGCTGGGAAATCTTTATTATTTTCGTAGTTGAAAGTTCAATTAGATAATTGATTGTTTAGCGATCGATACTTCCTCGACCTTGATACGGAAAGGTATTTTTCGTAATGGAGAGGCCTCTCCTGCGTTACCATATAACTGTTTTATACATATTATGTTCATCATATTTATTGAACAATCATCAACTTCTCGATATAAATGGAAAGCTCTCATCATAAACGGTTGTAAATTACTTGACGGGACAGCAGGCGTCATCATATATCATAAACGGATTATCATCCCAAATAACATCATCTTCACATAATTTTTTTTTCTTGTTTCTCATCATTATTGTCGTCCATTACGTCTATTTTTACCAACTCCAATTCATTCTGAGTATAGGTTAGACTGACTATTTTCAAACACTGTCGATAAAAGATCGTTACATCATTGCAAGTGCGGTGGATGACTTCGTTTATCTTTTCCCTTTCTTTGTATCTCTTTAAACATAAATTCGAATCATGTAAGAAACGATTCCTAATCAGAAGATCCGTCACACGATCCAATAGAATGCATCAAAAGAAGGTCGTCACTAATTTTTCTATAGATGTGAAGTCTTCAAACTAGGATCGGATCGATATCGCTGGCTGACACTTTTTCTTAGACGTCATTTTGGTATCTATGTACAAATAAATGTCTTTCTTTCATTCTGGCAGGGATTCATTATTTCCGGCGGCTAAACTTACTTTCAATTTCATTCAGTGATGCCTCGAGGGGTTAGCAACATGCATCTGAATTCACTTCACCTCTTTTTTGGCTAAGACTTTGTCGTGCAATTCGTGTGTGTTTAAAAGTAGTCTCGAGTAGCAACTGAAATGAATTTTAAACGTTAAAAACCACGAAACCGTTTTTCTTTCTACTCTTACCACATCTCCAAGAGTTTTCACGAATTTTTCGAGGGCTTTGGATTTGAACAAATGATCCAAGACCAGTAGCGAAACTTTAAGCTCAACAACCTTGAAATGTAAGACGTTATATGCACACACATTTTTGGTACTTCTTGTCTGTAGATGATGTTTAATTTTAGGTTTTTCTTATGACAAATGATGGTCCATTTGTTACGCACTCGAAGAAAAACATCGTGAAATATTTGTTGGGTGCATCTTTATGTCACAATTTTCAAATACATGAGGCCTAATTCAATTACCAAATTGCTGAAGTTTTATTAGTTTTGTAGAACATCAAGGTTACAAATGATGTTGCGGTTAATTTAGTGGGTAATTTAGCGAATTAGGTTTTTTTCATAATTATCCGTGCAACTGATGGATGTTTTACAAACTGTCGAAGAAAATTTAAAAAAGAACCGACGCTATTTTAATTTTTTTTTATTATACATTTGTTGCTAAGAAAATTAGATTCTCGCCCAATTTCAAGTAAGGAAAAATTGAAAGTCTTTGAACAAAAAATTGAACACGCCATGGTCTAAAGGGGTTGATCTAGTTTTCAGAAAATTCCACGGAAAGGGGGTTTTCCAGTTTTTTTCCTGAATTTCTTTCTGATGTAAGTTTAATTACCGATATCTATATACAGTAAAACCTCCCTAATCGGGACACTGACGGGACCGCGAATTCCTGTCCCGATTTATAGGTGTCCCAATTCTGAGGTGTCCCGATTACAG
This sequence comes from Chrysopilus asiliformis, assembly GCA_964034945.1. Taxonomy (NCBI): domain Eukaryota; kingdom Metazoa; phylum Arthropoda; class Insecta; order Diptera; family Rhagionidae; genus Chrysopilus; species Chrysopilus asiliformis. The sequence goes on along the minus strand of OZ035960.1, from coordinate 87,853,951 downwards.
AGGCTGTTGTATATGGAAAATGCGAGGGAGGGCTTAGAGGGTGTCCCGATTTAGAGGTGCCCCATTTTATAGTGTCCCAATTAAGAAGTTCTACTGTATATGGTGTTTTTATTTTAAAAGTAATATACAAAGACGTTTTTATTTTGTTTGATTAATTCGCGTCGTCCCGTCTACTATTTCGCGTTATCCCGTCCGTCGTTGTTCGCGTTAGAACTGCAACTGCTACTGCACTCTCCTCAAGGTCGTCTCTCTCATTCTAACTTTCCCACATATATATAAAATGGTTTAACCTGATTGACTGACTGACTCATCAACGCCCAGCCCAAACCCCTGAAGCTAGAGACTTGAAACTTTCACAGTCACCTCTATTCTTGAAAACGGCGTTAGGAGCAAAATCGTAACGCGTTCGATTCGATTCGCTACGCATTTGGTATTCTGGAAAACGCCGGGAGCTTCGCGTTTGGTATATAAAGTATCGCATGGCAACGCGCTGTCAAACATCAGCTGATTTGATTGTTTGTTCTTAATTTTCAATAAAAGTGAAGTGTTTGAAGTGATTTGCTTCAGTAGCCATGGATTCTACGCTGATGTATCATTTATTGAGGCAAGAGGAGCTGAATTCGTTACGCCAGCAAAAAAAAATTCTAAAACACTCTTCAGATTTGATGAGCTGAACCGATGAAGCGAAAGTGCATACAAATACTGGTAATCTCATAGATTTTTATTTGTAATTTTGTAGATTCAAAAAATATTTCCGGTTGAACAAGACTGGTTTCGAATACATTGAATTTCCTCCCACAAAAAATTCACCTCTATCGGCGACTTCCCTTGGCAATGTCCAGATTGTTTTTCATTTTTGAAATTAAAAATGCGTACTGGTCATTGTTCTAGTGTGTTTTTCTTTGCATTCCTATTTTAAGAAATCACTGTTAAAATCTTTCATTTAAACATATAATAGATTTATCTTACATTTTTGCAAACACTGAATTCAAACGTAAATGAAACGCGAGAAATTTGAAGTGAGTGATTTAACCTCAAAAAAGTGTTCCCGGCGTATTCAAGAATAACAAAAATCGAATGCGTTGCAATGCGTGATTCCAAATCGAACGTTGATAGATACTGCGTATTCAAGAATACCGATTGCTCACGATCGAACACTAATCGAGCAAATAAACGTAACGCCGTATTCAAGAATAGAGGTGAGTATGTCCCAACCGTCGCGTTGGCGCTCACTAAGGCGGGGTTTTCCAAAACTTTACCCCTAAGGGGGTGAACGGGAGGTAAAGAGTGTTTGGGTGTTTTCAAACCGTGATTTTCGCCATTAATCCTGCTCAATAGGAGGTTGAAAAGTTTCACTCGCGGATTTTCGGGGTCGCTGATCACAAATCCTTTCAGAATTCGGAACGGAAGGTCCTGTAAGGATAACGCAAATATCTTTTTCCCCATTTTTTCCGGGAAAAAATTGCATTAGGGTGTTTTCGGGGTCGCTGATCACGAATCCGGTGTTAGATTTTCAAAATTCAAGACGGAAGGTCCTGTAAGGATAACGCTAATATCCTTTTCCCCATTTTGTCCGGGAAAAATGGCATTAGGGGTTTTCGGGGTCGCTGATCATGAATCTGGTACTGAAATTTCATAATTCGAATAGTCCTATAAGGATAACGCAAATATCCTTTTTTAATTTTTTTTCGGTTTTTGCAGACGCTGATCAGGAATTTGGTGATGAAATTGCCAACGGAAGCTCCTGTAAAGAAAACCCAAATATCCTTTTTACCATTTTTCCTCGAAAAAACTGGCAATAAGGAAACCTCCGAAACCCCGGAGTCGCTGATCACGAATCTGGTATTAGAATTTTAAAATTCGGAACGGGCGGTCCTGAAGACATAACGATTTTTTTTCAAACGTTTTTAAGTTATTTCTTTGTTTTTTTGGTGCAAGAAAATTTTTACATAAAACTTTTACCCGACAACGGTGGGTATGCAAGCTAGTTTCATATAAAGATTCAAAACTGGTAACGCTAACCGTTAAACCGAGGAAAACTTATTTATATTCGATACATTATGAAATCTTCCAAGATCTATTACACAAAAACGGCAACAGCTACCAGCACCATATTTGGCCCAAAGATTACGCTATTCTTGGAGATAGTTGAAAAGACCAAATTTTATTTGCAATAGTCTCCCCTCCTGCCCCATGCAAATGAAAGAGTTTTTCCTCCTTAGCCCGGAGTTTCACAACAGGTGTTAATTTTTAGAGTATAGTTTATTAGAGTATAGTTTAAAAAATAAATAAATTTCACCTCACAAATTCTTTTCTTTTGCAAGCATTTGAGATGTTTTGATTTTTTTCGTATTTTCAAAGTTAATGTTTAGTTGTTAAAAACTTTTGTAACTTTTGTTATATGTTTCCATCGCGACTCAAATATGGAACCTCTCGATCTGTAAATCATTCGCCTTTTCAATAGGCTGTGGAAGCCAATTAGTAAGCCTCTTCTAAACGTAAACACCCATTACAATGGAAATAAAGTGACAGACAAACCTAAAGTTGTCGCCTATTTCGCCTTAAAATCGAGAACTTGCTAAATTTCAAGTCTCTATCTCAATGCTTTCGAAAGCTGTGGTGTTCACGGACAGACAAACGAACGGACATGCGGAAATCAAAATCTTTTGTGATCCCAAAGACCCTGTTTAAGTTCATTGTTGTGTCCGACGATTGGTACGATGTGTTATAAACAGTATGTATACTAAATCTAATATACTTCTATATGATTTTCATGCTAGTAATCCCAAAGTATATGTCATACTTTACCTACAAGTTCTATGTTTAGTACTTTTTAGTTACTTAAGTTTTGTTACAAATTGATCTATAGTTCGTAATTCATGTAAATTTTTGTTGCGAACAGCAAGGAAGAAAAATTGTGACGTTTATTTTTAGTTATCGATTCGAAACATAAAAGTTTAAGCCTGCGGCGCATATTCCTCTTTTTAAAATACCTTCAAAATATTATTAAAATAGCTGTTATTGTCGTAAAATATTATTATTTGTTAAAGTTAAACAACAACAAAATACAAGCTACTTTACTGCAATTTATTATGGTATTAACCACTGGGGTGTAAAATATTAAATTTGAGTAAATATTTCAAATAAGCAAAAATAAACTTAGTGAGCTTAGCAATCTGCTCATTTTTGACAGGCTCTGTTAATTGTTTGTTTGTACCAAAATTGAATATAAATAGTGTTTTAATAATTAAAATCTTTTGTGCTTAGTGTTTTTAGTTATTTAGTGATGTTTTTCAGTGATTGGAGTCGAAAATTACGTTAACGGTTCGGGGAAAAACTTTAACAATAATTAGTATTATTTTGTATAATTTTTATACGATAATAGCTATTTTACTAACAAGTGTGAACACCCCTATTGATTGTTATTTTTCTAGAAAAACAATTCATAATAGTCAATAGCTATATTTTTGTGATACAATTTATCCCTCTTAGTTTTCTCTTACAATGGCGTTAAGCTGTTTTGCAAGAAAAAAGGACGCTAAGGGAGATGTCACATTGGCCAATCAGCTCCTGCAGCTGACTGATCCCGGTATCAGATCGCGCAGCTGCAGGAACTGATTCGATCAGTTGACGTGGCACACTGAACTGCGATCAGCTGACCTAAAACGTCAAAATGACGGACTCGGAGGAAGAACTTTCCCAAATAGTAATTATTTTAAAGTCAACATTATATGAAGTAGAGAGCCTAAAACCTAGAGAGTGGCCATGCTACCTTAATAAACTGTGCTACTGATGACAACTATTACCGCCAGACGAAAAAAATATTGAAAATTATCATTTTATTGGGAGTATGCATTGAAAATGAGCGTTTTGTATTGAGACTCATAATTCGGCAGGTACATATATATCCGATCGGGCTGAAATAAATTTTACCTGAAAGCTAAAACCCTAGGCTGCAAACATCAGTCCAATTTCAACTGCCGGAGTGTAAAGACGTTTTTATCCGAAATTTTAAACATGGCTGAGTTCGTGCCTACAAAACCGTTTTTGCGGGGAATTCTTTTACATTACTTCCACCGAAAGACAACAGCAGCTGAGGGGCATAGAATATTAGTGGAAACATATGGCGACAATGCTCTTTCAGAACAAACATGCAGAAGATGGTTTTAACAATTCAAATTCAAGGTGATTTTGACCTCGAAGATGAAGTGCTGAGAAAAAGTGTGAAGATACCGATTTGGAGGCATTACTTGATGAAGATCCATGCCAGATACAGGAAGAGCTTGCGGAAACATTGGGAGTCGATCAATCAACAGTTTGTAGGCGCTTGAAACAACTGGGAATGATTCAAAAGCAAGGAAATTGGGTGCCGTATGAGTTGAAAGTTATTTTGCAACATGACAACGCACGACCCCATGTTGCAAATGTTGTAAAAAACTACCTGGATAACATCAAATGGGAAGTCTTACCCCACCCGCCGTATTCACAAGATATTGCCCCCTCCGATTACCATTTGTTCCGGTCGATGACACATGGCCTGGGTGAGCAGCGATTTTCTTCTTATGACGATACCAAAAAATGGGTCGATGACTGGATTGCCTCAAAAGACCAAGACTTTTTCCAGCGTGGAATCCGCATGCTACCTGAAAGATGGGAGAAGGTCGTAGCTGCCGATGGACAGTATTTTCAATGATCTGAGTCTGATAGTTTTCTCAAAATAAACTGTTGATTTTTATAAAAAAAAACACATTTTTTGCACTGTGCCATGCGCCATTAGATTACATGTGCCACTGATGACGGAATCAGTCAGCTGCAGCAGCTGATGGCCAATGTGACATCTCGCTAAGAGACACGCCAGCAAAACACTGCTGGAAAACACTGCTTTAGAATTTCTAAAAATCAAATTAGTTTGGCTCTTGACAACCAAATCACTTTCTAGGATAAAAATTTGTGAAAATCTATTGTAAAAAAAATGGTTTTCCCAATTCTCAATTTTTCTCAAAAATATGAAATAATTTTGGATGCTGTTAAAATATTTTAATATATTTTATGATATTGAAATTAGTGCAAACATATTTTGTTTGAGATAAATATCATGTTTTTGCTAAAAATCATAACTTTGTTTGCCCCAAACTAAATTCATTTGCCATGAATATAATTAGTTTTAGAGAAAAAAAACATAATTACACTCATATTACGTATTTAAAAATTTCATAAAAAACCCAACTTTCCGCTAAAAACAAAGTAAATAAATTAATATGTTATTAAACATATTACTGTGTATCAAGTGCATTGTATTACACTTGCATCAAGTAATTTAAATATTTCATGTTCTTTAAATTACTAACACTTTTTATTCTTTACATCCGGAAGTCACACAAATATTTCTCTATAGACTGAATTTCTCAAGAAATCTGATATTTTGAGACATATTAGATTAAAATGTCGGATGGTAACAGTTAATCACTTTGATTAGCCCCATCAAAAATTACCATCACGTCATGCAGTGTTCAACGAATTCAACATTAACTTGATCCACACGTAGAATTTATCAATTTCGTCTGTTGTACTACCTTTCAAAACAAACAAACCGGAGTGCATCGATCCATCCAACAACAGCATAAGTAAAATTGCATAAAATGTTGCAATTATGTAAGATCAAAGCGATTATAGCTTTACATATAATTTCAGTTAGATTCAAAGCTGCTGCACCTCCACTTTGCAAAAGAACATCCAGACTATCGTTGACTGCAATGGATGCGAGCGATATGACCGTACAAAATGTAATAAAGTCATAAATGCTGCGCTTAAATCTTGATTTGTACTCACCATTCAAGGGAAATTATTTTTTCGGAAAACCAAAAAAAAATATTAAATTAAAAAGTTATTCGGATTACCTGCGATTTCAACGTATTGCAATTCAGATCCGTGTAACAAAAGTTGATGGAGGTCCATTGAAGTTGCATGTGAAGTGAGCGTTAAAAGCCACTGATTTTCATCAGAAACGCGATCAACAATGGCAAATTTGAGCTATTCATGCTTCACGCCGGCTGCAACCGATTTTTTTTTTGTTGGTTCATTATCACCTGGAGTCGACGGTTAATTGCAACTACGTATCAGAGATTTTGCAGAAGCAGAATGCGTCGCTTTAATTCACTCGGATCGGATACCGTTTTTAGTATCTGACAAATTTACCACTGGATCAAATAAATTTATTGATTTTTGACACATTTGGCAATGTTACGAAAAGCGTACAACGATGTTCCGTCAAATTTTTATCAGATATCTGCAGAAGATGCTGCACTTCGGTCCAGTCTTATGCAAGGTTGGCCGAGAAGATACCAACTTGAATCAGTTGATAACGTTCAGAAATATACCTTTACACGTAGGTCTTGGTTTAGCACGCGTACATTAGCGTGTCAGGATCGTGAAACGCCAGAAACTCCGCGTGTGCAGACGGTAAGTACCACATGGCCCCAAGGGGTAAATCTGACACGATGTTTATTCAATTGGAATTTCTTCGTATTCTGCCTTTAATTTTCCACATCGATTGTCCCACTGATCTCTGAATTTATTGGTCAACCAGTGATTTGCGTTGGTTTAAAGATTTTGGGTTTCTTTCGTACGAGGCGACCTTTTCATTGTAGATTTGGGATAGAAGTCACGACGGGACATTTGGTAATCCTTTGGTGATTTATTAAAATTGAGAAATTCGACGCAGAAATTAATTAAAAAATCGAATTAATTTTCATTTTGATTTTTTTTTTCTTATTGAACGCGAAAAGGTGTGAAAAGGTAAAACGAATTTCATATTTAGGTAATAAATAAATGACGATAATGTCCTTAAGCGTATTTTTCGTATTTGATTTCATAATTTTTTAATTTAAATAATAATTCATAAAAAGTGATATGTAAAATATCGTCAGCATTGAGCGAATGTTTAACACGAGTTTAAACTTTTTTTTTTGTTCAGATGGTGTAAATTTGTTATGTTTATACTATCGAAACAATCATCGGACACAAAAATGAACTACACCAGGGTATTAGGGATTTGGATTTTCGCATGTCCGTCCGTTTGTCTATCTGTCCGTCTGTCCGTCCGAGAACACCATAACTTTCGAAAGGATTGAGCTAGATACTTGAAATTTTCTGTAGTTGCATTTTTCGTAAATTGCATGCTAATTTCTTGAAATAAATTTTTCGATATGATGCACTGTTTTCGAGAAAATAGGAGAAAAGTATTCCATTTGTATAGGAGAAAGTGACGCAGTGGTACAATTGGATTTTGATGTATGGACGAGTTGTGTAAAGTCCTATTCTAAACACATTTTCTGTCTTTTTAAAAAAAAATTGAAAAAAATTGTTTCGTTTATATGGGGGGGGATGGTCTAATTTTGCCCGTTCTTAGTCTAGCCATTTACGACAAACATAACTAAAGAACATTTCAAGTCTCTAGCTCAATCCTTTCGAAAGTTATGGTGTTCACGGACAGACAGACAAACGGACAAAATGTTTCCCCTGCGGAGCATTTCATTTCTGATTTTTGATTGCCAGGTATTTCATTCTAGAGACTTTCATAGCGATGCATATTTTTTTTAATAAAAACAATTGATCTTCTTTCTAGCCGATCTTTAAAAATTTCTAGGCACACGAAAACTCATTTTCGCAATTTCTTTTTAAAGAGAGCAAAAGTGCGATAGTTACAGATTTTGTTCCGGGCTCCGCTTTGCGTTCCTCCGGGTCTGAGGGGAAGCAAACCCGCGCGATGCAGAGGGCTTTGTGTTTTTGTTTTATTTCAAACCTTGATAACATTAAGCTCCCCTAAGTGTTTCATCCAAATCGGTGAAATAGTTTTCGAGTTTTAGGATAACAGACAGGCACAAGCCTATTATGTAATAGATTTTCGCCACAAAAACCATTTTGGCACAAAATTTTAAGCAGAAAATTTTAATATGTTTTAATAATACAGAAGTTTTCGAATTTTACTCCTCTAACTTAAAACCTCTCTGCTAATACATTTCATTTGGTGTTCACCATACGGTTTAGTTTCACAAGAGAATATTCGAAAATCCACTTTGCCCCTTTTTATATTCGAAAATCCACTTTGGCCCTTTTATTAAAACCCCCTGGCCTGCTATATTATAAAGAATACCAAGGATTTTAATTTATAGACTCTATAGATAACTGTTATTTGTAGAATCTAAAGAATTTTTTATTCTACCACGTGTCGGTAATTTTTGTTCAATTAAAGTTGCGAATAAGTGTTTAAACTTGCGAATTTTTATCTAACAAATCATACGAGTATAATTAATAGATAACCTATTAATACATCAATTACTCGAAAAACGAGTACATTAAACATTAATTTATGTTGGAAACAATTTAAATATTTTACTTCTTTCCAACGTTTGGTGAGGCGCTGAAAAAGATTGCGTGCCATTTTCGCATAATCATAACTTCTTAAATAAACACCATCGAATCAGGCAAAGCACAACATTTTATCAATGCTGCAAAAAAAATTTTAATCTTTGACAAAATTAAATTCCACTACGAGCGCAGCATTAGTGGTTGGTTTTCTGATGGTTGAAGATGGTAATAATGATGATTTAAGACGATCTTTAGACGAAAATTCAACACCATCAACAAACTTCGTGATTTCTTATGATTTTTGGAGTGTTATGGGGATCTTCTTTTGTACCACTTGGCTTTAGTGGTGGATCGGTGTTGGATTTTATGATTGATGGCGCATATATAATTCTCCAATTAATAATAAACCAACGACGAAATGAAAAATAATAATCAACAAATAAAAGTATTGAAAAAGGGAAGAAAAATGCAAAGATTTCCTCTTCGCTGTGGAATTTTGTAATTTTCTTACGATAAATACGTGATCTGAGGATTTATAGAGACGAGTTAAAGAAGAATTCGATTGAAGCAAATCGTATAGGCTTTGGATGGTGAACCAAAATCTCTTGTGACTAATAAAATCTCTGGTTGATGGACAGAAATTTGGATTATAATGAAGAATTTCGTTAAAATTGCAATTGCATACAAAATCGCATTTTTCAATTTAATATTTAAACAACCAGAAAAGAAATAAAAATCGACATGTGGAAAAATGCCAGATTTAATGAGGAGTCAAAATGTGGTAATTTGTAATCTGTAAGTTGAAAACAAGTTGGATTTCAGTGACAAGAACCTTAATTTAATGATGGCAATTGCTAAGCCACGGACAATGCATTTATCATCGTTTGACGTTATTCGCTTCATAATAAGTATTGTAATTTAATTTTTGAATTATTCAAATTATATAAATCATCAGTCAGGGGTGACTGCATGTAACTTATTTTCGATTGACTAAATAGTCGAAGGAAATCTTTTGTTGGCCAAAAATTATTAAACAGGCCGACACTTATTTTTATGTACACGATATAAGAGGCTTTTCTGAGTAATTTGGAGTTGCTGATTCCGAATCTAGTAGTAGTTTGGCTGTACCAACTCTACTTTTTTCAGATATAAAGGAAAAAATAATTGTCGATTTCCAGATTATAAATATTTAGATCAATTTATGAGTTTCCCTTCATATCGGAAAAAGTACAGCTGGTACAGTCAAACTACTGCCACACTCGCAATCAGCGACCCCAAATTACCTAGAAAAGACTCTTATATCGTATGCACTAGAGTGAGTGTCGGCCTGTTTAATCATTTTTGGTCAACAATAGATTACCTTCGACTAATTAGTCGATCAAAAATAAGTTACATAAAGCCACCCCAAGAGCAAAATTTGTTTTCGTATATAAAAATTTTTAAGTTTATTGTTTAAATTGATATTTTATTAGTGATTATCACATTTGACAGGTTTTTTTGTCAGGGGCGTATTTAGGCCTAGGCTAGCGCCTATAAGACCTTCGGTTTTGAAGGCCTCATCTTCACCTAGTCGCCAGATGGAGCTTAGGGCTCGAAATTGGGGATTTTTTTTTGACCTCAAATTATAATTGGTACATGATCACTATTATTATTTATGTAAAATCTATAGAAACTGTACAACTGAGAGGTTCGTAACTAACCATTGGACAAAAAAAAATCTCCTGTGGAAAATCTCTTAAAAATCTTTGTTCTAGAAAAACATGCATAATTATCGTATCACAGAAAAGATCAAAAAATGTCTCAAATCAAACAAAAAAATTTAGAATCTTGAACTGGAGTTTCGGGAAAAAAATGTAGAAAACTGTGAGCCTTTAATTGCTATTGGAGCTTCAATAGATTGTGTAAACAGGCCTTGAATTTTACTAAAAATCGTAAAAAAGTTTCCAATATAGAATTTGTAAATTAACAATTTTTCATGTCAATAACTTGTCTTCGTTTTCCTCTATTTTCAATTGAGTGAAGAGATAATTAACATTTGATGAAGAATTGATCCTTTTATGTTTCTAATAGATAAAACAGTTCTTGAAACCGATTTTAGGATATTTTTCCAATAGTTAACTAAAATATTTCCTGTTCAAATGGCAAAAACTCAAAAAAAAAACACAAAATAAACTGCAGTCACGACCGATTTTGAAAGTTTGTAGATATGTTCTTGAAATATGTTATTACACAGGGACTACATTTACTTTTATTTCTGGTGTACCAGCAAAACTGTTTGCTAAAAAGCCAGTGTGGACCAATCTGGGCACGAATCATAGTAACCGACGCGTCTGCAAAACACCCAAATCGACGCGACAGATTTTGCAATCCTGATTACCGACACGTGATTTTTTCAGTTCAATGCAGTGCTTTGATTGTCACAGCTGTCAAAATGTTTGCACTTTTGGAAAACTTGTTTGATTTTGGGGAAAACAATAACCCTGAAGAAAATTTAAGACGCGTTTTTGCAGACGCGTCAGTTAGTATGATTCGTGCCCTGGTTTACCAGTTTTTCTGGTAAAACAGTGCTGGTATACCATTTTCGTAGACAGCGCTGGTATACCAGATTTTGACAGGCAACCAAATTAAAATGGCAGAAACTATATTTTCGAGAAGATATATATGGGAGCTTATCATTATTTTACGAGAAAAGGAATTTTGAATGGAATGCACATTCTAGATATTACAAGAGAGCAGAGCTGGGCAAAATACTCAATACTCAAGTATCAGTACCAGTATATGGTAATGATACTTTTAACCGCATTTCAGTATCAGTACAAAAAGTACTGGTACTGAGATTTCAGTACCAGTAAATTTTGTACTGGTATTGCTCTGACTGAGCAGTACAAAAATACCAACATCGGTACTGGTACTGAAACTCCAGTACCAGTGCTATGTACTTGAAAAATATCAGTACTTTCGCGAAAAATACTTGTAAAAATTCCAGTACTTTTGCAAAAGTACTTGAAAAAATTCCAGTAACTTTGCAAAAGTACTTGAAAAAGTATAAAAAGTACTGGTACTGCAAAACTCAAAACCAGTACAAAAAGTACTGGTACTGCAAAAACCAATACCAGTACAAAAAGTACTGGTATTGCAAAAAACCAGTACAAAAATACAAATATTGTAAAAAACCAGTACCAGTACTTTTTGTACTGGGACTGGATCCGTGCACCGATTACAAGTACTTCAAGTACTGGTACTGATCGTGCAGTATCAATACTTAAGGTATTGATACTGGTGGCAAGCACAGTACAAGTATCTATGTACTGGTACTGCTCGTGTACTGCAGTATCAAATGTACTGAAGTATGCCCAGCTCTGCAAGAGAGTCGATTTGAGAGGGCAAAGGGTAGATTAGTTCCATTCCAGACGTTTTAAAGCTAATATTTTGGCAACCATAATTTGTTGTTTCCTGCTCACTGACATTTCACCTACTGAACTGTTATACCAGAATTTGCCCACCAAACAAGTTTGACAGATTGCGACTAAAAGGCTTACCAGCTGGTATACCAGAAATAAAAGTAAATTTAGTCCCTACTACAAATTCGGCACATCCAACATATTAATCAAGATGAAAAACAAATTGATTAAAAAATATTTCTTCGATGACATATTTTTATTTTCGTCTTTCTTCATATTTTCTTAAATTGCAAAATTAATTCGACACCGCCATAATTTTTTGGATTAAAAAACGAACCAGCGAAAAACGCATTCATATTAATGGAAATGGACAACCGATGCGACGATATAATTTGCCTTTTTTATATGCTGTGAAATTTAAATTTGAGAGTCAATTCAATAGGGAATCAAAGATTTTGAATTACTCATATTTCAGAATGAATTGGCCGCAAACCCGTTTTTGAATACGTAAAACAAAATGTTTCCTAGAATTTAACCTTGAGGAACACCAAATTGAACAGAAGATAGAAGCGTCTGCAATTAGCTGCGTTCAAAACTCATGTACAGACTACCTCTAGATACTCCCGAATACTTCTAAGCGCCTGTTTACATAGAGACTCATTTTGATTCGTCCCGCCATTCGCTCCGGCCAAGTGAGGGCGAGGGACGCAGTGGGGAGGAAAATCAAAAAGAGCGAACGAAATTTAGATTCACTTAAAATTTTCAGTCGCAAACCGGTTTGAGTCTGGTTTTTGTGGATGAAATCGGTTTAGCGAATGAAGATGAAGCGAAGCATGTGCACACGGCAGAAAAAGGACGAAAGACGTCACGCCTGAAATAAGTCCTAATGTAAACAGGCTCTAAGTAAGCTTTTTTTTATTTAAAGAAGTACTCGTGAGGACTGCAAGTCGTTTGTACTAGAGTGACTATATAAAACTACAGTATGGCCATCGGAAAAGAGTTTTCTAAATAAGATAATTTCGAAAATTTTGTTCAAAAAATCAACGTTGTTTTCAGTTTTTTTTTAATAATTTGTTATATTTCGAACCTTTTAAGATCCAGGAAAACTGTACTTAAATGAATCGATTAAAACGTGTTTCGTTCAAATATACATATGATAATGGCCAAAAAATTTGAAAATTTCAACGGACAATTAGATAATGTCAACGGACATGAGCCACTCTCTAGTTTTATTTAGTCACTCTAGTTTTTACATCATGTTAAGATGCAGGTATTAATTCAAATGTCCACCAATGTGGTTCCACAGTTGAGGTCTATGTTCAATTTATTTGAAAAACGTAAAACTAAGATAAATAATTGATTTTCCACCTCCACTTATCACTACAGCAAATCGATTGCACTACAGAACATCGTTTTAAAATTAAAACAATTAATCCAACATTATTATATTCTGAAGTTCACCTAATTCTTTTGTCTTTTCAAATTTTTGTAATGGCAGGTAGATAGAAAATTAGCCAACAAACGAATCGAATGAGTAAACCGATCGACAAGTGAGTTATACTTGAGAAAATTGTTTTTCCATCATTTAAAAGTGACAAAATGTAAAATCCGCTATGAACAATAGATGGAATTGAATTGAATGTTCAGTAGTATTGCAAATTGCATAAATACTATAAGGAATTCGACACTTTATTGGGTTAATTATTTCTTACCATCAGTGATTTTTATCAATTGAATCATTTTGCTTTGCTATGTTGTGTTGAAAATTTATTAACTTTAAAGGTGCGACTCATTCTAAACTCATTTAAAAGTTACAAATATTGGACTTTATTCAGTTCGGTAAGATTTTATTGCTTCACTTAATTAATAAATTATCGTATAGGGTCAAAGTGGGTAAATGTAAACAGGGGTAATTGTAAACACTATTGGTTGTCCCCAAACTGCTATTCCTTCTTACCTTATCGAGACAATATATTGGAAATTGATCTTTTGTCTCACTGCGGACACGTGGCACAATAGATCTAAGGGAGGGTTCGTTGTGTATGAGCTGTCAAAAAAAGTGCTTCTTTTTAGTGTGATTTCAGTTTTTCTAAGAGTGAAAAGAATTAGTTTTTGAAGTGATTTTTAAAAGAAAGTATGTATGTTTCACTTTATATACGAACATCCCAAGCAACCAGATAAGGCATAATGCCTTTGATTAGGGCGTGGTGTCTTAAAATCGGTCGTTTTTTAAGACACCACGCCCTAATCTAAGGCATTATGCCTTATCTGGTTGCTTGGGATTATAGTTCTTTGAGATCGGTTATATATGTTAATTTTTGTCTATAAACAAACTGTAAAAAGTTATTGTCTGTTTACATTTACCCCCTCATTTGTAACCTCATGTCCAAATGTAAACACTATAATGGGGTTAATGTAAACAATTTCTGGCAAATGTAATCACCCTTTTTATACCCGTATGGTGAAACCAAAGGGTATATTAACTTTGCCTTACTGTTTGTAACGCCAAGATCCTGTCACCACACACAAAAATTAATTATACCAGTATGTTTAGAATGACAAAAAAAAATTAACTTCTGCACGTCCGTCCGTCCGTGTGTCTGTGGCGCGGATTGCAGGCGCACGGATTGAGCTAGAGACTTGAAATTTTGCGCAGATACGTATATAAAAAAAGGACAAAAAAAAAGTGTTTACCTTTACCCCATTTTTCAAAAAATTGAAAAAAAAATATAGGGGTAAAAGTAAACATCCAATTTTGTAAAAAATTAAAGACCTATCATTTTGAAACCACATGGAATGGGCAATAAATAGACAACAAATTTTAACATAATATATCAAAACTCCGCTGTTAGTGATTTAATTTTAAAAAAACCATTACAAAGTTGAAAAAATATCCAAAAAGTGAAAATCGTTTACAATTACCCCCCTTGACCCTACAGTTGAACCTGGATAATTGGGATCGCACGAAGGTTTCCCACTTAGCCTAAGTTCCCACTTCTGTTGCAAAACGATCGGATCAACAAACCATCCCAGTTATAGAGATTCCCCACTTACCCAGGTCCTACTTATTCAGGTTCGACTGTATATGTTTTGAGCTTTTTGAGCCATTTGACTGATAGCTTTGAGCCGTGTGGAATACATGTTCTAGGGCTATTCACTCTTGATCGTAGATAGTAAAATCGTAGATTGTAATGTAAATCTACGATGGAAAAGTACAACAAAGCGTGAGCAGCACTTTACTAGAGGTTGTTGGTTTTGTCGTAAATTTTTGACCCTTTTATTTATTTTCTTTACCTAAATTGTTTAAAGCATTTTTAAACTCTTAATTTATACTAAATCATATAAATACTTTAATTTACTTACTTTTCCAATGTCCATTTTAGAGTTGGCACCAAGTTGACATTTCACAAAACATGTCTTAACCTCACTTTATTAGAATTACGACAAAAACTACTATTTTATCATACCTTCGGGTGTGGTAGATGTAGTTTTCGCCGTAAAAAATTTTTTATGGAGAACTGTCAAAAAACTACGATTTTATTTACAATTTTACGATTCTACGAGTTTACAATCAACTACAATAAAGAGTGAATACCCTTTCTGTTTTTTTACATGAAACAATCATCATTACAAGCTATTTCACTTTTGGTTGAAGAGTGTAATACTCCAGTTGAAGTCGCCCCAATCCGGAATGCGGCACCCGAAAGAAACCGGGATTATTTTGAGGTGACTATGCCGAAGTACACTCCCGAACTCTTTCGCCAACATTTTCCGCAACGCCGACTATTTCCATTCCCGTTTGCTCAGCAAGAACTTCCATGAGGCTTCCCGTATTATAAATAACATAAATAACTATAAATATTATAAATAACACCATTTATGTATTTCCGTCGTCGTTTTTAGACATGAATTGAGGTTCTGTAATTCTTCATTTGACATTTGCTCAGCTACTGAGCGGAGTTCTTTTACGCTCAGAAAAAATGTGAGCTGCTCAGTTGAGCCGCTCTGTAGCGATTGCGTTCAGTAACTGAGCACCTTTTTCGCTCTAGAGCGATGCTGAGCCGCTCTGGTAGTTGGATGCGCCCAATGTCTTGAGCTGTGCTTCGACATTAGAGGCAATTTGCCTAAGCTCCTGGTAAAAAAAACGCTTTTCACATAATCACAAACAAAAAAAATACACAAATCCTATTTCCTTTGATCAGACTTTAAAAACTTTCACGATGTATTTCGAAGCATTCACACTTCATCCTCACACTTCAGAAGCAAATCAGATCATGATCTCGATATATATGAAAACTAACAGACCCTACGTTGCCAGTTTAAGGTTTTTTGTATAAATCTTAGAATGCCAAAAAAATCATACATAACTTAAAAACTTTTGGGAAAAAACGTTATCCTTACAGGACCTTCTGTTTCGAATTTTGAAATTCCGACATCGGATTCGTGATAAGCAACCACAAAAACCCCATAATGCCAAAAAAATTAAGAGTTCCCAGTAAAATGAATTTACTATTCGCTACCAGTAAATGTGACGTTTTTGTCCTCCAACAAATTCCAATCTGTAAAGCTGGAAAATACTCGCAGTAAATTTTACTGGGATGACAATAAATCTCGAGGTTTTTTTTTACTTTGACCTCAGTAAATTCTCAGTAAATTCTCGGCAAAAATTACTGGGATGCTAGCAAATTTTCCTGGAACCCCAAGTTCAATTTACTCTAAAATTCCAGCAAATTTTTAAGTATAAATTCGGTCACACGTCTCAAGATTTGCACGTGATCGCAATAAATACCTTGTTTCTCCTTTGTTTTTTTTAAGACTTTTTATTTTTAATTTTTCAATATTACAGATCAATCTTGTAAATGATTACATTTTCTTATCGTAATATAAAATAGTAAATAAGATACAAAGTATAAATAAACACCGACGCACCAATTAATATTGGAAATAACAGTGAATGCGATTGGTGTAAAATTCGGTTGCCACAAACTTCTTCAATTCCATTGCAAGCGTCAGAAACACCAACATTTTCCAGACCTTCGTATCGGGCGGTGATGTTTATAAAATCTCCAATTCTACTTGATGTGACATTTAAGGCGTTAAAGCATTTGCTCCACTGAGGGGTGATGCCGTTTATGTTCTGCACAATAAACGCACCCTCCGAATGTTTTTGTGACCCTAAATAATCTTTACATCCCCAAATAATGACTAAATCTTGTGATGCATAAATCCGTTGTAACTTCAAATCATCAGGCATTGTTATAGTATCGCCTTTTTGGATTCTTTTAAAATTCGCACATTCTCACGGAAAGGCTGATATGGAGTTATTCCGCATTCTGACCTTGCATTCTATTGAGATGTGATTTTTGCCAGGATAGAAATTTACTTCTAGATGTTTGAAGAAATCTGTTTTATTATAGTCTAAATTACGGAATTTGAAAATTGTATTCATGTCCTCATCAAATGGCAAAATGTAAATTAATCGCCAAGATAATAAAAGCATTGGACCTTTCCATTCAGATGGATTTGGGCACGGTCCATCGTAAATTTTTGAGAAAACACCAGTTGAACATATTAACAAAATACTAAAACGAATTTCCCGTTTAAAAATCATATTTCCACCCGGTATAAGTAAAATTCTAGTACTAAAATCAAAATGAATTAGAATCAAAATGTTAGTAAAGAACTTATTATAACAGACAATAAAATATTTAAATATAATTTATTCGGATATAATTTGTTATGAAGAAATTGCCAATACAATTTTCACAACTCTAATACCATTATAGAAGTTGATATAAAATAGATTATAATGAAATTCTTACCCAATAAACAGACTATCGTATTTGATAAATTTTTTATTAAATATATTTACCAAAAAAGGGTTAATTCATGGAAGAGGAGCTTTTAGTACTGTCTAAAGAAAATAAGCAATCGATTTAAGTACTTTTCATTAGTGCTGTGACATCGACATCGATATTTTGAAAACATCGATGTTTTCTCCAAAACATCGATGTTTTTACCATCGATGTTTTCTTTCCGATGTTTTTATAACATCGATGTTTTGTGTCCGATGTTTTGTGTTCGATGTATAGCCCTTTCACACCCACTGTATACGATTGTGTTAGGTGACGTAATACGTTTATATTTCGGCTCAGACTCAAAATTTCGCTCAAAATCCCAAAAGCAATGATCGTGTTAATTTTTGTCGAGAGCTTCTATCCCTTTCAGACCCAAAAATTTTTTTTTAATTTTTTTTTGTTATTCTGGTATTGAAATATAATAGTATAGCAATTTTTGTAGCAATCGGAAGAAAAAAATTTTTGGGTCTGAAAGGGATAGAAATACTAGCTGCAATTGCATACCACGGTTTGTATGTGTAATAATTTTGTTTGGACTTTCCAGATGCACACGCACAGTCCTTCAGTTTATGGGATGACCACCACAAAATGGTAGAAGAGACCTGGAAGTCAAAAAAACGCGTCAGGGGTATTGATTACTTGTTGGACGAAAGTGACATGACAATGCCGTCGGTGTTATCATTAGGGTAAAGTCGGGTGATATGGCACCCTTTTTTTTAAATCGGCATAACCCAAAAAGTAAAAGAGATTTTTGATTCAAACAAAAACGTTTTTATTCTTAAAATCAACTAGTAAAACAAAAATAAAAAATAAATAGGATTTCACTCCTAAAAAAGTAAAAATTTTAACAAAATATAAATTCATTGAAAAAACCATATCCCCCAAAAGTGTAGGGGATACGGCACCCTACCTTAGGTGATATGGCACCCTACTTGTTTTTTAAGTCCTTTTTGCCACACGAGTTGCAAGTGTTGACAAATGATGTGCATGAGTCATGGGACCACAAATGGCAAACAATGCATTTAACCCACTCGTCGGGTTTAGTGGTCTTAGCATAGTCTTCACCACATCCAGTGCAAATGTTTTCCTCAAAATCTTCAAACCTATCGGAGTCGTCTTGTAATGCAATATTTTCTTCTTCAGATGTGGTTTCATCTACCATCGCTCGTTCTTTCGTAATTGATTTTTTTTGATTAGTTACGTTTTCTGAGGAAGTAAGGATTGGAGCCTTTTGTTTTCTCGGGTTTGGCACCCGTTCCATATCACCTCAGAAAAAAGGTGCCATTTCTCCTTTCACACATCGCCAATGATTTTCATATTTTACTGAAAACTCGCGCTCAATCAAGTCTGTTTCATACACACAAACGAAAACACATCAGATTCTGCTTGTTTTGGTTTGTGAACGGTAAACTTGCTCCAACTGTACTTACCAAAATTCAGCCACTCAAAAAACAACAAAAAGTAGTTCGTCTAAAATTTCAACTTTTTTTTCCTGTTCTGTCACACAAAAACAAAATGAAAAGAGCTTTTGTTTCGCGGTCTTCACACTTCGGCCTTATTGGAGAAACTGAACTAAGTTCTTGGAGAATGATTTTGATTCTAGTGTTGCCAATGGGAGAATTTGAAAGGGTGCCATATCACCTAAAGTGCCATATCACCCGACTTTACCCTATACTTGAAGGGTCCTGTAGCCAGACTAAACGAATCTCCATTAAATGCTTGGTGCAAATCCGCTAACAAAAATTGTCCTTTATTAAAAATCGCAAAAAAATATTTCTCGGTAATGGCTACTTCGGTCCCATCTGAAAGGCTTTTTTCAGCTACAGGAAATATTGTCAGCACTAAAAGAAGTTGCCTTTCAGGGGACCATATAGACAAACTTCTATTTCTACACAGTGTAGATAATAAATATTGGGGATTGGATTAGTTTGAGGCAGTTGTTTTTTTGCTAATAGTTAACATATTTAATAAAGAGCCTTTTTTACTTTCTTCTACGGAGTATAATAAAGTATTGTATTCATGAAAAATTTCGACCTCTTAATTTTGCCTAAAAAACATTTCCCGATCACTCCTGAGTCGATTGGAGTCATATTAAAAAAATGTCTTTCTGTCTGTCAGTCTGTCTGTCAGTCTGTCTGTCAGTCTGTCTGTCAGTCTGTCTGTCAGTCTGTCTGTCAGTCTGTCTGTCAGTCTGTCTGTCAGTCTGTCTGTCAGTCTGTCTGTCAGTCTGTCTGTCAGTCTGTCTGTCAGTCTGTCTGTCAGTCTGTCAGTCTGTCAGTCTGTCAGTCTGTCAGTCTGTCAGTCTGTCAGTCTGTCAGTCTGTCAGTCTGTCAGTCTGTCAGTCTGTCAGTCTGTCAGTCTGTCAGTCTGTCAGTCTGTCAGTCTGTCAGTCTGTCAGTCTGTCAGTCTGTCAGTCTGTCAGTCTGTCAGTCTGTCAGTCTGTCAGTCTGTCAGTCTGTCAGTCTGTCAGTCTGTCAGTCTGTCAGTCTGTCAGTCTGTCAGTCTGTCAGTCTGTCAGTCTGTCAGTCTGTCAGTCTGTCAGTCTGTCAGTCTGTCAGTCTGTCAGTCTGTCAGTCTGTCAGTCTGTCAGTCTGTCAGTCTGTCAGTCTGTCAGTCTGTCAGTCTGTCAGTCTGTCAGTCTGTCAGTCTGTCAGTCTGTCAGTCTGTCAGTCTGTCAGTCTGTCAGTCTGTCAGTCTGTCAGTCTGTCAGTCTGTCAGTCTGTCAGTCTGTCAGTCTGTCAGTCTGTCAGTCTGTCAGTCTGTCAGTCTGTCAGTCTGTCAGTCTGTGTACAAGATTTCTCAAAAACTAATAGAGCTAGCGAAATGGGACGATCCTATCAACTTTTGGTGGAAATCCGTTAACCGGAAGTATCCAAAATGGCGGTTTTTCAAAAATCGCAATTTCGTTTTTCTCGATTTACTCCCAAACTACGCGTTTTTTAGTGGCCTTAAGTATGACAAAACTTGGAGAAAATAAAATTTCCCACACTTTTGTCTTTAACTATAACTCGATATCTCAACCTGTTATCGAGATAAACCGTTATTTCCCAAAAAACAGTTTTTTGCGATTATCTCGAAAACTAACGGGTTTTTGCTGACTGAATGTATGAAGCGAATTAATATGAATGGCATTCTGCACAATTTTGTCTTTTACCGTTATCCGTTATATTTTACCGTTATTGAGATATTTTCATTAATATGTAAAAAAATCATATTTTTGCGAATAATTTGCAAACTAACGGTTTTTCGACAAATCAGTTAAAAGAATAATTAAAGATGTTAACATTTTCTACATTTTTGCCATTTACCGTAAATTGATATCTTTTACAGTTCTCAAGTTATCTCAAATTTTGTACGTTTTTGATATTTTTGAATAAACTAAGAATTTATTGGGAGGTCGTCTTAGGTTGACAACGCGACAGGGCTCTAGCGTAAATTGCGCAGGGTCGTAGATTTTGTAGAAGAAAGTTTTGTGTTGACCACAACTGATATTTTTTCTTTAAAATGACTTTTATTAACCCACTTTTAAAAGTTCTTTATTTATTGAAAAAACATCGATGTTGCAAAAACATCGATGTTTTCTTTCGATGTCACAGCACTACTTTTCATAAATGAAATTTCAGTAAAAAAAAATCTTCAAATTTTCGTTTCTTGTCGTCATTTTCAAAAAGATTAATCGTAATTACCGGGAATTTAAGATGTTTGTTGGACTAAAAACATTGAGCTATATAAAAATATTTCGTTTCTGTCGAAATAGTCCAATTATTTTATTTGGAAATCGCGGTGGTCGTATTTTACCAAAATAATATATTTTCTTATCAATTTTTAATCCATATATTTATACGAAATCCTTTGAATATAGAAGCTAAGAAACCAGCATACCACTTAAAAACTACTGAATCGGATTTAACAAAATTTAACCGGTAGACTTATATCTATATACTAGGGGCTGCGCCCCGAACCGCTTCGCGGTTCATCCCCCTCCCTGCCCCCGTCGGCCTGCGGCCTCCACAACTACTCGGCCTTCGGCCTCGCCCCTCGCGCTTGAATTGTTGGAATTTGATGTATGGAGAGGTTACGTAAAATTATTTAAATATATTTCAGCTCTCGCGTTCCTCTTTACTCGGCCTTCGGCCTCGACTCAAATGCAGATAATTAACCCAAAAAAGGGAAATTTTTTTAGAGACATTTTTCTTTGTGACCCAACGGTGTATTACAAAATCGTACTGTTTACTTACAATATATTCAATAACGGTAAAAGGTGGTTATCCACACGGGGAAAGACAATATGGTGGGAAATGTCATTCTTTTTAATTCATGTCATAAATTGAAGCACCAAATCCCTTTAGAATTGCAGAAGATAGCAGGTGAGGGCTATACATAACGATGGTATCTTTGCATTCCTTTTTTTAATGAGTTTTTGGAGTAGCAGGTTACCCAATATAATAACGTTGTAGGAGGTAAAGTCATAAAGAAACAAACATACAACATTTTTTATTAGAGTGAAATTTTGCAATAAGAATTTCAAAAGGTGTTCCAATTGAATTTTCATGTATTGAGTATTTATGTAGAATTGGATTCTAAACACTGTTTGTTCTTGGAGTTTTGCAATAAAGTGAACCGTTTTCGAGAAATTTGCAAATAACTTTTTGGATTGTATGGGAGAGGGGGGAAGCTTAAGGGGTAGGTGCACCAAACTTCACAGAAACACCCTCTGTGCTAATCTAAAGTTTTCCTGAAAATTTGGTCAAAATCGGTTCAGCGGCTTAGAAGTCTATAAGCCACATACATACATACATACATACATACATACATACATACATACAAACACACATACATACATACATACATCCATTTTTAGTAATATAGAAGAAGATACATACATACATACATCCATTTTTATATATATAGATATAACATAACAAAAGCTATAATTGCCAATATGGCAATTATTGAAAACCCGTATGGTGGAATGGCATTGTTCGAAGTTTAAGTGAACGGTGAACAGTTGTATCAAAATTCCACTTTGAAGTCAAACTTTCCAATTAGATTTTTTAAAATTTATTCCAATCGGATTTTGATGTATGGGAGTTTTATGTAGAATCATATCTTAAATAACTTTTGTTCTTGCACTTTTTAATAAGATGCACCTTTTTTGAGATATTCGCAAAAAACGTTTTCGTTCGTATGGGGGGTACCCCCCTAATGATCCATTTTTTTCCATCACCGACCTTAGCCTTGCATTTCACGGAAAACGAATCTGCGTAAAATTTCAAGTCTCTAGCTCAATCCGTGCGCCCGCAATCCGCGCCACAGATGGACGGACGGACAGACGGACAGACGGACGGACGGACATGCTAAATTCAACTTTTTTCTATCATTCTAAACACACTGGTGTAATTCATTTTTGTGTGTGATGACGGAATGTTGGCGTTACAAACGGTAAGGAAAATCTAATATACCCTTTGGTTTCACCATACGGGTATAAAAATTGAATTTTGCATGTCCGTCCATCCGTCTGTCCGTCCGTCTGTCTGTGGCGCGGATTGCGGGCGCACGGATTGAGCTTGAAATTTTGCGCAGATTCGTTTTTCGTAAAATGCAAGGCTAAGTTCGTTAATGGGCTAAAATGGACCATTAGGGGGGTACCCCCCATACGAACGAAAATGTTTTTGCGAATATCTCATCTTATCTTATCATCTTATCAAAAAAAGTGCAAGAACAAAAGTTATTTAGGATATGATTCTACATAAAACTCCCATACATCAAAATCCGATTGGAATAAATTTTAAAAAATCTTATTGGAAAGTTTGACTTCAAAGTAGAATTTTGGTACAACTGTTCGCCGTTCACTTAAATCACAATAGGTACAGGCCAGATTGGCAATTATAGCTTTTGTTATGTTTACCTTTTACCATAAATCGATATCTTTTACCCTTCTTAAGTTATCTCAAATTTTGTACGTTTTGAGGTCGTCTTTGGTGGACAAAACGATAGGGCTATAGCGTAAATCGCGCAGGGTCGTAGATTTTGTGGAAGGAAGTTTTGGGTTGGCCACAACTGATATTCTTCTACAAGTTTTAACCTCGATTATACCATAGACAATATGAAGTATTGAACATCTTTTCGAATTATCTTAAAATTTAACAGTTGCAATTTAGAAACAAGTTTTCTGTCTTTTTTTTTGGTCTGTCAAAATGTCAATCTTTTTTACAGACTACTAGCAGACCCTACGTTGCCAGTTTAAAGTTTTTTGAATAAGTTTTAGAATGCCAAAAAAACCATAAATAACTTAAGATCTTTTGGGGAAAAACGTTATCCTTATAGGACCTTCTGTTTCGAATTTTGAAATTCCAACACCGGATTCGTGATCGGTGACCCCAAAAACCCCCTAATGCCGATTTACTCGGGAAAAACGGGAGAAAGGATATTTGCGTTATCCTTTCAGGACCTTCCGTTTCAAATTTTGAAAATCTAATACCGGATTCGTGATCAGCGACTTCAAAAACCCCATCCAATTTTTCCGGGGAAAAATAGCAAAAAGGATATTTGCGTTATCCTTTCAGGACCTTCCGTTTCGAATTTTGAAAATCCTGGCGACGCAGATCCTTCTGCAAAAAAACCGCGTAAAAATCGGTCCATTAGTTTTTGAGTTCCGTAATCTCTAACAGACACAGACAGACAAACATCCATTGTTATAAATTGTTATAAATCCATTGTTATAAATTCGAATCATTAAAAAAAATACCGTAATAACAGCGAACTGGAAACTTTATAATAAACACTGAAATGCGTACGGGAATTTATTTGCCATTAGATCGTTTCGCGCATGCCCTTTATTTTAAAATTTAACATAAAAAAGCATTGAAAAGGAAAGCCAAATCAATTAATTAATTTTCATCATCAGAAATCACATCAACTGACATTGCGCCTGGACTTGTCAGGGCGTTTGGTTCTTTAAAATCATACCTGTCCTTGCCGCAATTTTGCGTAGTAGCTCCAAATGGCTTTTGATAAAATTATTGAAATCCATGCAAATGTATTCCAAATTGATTTTCACAGTCAAAATGGATCTCAATGTCGAAACCTAGACAACAGAGCTCTTCTGTTCCCAAACTTTCTTTGAAAACACTCGTTCAACCGGAACTAAAGATCCAGGAAAGCAAATAACAAACTGAACAATTTGGGGAAATTCAATGAACTGCATTTGCTAAGCGGTCATATGTTTGAAGATTTCCACGCAACGTTCATCAGTAGACAAGTTTTTGGAAGTCGGCGTACCGAAGTCGTACGGTTTCTTTGGTACACTTTTATTCGAGCCAGAAAAAGGACCGAATTAGGACTGAATAAAGGAGTCAAATCAAAAAGGATTCCGATAGAAAAAAGAAGTTTCCTTTACCATATACAGTGGAGTCTCGGTAATGTGAACATACATCAGACATGGCTTGTTTACATTTGTGAATTTGTTCACGTTCAAGAGGTGAATTTTTTAAAGCAAATTTTAATAAAAAACATGCGTACATTACTATAAAAAAAAGAAATTTCTGTATTCAATAGAAAAAGTGACAAGAGGATGCATTACAATAAGTATTCTGTAATTTTTGTGTTTTGGTAGTGGTTTCCATTACTGCTTGTTCTTTTAATTTCTTGAGTACCAATACAGTATCCCATTCAAGGTTTCGATCTTCGGCCCATTGCACAGCACGAGTAAAGATTTCAACTCTATACAGAAGACTATTCATTACATTTATATTCCATACATATACAGAAGAAAAAGAAGTGGTATTCGGCATATGTAACTCCAGTTAGCATAATTTTTGTTCACGTTATAGAGTACCAGTTTTCTTGTTTGTTCACGTTGTAAGATACTCAATGTTGACAGCGAGGCGGCTCATGTTACTGGATTGTTCATATAATGGAGTGTTCACGTAACCGAGACTCCACTGTAGTTGGTAGGACTATGTATCTATGTCAGATCTTAAGCCTATCAGTTTTTTTGTTTGGTTTTATAAACAAATGAAACAACTCAGTTTTCTGTTTTGATTACCATCTACATCAATGTTAAGATTGTAGACACAACACATTAATTTTAAAACACTGTTATATGTGAGGGGAACTGACGAGGTGTTTAAATAAATCCTTTGATCTGCGATCGGCATTTAAGCACGCTTGTATATGCACAGCTCAACTCGCCGGATGGGGGGTGTGGTTCTTGCCTTCGCTCAAAGAAAAGCCCTCTGATAACAAAAAAAATATTCGTGCCTCTGGGGAGGGGAATGAATCAAGCAAAACTAAGAAAGGAGAGAGGAAAGGAAGGGAAAGGTGTAAGAACTGATCCATATTTTTGTCCGCAACATACACTGATCAAGAATTGTTGATCCGTGTCATCTCTCCACTACATCACACCACCAGCAATCAAAACCCAAAACTTAATGCATCATAATTTTTTTATTCGTAGTTTGAAGAAAATAAAATTTTAAACATTTAGTAATAAAAACTTATAAACAATTCGAAATATTATGAATATAGGAATATTTATAGCATGCAAAAAAAATAAGTTTCTAATATAATAACAAATATATAAATATAAATTTAACATTTAAAGCTAGTAGAATTGGATCAAAATGAGTTTTCAATTCTACGAACCATTCTGACGCCACTAAAATATATATATATATAATTCCAGAATATTTGGTTAAAATTAAACACGATGCAAATATTGGGCCCAAGATTTCGCAGATAAAACGATTTTTACCACCATTTGTGATCTCGAATTGAAGACTAAAAGTGGCTACAGATCACAGATTATTTTATAATTTTCTTTTATAACAGAATATTTTACAATTTACACTTTAAAAAAAAACATTGATGCAATTTTACAATAAAAAATATACGAGAAAGCTCCTGCTGCGAAAGTCTTACGGCCGATTTCTTCACCGAGTACTAAAGTGGAGTCTAGCTAGTCCAGGTACTAGCTCTGGTACTCGGTACCAACGAAAAGTTAGTACTTGTGCATTTCTTCACATCGCTAGTACCGGAGCTAAATTCATCAGCCCGTACTAGGGGCAAATACGTCTAAAACTAAGCTAATACGTCTAAAACCGATTTTGACACTATTTTGACATTTGAATTTGAAATATTATTGCTCGCCGTGAATTTCCGTGAATTTGTGTACGTTATTTTTTCAATAAATAAAATATTATTGTTCGCTGTGTTCCGTGAATTTTCCGTGAAGTTCCAATAAAATGTCGTATTATTTTCCGGCAGAAGCTGAAGAATATCAAAATGGAGAACGTTCCAAGGAAAAGCAGTACAAGGAAAAGATTGTCCCATTTCCCAGTAATCTCAAGGAGAGACATCCTCTTCATGAGGCCGATTACAAAAGTAGGATTAAGTGAAGAGATTGTTGAGCGTCTCAAGAATTGTGAGGGAGGCAATCGGAAAAAGAGGAGGGAACATCCTGAAGACGTTAACTCCGGAGATGCATTACCAAAGATTAAAAAGGAGAAGCGGAAGAAGAAAGAGAACATTTCATCTCCAAGCAGTAATCCTTCGAAGCAGAAACGGAGTAAAGCCCAAGAGGACGATTTATCTTGGATCAAAACTCTTTGATTTCACTAGGCTACATTATAGTTTAAAATTACATCTTATGAAATATCTTTGTAATGTTCGCGTTTTAATTTCAAATAAATGCCTATAAGTTTATGTTACGCTAATTTTTACCTCTTCGAACCCCATTCCCACTACTTGTCACGCTTTTAGGTGCTGGCGCTAGAGTCTCACCGTATGTCAATTTTTAGTCGAAGCCGAACTTCGGTCTTCTAATTTCTTATCCTTCCTAATTTCTTGGACAAAAATGCTCCAATAAATTCTGAATGTAGTGTGTGAAACGAAATCTTCCCGTGAAAATTTTTCTGCAAAAACGAGGTGCCGAAAACGAAAAGGATACGTTTGGTGGTGATGGAAAAATTCAATTTTTTTTATCATTCTAAACACACTGGTGTAATTCATTTTTGTGTGTGATGACGGGATCTTGGCGTTACAAACGGTAAGGCAAATTTAATATACCCTTTGGTTTCACCATACGGGTATAAAAATGAAATTACATCGGATTCCTTTTTTTGCCATGGCTGTGGGTGCTGCAAATCGTCCGCTACCAAAACGTAAATAAACGTTGTTTTCGGCATTCAAAAACGCAAAAAAAAAAATCCACATCGTCCCAATTATTTATTGTATTTCATTGTGGCATATGGTAGATTCGGCGGTCAAATCGATAATTCATCACTCCTTGCCCATCACTCTCGATGTCGTCGAAATCGCGAAATAAACCATCACAGCCAAAAATCAAATCCATTTTCTACATACACAAAAACCAATCACAGAATAATATAATCAATTCAATAAAAATCGACTAGGTGAAGAAATCAAATTGGCATAAATTCGAGTACTAACATCGCTAGACCCTCGATTTTGAGGGTCCAGGAAATAATGAGTACCAGCTAATACTCCGTACCAAAGTCCGTACTAAGGCGCGCTAGTACTTGGTGAAGAAATGACTTGATACCAATTTGAGTACCAAATTTTGGTCTAATACCGGTAATAGCGTTAGTACTCTGTGAAGAAATCGGCCGTTAGTCGCGTTGAACTGGAATTCCGGATTTTCAGTAGAAACATGCGTATTTTAGATTGAAATAAGATTTCAATCTCGAAGATTCGGATTCGTAAATTTCTCTCTTAATAATCGTAGATATTTATGTTAAATAATGATTTTCTTCAGCATAATACGAGGGGGAAACTGAAGCGATACCGTTCGCAAAAAAAAAGTTTTTCCTACCATGCGGTTCTAACCTAAGCAAAAGTGAATTGCTATTAATTACACATGTCAGCCTGACACCTCTGTTCCGCAGGGTCAGGAAAAAGAAGCCAATCGGGTAACCCGAGCAATGACAAAGAAGCGAGAGTCGTAACTTGAATCCGTACCGAGGCGCATGTAAAAGACAAACCGTGTATTGAAATCGAGAATAAAACCAGATTAATAAATTCAACTGTTTTCGTTTAATATAAACCCTCACCCAAACGTCCTAAACATCCTGTGACAATTATCAGAAGTGGAATCAAAGGTTTATCGAAAAATATTTTAATCGTATAGAATACGCGCCGTTTAAGTATTCTCCGTTTACCGTTATAAATCGTGTCCGAAACAGTTTGTCTTTGCGCCGCCGCCGTTTTCGTCCGAAAATTTGTTTAAGACTACTTGAGGAGTCTTCCGTTTACCGTTTAAATAAAATACGTGAGTGTTTTCCGTCGTATCCGATTATTCCGTCGAAGATCAGTGGGTTTCCGTAAATCGCGCGATATTTTTCCTAGAGGAAGCTAAGGGAAATTCAGCCGAAAAAACCCAAGCATCGATCGCCATTTGAATTTCTGTTCATTTGTGTGTGTGCAGAGAACAAAGGAACTGTTCAGTGAAGCTGTATACTGTCGTCTTTGGTTTTACGTGAGAACGAAAGAGACAGTCACCGTTCGTATTACCGTTCGTTATCCGAAAGACCGAATCGAGAAAATTAGTGTTGAAATTCCTCACCACTACCGTTGCACCGTTTACTAAGTGAATAAGAAGATATCAATTGTATTGTCGTTCGCTGTGCACGTATTGCCAGTACCGAGAAATATCCGTTTAAATTTCGTTTCCGTATAACAATCTGTGTTGCCGTTTACCGAAAAAAAATTTCGAGAAGACTTGAATTTTGTGCTCTATTTTAGTTGAAAATGCCACAATTAATTCAACATTTGGGACTCACCGAACTTAAATATTATTTAAAAAAAAGAGGATTACAGGTGAGCGGAAGCAAAATCCAATTAATCGAACGCCTTACGGAGGCTATTGGGGGGGAGGAAGTCCCTGACGATTTGGACCCTATGGAGGAGGTTGTTGAACTACGAACGGAGGTGGGAGAGATGAGGAGGTCACTGGATCAAATTTTGGCTGCTTTGACACAGAGAGAAAACGTTCAACCGTCGCAGCAAGTGAGTTCTCCAGCGTCCCAGCCGCAGTTGTCCGACAGTAATAGGGCGTCATCCAAACCGATTCCGAATTTACGCGACATTTGTGAATTGCTTCCCATATATGATCCGTCCGCCCGTTCCCCGATGAGTTCTAAGCAGTTTGTGGATAGAGTGAACGCTTTAATGAGGGCGTATAGTTGGCCGGAGGAGGCTGTAGTATTGGCGGTACAAACGCGTTTGAGGGGTCATGCTAAAGACTGGTGTGATACCTTACCGATCGTGTACCAGGACTGGACGTCGTTTGCGCAGCAGCTCCTGAAAGATTTTCCGACAATGGAATCCGAAGCCGACGTTCATATCGAGCTTATATCATCTTCACGAAAATCAAGCGAGCGCGTCGAAGATTACATATATCGAATGTGGTCCA
This sequence comes from Chrysopilus asiliformis, assembly GCA_964034945.1. Lineage (NCBI taxonomy): Eukaryota > Metazoa > Arthropoda > Insecta > Diptera > Rhagionidae > Chrysopilus > Chrysopilus asiliformis. The sequence goes on along the minus strand of OZ035960.1, from coordinate 87,823,892 downwards.
TCGGTCGCAGAGGAGGTGTATCAAGTGACTCAATTGTACGTTATATTAGGAATGGTCTAAAATATCCGTCGTTACAGGCAGCTATATCGGGTATATTTATACGCGATCCGAATGAACTGCTTTCCGTCGTACATAGATTTTTCTCGCATAATCTAAAAACCGAACAAACCGTTAAACAACCAAGTGATAGCGGAAATCAATTGGGGGTTCCGAACAAAAACAATCCGTCACCGCAAACGAAAACACAAAGTGCCGCACTAACGTGCTATAATTGTTTTAAACCAGGACACTTCTCAGTGAATTGTCCCGAACCGCAGCGTAAATCCCGATGCTCAAAGTGTCAAAAAGCTGGGCATGAAGCAAATATGTGTCCGAATGTTGCTGGCCCAAGCCGAGATGCAAATATCCGAAAAATATACTCAAAAACACTTTCGTCAGTGGTCACCAAAGAGGTTATCCTTGGATCCAATCCGGTCGTCGCGTTTATGGATCTCGGGAGTGATAAATCGTTAATCCGAGAGACATTGGCTGCAGATCTAAATGTCGAAACTTGCGAATCCGTTCGACTTCGCGGATTTGGAGGTGGAACTTATGTTACAAACCGAAAAGTGCAATGTGAACTTCAAATCGATGAAGTAAAGAGAGAAGCGGAATTCTTGTTGGTAAAAGATGACTTATTGACTGAACCGATTTTAATTGGACGAAACGTATTGTGCGCCGATGATACGCGTGTTGTTATCGAATCGGGTAAATATCGAATAGAAAATAAACGCAGACTTTTGGTCGAGGAAACTACATTCCTTGGATCCCGAATTCGTAGCGACGAAATTCTGCCAGGCTTAAACAAAACCCAGGCTATTAGGGATTTTCCACAGCCAGAAAATGTTCATGACGTAAGAAGATTTTTGGGGCTGACCGGGTTTTTACGTAAGTTTATTGCCAACTACGCCGTAATCGCCAAGCCGTTGACGAACTTGTTGAGTTCCGGATCGTCACCGACTGCGCGGCAGTCGCCAAAACTAAATTGTCAACGCCGTTGATACCCCGTATTAGTCGATGGTTCCTGAAGTTACAAGAGTATGATTACGAATTGGTCCATCGTTCGTCCGAGAAGATGCGTCACGCTGATGCTCTGAGCCGGAAGACGTCCGAACCGCCGAGTGAACCGACTGTAGTAACAGAAGACATCATGAAAGTAAAAATAAGTTCTGAAGATTGGGTCGTCACCATGCAGCTACAGGATATAAAGTTGAAAGAGATAATTCAGTGTTTGAGGGGAATCGTCTCCTCAGAACACTTAAATGGTTGGAAGGAGTATATTTTGAAGGATGGGCGATTGTTCCGACGGGATGACAAGGAAAGATTGCTAGTTACTCCGAAAGCTGTTCGTGCTGTTCGTGACAGAGGAACTGCTTTTACCTCTAAGCCATTTGAGGAATACTGCGATCGAAATGGAATACGACATGTGAAAACCGCCGTTCGAACGCCACGAGCCAATGGGCAAATAGAGCGCCTAAATAACTCCATTTCAACATATTTACGCACGAGCACGGAGAATCCGAAGGATTGGGACGCACAGCTGCCGACGCTGCAGTGGTCCTTGAATACACAGATAAATAGCACGACGGGTTGGAGTCCGAATTCTCTAATCTTGGATTTCTGTCCACGAGACCTGGTTCAAAACCGCCTAACGCAAGCTCTTCAAGACAACGAGTCTTCGACTGAAGTCGTCGATATGGGTCAACGCCGAGCCCAGGCTTTGGCGCGTATACAAGCCGCCCGCGAGAATTGGAAGAAGAGGTTCGATCATCAACATAAGCCGCCGAAGATGTACGAGACCGACGACCTAGTTGTATTGGAAAATGTCGCTCCCGCCACCGGTGAATCGAGGAAGCTTGAGCCGAAACACAGAAGGCCATATGTGGTACGTCGTGTTGTAGGAAATGATCGATATCTGATTGAGGATATCGAAGACGCCGCCAGAAAAACCAGGAAGTTTAGTTCTGTATACGAAGCGTCGAAGCTAAGACCTTGGTGTCCAGTGTATCCAGATCTGGAAGATGCCGACATCGAGGATGACTCCAGTGATGATGACCTGTCCGAGGCGGACATTCGTCAGGAAGGGCCGAGTTGTCAGCCTGACACCTCTGTTCCGCAGGGTCAGGAAAAAGAAGCCAATCGGGTAACCCGAGCAATGACAAAGAAGCGAGAGTCGTAACTTGAATCCGTACCGAGGCGCATGTAAAAGACAAACCGTGTATTGAAATCGAGAATAAAACCAGATTAATAAATTCAACTGTTTTCGTTTAATATAAACCCTCACCCAAACGTCCTGAACATCCTGTGACACACATTTATACTTTTTTCCCGAATTTTGTTTTAAAAAAAAAAAAAGCTTCGGTCTTACTTGAATTGTTTTTGTGCTTTTCTTAAAGATGATAAAATTTCTTTTTATATCCTGCTAAAATCCACTATATGGTGCAGCCATGTGGTTATACATCCATCCTTGGGATGATTTTAACCATAACCCGAGCGAGTATCCTTCACTAAAATTTTCATCTCTGCATTACAAAAATGTCCTATATTTAATTCACCTGACCACTCTACTCACGTTTTCCCAAAAGAAATTAAAATTCTGCCGGTTATCTTTTCCTTCTATTGCAATATAAAATTAAACATAATTTCCGCGACAAGACAAATTGCTGACGCACTTGCACTGTTGACCACCTGGTAGGAAAATGAGACCAAGGCGCCAAAAAAAATCAGGTTCCTCGTGGGATAGAAACCGGAGATGCCTCCATGTTGATCCGAAATCAAATCACTTACTTTGGTTACATCGCAAAGATCGGAGTTTATCAAAAAAAATTTACGATAAACTGCAAAAATTCTTTCAGAATTTTTACGATTTTTAGATTCAATATAAAGGTGAAAAGGGTTACTATTTGCTATACCTACCACATTTATTAAAACTCTCGATATCCCTAACGCCATGACACCGGAAAAATTGCCTGCCCTTATGTCATTAATTTGACGTCAAAATTTGACGTCACAAAAGTTGATTCTGACCAGAAATCGACTATAGCATCTTTAGCCCATAGTGTTTTGAAAGGCCCACATTTTAAATGGTTTTCGTTCGACTGAAAGTAAGTTGTTTTGATACTTTTTATTAATATTTTCGCATTTCTAATATTTTTATTGTTCACAGGCCGATCTAATGTTCAACGAAGATCGACAAACAAACCGGTCCACAGAGGGAATTATCGAATGGCAAGTTTAAATCATGTTAATCCGCTGTGTCATTTTCTGTGTTTTTGTGCTGTGTGTTTTCGAAAAAGAAATTTAACGTGAAATTTTGGTTTTATTCCAGGAACTAGGTGCCCAAAAGGGATCAAACATTGAAATCATCCGTACCTAATTGTATCGTTAAGTATTTAATTTATATATCGATGTAAAATTAATCTTTTTCAAAATTCTTGTGTACAATTTGTGATGTTTTGTTTACGTTTATTGTTCAGTGCCTGTCAAACAAAATTTCAAAATTCGACGTTTCGAAAATTTCAAAAAATGTAGTATTTTTAATGTTTTTGTGTTAATTATTAGGTTTTTGAATGGAACTGCAGATGATAAAACGGATGTGCCAATGATAAAACGGAAAAAAAAGAAGAAGAGACCCTGGAAGAAGTGAGCAGAAATTTGAGTAAGAGTCTACGAACGGAAAGAAGATAAGTTTTTTTTTTTTTTTTTTTTTTGTGAAAATCATATTTAATAAAATTTTGTTTTCCAGGCGACTGCTACAATACTTGCAATATCCATAGAAGATTTACTCCTATTTTCATTAAAATTTTAAAATTCGTTTCAATTTTAAATTCGAAAACTACTGATTTGACCTCAGTGTCGAATATGCAGCAACATATCTCACAAAGTCACGAGTAATCCCATATTCCCGTGACTCTTTAGTTCATAACTGTCTTGAAAATTTATTTAAATCACAATAAATTACTCTTAAAAGGATTAATTTAATATTTAAGCCATTTTTCTTATAATTTGAACAAAAGTATTGTTTGAATATTACTGGTTTAGGTTTTCATATACTAGGTATACAAAATTGCCAAGGCACTACATGATTTTCGTACATTGGAGAGCCATAAAATAAATAAAAATAAGCGGTAAAAAATTACCTCCGAATTTAATTTCAATGGCAAATGATTTCGTTCGTTAATAACTTCATTTTGTCGCTTCAGATTTATTGTAATCGCATTGGCGAACATCAAACTCAACATTAACTCGACGGGAGATCAACTTTTTTAATGTTCTTCTCTGTTCGCAACCATTCAGCTGTAACAAAAAAAGATCTCAAAAAATTCCAATTTTTCTCGTGCAAAAATATTTTATAATTGGTCCTGAGGCTACAATGAGCAGATATTGACGCATAATTCGATTATTGATGATCAAATTTGTAGAAATATTATGCAAATAATCACATAAAAATTAATAAACAAATACTGGACCAAGTGACCATAATGTTCCTGCATTGAAGTTTAAAAAAAAAAATTTCGAGAAAAATAAAAATTTATATATTTTTTGCACCGAAAATCTGCATCGTTTATTCCTGTGGTGGACCTTGTCGATGTGTCCAATCAATTTGTCATAAGTTGTTGGTAAAATATTACCAATGAAATTGCTGTTGTCTGGCCATTTTGATTTGTTCGTTGGTTTTCAGGTCGATCTGCTGAAATTTGCGACATAAATTGTTGACTTTTACTGTACAAGCGCGGACTGGTGATCAAAAAGATTGATGCTTTCACAGATGTCGTTTTTCTTGTTTACGATAAGCTTCCGTAGATAACAGTTTGTTATACTATCCTTTGATCTACCGTAAGAAAATTTATCAATATTGGAAAAAGTTAATAAGAAATTCTTAATTGCTCGACTTGTTTGGATCGATGATGGTTTGTTTGAAATTTCGCATACAAAATTTGTTTATAATATTGCATTTTGAGGAGGGCAAAAGAAGACAGAGTCAACCCATTTTCCGGTTCAAAAAGGTTTCCGGTTCAGACCCTCAAACTGCAACTTAAGGAGTAAGTGGATCAGGAAATTAACAACTTTGAGCCACATGCCAGATTGGCAAAATAGAAGAATAATTAAGTGGGGAGACTTCTTTGTGAAGTTTGACAAAGAACTTCTTAAATTTGTGACAGAATCCGTATCGTCTAATGACTTAAATTCTATCGAAACTGCAGAGCACTATCAATGCGCAGCGTTAAATTCTATCAATGCGCAGCGTTGGCGCGAACAAGGATGTCCTTAATGGGAAAGGCACAATTACTATCAGAAGACATAAAGAGGACTCCACTCAAAACCATTCTAAGATTCACTAAGGATCTAGAAGAGGGGTGGCTAACATAAAAATGGGGAAGTCACAATAGATCTTAAGGTCGCGGTGACAAGGCAGCGAGAAGAGCACCACCCCATACACATATTATTATACCCGTATGGTGAAAGCAAAGGGTATATTAACTTTGCCTTACCGTTTGTAACGCCAAGATCCCGTCATCACACACAAAAATGAATTACACCAGTGTGTTTAGAATGATAAAAATAATTAATTTCTACATGTCCGTCCGTCCCTCTGTCTGTCCGTCCTTCCGTCTGTCTGTCCGTCCGTCCGTCTGTCTGTCTGTCAGTCCGTCTGTCTGTCAGTCCGTCTGTCTGTCTGTGGCGCGGATTGCGGGCGCACGGATTGAGCTAGAGACTTGAAATTTTGCGCAGATTCGTTTTTCGTAAAATGCGAGGCTAAGTTCGTTAATGAGCAAAAATGGACCATTAGGGGGGGTACCTCCCATACGAAAGAAAACTTTTTTTCTGAATATCTCAAAAACGGCGAATTTTATCAAAAAAATCCTAGAACAAAAGTTATTTAGGATATGATTCTACATAAATCTCGCATACATTAAAATCCGATTGGAATAAATTTTAAAAAGTCTTATTGGAAAGTTTGAGTTCAAAGTGGAATTTTGATACAACTGTTCGCTGTTCACTTAAATCACCATACGGGTTTTCAATAATTGCCAGATTGGATTATAGCTTTTGTTATGTTTTAAAGTAAAATTGTTTAGGCAGTGCTATCAATTTAATGACTTGGGGAGTAAAATGCTCGATTCAACGAAAGTACGTCACTCTCTGGAATGTAACCTCTCTTTTGCTATTTAAAATCTCACTAATTCACAATTTCATTGTACGATCCTTTTCCAAATTGTGCCGTCCGTGCAATTCTTACGATTCAATTTCTCATACTCAACTCCACTCTTTGAATGTACCCGTCAAAAACTGAAACGCACTCCAAGCCAAGTACTGACAAAATTTCGTGTAAAGAGACTATATAATACTAGAGTGTGCAATCTTGAAACTGATGTTCGTAGAAATTTTCTAATTGTTCGTTAAAAATTTTAAATTGTTCGGTCATTATCACAGGTTTGAGCGAAAAATATTTTAATCGATTAATTTAAGAACAATTTTCTTCGATCAAGAGCTTAAAAAGTTTTAAATATAATAATTTTAAAAAAAAACTGAAAACAAAGTTGATTTTTTCAACAAAATTTTCGAAATAAGACAGTTCGAAAATTGTCGTGTGATTTCGAAAACGGTTTTCCGATGGCCACACTCTGGTTAACTTAATCGATATATAGCAGCAAATAATAGGGCTATTCACTCTTGATCGTAGATAGTAAAATCGTAGATTGTAATGTAAATCTACGATGGAAAAGTACAACGAAGCGTGAGCAGCGCTTTACTAGAGGTTGTGGGTTTTGTCGTAAATTTTTGACAGTTTGTTGTTTAAAGCATTTTTTAACTCTTAATTTATACTAAATCATATAAATACTTTAATTTACTTGCTTTTCCAATGTCCATTTTAGAGTTGGCACCAAGTTGACATGTCACAAAACATGTCTTAACCTCACTTTATTAGAATTACGACAAAAACTACTATTTTACCATACCTTCGAGTGTGGTAGATTGTAGTTTTCGTCGTAAAAAAATTTATATGGAGAACTGTCAAAAAACTACGATTTTATTTACAATTTTACGATTCTACGTGTTTACAATCAACTACGATAAAGAGTTAATTTAATACCCTTAATTTAGGATTTCTGATTTTGTGGGATGTTTAAACTTTAACGGTACATATATATTCCAGCCAGGCGAAAGAGTGAACCCGGCAAAAAATGGGTCCACATTCTAGTCTTCTATCAAATTATGACATTGAAACTTCAGCTTTCCCGCATCCTGGGTATTCCTCTAAGTGCAGGCGCGCATCGCGTTTGCAATGCAAGCATGTAGAATAGCATTAAAGTGGCAATTCAAGTTTTTGAAATTCTTAAAACCGATATTGGAACTCGTATCAAAGTACATTTTTACTTACTACTAACTCTACTTAAATCTACCTCAATAAATGCTGAAATCCTAGTTTTTACAAGATTCAAAAGCTCAAATTGCCACTTCGGAACCATTCTACATAATTGCATTGAAATTCTCTAGTTAAAAAAAAATCATTCTTTCAGTGCTAAAAACAACTTTTTAAAACTAGAAACTAATATCTGTTGCAAAAATCTACTGCCACATTTTTGTGTCAATTTTTATTAATTTTAGGTCTCGATCATACAAAAATTGCAATTTTTTCAAAGCCTGCCATTAATATGACACTTCCAAAAATATCTTTCCCGAACATTTTTGCCCAAGATATCAAAAAAATTCTGCTAAATGCTGTCTCCACGGGACGTTTTAATAGCAGGCCGTGAAAAAAATCGCATATTATGTCTAATCAAAACCAGTTCTAATAGTTATACAACACATTAAACCAATGACAGAGTAGCAATCTAGACACACTATTCAGTTTTTACTGTCACATAGTTCGTGTAAAAGATTAAATAATCGTTGAGATTATTATGTCACATCTTGACTTGGTGTCATGCTGTCATATCCTTTACCCAGATCACCCGTAAAACAATATCTCGTGTCAATCATAAAGTTATCAAAAAATTGTGATCACCGTTAGCCATAATAAAAAAAAAACTGAACAGCAAGAAAGAACTTTTTTTTTACTTTTCAATTTTATAATCGAACATATCCCTTTCTTATGTTGCACATCAATCACGCAGATGCATTAATCGATCAAGCTCCAAACTTTAACCCAGCAATGTCTACTAGTTCATGGGACACCTTTCGCGCACTAAATGTTTAAAATCATTTTATTGACCGTTTGACCAGAGTAAATGAAATCAAATTCGATTAAATAACATCCCAATTTTTGCCATTAGATCACGTTTCTTGTAATTTCGAGCAGAAATAAAACGTTATATGATGATAAAAAGGTAATAAAATAAACACAGATTCAAAATTTACCACACGACACCTTCCAATTGCATCCATGATCGGCATGCGATCATAGATTAGATCTGAAATTTTTAACTCGACCTGAGTGGAGAAAGAAGTTAAAACAAATAAAAACAACTCCGAAAGACGATCCAATGCTGTTTCTCACATTTTCTGTGACGGTATTCAAATAACCACCGGCGTAATACGATTAAAATTAGTTACGGTTTAATTGCCATTTAATTGGACTGTTAATCGATTTAAGTTAGTCGAGCTCAGCATGTGATCATGTCAAAAATCTGTGACTTCGCCTTTTATTCACGACTGCTCACATTTTTTCTATCTAGATGACTTGCAGTTCGTGAGTTAAATTTCAGGTTCCCTGCTTAATTCTTTCTTTTCGGTGGGTTTTGACTTAATTTTCTTTTACTTTTAGGCACTCAAGGATGTAATTAAGCGACATTTTGATAAGTATCTAGTTGATATTTTTATGAATATAGGTTTCAAGTATTTTGTCTGATATTTATTTAAAAATACCTCGATATAATTTTATCTCTTTATGATATAATTTTTAGTATTTGAAACATAAGAAAAGCTACAATTACAAGGAGCTAATCGCCAAATACTCTTTATGAAGACAGGCAAAATTTTTATTTAAAACATAACAAAAGCTATAATTGCCGATCTCCCAATTATTGAAAACCCGTATGGTGATATTCGTATCAAAATTCGAGCAATTGTACCAAAATTCCACTTTGAAGTCAAACTTTCCAATAAGATTTTTTTAAATTTATTCCAAAAGGATTTTGATGTATGGGAGTTTTATGTAGAATCATATCCTAAATAACTTTTGTTCTTGGACTTTTTTGATAAGATGCACCGTTTTTGAGATATTCGCAAAAATCGTTTTCGTTCATATGGGGGGTTACCCCCCCTAATGGTCCATTTTTGTCCATTAACGAACTTACACCGTGTCTTGACTTGGGATTTTTCATCGCAGAGATTTTTGATTGACCAATCAGAGCTCGAGTTGATGACGATATCGAAGACACGGTGTTAGCCTCACATTTTCGAAAAACGGATCTGTGCAAAATTTTGAGTCTCTAGGTCAATCCGTGCGCCCGCAATCCGCGCCACGGACGGACGGACGGACGGACATGCTAAATTCAACTTTTTTTATCATTCTAAACACACTGGTGTAATTCATTTTTGTGTGTGATGACGGGATCTTGGCGTTACAAACGGTAAAGCAAATCTAATATACCCTTTGGTTTCACCATACGGGTATAAAAATACATTTATATCGGATAGGAGGGAAGGGGTCGTCCGATTGGATTGTAATGTATGAAAAGGTTATATAAAATCGTATGCCAATTACACAGGACGATTTTCGAAATATGGTGAGATGAAATTTTCGAGAAAAGACATAGCTTAATCCACCTAGCGGTGAAATGATACCTTACTGAAGAACTTCGTATGATAAATAGTTGAACATAATATAGAAATTCACTATTGTCACAGGATGTTTAGGACGTTTGGGTGAGGGTTTATATTAAACGAAAACAGTTGAATTTATTAATCTGGTTTTATTCTCGATTTCAATACACGGTTTGTCTTTTACATGCGCCTCGGTACGGATTCAAGTTACGACTCTCGCTTCTTTTTCATCGCTCGGGTTACCCGATTGGCTTCTTTTTGCTGACCCTGCGGAACGGAGGTGTCAGGCTGACAACTCGGCCCTTCCTGACGAATGTCCGCCTCGGACAGGTCATCATCACTGGAGTCACCCTCGATGTCGGCATCTTCCAGATCTGGATACACTGGACACCAAGGTCTCAGCTTCGACGCTTCGTATACAGAACTAAACTTCCTGGTTTTTCTGGCGGCGTCTTCGATATCCTCAATCAGATATCGATCATTTCCTACAACACGACGTACCACATATGGCCCCCTGTATTTCGGCTCAAGCTTCCTCGATTCACCGGTGGCGGGAGCGACATTTTCCAATACAACTAGGTCGTCGGTCTCGTACATCTTCGGCGGCTTATGTTGATGATCGAACCTCTTCTTCCAATTTTCACGGGCGGCTTGGATACGCGCCAAAGCCTGGGCTCGGCGTTGACCCATATCGACGACTTCAGTCGAAGACTCGTTGTCTTGAAGAGCTTGCGTTAGGCGGTTTTGAACCAGGTCTCGTGGACAGAAATCCAAGATTAGAGAATTTGGACTCCAACCCGTCGTGCTATTTATCTGTGTATTCAAGGACCACTGCAGCGTCGGCAGCTGTGCGTCCCAATCCTTCGGATTCTCCGTGCTCGTGCGCAGATATGTTGAAATGGAGTTATTTAGGCGCTCTATTTGCCCATTGGCTCGTGGCGTTCGAACGGCGGTCTTCACATGTCGTATTCCATTTCGATCGCAGTATTCCTCAAATGGCTTAGAGGTAAAAGCAGTTCCTCTGTCACGAACAGCACGAACAGCTTTCGGAGTAACTAGCAATCGTTCGTTGTCATCCCGTCGGAACAATCGCCCATCCTTCAAAATATACTCCTTCTTCCAACTATTTAAGTGTTCTGAGGAGACGACTCCCCTCAAACACTGAATTATCTCTTTCAACTTTATATCCTGTAGCTGCATGGTGACGACCCAATCTTCAGAACTTATTTCTACTTTCATGATGTCTTCTGTTACTACAGTCGGTTCACTCGGCGGTTCGGATGGCTTCCGGCTCAGAGCATCAGCGTGACGCATCTTCTCGGACGAACGATGGATCAATTCGTAATCATACTCTTGTAACTTCAGGAACCCTCGACTAATACGGGGTATCAACGGTGTTGACAATTTAGTTTTGGTGACGGCCGCGCAATCGGTGATGATCCGGAACGGCTTACCCAGCAAATATATCCGGAAGCGTTCCACTGATTCGACAATGGCGAGCACTTCTAACTCGTAACTGTGATAGGAGCTCTCCGCAACACTGCAAGTACGACTAAAATAGCAAACTGGATTCAAATCTATACCTTTTCTTTGCAGCAGTACTCCAGCTAATCCTATCGAACTGGCGTCCGTGTGAACTTCGCGTTCACTGTTGACGTCATACATAACCAATAATGGCTCGGTGCAAAGTCGTTCTTTTAGAGTCGTGAAAGCCTCGATTTGATCAGACTTCCAATCAAATCTATCGGGAGGATTCGTCCTCAACAAGTTCGTCAACGGCTTGGCGATTACGGCGTAGTTGGCAATAAACTTACGGAAAAACCCGGTCAGCCCCAAAAATCTTCTTACGTCATGAACATTTTCTGGCTGTGGAAAATCTCTAATCGCCTGGGTTTTGTTTAAGCCTGGCAGAATTTCGTCGCTACGAATTCGGGATCCAAGGAATGTAGTTTCCTCGACCAAAAGTCTGCGTTTATTTTCTATTCGATATTTACCCGATTCGATAACCACACGCGTATCACCGGCGCACAATACGTTTCGTCCAATTAAAATCGGTTCAGTCAATAAGTCATCTTTTACCAATAAGAATTCCGCTTCTCTCTTTACTTCATCGATTTGAAGTTCACATTGCACTTTTCGGTTTGTAACATAAGTTCCACCTCCAAATCCGCGAAGTCGAACGGATTCGCAAGTTTCGACATTTAGATCTGTAGCCAATGTTTCTCGGATTAACGATTTATCACTCCCAAGATCCATAAACGCGACGACCGGATTGGACCCAAGGATAACCTCTTTGGTGACCACTGACGAAAGTGTTTCTGAGTCTATTTTTCGGATATTTGCATCTCGGCTTGGGCCAGCAACATTCGGACACATATTTGCTTCATGCCCAGCTTTTTGACACTTTGAACATCGGGATTTACGCTGCGGTTCGGGACAATTCACTGAGAAGTGTCCTGGTTTAAAACAATTATAGCACGTTAGTGCGGCACTTTGTGTTTTCGGTTGCGGTGACGGATTGTTTTTGTTCGGAACCCCCAATTGATTTCCGCTATCACTTGGTTGTTTAACGGTTTGTTCGGTTTTTAGATTATGCGAGAAAAATCTATGTACGACGGAAAGCATTTCATTCGGATCGCGTATAAATATACCCGATATAGCTGCCTGTAACGACGGATATTTTAGACCGTTCCTAATATAACGTACGATTGAGTCACTTGTTACACCTCCTCTACGCCCGATGGACCACATTCGATATATGTAATCTTCGACGCGCTCGCTTGATTTTCGTGAAGATGATATAAGCTCAATATGAACGTCGGCTTCGGATTCCATTGTCGGAAAATCCTTCAGGAGCTGCTGCGCAAACGACGTCCAGTCCTGGTACACGATCGGTAAGGTATCACACCAGTCTTTAGCGTGACCCCTCAAACGCGTTTGTACTGCCAATACTACAGCCTCCTCCGGCCAACTATACGCCCTCATTAAAGCGTTCACTCTATCCACAAACTGCTTAGAACTCATCGGGGAACGGGCGGACGGATCACATATGGGAAGCAATTCACAAATGTCGCGTAAATTCGGAATCGGTTTGGATGACGCCCTATTACTGTCGGACAACTGCGGCTGGGACGCTGGAGAACTCACTTGCTGCGACGGTTGAACGTTTTCTCTCTGTGTCAAAGCAGCCAAAATTTGATCCAGTGACCTCCTCATCTCTCCCACCTCCGTTCGTAGTTCAGCAACCTCCTCCATAGGGTCCAAATCGTCAGGGACTTCCTCCGCCCCAATAGCCTCCGTAAGGCGTTCGATTAATTGGATTTTGCTTCCGCTCACCTGTAATCCTCTTTTTTTTAAATAATATTTAAGTTCGGTGAGTCCCAAATCTTGAATTAATTGTGGCATTTTCAACTAAAATAGCGTACAAAATTCAAGTCTTCTCGAAATTGTTTTTCGGTAAACGGCAACACAGATTGTTATACGGAAACGAAATTTAAACGGATATTTCTCGGCACTGGCAATACGTGCACAGCGAACGGCAATACAATTGATATCTTCTTATTCACTTAGTCAACGGTGCGACGGTAGTGGTGATGAATTTCAACACTAATTCTTTCGATTCTGTCTTTCGGACAACGAACGGTAATACGAACAGTGACTGTCTCTTTCGTTCTCACGTAAAACCAAAGACGACAGTATACAGCTTCACTGAACAGTTCCTTTGTTCTATGCACACACACAAATGAACAGAAATTCAAATGGCGATCGATGCTTGGGTTTTTTCGGCTGAATTTCCCTTAGCTTCCTCTAGGAAAAATATCGTGCGATTTACGGAAACCCACTGATCTTCGACGGAATAATCGGATACGACGGAAAACACTCACGTATTTTATTTAAACGGTAGACGGAAGACTCCTCAAGTAGTCTTAAACGAATTTTCGGACGAAAACGGCGGCGGCGCAAAGACAAACTGTTTCGGACACGATTTATAACGGTAAACGGAGAATACTTAAACGGCACGTATTCTATACGATTCAAATATTTTTCGATAAACCCTTGATCCCACTTCTGATAATTGTCACAGGATGTTTAGGACGTTTGGGTGAGGGTTTATATTAAACGAAAACAGTTGAATTTATTAATCTGGTTTTATTCTCGATTTCAATACACGGTTTGTCTTTTACATGCGCCTCGGTACGGATTCAAGTTACGACTCTCGCTTCTTTTTCATCGCTCGGGTTACCCGATTGGCTTCTTTTTGCTGACCCTGCGGAACGGAGGTGTCAGGCTGACACTATTTAAAACCAACCCTTCGAATACTGAACAAATTCGGGAAGAAAGTTGAAATTAAGCACAGAGCACGATTTTATCAAAAGTTAATTCCTATACGGAAATGAGAATCATTGAACCACACCTTCCCATCACTCTCACACAAATAGAAAAGAGTTTTTTCTATTTTCCTGAAAACGGTTAATTTCTTCAAAAAATCTATCAAGACAACAAGGGTTTAAAATGTCATTCTACATAATGTTCCCAGATATCGAAATCCTATTGGAGCTAATTTTTATTATATCAAATTGGGTTGCCTGACTCCAGTTGGAATTTTTCAAAATATCGTTCCTAGGGTTCTATGCGACGAAACAGCTTTCGAGCAAAAAAACTTCGTCAAGATCGGATAAGATTTATACTGGTAGAAGTCGATCTTCCAAAGATGTCGAGCTGAGTCGATGGTTATTGGTTTTGAAGACGTGCTAGGCCTCGTCGATTTTTCTTATATGTAGCAAACAGGCTGTCCATAAAATATGTTACCCTAATTTTAGATTTAGCGGACCTCCGCTCGCTTGTGACGCTTCTCCACTTTTTTACTTTGCTCGTCTATAGAGGGAAAGTATTGCGTCAGCTTAAAGGAAATTGTGCTAAGTCCAAAATATCAAATTTTACAGCACCTTGTTAAATCAGTTTGAAAAAACGGGTTTTACGTATCTTTAACGGTTTAAACGGATATTTGAAAAAAATATTATATTGCAAGGGAAAGTTTTGTGTTAATCACAACTAATATTTTTTGTATTGAGTTTTACTGCCGTCTTAGTACCGCAGACCTCCTCCTTCTTTCCTCTGTATAAAGTGACGTATTTTATGAACAACCCCAAAATTAAAACATAAAATTTTTGATAAAAAAAATTAATTATTCAATTTTAGTAAACGATTAAGTTTTGGATTGCAGAACTTTGTGATGCGAAAATTATACAAGTTTTTTTTTAATTTTTTAATAAAATATCACATTTAACATACATTTTTAATTACACACAAATAAATTATAAACTTACCCCTGCCTCGATCTTTTTAAAATTTAATTCAAATTCAACGCAAATTATTTAGGCCACTTAACAAACAAATTACCTCTCAGACTTTTTGTGAATCCCACAAAGTGTCAAACAGATAAATATCCAACCAGATTGAGATCAGTAGCTCTAGCTGAGCAACTTCTGAAGAAGAATGTTTCATTACTCAAGCTTTCATGTCATACATAAAGTACGCGGATTGCAATTATTATGAACTCTACATCACTCCAAAGGTGGTAAGATCCATGCACTTCATATTTTCCGTTGAGTAACCAAAACTACATCATAATGCATGCTCAATATTCCCATCTGACTAAATTTCATGTAAAATAGACACGATGCATATTCTCATCAAAAACAACTTGGCTATAATCCGCTTATAAACACTAAGATGGGAAGAAATTTAAAAAATAGAAAAAATCTAAAGATTGTTTTGCTACTAACCGACTTTTAACGAAGTTGAATGACTGCACGTAGATTGCAAAGAGGAGCAAATATGATGCAGATCCAAAGATTTCGGCAAAAGATTTCCCTGCTGAATTGAAAAGGCGACAAACGTGAAGGGTTCGGTAGGTGCTAACTGATAGTCAAAGGATCCGCCTAGCCTGAGCTGAAGATCTGTAAAAAAAAATATTCTTCCAACAACAAAATGGTGTGATGCAATTCTACTACTCGCTATGCATTTATATCGGTATCCACCTTTGATAAAATTCAGGTTTCCTTGCAGTTATCTGAGAGATTGCCCACAGAAGATAAAAGTTTACTGTGTCATGTTTAAAATCTTATGATTTATAACACTTTGACAGTTTCTTCTGTCGTTAAAATAATAAAAAAAATAATAATCTTTGAACGTGATATGGGATTTGAACCGTTTTACATCAATTAGTTATGGGTATGCAGTTTGGTGTGGCTTTGTCTCTTAAACTAATAAGATTGATATGAAAATCTATTAGAACATAAAACTCATCTATAAACATATGTTGTTATTTTTTTTCTGTACAATAAAACCACATTCAGTATCACCAAAAAATTCAATTAAATTTTTATTACCGTTAATAAATTATCATTCACCATTTACCAGAGTTATAATTGATTTTTTTAATTAAATTGAAAAATAAATATATGCAAATCATGTATGTTTACTTTTCTCTGCGTAACTAAGGAGGAAACTATTGTATTCAACACGGTTACCGAGATCGAGACCAAATAGAAACTTTATGTGGCTGTCCGTGCATTTGTCTGTCGGTCTGTCTGTCTGTTGGTATGTTTATGGATTTGTCTTATCCTTATGCGAATTATAAGGGGATCTTTTTCTATCTTTTATCAATTTTTTGTGAATGAGTTTTACCAAAACCGTAGCCTTCTATCATTTTTTTGGAAAAGTGCCGTTACATCCCATACATTTTTTTTAAACACACTTTTTTTAAATTGCAATTGTAAATCAAATTTAAAGGAAATAAAACTTCCCACATTTTTTGGTTTAACGGTTTTACGTATCGTTTGCGTTTATTGAGATATTTGAAAAAATATTTACATATTTTTTCCGAAACTTTAAATGTTGCAGAAGAAAGTGTTGTGCTGTTCACTCAGATGTTTATAATTATTTTCCCATCTCTTTCTTAATTCCACGAATCAAATCGAGGAACCACCGACTTCCTCAATACAATTGATTATAAAAATAAAGTGTCTTTTTTCATTTATGTAACTTAAACTCATAACAACAAATTAGATATTAAACAAGCGAAGAATCTTAACTCTATCAAAATTTCCATCTAATTGTCACCTTAGAGAAAATAATCGTGAGATTGTTAGATATATACACAATAAAATTGCGAGTCGTTTTAAACGTAATATTGTTGACTTAATCGAAAACTGACCCCAGGGCAGGTCAAAAATGTCACATGCGTAAAATCGACGATTTCTGTAAATGGTAAAAGAGCATCATTAAATTGTAACAACTAAGTTTTATTATAATAACTTACCGAACGTAGCTTAAACGAATAACTAAATGTACTCTATACTTGTGGGTAATAGTTATGACAATTTTACAATAAGTAGGAAATTTTTAAGAAAAATAGCTCAGTCAATGGTGCGGAAGAATCATATGCAGAGGGGTGCATTTGTTTCTCTGATTGCATTACTTGTGTAACATCATATACTATACTAGCTTGCATACCCGTCGTTGCCGGGTTAAGTTTTTTGTATAAGTTTTAGAATACGAAGAAACCCGGAAAAAACTTAAAAACTTTTGAGAAAAATCTTATCCTTGCATAACTCTCCGTTGCGAATTAGTCTAACACTAGATTTGTGACCAGTGACCCCGAAAACCCCCGAGTGAAACTTTTCAGCCTCCTATTGAGCAGGATTAATGGCGAAAATCACGGTTTAAAAACACCCAAACCCCCTTTACTCCCCGTTTGACCCATTAGCGGTAAAATTTCGGAAAATCCCGCCTTAGTGAGCACCTAAGTGATGGTTGGGACATACTGTGAAAGTTTCAAGTTTCTAGCTTCAGGGATTTGGGCTGGGCGTTGATGAGTCAGTCAGTCAGTCAGTCAATCAGGGGTGCGTTCCGGTATGCCAGAGTAAAGTAAAGGTTGGGTTTGTCAAAGTTAGAACAGCTGATTGCCAAAGTTGAAAATAACGTAAACTGTACTCTGGCATTTCGGAACGTGATTAGGTTAACTTTGACAGTTATTGGAATCCTGACTAAATCACCTAAAATTATC
The DNA here is from genome assembly GCA_964034945.1 of Chrysopilus asiliformis. NCBI lineage: Eukaryota > Metazoa > Arthropoda > Insecta > Diptera > Rhagionidae > Chrysopilus > Chrysopilus asiliformis. The sequence goes on along the minus strand of OZ035960.1, from coordinate 87,806,011 downwards.
ATACTTTTAATAATACTTTCCTGCTAAATGCAATTAATAAAATACCTTGGGAATTCTTCGCCATTATGGTATTGTCTTTAATATCATAATTCCCTCCAACCAAAATAATTTCAAAGGTGTCCGTTGCCATCACGCACAAATTTATTCATTTTGTTTCTCAATTTTAATAATTTACTTGTTCTTGTCGAACTTGTTCATTAAATCACTCACAATGAAAACAACTACTTAACCTCAAATAAGTTTTCAGTACTGTCAAAGTTAACCAAATCGCGTTCCAAAATGCCCGAGTAAAGTTTACTTTTCTCAACTCTGCTATTGAGCAAAGTTGAAAAAGTTAACTTTGACAGCTCAACTGTGGTGTTTTGGAACGCGAGTAAAGTTTACTTTGCGTTAACCGTATGTGTTTTGGAACGACTTTCAGTTAACCGTGGTCGACCGCGGTTAACCGTGGTTAGTAATGGAACGCAGTCCAGGTTACACGATTTTATATAAATATATAGATGACAATCCAAAAGCATCGAAAAATACTGGCACATGAGGTTTGTTGTTTGCGACTTAAAAAGGCAGCAATTTACGGAATCGGGGCTAGACCTACATATAATTCACATCTGCGTACAAGAAGCGTAAGAAGTGACGAGCACGACGTACTGATTAATAATGCGTCTGCAAAACCACAATTGCTTTAGTGGGGAAATTGGTGATCGACGGGTCGTCTTTGGGTCAATATTCGCTTCATGAAAATCCTGCCGCGATACAGCGGCATTTGACGGTTGTCGGCTCGATATAAGGATTAGCCGTGGAATCTGAATGTCAGTTTGACTTTGAAAGAGAGTGTAATGGAAACAGGGTACGACACGGTTAGCGCTAGAGTTACCTCAAAGCCCCCCGTTACAAACAAAACAAAAAAAAAGTTGATGCCTTCAGCCGCCATATTCCCCATTGGCATTTGATTCAAACGATTTTGCTTCGAAAATTAATTTCTGTTTTCATGCTAATAACTGAAGGAAATTGCATAAAAAGTGCATACCAGACATTGCTCAAACAGCACAATTTGATTGGCATTGCAAAAAAAATTGACCGGCAAAACAAAATCAAACGAATTTTTTTTTTAATTTGATAATCTTTAAATCTTAGATTCAATATTGTCAAAAAATGTTAGTTGCAACTAAAACCATGGCATGCAATCGGAGGAAAAGTCGATTATAAAATAAAAGTTTCCATTAATTTATTGCCATTAGATTTTTCTTTTTCGCGGTCTGTTTACGTTTTTATTGGTTCATCTCTGTTCGGTCGGTAAGCTATGTAAGCATTCGAGGGAGAAAGAAAACTTCGCTCGAAAATTTGTGTGATGATGCAATGCCCCCCATTTCGCATAACGGCGATGTGCCCGCTACAAAAATCGCTTATCACCTCGATTTGCATGGTGACGAAATCATACTAATATATAAAAATGAGTTGGTGTCTGTCTGTTCCTCTTTCACGCAAAAACGGCTGAACCGATTGACTTGAAATTTGGCATGAGTGTCTGTGGTAGTTCTGGTTCCAACATAGGCATACGTAAAAGTAGCGCGAGGGGTGGGGGGAGTAAGGGGAGGGGGTAAAGTGATCTCGAAACTTAGCTCTTCCTCTATGTTACCCTTTCGCGGGGAAACTACTGAACCGATTGGCCTGAAATTTGGCATAGATGTTCGTCGGGGGTACAGCCCCAACATAGACCTATTAAAAAGTAGCCCGAGAGGTGCGGGGTAAGCGGAGAGGGGTAAAGTAATACCGAATGCAAGTGCTGGAATTTTTTGTTAGTTTGTTAATCATTTTCCGAAGAGAAAAAGCTAACGAACGGCATGCAGGCACCTAATTTTTAACCAACTGAATTTAGTTTTCCTAAGTTTTTTTCTGTTCACGCTTTTAGCCGGGCGAAGCCGGGTCCAAATTCTAGTGTATGAATAAAGACGAATGCTTAAAATGCTATTTGGGAACAAGCAGTGATGCACCCACCCTGTATATCTGCCGTCTAAAAAAAAACTCAGAATGAATTTTATCTTCCACGTTTCAAAAAGCTAATTTATTTACCATAAAAATATTGGAGTTTTAGTTATCAACCAAAGAGGATAGAATAGGGACAATTTTCATCGCTATTTTTTGAGGGGTCGGACTAAGCAATTACTAGCTGCGAATTTTCAAAATCACTGACTTTTTGAAAAATAACGACATTTCCCTACATCTCAGGTACCGTTATAGACCAGACTTTCGAGTCTTTAGGTGAATTAGATTCGAAATTCAACAAAAAGAAAAATGAAAATCGTTAAAAGGGTTTCTGTGGGCTTTCCCGAAAATTTCCTGCATCACGGTAAATGTTATAGATTTTTTCGCTATATTTTTTTAAAATGTCCATGCTGTTTTTTGGCTAAGGGATTCTGTATTTATAATTTTCTTTAAAAATGTATGTATTTTCAAAATTTCAGTTAAATTTGTATATGAAGCGTGGATGAATATAAAAAACTGAATTACTCTTTGCTGGGATTTCGCCTTTATTTTGAAAACTTTTCTAGATTTAATTTCATGATTTCGTTTTTATATATTTTACATTTTATTTTTAGTTTCGTTGCAGCCAACCCTCCTCAGTCTCCTCTTATCATTACTCATATTGTGCCAAATTGATACAAAATGAGTATTCTCATCCTACTTAATTATGAAAGTTCTTGGAAATTTTGCTCTCATATCAAATAGGGAGCTCTTTATCACTAAAATTTTAAAAACAGAAAACATTGAAATTTTAGATCTGTTAGGAGATATTTTAGGCTATTTATTTCTTTAACCACCCTCTTTAACCTCGTTCGTTTTTTACTTCCGATTTTTTAGAGTGATTTTGCTACTGTTTCCACAATAGACCCGTTAGCCTTTTCATGCTCATTAAAATCTAAACGAAATATTCATCAAAATCTTGATGGATGTCCCAACCTTTTCACAATCTCAATTCTCCTGCATTGTGTGGCCCTGTATCCTCTAGTTACGCAGCTATTTCAAGTATTTTCAGAAGGAGTTAAGAAAAATATTCCTTCATTTAGGTCAACAGCAATCTTTCGAGGTACAAGTGAACACTCTTAACATAAAATTTTATCAATCAAAAACCTTGAAAATCGCTTGTTAAATTTGATTAGGGTTCCAATACTTTAAACGCAAAACAATAGAAAAACCTTTTCATCTAAAAGAATCTGTCATTTGAATAGAAATAATCCGAAATTCTAGAAATAAATTCTTTGTTAACCTTAAACTATTCTACCGTATCACAGAAATTAATCAGTTGACAATCAAACATAAAACATACTCAGTTTCAATGTCCCATTATGAAATCAATCTTATCACTGCATTTATCGTTAAATTCTTCGTTTACAACTAATCCGCGACCAGGGACCATATCTCACTGAGGCAATCGGATAGTGAGCGCCTTCTCTCTCATGATTATCGACGAACCACTAATCGCCAACTTCATGAGACTTTTGTGAAGTTACCATAAATTCCATCGTGGCCACTGCTAACTTTAGTCTTCGCTATACTCATACCAAGTTCATTATCAAATGAAATGCAGGCTGGATGGATACGACGACGCTGCTGATCTTGTCCCCAACTATGTGTCCACATGTTGCGACTGCAGTCCAAGAAACACGTCTACCTTGCAAACAGTAAACTGTACTTTACCTCCAGGTAACGCAACACCATTATTGGTGGCTACTATCAAAGCCACCACTTTGAGAAATTTGCATACGGTCGGCCGAGACTTTGGTGATGCTCTGGACTGTTTGCCAAATGATTCATTGCGATGATCGGATTACGCAATTTTCTGTCTTCTTGTGCTTAGCACGCATTCAAGTTGGAGCAATGTTTACATAATTGGCTGGACGTTGGATGAAACCGCATCTGCTGCATAAGACAAGGTTTCGCATTTGTAAATACATCTGGGAAAACACTACGCAAACAATTCGTCATTGACTCTGGTTATGGAACATTGTCTGAATAATTGTTAACATCAAGTACAACAAATGATTTCTAATGTTCTTTTTAAACAAAAAAGTTTAAAAAAAAATATTGGAGGACCAAAATTGTCGTATTCCCCGGGTGCAAACGCAATTAAGAAATCGAGCATAAAAGCATAAAAAATATAACAAAATAAAGATTTATCTCGCTTTTATTTCTAATACACAGCACCCAAGAACATTTTTTTTCTTCTTTAGCTACTGTACTACTGTAAATTTCTTGATTTTTCACAAAATTCTGTTTTAAAGTGTTTAACTTAACGTAAAATTTTATGTCAAATTTTTGAAAATGGTAGATTTGGTTGGATAGAGGATTCATTTTAGGCTGAGGTATCAAAAGAAAAATTTACAAGGAAGCATAAACTTTTCTTAATGGATGACCTCCCTAATAGTGAAAACCGTATTAATATCCATACGATAGTTTAGGAGATAGCAGGAGAAGGGGTTTGCATTATGCGGGAGGGACTGGTGTGAGTAAGGGAGATTTTCCTTATGAGGTCCCGTGAAACCCGTATAAAAGTTCATTTAGCGGCTTAGAAGTTAATAAAAGAGGGTCAGAAGGAAGCCGATTTTTTGACAAATAAATAGTTAATGTGTTCCTGCGTAACACAATAAAATGTTACAAAAAAAGGGGAAATTGGAAAGTAAAGAACGGAACAGATTTTAAAATGTGGTGGAGACCACCAAAAATACCACATAATTTTCACAGATGGCTAAATTGCATGCCGGAAAACCCGCAACAAAATTTGTTGAATGGTTTTCGATCCAAGTTCGGGCATACAAACGTTCCATTTTATATTTTTTTAATCGTTTTTCCTCGTAAAAATAATATTCAAATTTTTAAAGACATTTTTCGTAATTTTTCCAAGTTTTAAAATAGATTTAAACAAAAATTGTTATTGGAAAAATCCAAAACACCATAGCCTCTGTCATCTTTGTTTATTTTTATTAATTACAGACTATTATCATCAAGGCACATAAAATTACTAACCTTTGCTACACAAATTTAATCACATCTATTAGTTTTTAACGACTAAACTCATCACGTCCCTAAAATTACATGTTTTAAAATGCCTTTAGTGATCTAAATAATTTTTAAGATTGATGATTCACACAATTTCCACACCTATTACAGGATTCATTACGCATGTGTAATTATAAGTTGGATATGTAAATAATTAGATGTTTTAGCATCAAGGAAATTACTTCGACTTCACAACGACCTTGACTATAGATCATCTAAGAAGACACTGTTTTATGAGAAACACTTTAGAAATATAAATCAATCACTTATTTTTATACCTTGCTAATGATCATCATATTGAACAAAACCGCCGTACCGCTTCAAGTGAATCCACATCTATGTGTATCGTCTTCATACAAGTATATTGTTAATAATAGTAGGCAGACATAAAGCATAAAGTAATTAACTTTTAACCTTAATTGTAATACGAACACATCATTGATGACGATCGTTTCACATGTCAAGGATCTAACATTCTATGAGAATCTGACGCGATAATTTGATGACATTTTAAAAATTTAAAAACATTTTAAAAAAATTGCAAAAAATTAAATAATGAATTAATATTATATTTCTTCAAGAATATCTTCATTTCTTCAAGAGAAGTTTATGTCCATTTCTTCAAGAGAAATAAATCATTTTTCATAAACAATGGAGTTTATTTCCATTCTTCTTTCAATAAATTTTTAACAAATATGGATATTTGCCGTTTTTCAAGAGTTTTCCTATTTTCACTTCGTTTGATAAATTTTTGCTACCACCTGAAGCTTTATTAATCTTATTTTGGCAGTAAATCACACGTAAAACTTTATATAAGAATTAAGAAAAAAATTATTTTTTACGTCGGAAGTAAAAATTTTTCGAAGCAAAAATCTCTATTGTACAAATAAAACATGTTACGTGTCCTTTGTTTGGGGAACAAAACAAGATCTCCGGGGATTGTCCCTGAGCACAACCACCTACGATGGCACGCTTGCGCTTACCTGGCTAAAACCCAATTCAGACTGACGATTCCAATTATGATTGCGATTACGATTACGATTGCAATTACGATTGAGCTTCCTCGACCAATGAGATCAAAGCTTCCATGTCCCTATCATTGAAAGCTTTGATCCCATTAGTCGAGAAGCTTCAGTCGGAATCGCAATCGTTAGTGTGAGACTGGTTGAAAGAGGGAAGATCCTTCACGTCTGGAATCCATTTCTCAATTGGCTTTCATGGTCTAACGGTAAGTGAAGTGATTACAAACGCTGATGCCTCGCGTTCTAGCCTTGACAGTGATAAGAGATTATTCAATACACAATTTTTAAACCATGTAAAATAAATTATTAATAACAACAAAAAAATGTTTAATAACAAATAAAAATTAATTTTATTTCACAGTGTCTAGGCTTTCTGAGACGCTGCAAAAAATATTTCGCACCAATCGACGTGCTCAGCATCTACAAGACCTTACATTCGACCGAGATTTGAGTATAATTCGCACATTTGGACTGGAGCACCAAAATCTGTCCTGCAACTGCTGGACCGAATTCAAAAACGTGCGATCCGACTGATTGGATAAAAGTCTTTGACAGATTTATTACCGTCTCTCGAGCATCGTCGCTCTGTTGGGATACTCAGCTTATTCTATAGACATTTCCATGGGAAATGTTCCATTGAAATTTCCCAACTTATTCCTCCACGGTATGCTTTCCCTAGACTCTCCCGTGCAGCTGCACGTGCTCACGATTTCTTCCTTAACCCTCCCTTAGGAGTTCCTTCATTCCGTGAACGACAAGACTTTGGACCGATTTATAACCTCCAGAAGTTCAAGGAGAACATAAACCGACATCTCCTTTCGTTCTTCCGACCATCCTCAGCTGTGCTTCGACATTAAAATGTTTTTCCCTAAGCTCTCGCTGAAACTATAAAAAAAAATTAAAAAAACTGTTACCAAAACCATTCAAATGCTTCAAAATTTTCAAAAAGCATGTGAGAGGTTTTTAAGATTTTACTAAGGTCCCAGTAAATTTTACTCGGATTCTCAGTAAAAATTACTGTTATTCTAGTTCTCTCCAGTATGAGAATTTGACTGGGAATACAATCCGATATTTACTGGGAGGAACACTGAACTTTATTTACTGAAGGAGAACAGTAAAACTTACTGTACTTCATCGTGGTTTCCTTTTTACGGGGCTCCTAGTAAAATCTCGTTTAGGGTGTAAACGTTGCTGTAAACTTTTCATGCGGTGACTCAAAATTCCCCTGCTATTTGATGCGCTTGCAAAATGGATGAGGGTTGTAAATTATACTTTAGTGACATAATGACATGAGGGTTATACATGCGAAAACTGCCAGAAACCGACACTTACTGTTCCAATGTTTGGTCTGGTTATGAGGAGTGTTGTCCGCTAATCAAAATATTTGCCATACTGAAATCACAAATTTGGTTAAAAGAAATTTTGTTTATTTAATGCTTTTACTACAATTGAACATCTGGGTGCAAAAACCGGTCATCTCCACTTTTTGAAATTTTTCAGGAGAGACAAAAACATATTGTGTTATCATGAGATTTTTGGTCTACGCCAAAATTTACAAAGTACAATTTAAATCAAACATGTGTACTTACATCATTTTAATTTCAAATAAAGATTTTTTAGTTATAGACATTTAGAAAAAGTTATAGACATTTTAAATTTTGGAGATGGCTGTTTCTTGCACCCAAGAGTACATCAGCGGTTTTCAAAATACATTAATGATAATCAAATACAGTCCAAAATATGTTTAACAGTCAAAAAGACCTGACACCTAATTGTACACAACGGCCAGAATGAAATTTATTAAAGTGTTCGCTGCAACCGCAACGATTTTTTGTAGTTGCAAACATTTTATGGTAATAAAATAACATTTAGGAATATTTTTGTTTCAATTTTTTTTCTCTTAGTGCCTTTTTGACTGACAACTAAATATTCGAAAAAGGCTTAAAACTGTCGTGGCAGTTAGAGTGTTAATATATTCAATTTAACAAGACAAAACTCCCAGAAAAAAAATTAAAAATTAAATGTAAAAAAATGCTGCATCAAAATATGAAAAACAATGCTTTCTGCCGTAATATCTTCTTACACAGGCCTCCAACAAGTCCGGGGTTTTCAGCCAAACAGATTCGTTTATTCTTGCATAACTCATTTTCACCAAAAAATGGAGAGGACCAGTTTTTGTACAGAGGTCAATGCGTCCCAAACAAATTTTAGGAATATAGTTTTTTTTTGTTGACTAAGGCACTGATTTCATTAAGTGAAAGAGTTAAGGATAATTTCCATTCATCGGATTTATTTTTGTTTTTGGGTTTGTACTAGAAATAAAAAGTTTTTCTCATATAGATTTTCAATTTTCATTGAATTCATGCAACATTTTAAACCTTTTTCTTCCAAAACAGAGAAAATTACGGAAAATTACGGATCCCAGCTAAATTTTATCTAATGTTATAAATTACAAACCTACAATTTAATGTTTAAACCAGAAACAGCTTAATTTGTTTAAAATTTAATCGAAATAATTAAATAACCATTCTTTTTAGGCATCACTAAAATATTTGTTTAACAATAATTACATGTTTAAAAAAATCAAAACAACATTTTAATTTTCCCAAGAAATTTCCGTATTTTAATTTCTAATATCCTAATTTACAACAAAAAATACTTTTTAATTATTTTATCAGGAAATCCAGCTACGTTTCCTCATTGTGGAACATTTTTTCAATCTCAAGTACAATTAAAATGCGTTTGGAAATCCCCATGTTTTCAAAAGAGAAACATTTTTATCGTTTTTTTTTTTATTGCATTCCAACTCTGCATAAATCACCAAACAAATTCACGTTTAAAATTTAATCGTGAATTCTCCAAAACCCAGCACTGATTTAACTTTACCGAAATTTAATTAAATTTATGAACCATACTTGAACTTGACAACTATAATTACACAATTTTTATAATGAAAATCATTTAATTTTCTTATTTTATTGCCGCTTCTGGCTAGAAGAACTCTTCACTCAAGATAGATCCAATTTAACTTGCAATAAATCAAAATCCAAATTAATAAAGCTACGTTGAACTCTGTTCGTTCATGTGCCACTTGGACCGAACAGTGCATCAAACTATAATTAACCGAAATAATTCAAATTCAAATTTTGAGCATTTATTACTTATAGTGTGATGAGGAGAAGAAAATTTACTTGAAATGTCCTTCCATTCTGCATCGCAAAAGAAATGTCCCCAGAAGGTGTAATCTTGACTTAAGACTGTTAATAGTCCACCTATAGCCAAAAGCCTCAACTACTAACAGACTTCCAACCGTTTAGATTGTAAAATCTTCAATTTTCTAGAAATGTGCAGAACGAAAAAAAAGTAAAGAAAAAACAGTGTTTGATTTGTAGAATAGTAAACAATAACGTCAAGGTGAAAATATTGCCATAACCCGTAAAAGAGCGAACCCAGCCCACCATTTATTGCTCAACATCTCAATTGATCTCGTAAAAATGATCACCAAAAAGTGATCATCAAATACAAATTCAAATCACCAACTTTACTCCAAATTCACCTCTAAGACCACAAGATCACCACAAGATCAGTAAATCTTGTAAATCTCGAAGCGGTAGGGCGTTTCTCAAATCAAACAGCAACTGTTGCTGCAGTTGAACCTAGAAAGATCACTGATCGCATAATCCACGATCTTCAGATATAGTAAGATGTGATTACCAGATATACCATCAAACGGTAAAGATGGGCAAGTAAATTTAATTGCACGTCACTTGGTGCGGCCTCTTCGGTAAACTCCTTGCAATCAATCATACTATTTTTTGCGTGTGTCTTTCGGTTTTTTGCTGATTGTTTGCTGATTACTTGATCTTCGGTTTTCGCAGATATTTTTGATGGTTTTACATGGATACCAATCAAGTAATTATAAATTACTCCTTGATCTGATGCAGAGTCCAGTGCTTCGGTTTGGGGTCGTATTCAAGCATCGAAATTTTGATGTTCTTGCGTTATGTTAGGCTGCGTATCACGAAAACCCCATAATCTCGCAATTCCAAATAGATTCATTCAGACAAAAGTTTTCGTTGTTGAAGAATAATGCAAGATAATATATTATCATTGAAAAAAGCAATGCTATAAATGTAAAAACAATCTACACGATCACAGTATAATTTTGGTTTTTTGTTTACTAAAGGAAGACATGTAAACGGCCTTTCGGGTCAAATTCGATTAGTGTTATCGATGTTAAATAATAATATTCATCAAATTTGTGTTCAAATACTAAATCTTTAACCGGCAATTAATATTAAATTTTTTTTTTGAGATTAAAACAGTTCAAGAGTTCCCTCTTCTACAATTTAACTCAGCAATACAATATAGTCATCCAACTAGAGGGCTAGGAAAAGTATTCAAGGGATCGATTCGCGTTCCATGAAAAAATGAAAATGGAAAAGTGTTTTCATTTGATTTTCATCGATCATTTATCAATTTTTCATTTAATTTTATCCTTACCTGGTAAATTTTTGTATCAAAAATAGCTGTATATTTTAAATGATGCGATCAGAGTTCCGGAATCATGATCTGATTTGCTTGCGTCTTTGGTTTCATAGGTGTACGGATATAGAATACTATTTCCATCGCATTAGGGTTATTATCCTAAAACGGAAAAAACCTAGCGGCGAGAAAAAAAAGCTATTCCTATTCTACCTGATAATTACATGGGTTTTGCGATTTTTAAATTTATTGCCACCACATATGTGACAACATAGCCTAAAAACAAATTTAAACCCACAATAAAATCCTACGCTTACGTTTTTTTGTAGATCTATTATTAATCGGATCATTAAAAAAATACAGCTAATATTAAAGTCATCTATAGCCTATTGTGAGTAACCTACATGACCTAAAAACATGTTATAACCCGTATGTTGTGGCAATAATTATACCCGTATGGTGAAACCAAAGGGTATATTAACTTTGCCTTACCGTTTGTAACGCCAAGATCCCGTCATCACACACAAAAATGAATTACACCAGTGTGTTTAGAATGACAAAAAATAATTAATTTTTGCATGTCCGTCCGTCTGTCCGTCTGTCCGTCTGTCCATCTGTCCGTCTGTCCATCCATCTGTCCGTCCGTCTGTGGCGCGGATTGCGGGCGCACGGATTAAGCTAAAGATTTGAAATTTTACGCAGATTACGCATACGAACGAAAACGTTTTTTGCGAATATTTCAAAAACGGTACATCTTATCAAAAAAGTGCAAGAACAAAAGTTTTTTTAGGATATGATTCTACATAAAACTCCCATAAATCAAAATCCGATTGGAATAAATTTTAAAAAATCTTATTGGAAAGTTTAACTTCAAAGTGGAATTTTGGTACAACTGTTTGAATCTGTATACGAATATCACCATACGGGTTTTCAATAATTGCCAGATTGGAAATTATAGCTTTTGTTATGTTTTTTAAAATCGCAAAAACTTATAGAACAGTAGCTAGAAACCAGATAGACAGGTTAACTATAGAAAACTAGCTAAAAACCAGCAAGAAACGCCACCAAATATTCGGATAATAATCCTAATGTGAGGGAAGTAGTATTCAATATCCATACACCTGTGAAAGCGACGGCGGAAGCTGAGACATGCACCGACGAAATTTTTTTATTTCCCAACCAGAAACTAAAATTCTTTTGCATTTGAATCATTCGAGAACTGAATTGTATAAAATAAAATTCGCGAATGAATCAAAAATAAAATTTGCGCGAGAATCGTTCGCAAACGAACTAATCGAATATATATTGTTCTCCGTACCCTGCTCCCGATGAAACTTGGGTTACGAATTTCCATGAGAATTGGTCTCAATCTCTGATCGAATCATTGAAAAAATAGCTCATGATTTTTCTATTACCTACTTTTTAAAACTTTAAATTACATATTTTTGAGGGTAAGGTTAGAAAATTTTAGAAAACTTGTCAGAAAAACAGTGAAATCATTTTATAAGCAAGGATGGGACAAAAGAGCCATTTTGAAAATATTTCAGAAACTTTGAAATTTTAGGGCTTATTGGCCATATGGAATATTTTTATTTCTGTCAAAAACTACCGAGCCTAATGCTACCAAATTTTGTAGTCATATAGCTTGTAAAGTTACCATAGATTTATGACATAAAGTGGATTTTATGCGAGCCAATTCTCTGGCACTTACGACAACACTGGCATCATTTTGTGTTGATGATGAAGAACTTGTGCGATAATTAAGTCACCCAAAAAATCAGCAATAAACTAATGCCTTTGCGATGTTCGCTGAGATTAATTGCGTGTCTTTTAAATTTGAAAATAATTGGCCGACAGATCAAGCCGAAACAATCCAAGTTACCTACAAATCAAAATCTCTTCGTAATTACCAGAGGCTACACATTTATAGCAGCAATTTATGGCACATTACTGTTTTTCGATCCAATTCAATTCAATTTGATCTCTTCATTCATCCGCAACATCAATCTTGCCAGCCATAATTCGGGTGCCCAAGAAAAGTGTCTTTACCCGGTCACAACGCAGCGTTTTTATCGCAATGCTGGTTATGGAAGCTATCGCATAAGATCCGTGGAAAAAATGTATTTGGGTCAAGGTTAATTCACCCAGAAGACCGGGAGTCATTGGGATTAGAGATACTTGTATCTCGTACAAAAAGATACACCAAATCTCATCGTCGCGTGAAGTTTTTCTTTGTCGGGCTACGAAATTTTTTGTATCTTGTTTTTTGTGCATTTTTCTTTTTGTTGCGTTTTATGCAACTTTGCCAAGTGAATGCGGACGGTTTACAGATGGCCCCACAAACAGATCTTTTTTTAACAAATTACGATTGTAATTGTAATGAATATCAACAAAGAATACAACAGAAATAATAATAGTAGTTAAAAATGATGAAAGATACCGCTTATCCATATGACACTGCATATGAGCAAGAACACATAAAGTATCTTTTAGATATACTTACCTCCGGTTCTCTTACAAGATGTTGACTTATGACTAATGCAAAATGCACCCCAACATCCATTTTACTTGTACACAATGCCATTCTAATCTTGTCTTTCTTTTTATTGTGTAGCAAAAATTGTAACAACCTTTATCCCAGACATTCATTTTGAATTTAATTATTCATTTTTTAACCTTACGAGGATTATTTCTGTAATTGAGAAAAATATCTTCAAATCTGAGAAATAACTTTTTATATAAAAACAAACGATCAAAAAGGTGACCTTGCCCAATGAACGTAGTTACACTCTTAATAAATCCTGAGATGTTTGGTTTTAATGAAAACTAACACCAATCAATATAATTCTTAATCGAAAATTTAATATTCTAAAGAAAAATTAACTTTTGCTACTAGAATTTTTATTACAAACCAATAAAAATAATAATTTCCATGTCCGACTTTATTTGCTTTCAAAAGCTATAAATCGAAAACCACTCGACCTACTGGACGGAAATGTTGGTAATGTCTTCTAAGGAAAAGAGAGGCAGAAGGACGAATTAAGATATGCCTGAAATCGTGTGTTTTCCCGTCATTTGTGACCAATTTTCGTTTCAATTTCGGTTCCAACCCCGTTTGCTTCCTTAGGGGTGAAATTTCGATAAGCTCCGCTTCCATTTTCGATAATGGAAGGAACATACTGTGAAAATTTCAGGATTCTAGCTCCAAGGATTTGGGCTGGGCGTTAGTGAGTCAATCAGTCAGCCAGGATAAACAATTTTACTACAATTTAAGTACAGGGTGGCGCCTAATAAGTGTCCGATGAACAAATTAACTTAAAACACATAAAAAAAAGTTAACAAACCAAATAGTTATTATAAACCATTAAAGTACATATCAAATTTAACAAAAAGTTATTTCAATTCAAATCTTTCGCCTTTGGCGCGGATACATTCACGGCATCTTTTGAAAAAACTTTCACAACTGGCACGCACCATGTCCAACGGCATTTCATCCCAAATTTTTGTGAGAACTTCCTTAAATTTATCCAAATTTCTAATTTTGTGTTCTTTTAGTTTATCCAGCATATAGCCCCAAGCAAAAAAGTCCAGTGGATTGAGGTCTGGACAACTGGCTGACCATTCTTCAGTAGTTATGAAATGCGGAAAATTCTCCTTGCACCAAGCCTGGACAATATTCGATTTATGAGCAGGTGCCGAATCTTGCTGAAACGTGTACGGTCGGTCATCAAAAATTTTTTTGGCTTCAGGAAGCACGTGTCCTCTTATTACGTCATCAAGATAGACACTCTAATTAATTTTGACGCCTCTGTCTATGAATTTGAGTGGCAATTTCCCTTCTTTTAAAAACGCTCCAAATACCATAACGACAGATGCGTTTTGATAACGGCAAACACTCCTTATAAATCTAGGGATCTCAGATACACGATCATTCTGGCGATTCAGGGAACGTTCCAACGTGAACAACTTTTCATCTGAAAAAAATATGCTTGGACCACCGTGCCGCTTCACCAGCATTTTGCAGCGTTTGACTCTTTTGGCTTTTTTTTTGTCTGTTAAACCAGCAATTAATTGTTTTTTGTATGGTTTAAAGCCAAGGTCATCCTTCATAATGGTTTGAACGGTTTTGTGGTGAAGATTCAGAGAACGAGCTATTTGACGACCCGAACGGACTGGATTTCGTCGGATTCTTTCCCGAATCAATTTTATGATTTCTGGAGTCCTTTTTGTTCGCTTCCTTCCACTTGGCTTCTTTGGTTTTTCATCACCTGTCTTCTTAAAATGCAAAATTGTTCGATAAATAAATTTATCATTAATTTTAAGATGATCCAACTTCTTTTTAATTTCACCATGTGTTAAATCTTTTTTATGAAGTGAAATGATTTCATTTCTAATTAAATTAAGAGTACTATTTGGAGACATTATCTTTTGTTTAACTAAAGCACTTGTCTACTTATTAAAGGTGAACTTAAAACTGATGAATATAACTTGATTAACCAAAAGAGGTTCAAATGTTGAGAGTCTAAAACTATCGGACACTTATTCAGCGCCACCCTGTATATATATAGAGTTGACGATTGGCCCCTGGCAATTGTAGCTTTTCTAATGCTTTTTTTTACCATTTTTGTGAAATATACAGTAACATAAGTTTAAATTTACAGAAATATATTGTAGGCCCCTAAAACTTAGAATTTTTTTTGAAAATCCTCTTTTGACTAGGGAAACTAATCGTTTAGGCTCATTGATCAATTGTTCCTCGAATTCTGAGCACTTTCTTGATGTTTTTATCTTTTTAATTTCAGTTATTTTAACTCCAAAAAAAATATTAAAGCCTCAATATTGCAGGTTCTTAGGAAACTCACTTTCCTGCGCTTAAGAATCTTCAAATTTTAAACACAACTTTCTACAGCTTAAAGTTAAAAGCGTAAAAACAATTTCTTCGAAACTATTAATATGTATAGATCTTATCCCAGTGATTCACAAATTTTCAAGAAATTAAAACCTTGAATAATTTATTGATCAAAACAGATTAACACCAAATTAATGAACATACATTCCCTTAATTATGCATACAATAAAATATTTAAATTGTTGTAATTTTAGAACAATTTTCAGACACTGCAAATTAATTCTACCACTGCATGTTCATTCGTTTTATGGGAATGTCAACGTGCGATTTACACCTTTAATTTGACGGATGATGAAAAAAGTGACAAATGATGACGGCAAGTGAAATAATTCGCACTGAATTGACGGAGATGAGCGAACTTTGTAAGTGAATGACTGACAAAGTGACAGAGCGACTGGCTAAGCACTTATTTTTAGTGATACAAAAAGTGTGCCAAATGCTTTCAGATGTTTTTCAACTCAATTTTTAGCTCGTCTTGGCTGTTTTATAATTTTGTCGTGCCGCTTTAAGATTTAGGTGCAACTCTTCAAACGATTTTTTCTCTTGAGATTTTCATACACCGACAATTAATGTTTTTTTTCGTAGATTTTGCCTGAGGAATTTGAAATTTTTCAATTTCAACCAAGAAGAGTGGCATCAAAACTCATCTTATGACATCTTTATGATGAGATCGATTTCGATATTTTTGTTTCCTATAATTTCTGATTATTTTTTGTATTTATTTTGTAATTATTTTAAGGAATGGAACCATGACATTTGAAAAAAAAAGGTTCGGAGAAGATAAAATTGATTTTCATTTAGCGGCAAAGCTATGATAACCAGTGCAATGCAATATTTAAATTGCTTTGTGTTCTTAGAAACCGTCAAGTATTATTTTTTTTTTATTATGAACATGGTAGAACATAAAATTTAATTGTTAGTGGATCGACCGTTTATCGACCGCATAAAATCGGGCTAAGCGATCATCAATTTGTTTTTACGAGTAAAAAAGGTATTCATGAAACTATTATTGGTGTTTTTTTTAAATTCTAATTGAAAAACATAACAAACGCTATAATTGCCATTCTGGCAATTCTTGAAAACCCGTATGGTGATATTCGTATCAAAATTCGAACAGTTGTACCAAAATTCCGCTTTGAAGTCAAACTTTCCAATGAGGTTTTTTAAAATTTATTCCAATCGGATTTTGATGTATGGGAGTTTTATGTAGAATCATATCCTAAATAACTTTTGTTCTTGCACTTTTTTGATAAGATGCACCGTTTTTGAGATATTCACAAAAAATGGGGGGTACCCCCTCTAATGGTCCATTTTTGCCCATGAACGAACTTAGCCTCGCATTTTACGAAAAACTGACCTCCGCCAAATTTCAAGTCTGTAGCCCAATCCGTGCGCCCGCAACCCGCGCCCCAGACGGACAGACGGACGGACAGACTGACGGACGGACGGACGGATATGCAAAAATTAGTTATTTTTATCATTCTTAACACACTGGTGTAATTCATTTTTGTGTGTGATGACAGGATCTTGGCGTTACAAACGGTAAGGCAAAGTTAATATACCATTTGGTTTCACCATACTGGTATAAACATATGATACTCATAGTTTTTTAATCGAAGTTTTTTGATTATTTGGTCTTGAACACAAATTGGTGGCCGATTAGCCTGATTTAATCTAAAATTAAAAAACATAACAAAAGCTATAATTGCCAATCTGGCAATCATTGGAGACCCGTATGGTGATATTCGTATCAAAATTCGAACAGTTATACCAAAATTCCACTTTGAAGTCAAACTTTCCAATAAGATTTTTTTAAATTTATTCCAATCGGATTTTGATGTATGGGAGTTTTATGTAGAATCATATCCTAAATAACTTTTGTTCTTGGACTTTTTTGATAAGATGCACCGTTTTTGAGATATTCACAAAAAACGATTTCGTTCGTATGGGGGGTACCCCCCCTAATGGTGCATTTTTGCCCATTAACGAACTTAGCCTCGCATTTTACAAAAAACGGATCTGTGCAAAATTTCAAGTCTCTAGCTCAATCCGTGCGCCCGCAATCCGCGCCACAGACGGACAGACGGACAGACAGACAGACGGACAGACAGACGGACAGACAGACGGACGGACATGCAGAAATTAAATATTTTTATGATTCTAAACACACTGGTGTAATTCATTTTTTTGTGCGATGACGGGATCTTGGCGTTACAAACGGTAAGGCAAAGTTAATATACCCTTTGGTTTCACCATACGGGTATAATAAAATTAAGAAGCTCAACAATATTTTATGAAAAACTGTGCATTTTATTATATGTCCAGGAAGGCTGCAGTAGTTCAAAATTATAAGAATTTTAAACCTTTTGCAAAAAAGCAATTGATGGCACCAGGGTCGTATATAGTGGGAGGAGGGAGAAAATAATTTTTATCAAAAAATTCCGTTTTTTGAAGATTTTTTGGGAAAAAATGAATATAACAAAAATGAAAAGACATAAAATGTTCTACGATCACTTAAAGTACAAAACTTACTCTACTCCTGCTGCTGTAAATCATCGTTATTCCGCCTAAGGCGCATTTTTCACCCTATTGTTATCTAGAGCGCATATAACTTAAAAGTTTTTGCCTGCACCACATATCACTTTATTGGTATTTTCAGAATTTCAATTGCATTTATTCAATAGATACTAAAAATTATAAAAAATAGAGTACCTTTTCTGTTGCGATTGTGTAGTTTTAGATATGAACCGGATTTTCCTTCGAAAAATTTCACCCGCGGTGCATATTTGGTGATTTGTTTGCCTAATAAGATGGAATTTGTTTCAAACTCTTTATATAAAATTTGTTGTTCCCATTGACCAGCTCGCGAACCCTCCCTCCCCAAAAATGAATTTTGATTTTATGTTTCTTTTTTATATTTACCAAAATGAATATTGATTTGGTTTTCCATGGTTTTCCATAAAAAAAATTTCTCACATACACATCTCGCGGGTATTTCTCCCAAATTATATTCAAAATGATTGCAGCATTCCATATTAATAAATGAAATTGAGAAAATTAATAGCGAAAAATAATAATCCACAGTTATAGAAGGAAAACATTTACAGTTAATAGGCATGAAAGTTATGTACTCGTCCATTAGATATAATTACAAACCGACTCAAAGTCAAAACATTACCATGATGGACCTTGGATTTTGATCGACGTTTAACTTGCAAAACATTGACAATGTACAAAAAAATTTATTCGAAGAACAAACCAATTTATGATATTATTATTATTATTAAATTTTTCCTTAGCCTTTCCACGAGAACAATTCTGTATCACTAAATGATGATCGCGGCACACCGTCAACAAAAGAAAAATCCCATTAACTTGAGATATATTTTTAGATTTCCTTTGCTACCGGAATAATAAAACTGAAACGTTCTCTTCTTTTACAGAATGTTAGTTTACAATCGTTTGGTACTCGTATAAGACATTTTACCATTATACTATACTTCACCTAATGATATTTACCAGATCTCATCTTAAAGATAATTGTTTTATCTGTAAAAGTAAAAATCCTTCAAATAGCAAAACTCTTGAACTTGTAGAAAATGGAGAAATGATGGAATTCATCCGCAGTGCATAACCTTTGTTTCTGATCCGAAATTTGTTCTGAATTTGTCGTGAACCTATCGAGTTTTAGACATTTTGAGCATTTTTGTAATATAGAAAATATACTAAATGCAAAATTTGCAATATCCGCCCTAAAACAAAAAAAGCTAAAAATCTCATAAAAAAAGTTTTTTTTTCGTTACTCCAAAGTTTGTGCGTGTGAAATGCACTGGGAATGGCGTTAGGAATCATTCCCACTTCGTCCCTCTCCCATAAACTTTGGAGTAACGAACGAAATTACGTCATGTCTAAACTGGTTAAAGTGATAAGAAAAAGTCACCTAAACGAATTACAACCAGTGATGGTTCCTTTACTTCGATTGAAGTAGATTTACTACATTTTGCGCTTCCAAAAAGTTACTTCGCACTAAATGAAATCTACTCCACTTTCAGTGCATTTTTAAAATTTATTTTTCTTTCAAAAATTTTTATGTTTTACGTAAAAATGTAAATGTCCTATGACAATGTTTAATTGAAAAGAATTTTAAATGAATGTCCTTTTAAACAGATGTGATATTTTTATTAAACATAATATTAAACATGGTTTTTGCAATCAATGTACTGAAATACTGAAAGAATTTTTTTAATTTTGCAATATGTAATATTATTTTATGTTTTTGTTTATTATCTTTTGATTTTTTTGTTATTATTAATTTCCGGTGGGAATAAACGTTTTTACTTTTAATTGCGTTACAAAGCTGTTATTTTGTATCTCAAAACTTTTAGCGAAGATTAGGTGAATAAAGATATGAATACTAAAACAGATGTGTTATCATTAGGGCTGCCAAAAATATGCACTAAAAAAGGCGAAATATGCGCATATAATATGCACTAAAAACGGCAAAATATGCACTTAAATATGCACTTTAAAAACATTCAAAATCCGAAATATAGTATATTTCACCCACAATAGTGAACGGAACTTGTTAAAATGTGGTTAATTCGACTTATGTGGAAAATAAAAAAATTGAAAAAATAATAGTCTGTGAAAAAAGATTGACATTTTGACTGACAAAAAAAATTTTACTTGTTTCTAAATTGCAACTGTTAAATTTTAAGATATTTCGAAAACATGTTCAATACTTCATATTGTCTATGGTATAATCGGGGTTAAAACTTGTAGAAAAATCTCAGTTGTGGCTACCACAAAACTTTCTTCCACAAAATCTATGACCCTGCGCAATTTACTCTATAGCCCTATCGTTTTGTCAACCAAAGACGACCTCAAAATGTACAAAATTTGAAATACCTTGAGAACGGTAAAAGGTAAAAATGTAGAAAATTTCATTGTCTTTAATTCGTTTTTCAAAAGTTTTTTCGAAAAACTGTTAGTTTGCAAGTAATTCGCAAAAATATATTTTTTTAGATTTTAATAAAAATATTTCAATAACGGTAAAAGATAAAGGATAATTGTAAAAGACAAAATTGTGCAGAATGCCATTCTCATTAATTCATCTCGTATATACAGTAAGCAAAAAACCATTTTTTTCGAGATAATGGAACAAAATTATTTTTTTTGAAATAACGGTGTATCTCGATAACAGTTTGAGATATCGAGTTCTAGCAAAAGACATAAGTGTAGGAATTTTTTTTTCTCGAGGTTTTGTCATACTTAACACTACTAAAAATGCGTAGTTTCGGAGTAAATTGAGAAAAAACAATTCGCGATTTTTAAAAAGCCGCCATTTTGGTTACTTCTGGCTAACGGATTTCCACCAAAAGTTGATAGGATCGTCCCATTCCAGGACCAAATATGCCTATAAAATCTCATGGCTCTAGCTCTATTAGTTTTTGAGAAATCTTGTACACAGACTGACAGACTGACATACAGAAAGACATTTTTGTAATATGACTCCAATCGACTAAGTGATCGGGAAATGTTTTTTTTAGGTTAAATTAAAAGGTTGAAATTTTTCATGAATACAATACTGTATTATACTTCGTAGAAGAAAGTAAAAACACATATTTATTTGTTTTTAATATTTATTCTAGCTGAAACAGTCGAATTATAATTTGAATTGTACAAAAAAAATTTGGTTGTTCATGAAAGTTGTAAAATATGCAACTAAATATGCATTATATGCATTTATATGCATTTATATGCAAATATGCACTAACGTGTCAAATATGCGAAATATGCAACAACAAGTGACCTTCATTCGCTTCTAAACTTATTGATTCGGATGAATAAAAAACTCCCGGAGCCGAAATCATAACGAGAAGAAATATGCAAATGCATATTTTTGGCAGCCCTAGTTATCATTTTAAGGGCTCAGTATTTTTGGGTCGAATCTTTATTTTTACTTCATTTACTACATTTTTTAACATCAATATACTTCGCTCCAAATCGGCTTTGGAACCATCACTCATGGCCGAATTATACAAGGTCTGCTGGTTATTTTTTGACAGCCACCATTTTGCTACGTCATCGGCAAGAAATTCTTTGTAATGTTGATTGTGAGTACGGAGTTGTTTAGCTAGATGTTAGTTAGATTTGAGAATTAGGGAAAATTCCCATTGAGTCTTATAAGAATTTCTTGCCGATGACGTCAGAGCCAGAAGCAACTGAGCTGTCAAACAGACCTTGTATAATTCGGCCATGATCACTGATTACAACACAGAATTATTTTTGATGCCAGGCCCTGCCAAAACAAAGCAGAGCTAAACTTGTACTTGGCGCCCTGCCCTTTGTAATAAAAATGATAAATTGCGCCATAAAAATTGCCCCGTACGCAAATTTAAAAAAAAATGCATATTCGTCAGAAATTTTACAAAAAAAATTGCGCCGCAGGAGTAAATTCTATTAAAGAAAAGTAGTATAGGGAAAAATTAGAGGGAAGAGTGCGCCCGCAGATGAAAATTTTTAATGCCGAGAATTTTTTCTATGAATTTCGATGTGGGGGCTTCAGCATTTTCTATAGATACAATATATAAAACTGATGTAGACCTTTTCTAAAAATGTGCATTTTTAAAGTTAAATCAACGGTATTTTCGTTCCTCTTAACACATTGACTGCCATGGCTGACATTTTTGATAGCCAGTAATGGTTCCCTGTATCCATATCTATTGTATTCAATAACCAGTGATTTTGCCGGGGGGTCATGGTTTGTAAAAACTATAGAAATATATGTTGAAAATAGCACAATACACAAAGAAAATGTTTTGAAATTTTTTCAAACATTTGCAAAATTGGTTGGGCAGTCAACGTGTTAAACGAAACGAAAATACCGTTTATTAATAACTTAACCGAAAAAATCTAGTAATTATGGGAAATTTAATGGAAAACTCTCCTTCCTGTGATTTCTCAGAAAATTTCCTTGCATTTCATCCCAAAAGTAAGATTACAACAAACCCTTCCTTTGCTACAAATTTTCGAAAAAAAAAAATTTTTCATTTTTCAAAAATGGTTGACTATAGGAAAAGAAATTTTCAAATTATACTTTCACAGAACTTTTTTATACAGGTAAATTCAATTAAAACAATTCTTTACCCTTTGCGCTGATAAATTGCCAAAATTTTAAAATTATCATATTGAAGATACCCTCGGCTACTGAAGTTCATTTATTTTTGATGTTTTTTTTTATAAAAACAGTTAATTGTAATGTACTGCCAAGCTTTTTGGATGGATGAGAAACCGAAATAACTAAAACCAAAATTTCTTTGTTTGATAACGAAAAATGCAATTTTATTCTGTGAATTTCCACAATATTCTATAGGACTTAGAAGTTATCTACGAGTACTCCTGTAGAATAAGAACTTTAAAAAAATCTGAAAAGCAGCGGAAACACCAAATATTTTAGAACAATAGCTAAAATCTAATAAGATTTAAATCCACTTAAAACAATATGTAAAAAACACAAACAATAAACTTTAATAGTATACACTTAAACTACGCGACTGGGATGTTACCATCGATGTGACACTAAGGACCTACGTCAATTATTTTTCTGATCCACCATTACATGAGGATCGTCTTCAGATATGAAAATTCAGCCCATAACAAAAATGAAGATGATGAATAAGACGGTCACTATGTTAGTAATATCTTTCGCGAGTCTGGCATGGTGTGGAACTATGCAAGAGAAAAATCTGCAAAGCATTTTTTTTATTATATTTCCACGGTAAAGAAGATTTCAGAGTCTTCTCCTATGTTAGCTTTGATGCCCCTCTTCTAGATTTGTTTCCCTTCTACTTTTCTTCATACACTCATCACTTGATGTACTCTACTCTAAATCCATTTTGTAAAAATACAATGCATCTTGTAACATTAATATTGGCACATAGGAGAGTGGGTGATCACTAACTAGCAGTAGACATCCACAAAAACAAAAACTGATCATCATTTTATTCGGATGAATATGAGACGAGGATTGCTGAATTTTTTCTTTACTTTCATGTTTTTCGCTACAATTCATTCGCTATACGACTTTAGTTGTGTTAAAAATGTACAAAAATGTTATCATAGGATGGATGATGGTAGGATGGCTGGCCCCATCGCTTCATAGTAACAGAAAATTTTTTCATATAAATAACAATCGAGCAACATTGTTTGGTATCAGTCCTTTTTGAGACATCAAAAACAAAACTTGTACAGGCTTTTTAAATTACCTGATACGGCACTTTATTAAATTATATAATTTAGAACCTTGTCATATCATCTGACGGGGTAAGGATATTCCAATATCCCCAAAAAGGATTTCAAAGAAAACCCAGGATTACATTTTTTGGATTAGTAAAAAAAAAAATTAAAAAACATAAATTTAAAAAAAATTGATGCAAAATTTAGTGCAAAAGAAGTCAAAATAAAATATTAAAAAGTGTTTTAGTGTAAAATTTAACAGTTTTTCATTAATATTTTTGTTCTAAAATTCAATACCAACTACTTGTTCTTGTGAAAAGTTAATAAAAATAATTTATTTCAGATATTTGTTTTAACAATAAAAAAAAACTTTTGACTGCTGAATCGGGCATTAAAAACTTTGTTGACAAAAATGAAAAAAACCACCATATATTTTGGTAAGTTTAACAAATAAAAGACATTTGGTTTAAATCTTTTTAAAAATCACATGAAATTTTTAATCAAAATACGAATCTATAAAGACATTTGGTGAATATTTTACTCATTTTAAAATATTTTGGTTTCACTTTAAATTCACGTGACTTTTTAAGTTTATTAATTTTATATTTTTCACATTATAAAAATTTCTGTAAACAAAATTGTACGGGGGTTGTTGTGACATATAAAACCACATTTACTACAATTTCCTTTAAAAATCTGCAGTATTCAAAAACTATCTTTCCAAAACGACTCATTTTAAAAAAATAAATTACACTTTCAATCTTACGTACCTACGGAAATCATGATTGGCTTATGATTTTCGCCATCAAAATCATTAATAAAACACGATCACCATGCAGTTAATTCTTCACTGCATAGTGAGTGTATCACTGGTGATACAGAAATGTTTTTTCGTTATCATAACTACTTCGTTCAAGTTTTAGCCGAATTTTCAACAATAATTTCTTCATTCAGACTATTAACATAATAAAACATCAGTTGTGGTCAACACAAAACTTTCCCCTGCAATATTTAGTTTCGGAAAAAATATGTGAATAATAATATTTTTCCAAATATCTCGAGAACCGTAAAACCGTTAAAGGAAAAAGTGCAGAAAGTTTTATTTTCTTTGAGTTTCGTTAGGGTAAAGTCGGGTGATATGGCACCCTTTTTTTTAAATCGGCATAACCCAAAAAGTAAAAGAGATTTTTGATTCAAACAAAAACGTTTTTATTCTTAAAATCAACTAGTAAAACAAAAATAAAAAATAAATAGGATTTCACTCCTAAAAAAGTAAAAATTTTAACAAAATATAAATTCATTGAAAAAACCATATCCCCCAAAAGTGTAGGGGATACGGCACCCTACCTTAGGTGATATGGCACCCTACTTGTTTTTTAAGTCCTTTTTGCCACACGAGTTGCAAGTGTTGACAAATGATGTGCATGAGTCATGGGACCACAAATGGCAAACAATGCATTTAACCCACTCGTCGGGTTTAGTGGTCTTAGCATAGTCTTCACCACATCCAGTGCAAATGTTTTCCTCAAAATCTTCAAACCTATCGGAGTCGTCTTGTAATGCAATATTTTCTTCTTCAGATGTGGTTTCATCTACCATCGCTCGTTCTTTCGTAATTGATTTTTTTTGATTAGTTACGTTTTCTGAGGAAGTAAGGATTGGAGCCTTTTGTTTTCTCGGGTTTGGCACCCGTTCCATATCACCTCAGAAAAAAGGTGCCATTTCTCCTTTCACACATCGCCAATGATTTTCATATTTTACTGAAAACTCGCGCTCAATCAAGTCTGTTTCATACACACAAACGAAAACACATCAGATTCTGCTTGTTTTGGTTTGTGAACGGTAAACTTGCTCCAACTGTACTTACCAAAATTCAGCCACTCAAAAAACAACAAAAAGTAGTTCGTCTAAAATTTCAACTTTTTTTTCCTGTTCTGTCACACAAAAACAAAATGAAAAGAGCTTTTGTTTCGCGGTCTTCACACTTCGGCCTTATTGGAGAAACTGAACTAAGTTCTTAGAGAATGATTTTGATTCTAGTGTTGCCAATGGGAGAATTTGAAAGGGTGCCATATCACCTAAAGTGCCATATCACCCGACTTTACCCTATGTTCGCCTTTTCGTAGTTTCCAAAAAAAAATTCAAAAAACTAATTTTTTCTTGAAATATTTTAAGAATTGTAAGAGATTCATAAAATCCGTTAACGCAGAAATTTTATGTCCTTCAAATTTTGTGATATTAATTTCTTCTCAAAAGCGCAAAATTTTCGAGAAATTTTCAAAAAACGGTGTTTTTTCACAAGAAATATCTGGGAGGTAACGGTTATAGCTAACGCGTTTTTACCAAAAGATAATAGAAAACTACGATATTCGTAAAACACTTTTACAAAAATTTCAAGTCGCTAGCTCAACACGTTCTCAAGTTATCCTCATAATCTATCTAGCCCCATTCTCGAGTCCGTCTCCGTCATAAATACAATACTTTTCCTCTATAGCAGAGGAAAGTAACAACGAAAGTCTCGATAAAATAATTAGCTAAATTTTAAAGGAGGATAGGGAGATTTGATCCATTGGGAGACTTGATTCCTCCATAAACTTCTTAAATGAAGAAATTTTTAAAAATCACTAAGTGCCGTTTGCACCAACAAAACTTAGCAACTTATGTACAACTTAAAAAATTTAAGTCGAAGAATTTCTACGGTTTAAGAAGGCTAACCACAACTTAATTTTTTGAGAATAATACGCGCAAACGGGCTTAAGTATCACAAAACTGTTGTCTTATTGATGATAAATTTCAAAATCCTTTCTTACTTTTCTCCGAATTCAAATGGTAGCTTTCGTTCACAAAACAAATTTTCAGCCAAATATGAAAATCGTCAAATACTCTAATTGAAAACAGACGGAATTTAGATAGAGAACAAAATTGATATAGAAAATGTATGAACATCAATAAAGCCGCAAATATTCCAGGTGTCTACATAATATTTTCTGCGAAATTTAAAAACAAAAAGTTTGAAATTTTGAGCGAAAAATCCTATAAACACCAAAAGAAAATTGCCAAAATATCTGAAAATGTGTTTAAAAGTTTAGAACCAAATACAGTAGAATCCCGATAATTCGTATTTCAAGGGGCCAGCAAATTCAAACGAATTAGCGGGATATACGAATTATCGGGGAACGAATTATCGGGATTTTTTTCAAGGACCAGCAAATTTATACGAATTAGCGGGATATACGAATTATCGGGGTACGAATTATCGGGATTCTATTGTAATATTTAAATTTTATATAACTTAAATCCAAGAGTTCAATTAAAACTTAGAAGAAAATTAAATGAACCAATATCAAAATTCATATTTTAGGTGCCGTTTATATCTGACACTTTAGGTGCCATTTATATCTGTTTATATCTGACACTTGTGCTCAGCCTACTTTTGCCGTAGAAATTCTGGTACTTAAAAAAATTAGGTTCGACATAAGTAGCTACCTTTTATTACACAGGGACTACATTGACTTTGATTTCTGGTGTACCAGCAAAACTGTTTGCTAAAAAGCCAGTGTGGAGCAATCTGGTTTACCAGTTTTTCTGGTAAGACAGCACTGGTATACCATTTTTGTAGACAGCGCTGGTTTTGACAGGCAACAAAATTAAAATGGCGGAAACTAAATTTTCGAGAAATGATTATCATTATATTATTATGATAGAAGGAATTTTCAATG
The DNA here is from genome assembly GCA_964034945.1 of Chrysopilus asiliformis. Taxonomy (NCBI): domain Eukaryota; kingdom Metazoa; phylum Arthropoda; class Insecta; order Diptera; family Rhagionidae; genus Chrysopilus; species Chrysopilus asiliformis. Next base: position 87,778,583 of record OZ035960.1, on the reverse strand, counting down.
GAATACACATTCTAAATTTTACAAGAGAGTAGATTTCAGAGCCCAGAGAGTCGATTCCTTCTTTTCTAGACGATTTAAAGCCAATATTTTGGCAATCAAAATTTGTTGTTTCCTACTCACTAACATGTCGCCTACTGAACTGTTTTACCAGAATTTGCCCACCAAACAAATTTGACAGATTGCGACTAAAAGGCTTACCAGCGTGTTAGTGCCAACGGCTCTTAATCAAATATTTTTAAACTACATTTTTTATAAAATAATAATTTTTAAAACCAAAACCTTTCAAAATTTTTGATCAAAATTGGTTTGATTTGATCAAAATATCTTCTCAAAAATATTAATTCAACATTTTGTAAAATTATGATTCTTTTGCAATATTTTTTTCTACGATACACTAGATAATTAAAAGATTTAATTATCCTACCTGCCAGATTGAATCAAAATTCATACCTACAAAAAGCATACTTTGATTGCAGAACTCCCAGCAGCATCAATTGCAGTTTACTCCATTTCACTATAAATCAAAATGCAAGACACAAAAAATCATATGCACATTTTATGAAAGCAACATGATTTTCTTCTGATTGATTTGCATAAAATTCTCCTCAATCTCAATTTGGCAACTCCTTTTGTTTCGATGGAATCAAATGACGAGACCCTTTGAAATCAAAGCCATTTAGCAGAAGTACTAACTGTGAAATCACACATTGCTGGAAATCATTTTTTTTTTTACAAAAAAAGCACATAATCAGACAAAATGCATATGTGAATATCGTATAGTATCGCAATATTAATTAACATTTTCATTGCAATAAATAATGTTATGTGATCGATCGTTGGCAATTTTAATACCAAAAGCACGATAAATGATTGTGCGTATAAAAAAAAAATTCTGTGATGGCTTTTATGTCGGAATCCGAAGCCACCACGATCTTATTGTAATTACTAACCATGCATCATGTGTGAATTTATGATCGAAGTACACCCCCATTGCTCACCTCCGCCTACTTCTCAGTGGATACTGATTTCTACAAAATTTTACATGTATTTTATTCATAAGATAAATTTATACTGCACTCATCATCGTTCAATCTGTTAAAGAGATACATTTTGCATCTTTGCATTCTGTTTATGCTTTTATCATCGTACATACATAATATAAAAGGCACACGAGCAATCAATGATCGAATCGGACATCCGATCTTGTCCATATGTTGGAAGAGATTCGTTTAATTGTTACGCTGGAATTTTAAAAAATGATGAAAGATGGATCAAGTACCAATCTTCAACCAAAAACGATGATACATGAGTCGTTTTTCTTTATTTTCATTAGTGTTTTGTGTATTCTGTATCTTTGTTAGTTTTGTTTTGTAAATAGCCTCTCCAGTAATCGATAATAAATAACATATCAAGATTATGATCACGATCTTGGCCCAGTAATAATTATGTATATTGTGCTTGAAATCCAAAAGAAAAAAAAATTAATCTCTTTTAGTGCAACTCAAGATGCATTTGAAGTTTTATAGCTGCGGAAATGAACTGACTTTATGATAAATCTTCGATTGTTTTGAAAGGTTTTTTTTAATAAATTCTAAAATTTTATCAGACCGTATCTGGTTGTAAAATTTTTGCTTAAACTCATAATCATCCTAATGAGCAAAGGATTTCCCGCATAATGGCAATTTTATGCTCTAAATATTCTCCAAAATAAACTTGGTGATTTTATAGTGAAGTTTTAGACGGCGGTGTGAATAAATGGTAGTCATTCAGCCTTGGGACAAGAAGAAGAGGTAGATTTACAGTCTTACTGATTTTTTTTCTGTGTGATAATTTAAAATGAGTTACAACCAGATAAAAAAGGACACTATTTTGAACTAGAACTCGATGTTTTTAAACTTTTCGGCCAGTTTTCTGAATTTTCCCACATTTTTAGGTCGCCATGAAATTACAAAACCTACCTGCACTCTTTCTGTACATTTTGATTTACTGTACATCGAAACAAAAAAAAATTGGATTTTTTGTCCAGTTTTTCAGTTAGTTTTGTGTAATTTATGATTTTAACACCTAAAGAATATATAGTTGAATGCTGGTATACAAACCCCAAAATTTAAATACCGATATTAAAAACAAATTGAACGGCTTAAAAAAATCTACTTTTTCGTGAAATTTAAAACCTATTTTTTAACAGAAATCGTCACGCGGTTGAATTGAAAACACCGGGCGCTGTTCAACCGGTGATGGAAAATTCAAATTAGCAGAAGCTTAGCATTAATCTGTCAAAATAAGATTACCTTCAAAAACATGTGTAGTTTAGTAAAGTTTGACTTTAGAAAATTAAATTTTTTTTTACTGTACCTAAAAAACGCCCAGCAAATTCTAAACTCGCCCAAGAGGTTGCACACAAAATACATCACCATAATTTTTGCCTTTTTCGTTTTAGAAAATTATTTTCGTTCGTTCCAAAGAAAAAGCGAAAGGCTATGGTTTCATTATTAAGAAACATCTAGAAGGTTAGGATTTCAATGCTGAACCAAAATTTCGCACCGCACAAATGATTCGGCCGATTAGGGAATTAAGTCACCGAGCATGAGGAAATATCCGCATCAGGATATTTTTTTTATCTATTTAATTTTTTTCCGAGATCCACACCGATTTTCTTGTCTCGAAACTAGAAACCACTGAATCATTGAAATTTAAGTGAATCAAAACCAAATTTTGAAAAATTAAGAACCAAAACCACAATCGAAACCAGAACCAGATTTTAAAAACCGAAATCAAAAACAATATTCAGAAATTCACTTTACCCATGAACTATAACCGAACCACACTCAGAAAACTATTGATTTAAATCTCTTATTTTTTTTCTAATATAAAATGTATGTCAAATACTAATAACTTTTCTCCTGTAGCAGACCTAAAAGGATTGTCACTTTATTTACAATAATTTCAACGACAATTTAAAAAAAAAATCTATTGTTTTCCTCCGCATATGTCGAAGTTTTTTGGTCCTGCTTCATAAAGGAAATTTTAAAAAAATTCTTAAATAAAATTTGGCTACTCTGGAAAAATTCCATCAGGAAAAACAAATATTCAATTAAAAAAAATCCAAATGTCTTGCCACCGTTCAATTTATTTTTTTATCAATTACCGTAAAAAGTTACCTTAATATTGAATTAATGAGTTTTTTAAATACAGGAAGTTTGAAATGTTTGTTTCAAAAGTACTTTTTGATTCGAATTAAATTAGAATTTCTAATATCCCTCATATTTAAATGAAAAATTCTTAAAATTCATTATAAAGAATCATTAGTGAAATACTGAATTATCTTACCTTGCTAAACCCTGAATTCCAGCTAATGATATTCATTCAATAATCCCCAATCGCCTTCACCTTCAGCAAATCATTTTCAACCATCCAGTTGACAAAATCGTTCAAATTTAAACAAGAGGCGTTCTTTACTAAACCATAAAATTGGCATCTAAATTTATCCTCCCATGAATGAATGACGAGAAGCTTATTATTTAACCATCAAAATGTGATCTTGCCACTAGGAATACCAAAATGTATTTTTGACCAGCCTCAACATTCAATTTGAGTTCATCTTGCCAAAAAAAAATACTGCTACCTGTACACATAATGAGGCGAAACGTCTTCAAGATCAACATAGCAATAAGAAAATGCAATCATTACATAAAAATAACATAACTACCTGGTTTTACCACAGCCATCAGCACTAACCGGGTGCCACTTTTTTAATATTTGGTCAGGACGGACAAACGCCGGAGATATCATTAGCAAATGCTCGATGATGATGAGACGCCAAGACAATCCGTAAGTGTGGTGGCCTTCCTTGTAGCCGCAGCGATTCTGTCATTACGGAGGCACAATTTTCTCACTCACAGCATGAGCCATCGTTTGATGGTGAAAAAGACATAACAAACATTGATTTCTATGGCTGATAACTCAATTCTTCTCCAACCGTCACCATTTCGTGAACAAAACCACACAAGACATATTAACTAATCGTCTTGATTTAGCGTAATTCCATCTACTTAAGCAGAATCTAAACCGCGATTGCTTACAGCGAGGACTGGCAATTATTATATTGTCTTTATCCCGCAGCACAAATTCTCATAATTAAGAGCACGTTGAATTCAATCATGAAATCACTTTAAGCGAAAACCTAAAAATACCATTTAATTAACACAAAACTATTTTTCTTGTTTCATGTCGCAGTTCTGTTTGTTGCAAGCCATCTGTGTGTGGTAAGTTCGGAGTTAGCTATCGCGTTGACAACAGAAGTTAAATACTAATCTATGATTTACAGGCTCAAAATGGATATCAATATCCTAGACCAGAAGGTCCCCTAGGTGGTCCTAGCACACTTCCACCGGGCGGAACATCGCCTTTACGGCCAGGTGGAGGTGGGGGTTTTCCTAGTCCCGGTTCTCCCACTCCGGGCGGAGGTTTCCCATCTTCCCCTGGCTTCCCAAGTGGCCCAACGACCCCTGCGTACGGAACAAGTGGGTATCCTGGAGCAGGAGGCACACCCGGCGCTGGAACCGCACCAGGAGGACGACCAACAGGACCAGGTTTTCCGAGTGGCCCAACAGGCGGAGGTTTCGGTGGAAGACCTCAAGGCGATACAGGTAAAAATTATCATTCAAAAAACAGGGAAAAAGGCAACCAATAACAAATGAAATATTCATTTATAACATAAAAAACCTTGCTCTTTTCCGTATCACTGAACGATTTTCAGGTGTGACACCCGCTGGCCCTGGATTTGGTGGCGCTACTCCTGGTTTCCCGTCATCTGGCAGCCCTGGCTTCGGCGGAAGACCAGGATCAGGTGGATTCCCTGGAACTGGAGGGCGGCCCGGTGCTGGCGGCGGTTTCCCATCATCAGGACCCACGGGTCCCACCGGTCCCACAGGGGGAACTGGAGGATTCGGACAAGGAGGTCGACCAGGAGGTCAGTTCCCAGGATCTCAATTTCAAGGTGGAAGCGGGCCTTCAGCTGGCGGAAGACCAAATGACGATGGATCCTATGATGGCGGTGATTATTCTGCTATTCCTGGTGAACCGGGTCAGGATTATCCAATTTACTCGGAAATCCCCCAAACCTCATTCGACTGCAACAGCCAACAATGGCCTGGTTATTACGCGGACGTAGAAGCACAATGTCAAGTATTCCACATTTGTGCACTGAACCGAACCTATGATTTCCTTTGCCCGAACGGAACGATTTTCAGTCAAGAGCATCTTGTCTGCGTGTGGTGGAATCAGTTCGATTGTAACAGCGCTCCAGCCCTCTACGGAAACAATGCGTTTATCTACGACTATTCGCAAACCGGACAAAACACTGGAGGCCCTGTGGGACCAGCAGCAGGAGGAGTAGGAGGATATCCAGGCGCACAAATCCCAAGCGCACCCGGCGGGGGAGGGGCACGGCCACAAGGACCAGGCGCTACGTATCCAGGCTCTCGACCAGCCTCACCCGGATTCCCATCACCTGGAGGACGGCCAACGGGTCCTGGAGCTACTTACCCCGGCGCGACTGGCCCGCAAGGACCTTCAACTAGCTATCCCGGTGCAACAGGTCCTCAAGGGCCATCAACTAGCTATCCCGGTGCAACCGGTCCCCAAGGACCATCAGCTTCTTATCCCGGTGCTCGGCCAGGAGCGGGCCCAGGTACATATCCTGGAGCTTCAGGTCCCGGCGCACCAGGTGTCGGCGGATATCCTGGAGCAGGACCAACCACAACAGGTGGTTTTCCAGGCGCCGCACCCGGCGGATTCCCGGGATCAACCCCAGGAGGTTTCCCCACCACATCCCGACCAGGTTTCCCCATTCAAGGCGACACCGGATTCCCAGCGGCAGGAGCACCACCCACACCGAATCGGGAGTATCTGCCGCCTAGACGAACATAAGGCAATCGATTGTAGGACTTCTCCTCATCTAACCATTGCTGGTGCTGACCTTTTTCTGTGTATCATCAAATCCCCCATACTCTTAATATTATAGATTCATATTAGGATGATTCCGTAGTGGATGCGCGCGCAACGGAACCATTTTCATCAGTATTAAGGCTAAAAAACAGTTACCATATTATTTTTTTGTAGATAGTTTTTATAAGAATTCATTGTAGAATCATTTTATGTCCTTTTCCCTCTTAACTTCTTTATGGTTCACAAGTGAGCCACGTGATACAAATTTCCTGATTTCCAAATATTCCATTGCCCACGTTCCCCTTCAACCAGCTGTAAATGATCAGCTCCGATTTACTAAAACATTGATCTTCTCATTCTCATTATTATTATTATGGCCATGTGTATAAAATGTTCATTGTATATTTTATATGAGTAAAATAAATAATTTTATAAAGTGAAGTGAATTTATTTAAAGTATTTTCATAATATCACAGGTATATCCCATATGACCCCATAACCTTAAGCTGCTATGCGTGAATTTCCCAGAGGCGGTTGTGTGAGTGTTGGTCACATTTCTTGCAACATCGACTCGAATGTTACTGCTTCGTGAAGATGGTATTAAGTCAAGAACTGTTGTAGTTTAATTTTCTTAGCACATAATCACTGCGTCTTGGAAGGAAGCGTGAAACTAGATAATCGATCTTGGACGTCCATCCAATCAAAAGTACATTTCGACCACTCCCCTCGACATGTCAGTTATTGTCTGATTTTATAATCTCTGCTTTAAAAACCCTCATTCATGTATCCATTAGATTTTTAGACATCTTCTGAAAACTACAGTGCATGTAATTTAACCAGGCCAGCGATGAAATCAGATCCTCTCTACCTGCAGTTTGTAAAAATTGCCCTAAAATTGCACTCAGCGCAAGTATTTAGTTGGTTTATAAAGTGGTCTTGTAATGCAATAATAGCAACAAGACCTGCGGTACTTATTAACAAATGACCAAACTCAAGGGTTACATGATGCTGTAATTTATTTACCGTTGATAGTTCTGAAAATCATTTCAAATTTCACGTAAACTACAGGTACATCAAAGTGCTGCACAGATGGTAAGGCAATGTAGAAACAGCATCTCTAGTTGCATGCGCGGCAGCTACAAATTGTTTGGTATAGAATCTTGAATTAATTCCCGTTATGTGAGTTACAGATCAGTAGTCACAAACCTTTACTAAATTTTATTTTTTTGGTTAATTCTACCATAATTTGGTATTTTTCTTGTTTCAATAGGAAAAAAATATTTGGTAATATTGCGAAAAAGGTCTGAATGCAGTCAATTTTTTTAATTATATTGAACAAATATTTCAGAAATATCGTAACCAGAAATCTTTATTCTTATAAAATTTAATGCCAATCAGTTCGGTTTAAAACATTAAAGAAAGTCTTTTATCAATCGTTTTTGGAGCTTTGACACCAGCTTAAGAGCTACCATTTTCATTAATTTGCAGCCTCCCACTATCAGCAGCATGACTTAAAAAATAAATCGACAGTTTTCGGGATAAAACACAAATACTGTATTACTTTTTTTCACGGTGCAAAAGATACCTTTCGAATAATAAAACATAGCTCAACGCTTTACTGCGTGAATTTTTATATTTGACCGAAAACTTGTTTTCTGAATGAAACTTGTTTTCTTTTATTCGCTTGATGAAATTTTTGTCATAAGGAAATTTTTTTTTTCTCAGTGTGACTAAACTAGACGGATTTTTTTCTCATGGGGGAGTAGATTGCATACTTCCAATTAGAGTTTTCCAAATTGAAACCAAATGCAAAAAACCTCCTCAAAATCGGTTGAGGCTCTCTGGTAGAAGTCGATCTTACAAAAAAAATTATTAGACGAAAGCACAAACTGACAAAACACTGACAAGTGACTCACACGATGGACTTTCGATTTTTCAACTGATTTTTATACCTTTCCGATATATATAGCGTGTTTTTGTTTTTAGCACTAGAACTTTTTAGCTTCATGCCAAAAATCAAGTGTGCTTTTAAGAGTATTGACCCCGGTTCAAGTTTGCCGGAATGAAGGACTGTCAAAATTTTCCATCTGGTTAACAGGCAATCGATTTTTAGACAAAGTTTTGATGCAATTTAACACTTTTTGCAAGAATTCGATGAGTATGATGATGCAGATATGGAAGCTGATAATATGGATGTTATTTTAGTTATGCGGGCTTTGCTATTTATGGAATCAAGTATCGTATTAATGAATAACAATGAAAAAAATGTTCACCTTGCTTCTCTCATGGGGTTAAAATTCAATCAACACAAAAAACCGAATTTCTAGAACTTGACGAGCAATTCAGAACGGAAAAAATGACTTAAACTTTAACACTTTAACATTTTCCTTGCTCTACTATTATTTTAGTCCACGTAATGGGTGATGTGAAAAAAAAATAGCTTTTGCTAAAACTAATGTTTTTTAGCTAATGCAGTCTGTATGCAGACTGCATTAGCTTAAAAACATCAGGGCACCAATCTTGTATTGCGACGCGTCTGCATAAATGCGTCTCACAACACAAAAGTCGATCATGTAGCTCGACGCGTCGAACAAACTTGGACATAAACCTTGCGACGCATTGACTAGCGTCGAAAAAGACTTTTGACGTTTACCTCATATCAACTCATTTCATAAGAAGTGGTTTAAAACAATGCCAAAATCAAAGTAACACGAAATTAAATATACATTATATTTTATTATGACAATTAAATTATAGGGAACAGACAAACAAGCATCAGTTGGCGGCTATTGTCAAATTTATGGGCGAAAATCCGTCACTTACCACAGGTTCACTCGAAAAAAATGCGATGGGGAAAACCAAGAAAACGAAGTTATGGGAAACTTTTACCGATGATTTAAATTTTAAATGGTTTCAGTGATTTCAGTGTCCTTCTAATTAGGCGTAAATTGATAGTTTTTTCTTGATTCGAATTATCCAAACCGAGGATATAAATTTCGATTGCACTTATCATTTTGACAGTTCGTGAACATTTTGCGCCAGCAATGTCAGATATGTTGACAATCAAGATCAAATAATGGAATGTGTGCTTTATACCATACACAAACTGAACTATTTTGATAATCAAACCAAATGTCCTCTAAATTATCCTAAATTATTTCTTTCGGCACACATTGCGTTGATATATAGGATTGCAATATTGAGTCGCGTCGATTTCATCGCGTCGAATGAAAGACGCAGACGCGTCTCAATACAAAATTGGTACCCAGTTTTAACAAAAGCTATTTTTTATTCATATCACCCAATACCTCTGAAATACCTCTGAGCAATTCAAAATAACGACTGTCCGTTTATTGGACTAAAAAATGGGAGCAGCGGAGTTAACACCAATGGCGTTTTCGACTGGCATGCTCTTTTTGCTCTGAAGTTGCTCTAAATTTGCTCACTCTGAGATCTTGTGTTCGACTGAGATTTTTTGATCGCTCGAAAAAGAGTTACGTGTTCGAGTGACGCAAGTACTCCGTATGCGAGCACTAAAAGAGCATTTTTCGAGCAATTTTGTGATCTGCCTAATGTAGTCAGATTTGAGTTGCTCTTTTGAGGTTAAGGCTAACAAAATCGTGTGGAATCGTAAATGGAAGATATTTATGATTTTGATTTCTTGGATTCTTCTTCATCTAGTGAAGAAGAATTTCATTTGGTCAGAAATATATTAGTGCAGTGTCAACTTAAGGGGAATATATCAAAATTAATTTTAATTTGTTTTATGCTTCTTCTTGTTCTTTGAGAAATGCTCGACTCCCAAGCAGAGGTGCTCGAAATCTACTGGAGATCTGCTCGAAATACCTTGCTCTAAACTGGGGTAGAGCGTGCTCTGAATCTGCCCTGAATCTGCCAGTCGAAAACGTCACAAGAGTGAAAAGCGCTAAACTCGAACAGCCGCTGTAAGAGTGATCTGACGCCAAAGTTTGTCTTCACTCCAGGCGTCAGGAGTGACTCCGGAGCTAAAAATCAAAACACATTATAGTAAACTTAAACTGCTCACTCTTAAAATTTAAACTTAACTTGAATCACTCCTCAAAACTCTAAATCGACTAATAAAGCTAAAATGTTGGGTCATTCTTTCTAATGCCCAGAGCGAAAGAGAAATATTTGTTTTTATACCCGTATGGTGAAACCAAAGGGTATATTAGATTTGCCTTACCGTTTGTAACGCCAAGATCCCGTCATCACACAAAAAAATGAATTACACCAGTGTGTTTAGAATGATAAAAAAAAAGTTGAATTTGCCGTCCGTTCTTCCGTCTGTCCTTCCGTCTGTCCGTCCGTCTGTCCGTCCGTCTGTCCGTCCGTCTGTCCGTCCGTCTGTCCGTCCGTCTGTCCGTCTGTCCGTCTGTCCGTCTGTCCGTCTGTCCGTCTGTGGCGCGGATTGCGGGCGCACGGATTGAGCTAGAGACTTGAAATTTTGAGCAGATCCGTTTTTCGTAAAATGCGAGGCCAAATTCGTTCATGATCAAAAATAAACCATTAGGGGGGGGGGGTACCCCCATACGAACGAAAACGTTTTTTGCGAATATCTCAAAAACGGTGTATCTTATCAAAAAAGTGCAAGAACAAAAATTATTTAGGATCTGATTCTACATAAAACTCCTATACATCAAAATCCGATTGGAATAAATTTTAAAAAATCTTATTGGAAAGTTTGACTTCAAAGTGGAATTTTGATACAACTGTTCGCTGTTCACTTAAATCACCATACGGGTTTTCAATAATTGCCAGATTGGCAATTATAGCTTTTGTTATGTTTAACCATGTGTTTTCTTTCCAGGACCAGAACTTTTAAACATGTCCCTTTATAATATTGCTTAAAAACACATTTTTTTTGCTGAGTTAATCTTAATTCAATATTTTATTTCAAAACAATTTTACAAAAAAATGAAATTCCCCATATAAAAACAACAAAATCTGTTTAATTTAACCCCCAATACGAACTTAAAAAATCATCACCACATTTTAGGTGAATAGTCGCTGTTTTTATTTAATTCCCATTATTTTAAAAGATTGAGTTAAGTATAAGTTAAATGTTTCACAAATTTATGATACAGACAGGATTGCAATCTGTTTTCAATTTCTTCAATTATGCAACAGTTCAGGTAATCGAATTTAAAGTATATTTATTCCGAATGTAACTGGGCAGCAATCTACCAACTACAAAGGTCTACCCATCTTTACTTGTGCTTCTCGGAGTAATCGAATTCCAGCCTCTCTGAGACGAAAGAAGCTCCATTGTCGATTATGTGAAACAATACAAGAAATTGGTTAAATTTATTCTTTTTCAGTCATGAGGTAGACAGTTTATCGAAACGATAAGAAATCATTTAATCCTTTTTTGGATGCATTCAATAAATTGTTCTTTATCGGTGGACCAATAAGTATTTATTTATCAAGTGAATTTATCTTTTATTGACTTTTTCAAGATTTTCAAAAATTCACGATTGAATAAATTCTTCAGAAATAACTTGATAAAAAATTACGACAAATTGACAAAAAATTTACGCAAGGAAATGTGCATCAATTAAAGTAATAAAATACAAACAACTCCAGTTGCTTCAGAATTGTTTACTGCATATTGAAATTAAAAAAAGTGCCTGGTGAAAAAAAATTTGTTTACTAAACAAACCCTTATATTAGGTTCAAAAAAAATAATTTTACGCAAAAAAAAAATGAACAAAAAATATTTAAAATAACTGGATTTTTATTTTGCAAAATTCTAATAAAACATAACAAAAGCTATAATTGCCAATCTGGCAATTATTGTAAACCCGTATGGTGATTTAAGTGAACGGCGAACAGTTGTATCAAAATTCCACTTTGAAGTCAAATTTTCCAATAAGATTTTTTAAAATTTATGCCAATCGGATTTTGATATATGGGAGTTTTATGTAGAATCATATTCCAAATCTTGCACTTTTTTGATAAGATGCACCGTTTTTGAGATATTCACAAAAAACGTTTTCGTTCGTATGGGGGTACCCCCCCTAATGGTCCATTTTTGATCATGAACGAACTTGGCCTCGCATTTTACGAAAAACGGATCTGCTCAAAATTTCAAGTCTCTAGCTCAATCCGTGCACCCGCAATCAGCGCCCAGACGGACGGACGGACAGACGGACAGACGGACGGACGGACAGACGGACAGACGGACAGACGGACAGACGGACAGACGGACAGACGGACAGACGGACGGACGGACAGACGGACGGACAGACGGACGGACAGACGGACGGACAGACGGACGGACAGACAGACAGACGGACGGACAGACGGACGGACAGACGGACGGACAGACGGACGGACAGACGGACGGACAGACGGACGGACAGACGGACGGACAGACGGACGGACAGACGGACGGACAGACGGACGGACAGACGGACGGACAGACGGACGGACAGACGGACGGACAGACGGAAGGACGGACGGACACGCTAAATTCAACTTTTTTTATTTTTCGAAACACACTGGTGTAATTCATTTTTTTGTGTGATGACGGGATCTTGGCGTTACAAACGGTAAGGCAAATCTAATATACCCTTTGGTTTCACCATACGGGTATAGAAACTGGTTTTCAACAAAAACGCAACTGAAGTAAACTATTTCTCGTTTTCGATTTTCGTTTTTTTTTTTTTTGAACTTTATGCTCGCTTCGTCTGACGAAGGTTTTTCCCCCAAATGGCTGTCCATTAAATATGTACATGATGCTAAATTTGTGTCTTCTAGGCCCTCCTTCCTTGAAATACTGTGTCTACCCCTCTAAAATACGTCAAGAGACCAAGACCACCGCCCACTATACCAGAAACAAGTTTTTTAAGCTAACCTTAAAAATATTTAAATTAAACATAATGTTTCCGACTGCTGTTGCAATTTCGTACTCAAGGATAAATAGACGGATTACGGATTCGCTTTTTAATAACCTTTGGAATATGAATCTTTCGGAAAAGTAATCAAAGGCAAAAATATAGAAGGAATTTAATCATGTTACCTAAACGGCATCAGGTACTGGTTAACAAAAACCAGGTACTGGAACACAAAAAAATAAATATTTTCCAAAACAGAGAAAAAAAATATTCAGAAAAATAATACAAATCTGGTACCAATGTGCATAATTCGTTACAAAAAATTTGGTACGCTGTTTTGAAGCTAAGAAACTAGAATTAAACTGTAAATTAACAATTTTCAAACATTTTTACATTGTGTCATTAAGCTCAAGTGTTTATTAATCGAAAACATTCATTTTTTCGTGAAATTTCGAAGTAATTCGAATCGTCCGCCGATTATAATAGTTTAAAAAGTTTGAAAAAAAATCCAAGTGTAGTTTAACTGGAGTTTGCAATACCGGTATTAAAGAGACCTGGATCCAGGACCATTTTTCAATACCGAAACCCAAATACCGAAAGCATGCGACAATACCGTAATACTGGTTTTTGAGCATTTCAATACCGGTTTTCGGGAAATCTTATTTTTCTCCCCAATTTCGCTATCATATGGATTTAATTCGGTACGAGTTAACTTCTTGAGATATTTGAGTCATCTTGTCACGTTTGTTTTGTCGATGTCGATGAGTACTTCCGTATAAACACGAAATCGAAAAAACGCTGGCTCGCTGGACGGATTCTATGTTGCGAGTTCCTGTCGGTGTATTGTAATGTCGCCGTTTTATCAATTGACTGTCTTGATTAAGGTGGCAGATTTCTTTTGGTGTATTTAAATTGTTTTTAACAAAAATATCTAGCCACATAAATTATTTCTAGTGATTAGCTATTTACCTTTGTTTCAAACTATGTTAACGACCATTTAACCAAAACATACACCAGCATTAAGCTCGTACTTTGAATCTTTAATGGCCGACGAATCTCTGCAATTGACTTTTTTTAAAACTTGTGACGAGATTAGGGGCATATAAATCGCTAACCAAAGAAGAATTTAAATTCGATCCGGTGATACACTCCTTGTCTTGGAAGACGATCATTACACTCCCATAATGATGATGTGTTCTTAATACCGATGTTTCTATGTAGTATTGTGAGAACTATTGAAAAAAATAATGTCATTTAAAGTTAAATATATTTAATTTACAATTATTGGGAAATTCAAGATATGGTCGTTTTTAAGATTCGAACAGAAAATTAGTGTCCTATTTAAATTAATAACAAAATTCCTCCTCTTATTTTAAATCTGTTTCAATTTCCTTACATCAGAAAACGATAACAAATGTTTTATGGGAACATCTCATAACTTTCGTTTAAAAAAAATAGATAAATTTGCATTCCAAGATTCTGCTATTACCCATTGCTCAATCTAAAAGCAAGTTGACATTTAATACATTAAATCTGAAAAAAGAAAAAAACAAAAATCATATTGTAACAAAAATGCTTAAAGATACCAATAAATATTTTGAAGCTGATTTTACCAGAAAGGGACGAGTAAATCAACTTAAAAATCCCAAATAATGCAAATTACCCAATTGTACAATATACGTTTACTATACATTTTTGAAATTGCCTCCGATAGGTTTGCAAACGTTTGTTAATAATTTCGTTTTCAGATAAGCTAGACAACGAATTTGCATTATGCCAGGTATGAAGTGAACATCAGAAAACACAAAGATCATGGCACTACGATAGTGGGTACGATTCTTATGTCATTCCCTTTGTAAATGGGAAGGTAAATAATAATAGTAATAGTAAATAGGAATGCAAAGTACAGGCACTCAAGGTCATGCAAAGTACAGGCACTCAAGGTCACAGTGTAAATAGTTTTGAACTGTACAAAAATGGTGTGAATTGGACGTACCTAATTTCATCGCAGAAATTATTTACATCAAATTTCAAATACAGAAAAAAATTATCGCGACATTTTTTCTCAGAAAATTGTTAGCGTCATCGCCAGATCTTCATCCCTTGCGTAGAAAAATAAAGTAGAAAAATCTTACAATTAATCCATTTAAGTTTAGTTCAGCAGCGGTATTGTGATTTAAATTTGGAAACGAGGTGGAAAAACTCACGCTTGAATTTATCCGCCTAGTCAAATTCACTTCACTTTTGAAAAATACTCACCACTTCGGTATTGTGATTGTAAAACTCACTTTAAGTGGAGGTGAAAAAGAATCTACTATAAATCTAGTACGTAAATCATAAAAAGTGAGTTTATGATTTGACGTTTTGTCAGATGGGAAATAAACAATTCCGAAAGATCAGTCTTTTGGCTACTGTGGATGAGGAATATGAAAGGAGAAATTATTCCCGTATCAGTCGTCGGATATTGCGAGACACCAAGAACCCGTTCGACATGTAGCAGAGGCACTTCATTGCGCTATACCGTTTTCCGCAAAATTTGGCAACGAATTTAATCAATGAATTAGCACCATTATTGCGTGAAAGCCGATATAAGAATAGTATACCCGTATACCTTAAAGTGCTATCGGTACTTAGGTTCTACGCGCATGGCGGGTACCAAAATGCGGTTAGCCAGGAAGCTCATGTATCTCTTAGTCAGACAGTAATGTCTCAGAATATAAAAGAAATATCCATAGCGCTGAATCGCTTATTGAATCGTTATGCCAAGTTTCCGGCAACCAATGAAGAAAAACTTCCCATTAAACAAAGGTTTGCATTTTTTTTTTGAATTCCACAAAAAAAAACAATTCTGAACGTTTTTATTTACCTTAGCCTTACAATCAATTGTGATTATTATAATTTTTTTAAATAGATTTTGTTAAATGTTTTTCGGTTTTATGAAATCTCCGGGTTTCGGACAGTTGCACTTCAATGGGCGCTCCGCGCCAGTCCCTGAAAACTGTTGACGGAGTACAGCGCTTCTATTTTTCGTCTCCCAACGCTGCTCCTGCCAATATTTTTGCCATTGTTGGGTGGTTTTGTGGACGCCCGCCGCCCATAGAATTTAATAGAGTGGTCAGTTGATCCCACTTTTGTTTTTTTTTTTTTTGTTGGTTTCCCAGCTTTGCCCTCAAACCGGGAATTGGCGAAATCCTTGTTTTCCAACATGAAATTTATGAGGGTTTCTCGCTGGGGAGCAGTCGCTTTCTTCTAAGAAAAGGGTAGCCAAAATTAAATAACATAACCTCAATTGTCCGATTAAACAAATTATTTCATATATTTATAAAATTACACAACAAATGATAAACAAAATTGAATTTTTTTTATTTAGTTGAGTAAATAAATGGGAAAAACGTACCGCTTTTGTATCCAGTTTACACTTCTACTTCCACTGAGAAACTCACTTTTAATTTCCGCTTGAGAAATACGTGGTGGAAATTTTGACATTTGAGATGAAAATCTTCACGTTCAAATTTTCACCTTTTTTAGATCACAATACCAAAAAGTGAAAAAACTCATTTATTCAGTTTTCTCACGTAAAAAAATTTCTCACTTTCTAATCACAATACCGCTGCTGATTTGAAATGAAATCCCACAAGAAATCAAGCGTGCCAGCTGCAATATATTTTTTAAACGAATATGGTAATTAAAGAAAAGCGAGAAAGAATTGAATTCAACAATTAATTATCAAATTTTTGAATGCATATAATATATCATTCGTTGAATTTTATAAATGTGTTTGGTTTTTATAGCGATTTGATTTACTGACAGTAGTTGTGGATCACCCTGTAAAGGATATAACATTTTCTAACGGTTCCTAACAAATTTCAAAAAAATTAAGTTTTTTGAAAAAATTTTAGAAACTACGTGCTATTGTGAAAATAACCAGCTTCAAAGTAAATAGAATTTCCCGCAATTTATCCTTTAACGGTTTTTACATATCTTTAACGGTTCTCAAGATATTTGAAAAAATATTATTATTTACATATTTTTCCCAAAACTAAATTTTGCAGAGGAAAGTGTTGATCACAACTGATATTTTGCTGTGGTTTTATCAGGGATGACAAATGAAAAAAATCGTAACGTTATTCATTTCGTTATATAACGAAATTAAAATTTTATTACCGTACGTTATTTCGTTTTGTAACGATAAAAAAATTTCATTTCGTTTTTTATAACGTTATTATTTCGTTACACATTGAAACTGAAAATTTAAAAAATTGCACTTTAACACATTTCGTGCCACGTCATACATATGTGTATGACGGCTACAGATGAATAAAGACTAAAAAAATAAAAAATTTCACTTCTTTTTTGCATCGAAAAGTAGTGGCATATTATTAACCAGTAGCATCTGGCAAATGTATGTGTATAGTTGGTTTTCGGAAATAGCTGTGAAAGGACTGAACGGAATAAAAATAAAGATTTGAAGATCCATATTGATAAAAATCAGCTTGGCACGCAATGTCTTAATAATAGTTTATTTATCAAAAAGTAATTCAGTTCAGTTTCCATAAAAATAAATTCTATAAAAAAATCAATAAAATTTATCAAAAAGAAAATACAAATAAAAGCAAAAAACCTAAAGTAGTGATTCTTAAGTTAAAAAATCAATAAAAAACTTTGAAAAATCCTACAAAAGTTTTGCTCATTAAAAAAAATTTGTCCAACAAAAACGACATTTTTTGTGTCAATATCAAAGATATTGAATTTTAGACTATTTTGACGTCGCGGATTCTGAGTTGGACTTTGCTTTTGCCAAATTCACTCTACTTCTGGAGATACCAAAAAGAAAATATTTTTCGATAAAAAAAAAGTTGCTTAAAAGATTTTGTTTTTCATATCTGCAGAAAAAGAATTAATCTGGCCAAAACAAAGTCCGATTTAGAATCAAAATATGATTAAAAACACTACCCCAATATTTTTAATTATATTTTATGCGGGTGGTAGGTCTGTGGGGTTATACTTGATGAACTTTTCACAAAAACAATAAAAAATAAATTAAAGCGAAAATAAATAAATAACAACAAAACAAAATTATTTTTTTCGGGTTTCGTTACGTTTTTCGTTATTGCAACGGAATGAAATTTCTATAAAAACTAAAGAAAAAGAAATTAAATGTTTAAACAGTAATGCAGCGCAAAGCTTTGAATTAAATGCTGCATAGGCCCAAGCGAGAATTAACTCAATTTTTCGTGCTCTACAATGGCGAAAATTATGAAAATACCAAAAAAATGTATTCGAAAAATGTTTTAGATATATTTCTGTGCTTTTATGACAAAGTCACTTAAGTCGAAAATCGGCATTTTTCAGGAGAGCGATTTTAAGAGTAAAATAAAATTTTGAAAAAAACTATAAGTATTTAACACATGTGAAGTATACCATTCGATAGCCAAATGGGAGCTCCGTATTTCATCCATACATTGTATTTGCATATCTTGTTTCAAAAAAGCGATACTATTAAAAATATAAAATAAGTTCTTTTGACTTATTAAGAAATACGATTAATTCAAATCCACAAAAAACTTATGTAACATAAAGGCTTTTACCAAAAAAAATGAAATACCAAAACGTTGTATAATGTCGACTTAAGTTGTTTTGTTAGAAATTTGATAATGAGTTTTGAGACATAGGAGATAGTTCAAAAACAGTTGTAAATAAAAACAGCAAGAAATCTAGAAGACTTTAAAAAAGTTTAATGCGAAAATATAAAATGTACATTGTTAAGTTTCAAATTCGCTGTTCTCAGTCAAATCTGGGTGATACTGCAACATATTTTCGCAAAGATTTTCTTTATAAAATTGATGAAAACTTGTGTCAATGAATGGTAGCATGTCAAGAAGGTCTTCCTTTTTTTCATTGCTAATCGGAAGCGGTCCATGGTAACACTTTTCCAAATCCTGTTATGTTCTATCACCAACTCCTCGTCGTCGAATGTTGAGAGTTTTAAATGGTTCGGAGTCCTCTAATGTGGTTTTGTATTGAATTTTTAGTGTGTCTCACCCATTCTTTCCATATGAACTTTTCTCCTTGATCGTTACACTCACGCCAAGTAAGTTTTTTTTGGGAAAGTTTTGCAAAATCGAAGAAATCGTTTTGTCCCATTTCTTCGACAATAAGTCTTGGATTTGAATTTTAATTTCATTGTCTTGAATACATTATGATAAGATGAAAAAGAAACTGGAGTATTATGTCCTTCCGTATAGAGTTTATACATCATTGATAATGATAAGTCAGATGCTAAATATTTTTGCTCCGTATTGCGCCGGGTATAATGGCTTTCATAGGCTGGAAAGCTCTTTTCCTCAGGCATTTTATGTGTTGGAAAATGTCGTACTCTCAGATCAGATGGAAATGTGGAGCCAGGACATTTCAGCTTTTTTCCTACTACTATGCGTATAAATTGATCTCTTTCATTCAGCGTGTATTTGAAACATTGCTGGCAGACAGATATACGTTTACATTGACTACAAGGTAGTAGTAGTTAGAGTACTCACGGTTTCGAGAAGCAGACGAACTTTTGATCATTCTCTGACTTTTTTCTTTTCTATTTCAATGAGACTAGCGATGAATGCCTGACGAAGGTTGTAACTTCCTAATTTCCAATATTCTTCAAAAATCGCTTTTTGTTGAGCTGGATCCACCTTATTCTTGCAACTTTACCAATTTCTTGGGTACCAATTTCTTGAAATTGCGGTCTCTGACAACTATCCCTTTGCCGGTAACATATTCCTTTCCTAAATTCTTCTTAATCGAGCTATGTTTCCTGCTGTTTTTATTATTTGTACATGTGGATATTTCCAATTCGTTCATGTGCAACATAGGTTCGCAATCTAATTCAACCATTTCCGAATTTAGGTTTCGTTCAAGCTGAGCGGCTGCATTACAAGTTTCAGAATCACATTTTGATTCAGAAGTAGGACAATCAGTACTCGGGGAATATGGTGGAATCCTCAAAACTATCGTCGCAGTCATCGTGTTGGAAGTACAGGAAATGATGCTCCAAAACCGATACATTAAATGTGAATCCATTCATCAAATGAGAATAAGTCTCATTTTGAACCTCGGGCGAAAATGTTTTAATTTTTTTTGTGCTCACATCAACGACTCCTAAAAAAAGTACACGGCATAATTGCAGCCGAAAAAAATAATTTTTTTACCAGTGTCTGTTGGTTCTCCATTATCACAACTGTTATTTTCCGGGATATTTTCCGATACTGATAATTTGGGGATTTTTTCACGAGCTAATTTTACTAGCAATTGCGCCCGCTTCATTTTTTTCAATACGTTTGTAAAAATATTTGCGAATAAAAATTTAATGGCGATTATTGAAACACTTTCTGCAACGACTTTTTTATGAGGAATTTCATCCAAATGTTAGGAGGAACTGAGTTTAAGTCAGGATATGTATAGGAAGGTGCACTCGACAAAAGAACTTATTTCCACTTAATTTTTATGTTCCAGACGAACTAAGTTTGGCATAACCACTTAAGTCACTTAGTTGGTTTTGCGAAAAAGATTTTATGTTTCAATAACCGTTCGAAATCATCATATGTAAACTTAAGAGTAAGCTTGTAAGAATTCTTAATTTGGTAAAAACCATTATTTCGACATAAGAGGATTTGTCAAAACGAAAAATTACAAGTTAGACGGTTTTTTTGCGAGAAATTTTTGACATAAGTTTTTTTACCAGAATTATTTTTAGAAGCTAACTATGTGGAATGTAAACAAAATAACTAATATAGACCTAAGATATTTTCCGAAAGCCATTGTGTACCAAAACTCTACTTAAGTTATTTAGGCGGTTTAATATCTCTGTATCTATTAGTCGTAGAAACATACCGAAAATACCAAAATAAAGCTCTTTAAGAGCATAACACGATTCTTGACATAACTCGAAATTTGCTTAAGTCAACTTAAGTGACTTTGCCATATAAGCACAGATTTATTGTTAAGTGGGTTTCCGGGACTTGTAGTCACCCTAATTATTTAAGACCTTTTAAAGTGGATGTTTTTAATTTCGCATTAAAAAATACTATTAAAAAATGCAAACAGTTAAAAAGCATCTCAACGGCGGTTCATACATTATTTATCATTTATCTCAGCGAAATTCTGCGCTGCATTGTTTCGGATTTTCAAGATGGAATCAAAATTTCTCTATGCAAATATCGGGTGCTTGTCGGCATATTCGTGGGATCGAGTAACAATTATGCAGAGATGTCATCAAAAATTTTGACCAGCGAGTATAGGTGTGTCGCAAAAGCCTTGGCGAACATTTGAGCGATATTATCTTTCACACATAATTGCCAAGTGGCAAATAACATGAGTCAGTAAAGAAATTTAAAATAATTAACAAACACCCTTGTCTTATTTTCTGTTAACATAGGTCCAATAAGCCATTGGTACATCCTGTATATACCTTCTGCAGAAGGAAAAAATCATCCCTCAAAAATATGGACCTGCTATACCGCTAACAGGAGTGACCGAGTAAATAAAATCGAGCAAATGCTTTTACTAGGGATTTTTCAGATTTCAGCACAAAATTTATATGGAATTCGGACTTAAATATGCTAAAGTGCAAGTCAAAGCTTTTGCTAGATTTTATTTACTCGGTCGGACAATGAACTTGTACCAAAAAAAATCAATAGTTAGAAGAAAGGAATCTTTTCCAATAATACACAAGCTTTTAATATTAATATCTTTGAAATTATCACAATAAAATAAACTTGAGAAAAACTTTCTGAACCGAATTTGAAGTAGAACGTTTTTATCGCTCACTCTGTGTTTTCATATCGATTTTAATAGATGGCAACTCTAATCTCCAAGTCCTTCAACAGCTTATAGTCGAAGAAAGCACTTTAGTGATGGATCAGCAGTTTAATGTCAACAAAAATTTGAGAATTGAGAAAATAGAAATAATATTTATCACTTGTTAAACAAATTTTAAATCTTTAAGACTAGAGTGAGCACACCCGATTAAACAACTTTACAAAACTGGGAAATCAGGAAAACAAAAATGTTTATGCATTTATTGTGAATAGATTTAAAATTTTTGTTAACTAATTGACGTAAATAGTGCTTTAATAGCCGAAACTATGTCAGATGCAAGATCAACTAACCACCGGTAAGTCACCCAACAAAAACATGTAAGTTGGAAAAAATTAACAAAATTCTGCATTTCAGCTTTGGCGGGCGATACTACCGCAAACAAAATCGCTACAGAGAAGGAAAGACCGCAAAAGTAGGACTACAAGAAGCGCTCACGGCAGAAAACAAAGGATTCGTGATGCTGCAGAAAATTGGATACCAAACCGGGACTCCCCTGGGAGTGCGAAGCGATGGAATAATTGAACCAATTCCCATAAATTTCAAAAGCCAAAAAAGAGCTGGACTTGGAATGAAAACTATAGCAGCTCCCAAAAGTCTAAAAGAAGTCGCCGAAAACAAGAGGACATTGCTCGACAGATCCTCTATAGATAAGGCATTTGTAGCAGAAGGAAACTGTATGTCTAGACCCGAGAGTCCCCAGAGGTCGGAAAGCCCACCACAGAACTGGAGAAACAACCGCAATGATGGTTGCCGCAGTCTTGGGTGGAGAGATGGAAGAATCCAAAGAGAAGAAACTAGACATCAAATGTACAACAAAATTGATGAGGTCACAGCAGTTATGAATGAAACTACTCGCGGGGAAAGTGATTCTGCTGATGAAAAGGAAACAACAGCCACCAACAATATGGCGGTGACCAATGTCGAAGTCAAATTGACCAGCGGTCAACCTCTCAAAGCACATCAGGCTGACATAATCGAAGAGAGTATTATTGAAGGAATTGATCGGTGCATTGGCAGAGCACCTCAGATTTTTGGCTCAAAATACACCAATGGTACATATCAAATATCTCTATGTGGGCGATCTTCGTACGAATGGCTGGAGGATCATCTTCCAAAAATTACAGGGCTCGGTACAAATTCGGAACTCATGATGGGCATAAGACAGGAGATTACGAAGCCGGCTTTATGCAAAATCAAATTAAGAGACGATATCGATGAAAATCTAGTCTTAAGAAGGTTAAAATTGCAAAATCCATACCTGAATACCGAAAAATGGATTGTTGAGCGGTCCCACATCGAGAATAGAGGAGCAAAAATTCTCATGGTGTGGATAGACTCAGAGTCGATGATGTACTTGAGAGCATTTGATTTTCGTGTATTTTTCGGAGTTGCAAAAATTTCGGTAAATCCGTACTGTCAAGGTGGCCTGAACAAATCGTATTTCGGGAAGTTGTAGATATTAAATGAAGCTCGTGACCATCGAGATTGCAAATGAAATCGAATGACTTTTAGATTATCTATACCAACAGAATTAAGTAATTTTCAAAATTAGTTAAATGGGAATGAATTTTAATTTCAATATATAAACCCTACCATAAATAAACAACTAAGCAGAACAAAGAACCGTTTGTTTTTTTTCCCAAATCGGTGAACTTTTTCGATTTTTTTAAATTTATAAAATAATAATTACAAAGAATTAAATATAAAAAAAATTCCTCTTTCTGCAAGTTCAGAGCTTGTTTAGGTTCAGTGCTATAAAGCTTTAAAGAAGCATAAAAATTAGTACTAGTGGATGGCGAAGTGCATGGCATACACTTTTTACAAAAAAGACTGTACGGGACGGCTTGTCGCGTCCCAGAGCAAAATTTTTCGTTAGCATTTGTGTGTTCGCCGTGCGACATCTGTGGGTATACACTATTTGTGATAACAGATACCACAGCGTGCAAAGTGTTGACTTTATTTTCACTTCGAAATTCACAAAATAACTAGCAAAGAATCACATAAAAACAATCAGCTGGTCTTTGGCAATGCGTTACCCTGCGATTAAAAAGTGAGTTTACGATCGACTTCAAGAATACCGATAGCGAATCGAATCAACCGTGTTTGGTTTTACCGTTTAACTTCGGATTCCAGAATAAGGGTGTAAAAATTAATAAAATGTCAATTAATATTCTAGAGATATGATTTTTTTTATTACTAAGCATATTCCCATTGGCGCGTCACTTCGTTCGAAGCGATGATTGTCACGTCACTTCGCGTGGAGCTTGCTATTCTCATAGCGCGATATTACACACGGCAACTTTCGGGCTTACTTAAGCCGATTTTCGGGAGAAACGACTGCGGAGAGAAAAGTTGCCACTCGAAATCATGGCTTATCGACAATCTGCATACATGCAAAGCGTGTAAACCGGTTTGGGAAAAGTAGTAGGCAGAAATCATTTTCGTTCTGACCGTCAGCAGGTAAAGATCTTGGGAAGTATATGAGCAAGAGCAATTTCAATGGTTTGAGTCCACACACACATGTAAACTTGTGTAGCAGATGCAAACAAGATTGGCTTATTTAAGCCACAAATGTAAGCACATTGGCTTATTAAGCCCAAAAGTTGCCGGCTTAAATAAGCCAAGTGTAATATCGGACATAGTCGCGAAAATCGACAATTTATTTCCACACTTGAATATCTATCTTACTGAATACTGAGCATTGGAAATTTCGAAATATGTATTTAACTTACGTTTTCTCCTCATCCATTTGACTTAACTGGGCAGCCCGAGTACTCTACCAATTTGGCGGTGACAGAAATGTTTCTCTCGCCAATTGTCGACAAATTCGCCGATTAGAATACCAAAATCGCCGTGACGTGACATTTGTCGTCTCGATCGCCATTCAGAATGAGGGTGTACAAAAAGTTGAAACATAACAAAAGCTATAATGGCCGGTCTGGCCATTATTGAAAACCCGTATGGTGATATTCGTATCAAAATTCGAACAGTCGTACCAAAATTCCACTTTGAAGTCAAACTTTCCAATAAGATTTTTTTAAATTTATTCCAATCGGATTTTGTTGTATGGGAGTTTTATGTAGAATCATATCCTAAATAACTTTTTTTCTTGCACTTTTTTGATAAGATGCACCGTTTTTGAGGTATTAGCTATAACACAGTATGTGTGAAATGGCACGAATTCATGCCACTTCACACATTGGAACATTTGCACACAGTCTTAACACAGACCGAAAAATGTCATCACACATACCACGTTTTACACAGGGTTATCAGACGGAGGCAAAATTCGTTTCACACACGTCAAAAAAATTGTCGTAACACAGGTTATCACACGGTGTGTAAACAAAAATTCTGTCACAATTTAAGTTATCAGACGGTGTTAACTGGTGTGACAATTTTGTGACGTCAAAATTACGACAGTCATCACACGTGTGACGGTTTTGTGTGCTCGTCTGATGCTAGCTTAAACACACTAGTGTAATTCATTTTTGTGTGTGATAACGGGATCTTGGCGTTACAAACGGTAAGGCAAATGAAATATACCCTTTGGTTTCACCATACGGGTATAAAAACAACCACTTAATTAAAGTTAACGTTAACTGTGCTTAGATATTTGCTATTTCGTTATTATTGGATAATGTAGTGAAAAATGCGGAAGATAATATTCTTTCATCCATTGCATCATGCTTCTTTTAAATGATACTAACGTTGTAGAATTTTTAATCGTGGTAGGTAACATATTGTAGATAAAGATGCCACAAAACTGTATATTTTGTCCAGTTAAATCTTAGAGTTCCTATTACTAATTTATTGCCAACACCGCGTATAGTGTTTAATACAGGGGTAACATAAGTGAATGAATTTGTATTATGATAAAATCCATGCAATGGTTTAAAAATGTATACAGAAGTTAAACAAAAAACTTAAATTTACTTCTGTGTACACTTTCGCCCACATTCCTGCTATCTCCTGAATTCCTAAAGAGATTTGAATCAGTTTTTTTTCATACACAACGCTTTGTCGACTACATCCACTTGATTAGCGAAGTATATGATATGCCTCGACATTAAAATGTACAAAAACTCAAAATTACTAGTAATTTATTTAATATCGTTGAAAACCAAAAAAAAATTAATGGTCATCCTTTCCCGGTCCTGGACAGTTTTCCATTAAATCGGTAACATCATCGTAATGTGTGCCACACCAATGACAATAATTGTAGGTAGTTCGTAGGTACGTTGTTAGCATATCCAACTTTTCCGACGGCTATCAGAAAATCAAAATTGTCAAAGAAAAGTTTCTAGAAATAACATTATTTCCTATACCTCATAAACAATTGATTCTTCGTCGTCTTCTTGAGGTTCGTCTTCGACCTCTTCTGCAGTCTCCTCGTCCTTTTCAAGATTTCTTATTTGCCAAAACCAATCAATTGGAGGCTTCTCGACTTTATTGTCCAAATCTAGTCGTTCACAAGCACTTTGGCATTTCCTAGGGATTCAAATGAAACTTTTTATCGTTTCCAGATGAAAAACCACCTTACCTTATCGCACTTTCCGTAAACTTGTCCTCTGATTTCTGAGTCATTCTTTTCCTAAATTCTTCAACACTAACTTCTGCTCCATCACTCTTTGCCAACAGCCGTTTCCGTCGAATCTCCTTTCGTTTTTCCTTGAGCTCGAGCAAAGCAGCTTCTCGTCCTAGACCAGCTCGGCCTGATTTTATTGATATCCCGATTGGTTCGACGATTCCTGATGAGTTCTTGCCCAGTGATTGTCCCTGTTTGTATCCCATTTTTGCCAGCATCGCAAATCCCTTATTGTCCGAAGAAATTGCGCTGTTTAACCCCTCTTGAAGTCTCTCTTGAATTCTGCTTGGTCCAGAGGTTTTCTTCCTGTGATCTTCGTCCATTTTTGCCTTTTTAGTAGCCACTTCTACTTCCCTTTGTTTGGCGCGATTTCGGATAAGTCCCGGTCGGACGTCTTTTGTGGTACTTTGAAAAAAGATATTGCAGATGTTTTTTGTTATTTTTTTAAAATTAATTTATTTTATTTAAATTCATTATAATAATGATATAAAAAGGTTAACAAAGAATATATATAAGATATAAAAGTTATAAACGTTTTTCCAATGTTCAAAATTTGCTTAGCTTCAGCACTATAAAGCGTTAAAGAAGCATATAATTTAGTATAGCATATTTAAAATTAGACTAAGGTAATTCAACGAGAGTTATTAAGGAAAAATAATCATAAAATTTGTTTACATCTAAGAAAATTGTTATGGAATATCAAAAATCAAGAAATACCAGTGAGATTAAAACACTAGTAAAATGTTATAAGCAGTTTAGGGACAAAATTTGGTGAACTAAATCAGTATAGCGGCTCAAACTACTTCTTTCATCTAAGTTTAATATTAATTTAACCGCGTTATTTTATCGGTAAGAAAATTCACTTAGCAAAATTTGAAATTTTTCGGCGTATGAAAAAATTTCAGTTCCGGTGTCTTTCAGGAATAAATTTCAGAATTTTGTGTCGTATTATAAACGATTGTGCTACCTGGATTTAATGTCACAGGATAATATTTGCGGAACAAAGGATCAGATGTATACGATCCCTTAGTATTTTTATACAATTTATCTTTGAAAGTAATCAGCCTTAGCAAATCCGCGTTGATATGCAGTGTATCGAGTAACTTGAGTTATGCCTATTAAATTTTGTTGACATCGTTTTTTCAATTAAACAGTAAAGATTACCTGCCACCAAGGAATTTATCCGACATGTAATCCTCCTCGTCAGACGACATTTCTGTTTGTTTACAAGACGACTTTTTTAGTTTGAGGTTAGGTTTTTAGTGGTGCCACTTACCTTGCATAACTCTTGTTCTTTTTCAAAACGTCTTCATCGCTAAAGAGCATTCATTCAGAAGTGAAAAACAGAACGCACCAAGTTTGTTGAATGGTTCTTGAAAAATGAGTTTTCTTACGAATTTATCAATTTCCGGAGTGCTTAACACAAGGACCTGCTTGCAGAGTAAGTATTGCATTTCTTCCTACCCCCTTCATTAGAAAAATAAACCCTGAATTGCAGATATAACTCGTAATGCCAGTAAAAAGGCCGGTGGAAGTACGAGAAATCCCAAGGGTCATCCTCGGCCGAAACATCGAGGCTGGAGAGTTCAGGACGGACACACCGTCTCAGCCGGAACAATTTTAGCTACGCAATTGAAGCCGAGGTTTCATCCAGGATTAAATGTAATATCTATAAATGATCAGAATTTGAGTATAACTGGAGAATTTCTAGATTGGATTCGGTGTGAATGGAACTCTGTTCGCAATGGAGCACGGGAAAGTTTACGTAACTTGCGAGAAAATTGACCCCAACTGGGATCACACATGGATTCAAAGGCACTACGCCGGAAGAGAGGGCCAAGTCATTTACAAGAAATTCTTCAATGTAATACCAGAGAAACAGCACCAGAGATTCAAATTAATCGATGAAGTTTAGAACTGTAGTTAATAGATAGTAGTTAATAGAACTTAAATACATATTTGTTTAGTCTTTAATTATTGCAGAGTAGATCATACATTAATTATTGCAGAGTAGATTTTAATTATTGCAGAGTAGATCATACTAATATATAAAAATGAGTTGGTGTCTGTCTGCCTATCTGTTCCTCTTTCACACAAAAACGGCTGAACCGATTGACTTGAAATTTGGCATGAGTGTCTGTGGTAGTTCTGGTTTCAACATAGGCATACGGAAAAGTAGCGCGAGGGGTGGGGGGAGTAAGGGGAGGGGGTAAAGTGATTTCGAAACTTAGTTTTTGCGCTATGTTGCTCTTTCGCGGGGAAACTACTGAACCGATTGGCCTGAAATTTGGCATAGATGTTCGTCGGGGGTCCGGCCCCATAGACCCATTAAAAAGTAGCCCGAGAGGTGGGGGGAGTAAGGGGAGGGGGTAAAGTGATCTCGAAACTTAGCTCTTCCTCTATGTTACCCTTTCGCGGGGAAACTACCGAGCCGATTGGCCTGAAGTTTAGCTCCAACATACACCATTAAAAAAAAATTTGAAAAAACTTAACCCGGCAACGACGGGTATGCAAGCTAGTACTAAATAAAAACTAAAAATTGAAATATTTAAAAAAATAAGTAAGTTTTTTATTCAAGTATAATATGGAGAAAATATACAAACGTTGATAAAATTATTGATAAAAAATACTTAAAATTACTAATATCAAAACAAATGAAAAGAGAAAAATAATTCTGTTTCTCCTATTCTGGCAAATTAACATTTTATAAATTAAATTTAAACCAACCTAAACAAAAGTTAAAGTCAATACAGAGCAATAATAAAAAATAAAATAATCAATATAAAAAACCATAAAAAGCTACATTAAAAGTCTTCATTCTGTATAATAAAGCTTTTATAAAGTTAGATAATTTTGTCCAATCTTCTCCGGTTTTCCCAAATGCAACGAACGCAGTTCTTTTAATATTGGACATTCGCGGCAAAATGTATAGCATTATAATTCAGCCATATTACATCAAATACACTCAGATAACTTGATTCAGGCTCTTAAGTGCGGTATATAATTCAAATTTAGCAGTTTTCTCTAGTTTTAAAAATTAACGATATATCAGCAATTGCTCTATTATCTGTAAAATAGCCATTGGTTTAATTTTTATCGAAGCTTCTTATAAAATGTTAGGCGCTTAAGCAAACCAGACAAGAATATTTTATAAGAAGTCTTATAAAACATTCTTGTCTGGTTTGCTAAAGCGCTTAACATGTCATTTGTCCACTTTTTATTATATAAAACTTTATTTTAATAAAGGTTAGCGAAAGTCTTTTTAAGAATCGCACTTTTCAATGCTATTTTTTTATTATTTTGAACAACACAATATTACTAAGCAAAAACCAGTTACATCATTTACTAAATCCACTTACATATCTAACTTTTAAAGCAACTTTAACCACTCTAAAATTTTATCCAAACCATCTCCAGAAATGGCACTGGCTTCAACAATAGTTAAAGACTGCCTCATTTGTTTCTGCAATTTGGTCATTTGAAGCATAAGTAGCGCTTCATTTCTCATCTGTCGATAAGCTAAGTCCATTTTCGATAAAACCAAAAGGATTTTCGTCCGTTGCAGTCTTGGCTCAGCCAAAATTGAGTAGAGCAAAACACCTACAATTTTAAATTGTGTCAAACAGCTTAAAAACTCAAATATTGGTTATACCAGCAGCAGATATTTGGCATAAATTCGATGTATCAACAACGAAAATAATTTTATCAACGTTTGTATAATATTTTCTCCATAAAGCTGCCATCGATCCGCCTATTTCCAAAATACTAGCGACTGACCTGGTGTTGGCCCTCTTTACACCATGGGCATTAATTGGTAATTTAAGAGTGTAGATATTTGTGCCGATTGTAGGAATTGAATGTGTAGTATTATCCACTAATTCTGGTGTGTGCAATGCCGTTAAAAGATGCGTTTTCCCAGAACCTTTCGGTCCCAAACAAAGAACCACCATAATTTCCTATCTGATAGATTTGTTTGATCAATAAAATGTCTTTTTAAATGTTAAGAGGGGAGTTTTCTAACAAAAAGGAAGTTTTGCTTACAACGTAAAAAATCCTCTAAATACTTTCGAATTTTTAACAAACAAAACCACTAATTGACAGTCCACCCAGTTTTAATATCTCTGATTCCTGTATTGAACATTAATTTTTTTTAAAAATAGCTCGTAAATATTTGAAACGCGAAATAATTCGAAAGTCAAGAGATTCGAAGATTTCTGAATGGTTCAAGGAACTTGAGTTAATTTTATATATTTATTTTTTGAATGGAAATATAAAGATTTTTATTTTCGAACATCAAATTTGTAATCAATTTCTGAAATAAAATTAAAACTTTTGGAACAATTTGACCACCAACGTACAAATTGTGATTGCGTAACATCAAGAAGTATCCATCTGAAACTATAGTCTCCATTTATAAGATAGTGATTTCATCAAACTTTTGCTTGGTGGCTTTTTAAATGATGAAATCGGCTAATTCTGGTGTTGCTACTTCTGCTGTTTCGTCTCATATTGCTAACAACCTGCTAAAATGTTACAATTGCCACCATGGGCCATGTGGCCAAATATTGTCCAGATTTTCAACATTAAGTGGACGTAAAATTCATTTAAGACCTCGTTTACATCTGACACTTTATTTTGTGAATTTCATTTTGCGACACTAAATTGAAGTTTCACAATCGTTTACACTACGACACAAAATCCCGAACTTTATTCCTGAAAGACGCCCATTTTCCATGGGAAATGTTCCACTGAAATTTCCCAACTTATTCCTCCACGGTATGTTTTCCCTAGACCCTCTCGTGCCGCTGCACGCGGCCACGACTTCTTCCTTAAGCCTCCCCGTTTTCGTACAATAAAGTTTAGGAGTTCCTTCATTCCGCGAACAACAAGACTTTGGAACGATTTACCATACGGTGTGTTTTCTCGAATCGGACTATAACCTGCAGAAGTTCAAGGGGAGCATAAACCACCGACATCTCCTTTCGTTCTTCCGACCATCCTGAGTTATGCTTCAGCATTAAAGGGTCTTCCCCTAAACTCTGGCTAGAATTATAAAAAATTTTAAAAAAAACGCCCGAACTCGATTTTTTTATATAAAACTGCCGGAACAAATACAAATTTTGACAACTTTTGCTAAGTGAATTTATTTTGCAATAAATAAATAAAATTCGCAGAATAAATTCTGAAAAATATTCGCAGAAAAATTCAAGAAAAAATTTCAAATGTAAACGAGGCCTAATCTCAAATATTCCTATTCATTACAAATCTAGACCATTAATAGGGTAGGAGCGGGCATGTTGAATTATCGGGCATGTTGAATTATCGGGCATGTTGAATTATTGCCAAATTTGAAAAAACTATCCAGTCAATTTTTTTGAAATTTTAGTATATTGGTAGTATTAATGTCCTCTACTTGCCATAAAATTTTGACAACGATCCCTTATTTATATCGTAAGTGATAGGAATATGTGTGTTTTTGGCTCTAAAAGTAAATATTAGACTGACTATACAGTGATTTACCCATTTCTCATACAAATTTTTGTCAATCTGGAAATTTTTTGTATTAAAAGTGTTGTGCAACACCTCTAGAATAAAAAAAACATCGTGAGACATTCAAATTTATTGTTTTTGTGATTTTTCTAAGAGAAAATATCAAAAAAGTGGGTTGCGGGTAAGTTGAATAACGGCTTGGCAAGTTGAATCATTTTTTCTTACGTATTTTTTGTTTTTTTGAGGTTTGTTTCACATTTCCCTTGTTCTTTTATCAATTTTTGTTTGTTTCTTGATGATTTTTTACATTTTTTATAAAAACGCAGCAGGAATACAATCAAAAATTGGACAACAAAAAAAAATTAAATAAGCGATTAACTAAATCGTAAATTTCATTGTTTTTTTCATATTTACATTATGTAGTGTATATTTAAAATTTTTACTTAATAAAATACTTAAAAATAACGTTTTTTCATTCTTAAGTATGGAAAATGTATGGAAAATTACAGTTATTCATCTTACCCGCACCACTTGTAAAACGGCGGGCATGTTGAATCACCTTTTAAATTGACCTGAAGGCCAGTTAATAAAACATTTTAAAAAAAAGTTATTCTATGAAATGTAGTCAAGGTATCACTCTATCGAATGGCTTAACCATTGGAGCGATATGTGATTTTATGTGCGCGCTACAACCTAAATTCTAAAAAGTAATTCAACATGCCCGCTCCTACCCTACAATATGAAAAACTATAAGTACGGGGTTGCCCTCTGAACCGCATCGTTCATCCCCCTTCCACGGGTTATATAATGAGATAACATTAACCCGTTCGGTACATGTTTTTTTCGATGGGGGGTTAAAAATACGCTCTATACAAATTAATGATGTTTAAGCTATCAGTATTCATAAAAAAAATTAAAATTTTTTAATTTTCCACAAATACGTTCACTGTAGTCCAGATTTTTACTCAACTAATCAAAATTGGGTCACAAATGCACTTAAAGGTGCACTGAATGAGAATAGAGTGTTTGAAAATAAATAAATATAAGTCAATTCAAATTTTTTAGCAACTTTTAACTGCGTTGCCATATGGCATCAAAATACCAAATGGGTTAAGCGATCGTCATGTGAAAGCTATTACAAATTCTCCTGAACCACAAAATGTTAAACAGTTAAAATCTTTTCTTGGTCTATGTGCTCGTAATAGGGTACTGTTTTATAACTAATTTTATCTACTGTTTTACAACTGATTTAACTACGCAAAAAAAACTCATTCGCATTTAAGATTTTCAAGTTAACTGTTGAAATTTTAAAATTGTGAAATGAAAACAAATAAAATATAAAAAACTTGAATAATTTAATCTATTATACTCCTAGTATATATAAAATCAAACATGTGTCTTGTTATCCATGAGATCGGCAAAATATTTTTCAGTCGGCATTTTAACACCAGGATGTTGAGTTTTCATATGCTTCTGCAAACCGTTATACCAACCGTAGGCTAACGGGCACTCTGAACACGTATACGGTTTCAGTCCGGTATGAATGACCATATGCTTTCGCGCCGATTCTCTAGAGAAAAACGACCGTCCGCAACTTCCACACTAAAAAGATAAAATTTTAAAAATAGAAAGTATTTTTTTCAACCCAAAAATTAGAATTGAATTGAATTTTCTAGTATTAATTTCCATTCCAGTTCCATCTACCTGATGAGTTTTAAGTTTCTCATGAACATTTCGAATATGTTTATGTCGATTACTAGCCGTGCTAAATTTCAATGAACACAAATGGCATGCGTAGGGTTGAATTCCAGTATGCGTACGATTGTGGATCTTCAAATTAGCTCTGGTATTTCCACGATACGGACAGAGCGGACATTCAAACATTTTCACATTTGAATGAATGGCTCGATGTGTCGCAACCGCACTCCACGTTTTAAATGCCTTTCCGCATGTCTATATTGTTATTAGAAGCAGATGATAACAGCCAAGTTCAACGTTTTTTTTTTAGGAATAGCGGAAAAGAAAAAAATCTACAATTAAAACAGTGTTTCACTTGCCTGAAAATCTTTAATGCCCGTGTGCCGACGCAGGTGCTTCTGTAAATTACTGGACGTTGTAAATTTTAATGGACACTGATCGCATTCATAGGGCCGATCTCCGGTATGCGTTCGTGTATGAATTCGCAAATCATTTATATTTCGTGCCCGATAACTACACATCAAGCACGGGTAATTTTTTTCTCCCGTATGAATCTGACGATGGTATGAAAGTGTCGATAGCTGGACAAATGCTCTTCCGCAAACCTGAGAATTATTTTTCGTTCATTCTTATAGTCGACACACGGGACAAAAATTTTAATAGAATTAAATATAATAACAACTATCTAATTAAATGATTTGATTTCTTAAAAATATCAATTAGGTATGTGAATACCAACAATTTGTTGCATAAAGAACTACCAAAGAACCATGCAAGAAATAGCGTTTTTCGTGACCCTGGGTTAACTTTTGAACCCGTGTAGTTTTCACTTTGGTTGAGGACTTTTTGGAAAGGGCACAGTCTCTAGTTTCATCCATATATGGCGTCAAGAGTCACAGGATTGCAGGGGGCTGGTGAGGGGTTAACGAACTTTCTCGTGGGCACAACTTCCATTTATGCCATGATTTCTGTGAAAAATCGCGAGAAAGTTCGTCAACCATCCCCAAATTTTCCGAGCCCGTTTGATGTTCTCTTAAGCGGTCTCGACTGTACTCCTATATAATAAATTATAATGAGAAGAGGTTCTCAAACTGGAATGCCTGGTGGTGCAGCGAAGGATTTTTTGATTTGTGAGATAAAGCTATAAATTCGACTACACTATACTAGATTTGGATTTCCTTACCGAATTTTAAAATTGGGTTCAGTTTAACAAAGTCATTTAGCTTTCATTTTAAAGCTGGTTGCCGTAGTAATGTCGAGAATTACAGACCGATTGCAATTCTACCCACTATCGCAAAAATTTTCGAAAAATTAGTCTGTGACGAAATATCAGCTGCTGTTGAAGGTTGAATTCCCCGCAACAGCATGGTTTTGTTAAGTGTCGTTCTACTGACCTAATTGAGCTTACGCACTATTGCTTGAATGAATTGGAAGGTGGATCACAAGTCGACGTCATTTACACTGATTTTACCAAAGCATTTGACAGAGTACCCCATCTTATTCTCTTGAGGAAGCTTGAAAAAATCGGCATTCACTCTCAGTTATTGGAATAGTTATCGTCTTATTTATTAAATCGTTTTCAGTGTGTTAAAATAAACAATGTTTTATCTAGTCCTTTTTACGTTCGTTCAGGTGTCCCTCAAGGAAGTCACCTTGGTCCGTTATTATTTATTTTATTTATTAACGATTTATGTAATGTTTTTAAATCGTCCAATTTTCTTTTATATGCTGACGACTTGAAAGTTTTTCGAAAAGTCAATACATTATATGATGCAGTATTGCTTCAGCTAGACTTAGATGCCTTCGTTGAGTGGTGTGAACACAACTGTATTGGTCTCAATATTTCCAAATGTTCTGTGAGTCGTACTACCGTTCGTCCAGTCCTTTAACGTTTGATTACAAACTCAATGAGGTTAACATAAATAGAGTCACCGAAATCAAAGATCTCGGTGTTATGTTTGACACAAAATTATCATTTATGGGATCCGCTTGGAACCATATAAAATTCTATTCTAAAGTACAAATTTCCATTCTAAGAAAATCTTAACGAAAGAAACTTCATCGTGTAAACCAGGTCTGGCGAAACAAGTTTGCTATCCCAGTTACTCACATTGTAAAAATTAAAACGAAATTGTAGCCCATCAGGCAAATGAATAACCGAACTCACTCAGAATTCGACTGCCGAGTAATACAGTCCAAATTTTATAATAAATTTATATTTAAATAAATTATATAGTTTTATTTATGTCCGTGGCTTCAACACATTCAACATACACGTTGACTATGTAATCACAAAAGCAAATCGTATGTTAGGATTCATTAAGCGTTTCTCGCGAGATATATGTGATCCATATGCATTGAAAAGTGTCTATGTTTCTCTTGTCAGAAGTGTACTAGAATATGCGTTTGTAGTCTGGAGTATTTTTTAAAAAATTTCCAAAAAAATCGAATACAAGAAAATTTTATATATATTACTGATTTTCGATTGGTTTTTATGTTTTATGTACATAATATTAATGCAAAAGTTTTTGGAGATTAAAATTAATTAGAAATTCATTTTCAAAAAAAAAAGTTTTAAATATATCACCATTAGAATTTTTTTTTCTTTGCGAAAATAAATCTGTGAAAATTTTGAGTTCCTGGAAGTGTTTTGACACTTTCAAACCTTCTTTGAAGTTGTTGCTGTTTTCACAGAAATTATGGCATAAATGGAAGTTGTGCCCACGAGAAATTTCGTTAAACCCCCCACCATCCCCCTGCAAGTCGGTGGCTCTTGAAGCCATATATGAATAAAACTAGAGACTGTGCCTTTCCGAAAAGTACTCAACCAAAGTGAAAAATACACGGGTTCAAAAGTTAAGGGGTACGAAAAACGCTATTCCTTGCATAGTTCTTTCTGATATTATAATAAATCAAACCATTTATTTGAATTCGTTGCGGTGGAAAAAAAATTAAATATCTCACCTCACACACGTACGGACGCTCACCAGTGTGGCATCTCAAGTGAATCTTAAGAGAGATTTTCGTCTTAAAATCCTTTCCGCAAACATTGCATTGATGGGGCCGGACAGCTGCATGACTTTGGATATGTTTTTTGAGTGATGATTTATCAATGCAAATAATTCCACAAGCTTCGCATTGATGAACACTTTGGGATTTCTCTTTGGACTTTCTCGAGAGTTGGTTTTTTTCATCTAAACTCTCTGAGATTTCATTTCGGGATCTGTAATTTTCAAATAACATAATAAAGACACATTTCTCACAATAATCGACATTTACATTTCAATTGGGTCCATTTGAGTTTCCTCAGCGACATCGTAAGTGAGTACAACTACATCTGGTACTGTCTCTGTTGAGATGTCCTCTTCCTGGTCACTACTAATATCTGGATCCGCGTCTATTGTTTCATTCTCAGCAATGCTGACATTATTTCCTTGCTCCTCTTCCTCTTCGGATTCATTCAATTCAAAACACTCTTCCTCAACAACATACTCGAGGAAATCAGGGTTTTTAATACTTTCAGATGATTGACAAGCATTTCTCAGCTTATAGTCTGATTGTTCGCATAAATTTTTAAATTTTAAGGCATTTTCTAATAACTGCCAGCAGTTTTTGCAAATATGCTGTGGAAATCCATCTTCCTTTCTAATCTATAGAAAACAAACTGCTATGAGATTAAATTGCCTTTTTTAAACAAAAATTTACCTCATTAATGGCAGAACATAAATTAATCGTTTGTGCTATTGTCATATCGTCACTAAAACTTGTGTGAATATCCTTAAATCCATTAAAATTCTTCTGCAGGCATATTCTACATGTTATTTCTTCGGGTTCACATTTCTTACCATCTATAATAGCTGCTAATTCAAGGTATCGATTCTCTATTGCATTGAAAAAACTACTCTTATCTATGTTGTGTTTTTGCAATTGATCCAGGAATGATTTTTTCCATTTCACTCGACTACTCCAACGTTCAAAGCTCTAAAATGAATAGTTTTTGGAAAAAAAATTAAACAAAAAAAGTAATTTAATGTTTCGAATTCCGAAAACTAGAGATAAATTTATACAATTTTTTTCGTGAATGACTGTTTTTTCAGTTGCGGGTTTTCGAGATCGTTTGTGCAGACAGACAGACAGACAGACATTCCTCGTATTATATTATAGGATTTTTATGGACTGAAAAACTTTAAGCCTCAGAATAAAATGAAGTTTTTACCTTTTTCCAAAATTCCTCTTTACTATTCGTCGCTCCAAGAGCTTCCATTTCTAAGCCAATTGTTGTCCACAACTTTGGTGAATTATGCGCAACTTCCAAATGGTCCAAAATGCACGATATTTCGGTATCGGAAGGGCTTTGCTGAGAAATGGTTCAAAATCGTTAATCATATTTTAAAAACTTCACCTAAATATCTGTATTAATCAATTTTTTTTCTTTACAAAAGGCAAAGATTTTTGAATCTCAAAAAATCAAACCTACTATCAACGAATGATCAGAATCTATTAACATCATTAGCTCGAAATCCTGCATGGAACACGAATAGTTTTTCCTAAAAACATTTACGATAAAATCAAATGAAAACCTTTTAAAAATGAAAAAATAAATTACTTGTTTTTCAGTTCATTAATTTTAAGTCTTGTATTTTGAATCCAATTTTTCATTATCACAATCCAGTCTGTTGGTGATATTTCCCCGGAAATCCGGTTCAACTCTTTTGCTAATTGATTTACCATTTTTGGAAAACTTTCTGGCACTGAAAATAATTCAATTTTGTAAACATTTTTCCAAATACCAGACGCCACACAAATCAAACTCGAATTTTACTTACTCGAAATGAGTTCCTTATTCATGTTTAAGTATTTGAGCAATATCAATTTATGAATGGGACTCAAGAATTCATCAATGTGCATAATCTGAAATATTAATTTGTAATTAAAAAGAATTATTTTTAGTATTAAAGTATAAAAAAATGTTGCGGAAATTCACAAATCAGTTTTGTTGAACCCGTTCACAGATTTTCTTGACATTTCTGTAACCGATATCGCTCTCCATCTCATTAAAAATATATATTTAGACAAGATATCAAATTTACCTTGTTATTGGAGTCAGTTACAAGAACTTTGGAAGTCTCCATCAGAAGAAAAATTCTAAAACCCAACCGAAAGCAAAACTCTAAAAGTCAAATAACTTCCATGTCAAATTTTGACATTCAGACTAAATCAAAGAGTAATTTGATGTAGAAGGACTATGAAAAATATGGAATAATGGCTTTAAGCTAGGGTACCTCAATGAAACACTTTATGGGGCTATTCACGAATGTAAATGTATCTGCAACTGTAACTTTACATGTTCCACATGATCCACACTAATTTTACATTAGATTCCAAATTGGTATTCACAAACTGTAACTGAATAATAGGGATTCCTGACAGTTGCTTCTTCTGAACTGTATAACAAATCGTATAAACATTTCTTTCTAAGTATTTTTATTTAACTTACTCAGAATCTTCTTCCCATCCATTATACAACAATATTAAGTCCGACATATTTCCTTTATTCTTAAAATTTTGCATTTTTCTTAAAAAATGTAACCTTATGGATAAGTTTTCTCTCGGCATAAACTTACAGATGATTTGACAGCTAGTTACAGATACAGAATGTCAAAGTTACAGTTTGTGAATA
Organism: Chrysopilus asiliformis; assembly: GCA_964034945.1. NCBI lineage: Eukaryota > Metazoa > Arthropoda > Insecta > Diptera > Rhagionidae > Chrysopilus > Chrysopilus asiliformis. The sequence continues at coordinate 87,739,453 of OZ035960.1, read as the reverse complement.
GCAAAGTGGACTGAAAATGTAAAGTTACAGATACAGAGCAATCTTACATTTTAAGAATAGGCCCATTAGTTTCTTTTTTACTGAGTATAGCCTAGTATGCAGTTCGAGTAAAATGAAATTTTAACGCGGTCTCCAAATTGGCACATTAAAACCGAAGTAAAAACTGTTTGTGGAGAAAAAACATTGACAGCCGAGCACACACAATTAAAAAACCACACTCGTTAAGAAAACTGGAAACAGAACCTCTATTATTTTCATCTGTCAAATTTTTACCTCGAATTTAATGTACCGAACAGTTAAAATGCTGGTAAAATCAAGTGGAGACTTTCTACACCATCTAGTGAGGCAACATTGCAACATGAGTTTTTCACATCATTTTACCAGCGAACTGCGTACCGCTTGGTAAAATTTCTGAGGTTAAATTTAAGCGCAGTGTTAAATTTGTATGGAAAATTTCATTTTACTCGAACTGCGTACTAGGCTTATGAGATGAGTTTTTGGTCGTGTTTTTCTTCCGAAATCTTACATTTTAGAAGAAAATGTACTCTTTTTTCTAGGCCATTGATTGGTTTCAAATATTATTTTAAATGATAGAGCAATAAAACTTGTGTAAAAGTTCTAAACAAAGACCTCTAGTATAAAGGTAGAACCTGAATCGTACATCGATGCGTCCGTCATGCGTCCGTCACGTTGACAGTTCGAGTAGAATCAACGGGCTGCTATGAGTACTCCCCTAATAATACGTTTTCCGATGCGGCAGCCGCATAGAGTAGGTCGAATTTCTACTTTTACATGCGGCAACGCACGGAAATGTCATTTCGCAAAAAAGTTTGTTTACGATTTAAGCAATTAAAGTATGGAACAAATTGAAAGTAATTTTTTCGACGATAAACTAATAGAAGAAGTGCAAAAAAAAGTGAAGAAGAAGTGATTCGTTGCCGTACCCAACTGTCACCGCATAAAACTGTCAACCGGACGCATGACGGACGCATCGACGTACGATTCAGGTTCTAGCTTAAATATGTAAAAAATTGAAAAGAAAGTGAATGCTTTCGGAGTTTTTTTTCGAAAACTATGGCTGGCAACTGAAACGCCCAATAATTTGTTTAAGGTAGTATTCGTGACGAGTCAAAAAAATCCATTTTTTTGTTGCGATTTTAGAAGGTTTATTGTGTTTAGAATAAGGATGCACAAGGATATCTTCGTAGAGTGGGCACCATGTTTTCAAGATAATAAATAAAACTTAGATTGAGGCTCGACAGTTTGTCCAGAAACTTGCAAAACTTCGACTTATCGAGCTTCCACTATGTTTCATTCCCGAAGTTATAACCAAGACCTAAACGACTCTATGCACATTTGGTTCTTGAAAAATTCGAAAAGAATCAGTGCAAAACGCAAAAAATTACAGTTTTAATAAAGTTTTTTGTAAAATATTCTATTTTCCTTTTATGTGGTTACTTTTCAGGATCAATTAAAGCAATCGTTGAAAAGATATTATAAACAGAGAGGCCCAGAAAAAATTATTTAATTGTATAACTTCAGACAATACAATCATTGAGTTATACGTTTTAATATGTTTTAGTGGACGTCTCTGCGTATCTTTTGAAAACTTTTAATTAGAATCAATTAACCACGTCCTTTGATAAAGAAATGTTAGTTTGGTATACTCCATTTGGCATTATTTATACGGAATATTTAAGAAACCATTCAAAATAACCTCAAACATTACCAGGTGATTTGGTTAGTTTTCCACCCCATTTGTTCCAACAAGGTTTGTAACACATCCCTATTTACTCGCACAAGGTTGGTAACAGTGTTGGGCGTAATCAACCAATTTTTTTTAGTTGATTAATCAATCAACTAAAAATTTAGTCATGGCCAATTCAGTCATGATTACGTCAGTCATGATTAACACATTAGGCATAATCGTGATTGAACACAGTAATCATTAGTTTTTCAATCATTAATTTCAATCAAGGATAAGAATGATTAAATTCAATTTCGCACTAAAATTTTTGTATAGAAAAGATAGTAGGCTTTAGGAAAAACAATTAAAATTCAAGTAATTTTAATTATTTAAAATGTCCGCATATGGGAACTTTCACTATCATTTGTAATTTCACTTACTACAAAAATATCAGATGTAAGCATCTCATGACTTCATGAGTCCGTCTCCGTCATGAATAAAATACTTACCTCTATAGAGGAAAGTAAAAACTGAAATTGAAATCAATCATAGACCACGATTACACAGGCTTAGTGTGGCGCTACAAATCGACTCTTTACGGGCGAGGGACAAAGTGGGAACGATGACACGAAAAGTCGAACCCAAACTAAAAATTTCAGTTGCTCAAGAAGCAGAACGAATGCTGATTGGCTGAAAATCATTTACTCTGTGATCGTCGTAGAGTGCGTACATGTTGTTTAGCTAAAATTTGTTTATTCAATGGCAAACTGGAATAAAAGTCAGACAACGGTTTTGATTGAAGCATACGAGCAGCACCCCGGTTTATCTGACATTCACAAACACGAAATTAAATACAAAAAAAAACTTTTCACAAACATGAAATGAAAAACAAAATGGCCCAATTTCCATTCGTTTCATTTTCGTTTGGGTTCAGCTCAACCTGTGTAATCACGAGAGGTTCAGTGTGGAAGCTCAGTGTGTCTGCGTCTAATCGTGGTCATAAGAGTTAGTTTTTCAATCATGATTATGATTAAATATAATCAATCACAATCAAAGTTACAAATTATTAATGACTAACAAATTCAATCACAAATCAAAAAAAAATATGATTGATTTTTTCAATCATTAGTTTTCAATCATTAGTCAGATTGAATTTTGCCCAACACTGTTGGTAATGATATTAGGGGATCCCATTAGAAAGCGAGAGTCAAAAATCTAGCTGTGTTTTGCGCTATTTTATGTCTTAGCGTATTGTGGAGGATTATACTTCCATTGTATATACAGTGGCGAGAATATAAATAGGGATTTTTTTTTAAATGAGCATTTTACGATTTTTTGTTCAAGTATACACTATGTGGAGAATATATTTACATTTGCGTTTATATATAAGTGTCTTCATCTACATAAGGCCAAAAATTTGAGGGAATTGGACATTTAGACAAGTAGTATTCATCATTAATGACAACACTTCGAATTATGTACGAGAAAATAAATAGGGAAAATATACCTTTATGTTTAAAATAAAATACTATTATTAGGTTAAAATATTTATTTAATTTTAACAAACTACTCAGTCGACATCCCTTATTTTAGTACTTAGTCGGCAGACCCTTATTTTGTATAACTTTCGCACATCTACGCGGCATTGATTCGACTAACCGAATACAGCGATTGATGTCAATATTTTTCCATCCATCCTCGATAACGGCGAATAGCTGAGTCAAATTGGTTGTTTTTTTTTGCTTTGATAGCTTTGTCAACATCAATCCACAACATTTCAATCGGATTAAGATCAGGCGATTGCGCTGGCCACTTCATAACACTGACGTGATTGTCCTCCAAGAACTTTTTGGCTTTACGTGACGTGTGTTTCGGGTCATTATCCGCTTGAAAAATCCAATCATGGGACATTTGATCATTGGCGAAAGGCAGTAAATGTTGCTCAAGGTTGTTGACGTAGACATGTTGATCCATTATCCCTTCAACTCGTACAATTGGACCAGTTCCGTTCATTGAAAAAGCGCCCCAAACCATAACAGATCCTCCTCCTCCTTTTATTGTTAGTTTTAAGCACTTTGGTTGAAACTCTTCGCCTACTCTCCGCCTCACATAAGTCTTACCATCTGAGCCGCATCGATTAAATTTTGATTCGTCCGTAAATACAACTTTAGACCACTGCTCCCTTGTCCAGGAAATATGAGTTTTCGCATATTCCAAGCGTGCTTTTTTATTTTTAGCTGAAACAAGTGGTTTCTTGCGAGCGACTCTTCCATGAAGTCCAAACTCAGCCAATCGATTGCGGACAGTGTGCACTCCTACACCTAACCCAATCTGTTTCGATAATTCGGTGTGGATATCGACAGCAGTCTTATGGCGATCTTTCTCCGATAGTCTGTGAATCATTCTATCGGTTTGCAAAGTCGTTTTTCGCTGTTTTGGTTTCCGGGGCTTATTCTCGATTGTTCTTGTTTCCATAGTGACGTGTACTAAAGCTTGATGAACGGCATTGACCGATATTTTCATCTTTTTGGCTATCTCAACTAAAGTTAAATCCTTATGCCGCATCTTCAAAATTTTCAATCGTTGGAAAGGTGTTATTACTAACATTAATAACAAACATTAATTATTAACATTAATTATTAACATTAATTATTAAGGTGTTATTAGGTGTTATTAAAGGTGTTTTCCTCGTCCCATTTTCTAATAACGCCGACCTTGAGGGATACAGAATAAGCCCAAGGAATATAAAATTAAATGTGAGCCTAAAGCTAAGTGCACACGATATGATCACTGTTCATATTTCTGAACATACGCATATGTTGCTTATAAGCTTCAAATGCTCATATGTTCATACAATATATGAAAGGTGTTCACACGATATGAACATTTTGTCCCAAAGCTTCAAATTTTTAGGTGTGTTCATATGTGCTCAAATGCATTGTGTTCATATTTTTTCTGCGCGTATGAACCACTGTTCAGACGATATGAACGTTTTGTTCAAATTACAGATATGAACAATTTTTAAGAACATTTGAGCACACAACACAACAAATTACAAAACTGTCGAAAACTTTTTTTTTGTGTTATATACCAGGAGCTTGAAGGCGAAGACCAAACTGGTCCGTGTTTTAAAGTCCATGAACAGAAAAGTTCAAATTCGAATCGAATTATTTTACCCTGAGTGGGATTTGAACCACTGCTCATTGGATCACAAACAAGGCAAGCACTTAGCTGACTGAGCCATCCACGCCACAAATCTAAAACCTACTAGACCCAAATAACAACCAGAAAACATAAATTTACGTACAAATTTGACTCAAAATTTTACATTTGAAAATGTTGAAAACTTAGCCCATGTTCAAATGTGACAGTGTGTTCATATCTGTGATCATACGTCCGAATTTTACAAACTGGGCTCATACGGTCCCAAAATAGTGTTCACACGATATGAACAGGTCGTGTTCATACGTTTGCTCACGGCATGTTCAAATGTGTTCATATGCCTTGTGTTCATACGTATGAACACAAAAATATGGTGTTCAGACGATATGAACACGTTTGGGACACTTTTTTGCTCAAAAATATGAACAGTGATCATATCGTGTGCACTTAACTTAACTACTGCGAGTTTTCTCTAATTTATTTAATAATAATTCAATTTACCAATTTATTTTCTCGTCAAAAATTATTAACTTTTTCAAAAATGTGTTGTTCTCGAATATTCAAAACACGGTTTGATCTAGTCAAATATGTAACTTGGTTTGAATTAGAGAAACTGTCTCAACACCAAAAGGAAAAAAAATCACATTGTACTTTTTAAAACATACTAGATGGATTTTTTTCAAATTTAGAAAAATTCCCAATTTATATTCTCGCCACTGTACTTCGTTGTTGGATCGTAAATTTAAAGTTACTGATCACAAAATTTGGTAATAGCAAATTAGCCGACAACATGTCGGATTTCAGCCAATCAGAACATTTTGCTGCCACTGCTACTGCTACTGCCGGTCAATCTGTTACGGACTTTAGTTGATTAAAAACTTTTCTATGTACCTGTACGTCACTAGATAGGTCTTAGAAAACTAGTCTGTTTGTGGACCAAATTAACCCCCATTTTCATGCTCATTGACATAATTTCTATAAATTCGGTTCGCGGTTCCTGGCAACGCCTTACAAAAAAGAAAATGGTCGAGATCCGCAATTAGGCGAAATTCAAGTTTTATTCATTTTATCAGTTTTTTAAGTGTGTAAAAATGTTTTCTGCCGAAGAGTCAAGTGGCGAAGCCATGGGAAATCGGGGCGCCAACTTTGCAACGTGGGCGATGGCCCAACAACAGCAAAATATAAATGTCGATTGGGCAAAGATTGCCCAGCAATGGATCCAAATGCAGCAAAGGGAATCCAGTGTAGGACAAAGTATGACGGACAACGTACCGGCCGCCCCACCCCCTCCCAGGATTTCCGCGATTGACTACGAAGAAGAAAAGGGTGAAGCACCAATGGAAGTTGTGAAGGACGACGATTTGCTGAACGGACAAGACAGTTTCACGCAGGCCTCCGCTGCCGCTGAAGTTTATTCGTCCCGCAACCAACCCGCCGACTGGCAGCCAGCATACTTCACAGATCATTGGAGTGAGTGAAGAACGCCCCTGTATTATGAAGAACGCAATTTAATTAAGTGTGTGTTTCAGGACAAAATTGGAACTCTTGGGTGCCAACAAATAACCCCGCGCCGCGCCTACCTCAGACGATTCATGCCATTCAACCAGAACCGTACAAAGAGCCAAAGCAGGCTCCACAGCAAGCTCCAGCTTCCACGACGACCTCAACAGATACTGTCAACGCAATTGACGCAGCCAAAAGGAAAACTCTTCCAGCTTGGATAAGGTCGGCATATCAGAAAGTTTTCTAAGAATTCACAAAAAACAAAAAAGTTTCAATCGAATGATATTTTTAAATTTTACAGAGCGTTTTTCATGATTTCTGACTCAATGAATGTATCTTTTTATTTCAGAGAGGGATTAGAAAAGATGGAGAAAGAAAAACTAAAGCAGCTAAAAAAGGAAACAACCGAGGAGAGCGCATCTTCTAATAAAATTGGAAACCCTTCCACAGAAATCGATAAGCAATCATTATTAAGGAATAGTAAATTTATGGTAAAACCATTTCTAATTACTACACCTTATGCCACTGTACAATGGCTTGTGGTGAGAAAATTTTCTATCATTCCGAAAACTTTTTAGTACGACGAGGAGAGTGAAGAGTCAGAATACGAAGCGATCCCAGAGGAAACAATTAAACTCGACGATAGTCGATATGTTAAGGAAGAACCGCCCGAGCCATTAGTCACAAAATCACGCGAAGAATTATTCGATGAATGGGTAATTAGATTGTGAAAAATTCCAATGAAATGTTCTCCATTTAGTAAGAAATTAATACTTCTTCAGATGTTAATTGTAAGAAGATCGTTAACAGAAATCTTACTCGAAGTAACTAATGAAGAAATTCAAAATATAGCACAGGATACGTTAAGAAAGTCAAAGGCAAAAGGTAGTACTCGTTGTTTATAGACAGAATAATCATCGAAAATGATACGATGATTAAATAGAACAAGGTTCTGAAAATCTGTCATGAAAAAAAAGACAGTTAAAATTCGAATATCTTTTTTATTTAAATTATTGATTTACTTGATTAAATCAGTTATTATTTAGTTTTATGTAAAAACTATTTTTTATACATATTTTATTTCTATACATAATATGAAAGCGAATCAAACGATAACTGATAAAACGCGTATTTAACTTTTAAGAAAATTTATTAATGTTATATGTTTGTAAAGCGTCATCAGCACAAGTTTTCCGCAAAAGCGCTATTTCGTCTATTACTGGCAAATTGGGTAAGTTATTACTATTTTAATTTCTTTTAAATATATATTTTTTTACAAAAATATTTCTGTATATTTTTTCTGATCAAAAAATTGTTGGAAATGGTCGTTGAATTTGCTATTCTAATTATTTAGAAATGTTTCGAAAAAGCAAATATTTTCGTTATTGGGAAGAAATGTTTCTTGAGATTCTTGAACGAATTTCAATCGAATTCCAAATTTTAGGTTTTTTTAATGGAAAAAATGAAATTTTGACAATCAGCGTTCGCTCGCAAGAACACAATTAGAACAAAGAATGTTCATTTTACCGGAAGGTTCACTGCATCTAATGAAAAAAAATAAAACAAAGTCATTTTTCAAAATTTCATTTTTTGAAAAGTGTTTTGCCATTTTTGAATAAACGTCTCCACTCGTTGCTCTGGAAATATCGTTGTTTTCGTCAAACTCTATGAACATTTTAAAAACTCCAAAAGCTTTTTTCGTCAGGGAGTTTCTTTTTCCTTGTCTCTGTTGAATTTGTGTCTTTACCATCGTCCTCCAAACCGGACTTTTATAAAATTTGTTCGCTCTGCTGTACGTTCAAAAATATTCACCCTATAAAGTAGAAATATTTGAGTTCAATCGAGCAGACTGATTGCATTATTTTTACTGATTTTTGACTTTATCCCAGATTTTAAATCGTCTGCCTGTTTGTTGGCAAAAGTGAAATGCTATTATTAAACCTTCAAATCCAAGAATCTCTACTTGAAGTTACCTCACCAAAACTTATTCCTACCATCTGCTACTAAAAATGTATCTAATAAAGTGGCAGACACGTACCATACACCAGAAACTTTTGTGGGGATGGCGTCTTCGATTGTCCTGCTCTTTCTGAGAACTGTGGCTCAGTAGAAAGATTGCCTATCTTAATGGTCGAGCATATTCCCTTTTTCGAACACAAAGTGCAATATTTAGGCGTAAAGTGGGGCTTCTTAACATTCCGGTTCTTTTCGAGTTTTCACGCGAACCGAATCGACATCTATCATATCACGGCAACCGACATTGGGTTATTTCTTAGTCGAGGGAAACGCACCGGATATTTTTTGGCTGTAGACATCACTAACAAAAGCCTTCAATCAAATGATATTGCCGTACAAGTGGTAAAAGGGATTATTCACAGCACATAAAGTATTATTTGGCTGTAAGATGTTTTCAATCAAAATAAATTTTTTAATATTTTTCAAAAGGTTTTAAATAATTTAGAAATGAGTTCCATCGAATTTTATTTCGAATCTCCAGTCGCAACACAAAACGTGGAACAGCAAAAACAGGCGACCCTAGTCTGTAATAGAAAATTGTGCCCAACACTTCTTGAAGTCCGGCTTGGATGCTCCAAACTCCATATATCCAATGTCTGGATTTTTATCCATTAGGTCTATCAATCATTAAAATTACTTCATTTGGTTGTCCAAAAACAATTTCAATATTACAGCAACCTAAAATAATAAACTTAACTCCGTTCGGTTTCCGTTTCTCTTAACAAAAATATTAATAAACTTCAATGGCTATCTATTAGAAATTTGACACCGACTTGAATTGTTATTTTTTCAACTTGTTTCGCAAATGTAGTCTAAAGAGCCTCCACACGTTCAATGTTACTTGACAATTATTATTGATGAAAATTGCCTCCACACGTAACACTGAACATTGACAATGTTTTCGTCAAGATTTTGGTCAGTACATTAGTATATCTTAGCGATGATGATTGATAAACTTCGTCCTGTCCTGATCCCGATTTTTTAGATTTTTCTATCTTTTCTAATTTGGCTATAAAATTTATTCGCAAACTATTTTTTTTTCACGGTATCAACTGTGGCATGTGAATCCACTTTTCTCATTTTATCTAGTAGTTTTTCATACGCTTTCAGTTTCAAATCTTTAATATAACGCATAGATTTTACTTTCCATCGACACTCATTCTTCCAGTAAATGTCAATGAATTCACTGAGGAATTCCCGCGAACATTGCCGAATATCGGACATATTTCCTTGAATAACAGAGAGCAACTGGTATATTGACAAGTAACATTTATGAATGCTCTAAACCATCAATGTTACTGTCAATGAACATTGATGAATATCAAAATAATTTTGATTTTCGTCAATGTAGACTTTTTACTTGCCAAGACCATTGAAGAGCATTCAAACGATCAATGTTACTTGAAACATGAGTCATTCAAGTAAAATTGTCAAGTAACATTGAACGTGTGGAGGCGCCTTAAGAGGATCAAAATGAGTATCACGACAAAAGGGGAGATGTCGGCCACTGCGACTATGGGTAACACACAAGACGGTTGTCGGGATTCTTGCTGGGGAAAAATTCTAAGAGAATCGGAGTGTAAAACTATTATATTATCATTACCTTTTCCACAGATTTGAGCCAAAATTCACAAATCCTATAGGCCTCATTTAACCCTTTGACGACCATACATTTTCGGCCGAAGGGATTTTGATTTTTTTTTTCATTTTCATAATCTGTGACCTGATAATAGTTATGCCACAAAAAATGGTGGCCCTAGACCCCCTCCTTGCCCCTCATTTTTTTATCTCGAAAATTAAAATTGAAAGACAACATTCTTATATATAATTCATGTACGTATTTATTTTTGAATTTGAACAAACTGAATTTAATTAGTTGTGCATGTGGTAAACGTCGAAGCAATCGCAAGTACAGATATCGTCGGCTAAGAGTGAAATCGTTCTAAGTCCATTATACCAAAATTTCTGGAAGAGCAATAAAAAACCTTGTTAAATCATTTTAATTTTCATTTAGGATCATAGGGGCACAGGGGAACCGGCATAGAATTCCCGCCACATACATTTATATTGCCCCATCTATCCTCTACAAAGAACCTTTTAATATCTTTGCTCTATCTCTTAACTGGACGATTTTAAGTACTGAAAGCTCTTGGGCAAGCATACTTGCCTGTGGTCGTCAAAGGGTTAAGCAATCAAATTTATTTGTCAAAATTATTTAATGACAAATGACTTTGACTGTCCAAATACTCCGTCATGGTCAATCCAAAAAAATTTGAATCTAAATAGTTATGATTTTCGTTCAATATTTGATGAATTTTCGCACTAAAGTTTGAATTTTTCTCGATGTGATTTTGATAATGTATCATTAGGTTTTAAGTGTCCATAAAAAAATTTCAACAAAAACTATTTTTTGTGGAAAAAATAATTAAATCTTTGTCAAAAATATTTGACAAGTAACTTTGATCGTTTAAATGAGGCCATAGTCATCTAATATTTTGCTCTGTTTTTTTGTTATTTTTAACATCATTTAGAATTTTTTCCAAATTTTAATTTGTGAACTGAACTACAAGTTTCTAAACAAATCATGAACTGAACTACAAGTTTCTAAACAAATCAGTTGATGAGCTTTTTTTGAGCTCAATTAATGCCTATTTATGAACAGTTCCGGTTTTTGAACAATAAAAAGTAACAGGCCAAATGGATTTCAATGCCAAGAGGAAGAAGGAAATAGCAAATAAATCATAATTATAAACTATTGGCTGATTTATATATAACCTACCTTTTCTTTCATCGGGATCTTCGACATAACAGTTTCTTGATCGGTGACGTGAATATGCCATCCCGTGAATGCTGACATTTTTCACAAAATTGGCAGAAGTCAGTTTACTATTTTTTCCTAATTTAGTCTTCAATGAATTCGTAAAATATATTATATATAAACAACAGCTAGAGATGGAATTCCCAAAACAGACGAAGTTGCAATCTAACAATACGATACATTTTCTGTGGTCAAAAGAATTTTTAACCAAAGTATTTTCTCATCAACCCGAAAAATGTTTATGGAATTAAAATCATATTCAAAACGCCAAGAAGACAGAGTATCTAGAACAATAATATGTGTTTTTTGTTCGGTCCCGGTTTGGCTATGAGAAAATTTGGTAAGCCTAGTAATAAGTGAAGAGATTTTCTTCACTTTAAAAAAAAATATGACATATCAAACAATGGCTGTGATACATAAATAATTTGCGAAAATATCTATTTGTTAAATCGCTTGTTTAAAATTACGTCCCACAGAAACCATCAAGTCCAAAACCCTGTAGAAAAATAATGGTTTGCGTTGAATCAATTCACTTGAAATACCATAAAATGCACCCATTTTATATTTCTCAAAAATATAAATATCCTTCAAAAATTTGTGTTTTCTGTTGATAAAAAAGATGTTGAAAAATATTTATTTCGATTTTCTCGTCTCGTTGAAAATATCAGAAACTGAAAAAACTCCTCCCTTGAGAAGCAAAAACAAATCCAAAAAAAAAATCCCGCTATTCTGATTAATTATGGAAAAAAATCTTCTATAACTATAATTTTAGGTCTAGGCGCCTATGCTGATAGCGATACTGATATAACCGATACGGATGAAGATAACAGTATTGATGGTGAGGATGTTTGTGACTCAGAAGATGAAATCAAGGTTTTCTCTTTAAAAATTAATTAAATATGAGACAATTTTGTATTCAGCTAAATGTTGCCATAATAGGAAAATATAAGAAAACTGCAAAATGCTTTTAAGACGATAGCGCAGGATATTGAATTGAGAGTAAGTGAAGCTGAACAAAAGGAACAGAAGCGTATGACCGAAAGGACTACAGCTTCTTCTTCCTCCTCGGCAACAGCACCAACGGCTTTAAAGGAACCTAACGAAACACCAAGTAAAAAAAGTTCTTATGACAATGACAAAGAAAGTGGTGAGACACAGCCAGATAAAAAAATACATTTTAATGGTGCGTCCTTTTTATTCTTTAACGATATAAATTTATATTTTATATATTTAAAAAAAAAAGATTAACAAAATGGCTGAAACCGAAAAGAAAATCAATCCAAAATGGAATGCGAAAAAAAAATTTGATTGTGTTGAATGGAAAACGACACATTAAAATTATAATGTGAAAAAAAAAATATGTTTTCTCCCCTCTCCATTTCTAGCTAATTATCGTCTTCACTTAAATTATTTGCAAATGATTCTCTTGATACTAACATACGACATTACTTTCTCTTTTTTTGTTTATTTTTTCTCGAATGAATTTAGGTCGACATACACGTGAACGTACCTCAAGATTTAGCGATGCCAAATTGAAACCGTATTCGATCAATACCCAAACAATTTTACCAAATCCTTCATCTAGTACTGATTATGATAAACGCAAATCCAGCTATTCGTCGTCGGCAGCTACATCGTCATCGACACCAGCCGCTGGATCGACAGCTAACTCTTCGACCACTGCTGGATCGTCGTCGAAACGAGTGTCGCATTATTCGTCTGAGTCGTCGTCAGATTCGTACAGCTCGTATAGAAAAGTCAGTAGTACTAGTAGTAGACACTCGAAAGAACGATCTCAAAAGAGCTCAAGTAGCAGCAGTCGACGCGATCGGGGTAGGAGCGAAAGAAGCCGACGTTCATCCTCCGATTCTGATGGTTATTCACGATCATCAAAATCGAGTCGACGGTCGAAACGGTCCAGAGATAGAGATCGTGACCGTGAGAGAGACAAGGATCGCTCAAGGTCTAGATCCCGTTCAAGATCGCATTCATCACGATATGATCAAAGATACTAATTACCCCCTTTCACTCCAATAAGTTTATTTAATACACATTTAATATTTTTTTTTTTCTCATAATTTAATTGTTTCTTTTAGAAAAATTATTTTTCTACGAAACATGTTTCGTTTTTTCGTCGTATGTACATAAATATTTTTATTTTACTAAACGCAGGAAAATAATCTTGAAGAAAAAAAAAACAATAAGCGAATAGGGTTAAAATTAATTGTGAAACTGATGAGATTGAAATAAAAGCCAACGCAAGATGAGAGTCGAATGAATGATTCTTGATAGGATAAACAAAAAATATGAGATAAAAAAAACATTTAGGAAAAAAATATTACACTGCTTATTAAATCTTTAATAATGTAAAAAAAAATTAGAAAACTAGTAAATGTTTTACTTCAATTCATTTATTTGTGTTTTATTTAATCTAATCAATGATCTTATGCTTTTATGTTTGTTTTTAGCCTTTTAAAAATTCTGTTTTTATACCCGTATGGTGAAACCAAAGGGTATATTAACTTTGCTTTACCGTTTGTAACGCCAAGATCCCGTCATCACACACAAAAATGAATTACACCAGTGTGTTTAGAATGATAAAAAAAATTGAATTTTTCCATGTCCGTCCGTTTGTCTGTCTGTCTGTCTGTCCGCCCGTCTGTCTGTCTGTGGCGCGGATTGCAGGCGCACGGATTGAGCTAGAGACTTGAAATTTTGCGCAGATTCGTTTTTCGTAAAATGCGAGGCTAAGTTCGTTAATGGGCAAAAATGGACCATTAGGGGGGGTACCCCCCATACGAACGAAAACGATTTTTGCGAATATCTCAAAAACGGTACATCTTATCAAAAAAGTCCAAGAACAAAAGTTATTCAGGATATTATTCTACATAAAACTCCCATACATCAAAATCCGATTGGAACAAATTTTAAAAAATCTTATTGGAAAGTTTGACTTCATAGTGGAATTTTGATAAAACTGTTCGCCATTCACTTAAATCACCATACGGGTTTTCAATAATTGCTAGATTGGCAATTATAGCTTTTGTTATGTTTAAAGTTAATACAATACTTTTAGGAAGAGTTCTGAGAACCGCACTTGCTTGTGCAAGTTTTTTGAATTTCTCAACCATTTGAATTTTTAATATTATTTATTTTTGATAATTTTCTGGTAAAAAAGCCCTAAAGGTAAAAAAGCCTTTTTACCTTTAGGTCGTATTGGAATACTTTTGTTTCTATGGATATTCAAGTACCAAATTTCTCATGGCTACAATTGAATAAAACAATGAAATTAAATTTAAATGGAAAAAATGAGGATTCGAAGATTTCTGAAAGAAAATCAATGGCTGGATCTCATCATTGTGACGCCATGATCTCTGTGACTGACCTGACCACGAAGGATGTGGCCGAGGGAGTTCAAATGTCTCTATCTATATATAAGTCAACTGGGAATCAACTTCTCTATTAGTGTATTATACTGTAGTGTAAATGTTTATTCGAGCCATTTTTACTTTGTGCGAGAAGATTGTTTCCAGAGTTAAAAACCCGATTCACAAATTAGAACGTAACTTTAACTGGTACCACCCGATCTACGCAATTTTTACATAACGTTCCCAGTCAAAAAATTGACGCCAGATTATAATTTTACCGTTAATTTAACAAAAATATTTTAAATATAAATTTCCACACACTTTTTTAATCGCCGTAACTATACAGATAATTTAACAGCTACTTACATATACAGAATGTGAAAGTTACAGTTTGCGAATCTAAATGTTAATTCTGTAATGTATTTGTTGGTTCTAGAATTAATCCTAAATGTAAATTGTAAATGGCTTGTTCCCCCAAGACATTATTATTTTGATTTCTCGAGCATTGGTATTTTTAAAATTATAAATTTTTGATGATTTTCGAGCTAAAGGTCATATTGGAATACTTTTGCTTCTATGAAATGGTTTTTATACCCGTATGGTGAAACCAAAGGGTATATTAACTTTGCCTTACCGTTTGTAACGCCAAGATCCCGTCATCACACACAAAAATGAATTACACCAGTGTGTTTAGAATGATAAAAAAAAATTATCATTCTAAATTTTTGCATGTCCTGTCCGTCCGTCCGTCCGTCTGTGGCGCTAAAGTGTCCACCACCCATTCACATGGGCGTAAATAACAGCTTTTTCAAAGACTACGTTTTCCTTAGTGTCGCCTTGGGACATCTTTGGATTTTTATGCTTTTCCCAATAATAAAAAAATGTATTTCAAATTGTGGTAATACTCTGTTCTCACTCTGGCTTTTCTCTGTGATTTGTTTGGTTCTTTTCTTATGATTGTTTGTTTTTTTTTTCTATTTACGAAATATTTTCTTATGTTTTTTTTCGGCAACGGTAGTCGCTTTGGACTTTTTCACAAATAAAATTAGATCACGGTAATTAGGATAAACGCAGACTCAGAGATTTGATTAATAGCCCTATTATGTAAGTCGTGCGGACTCGTCAGTCCGCAGCGACTGTCAAGTCCGTTCCGCAGTGATTTGGTATTATGTAAGTCCGCATGCCGTTTGCGGACTAGACTCGCTGCGATCATATGCGTTGGTTCGCGTTGAACTGTCAAACGTGAGAAATATTCGCTTCAGTCGTCAAAGATTTGATTCATTTTTCAAAAATATAGCAATGTTTCCAAGTGTAGCACTTTTTTCAACACTGATATGAAAATTATAAGAAAATCAATTAGAGATGCTCCCAGAAATCGTTCACCTCCTGTTTTGTTTTCCCTGTCGGGAACCCACTGGCGATCTCAGGGACCTTCTCCTTTTCCTCGATCAGAGTTTTGAACTGTCTTTGAGTTGTTTGCTTCATTGCCTTATCTATGTATAAAAAAAACATGTTAATTATAAATTTATAAAGAAAAAATCATTTATCTAACCTCGAAATGTCAGTGGAAAAGGTGAGTCCGCAGCCAAATAGATGCGGACTTGAAATTGCTTGAAAAACAGGTCTTGCGGACTACCATAATACCAAAACAGTCCGCAGTGGCAGATTTGCCGCAGTACGACGAGTCGCGCGACTTCCATAATAGGGCTATAAGTTGCGTTTAAATTGAATATTCCTTTATGTCGTGGCCGGTTCCCGTTCCCACAATTTCAATGGGAAAATACCTGGATGCACTGCTGATAAGCAAATTAGGTCGCGCATGCAGATATCGAAAATATTGACTTTGAGTCTTAGCACTCCAGAATGGAATGGAAATTCCGGGCGGGTTAAAATGAAAAACGGGGAGTCGCGATTAAGATTTCAACCAGTTCGGATCGTTTTGGATAAAAACGATATATATAGCAAACCGGAAACAGAAGTTATTTGAAAAGTTAAGAAACTTAAGTTATATAAAAAACTTGAGAAACAAAAGTTATTGAATTAAAATAAAGGCATTGTGTGTGAAATAAAATTGTAAAATAGTTGTCGTTTTAAATATACAACGAAAAAAGTTAAAATCAGTTCGGGTCGTTTTGGATCGGATCAGTAGATATTTGGATTAAAAGGAAAACAATATAGCAAAAAGATAAACAAAAGTTATTTAAAAAGGTTAAGATAAAAAAGTTATTTGATTAAAATATATAAAGGTAGTGTGTACAATAGTTTGTCATTAAAAAACAAATTAAGTAAATGAAATTATTTTAAATAAACAACAACAAAAAGTAAAAATGTGTTTTTAATTTGCTCCCACCTACGACATTTGCAAAAACACCCCACGACATTTAAATCAGCATCACCATTTCGGGAGTGTGTTTTCCAATGCG
Organism: Chrysopilus asiliformis; assembly: GCA_964034945.1. NCBI lineage: Eukaryota > Metazoa > Arthropoda > Insecta > Diptera > Rhagionidae > Chrysopilus > Chrysopilus asiliformis. The sequence continues at coordinate 87,722,476 of OZ035960.1, read as the reverse complement.
TGGCAACATAGTAAAAACTTCAGTCACGTTTTATCGATAACGGGATATTCATAATATGTGTTCGAAACAGTATAGACTTTCAGTTTGATTTATCAAACTCAACTTTTTTCTTATAAAGGCAACTCTGTACACCGTCTTGAGATGTCTTGCTCGAGTTTTCAATTAAATGTAATTTATAACATAACAAAAGCTATAATTGCCAATCTGGGAATTATTGAAAACCCGTATGGTGATTTAAGTGAACGGCAAACAGTTGTACCAAAATTCCACTTTGAAGTCAAACTTTCCAATAAGATTTTTTTAAAACTTGTTCCAATTGGATTTTGATGTATGGAACTTTAATGTAGAATCATGTCCTAAACAACTTTTGTTCTTGCACTTTTTTGATAAGATGCACCGTTTTTGAGATATTCGCAAAAAACTTTTTCGTTCGTATGGGGGGTACCCCCCCCTAATGGTCCATTTTTGCCCATTAACGAACTTAGCCTCGCATTTTACGGACCTGTGCAAAATTTCAAGTCTGTAGCTCAATCCGTGCGCCCGCAATCCGCGCCACAGACAGACGGACGGACATGCAGAAATTAATTATTTTTATCATTCTAAACACACTGGTGTAATTCATTTTTGTATGCGATGACGGGATCTTGGCATTACTTTGGTTTCACCATACGGGTATAAAAAAGTTGAATTTAGCATGTCCGTCCGTCCGTCTGTGGCGCGGATTGCGGGCGCACGGATTAAGCTACAGACTTGAAATTTTGCACAGGTCCGTAAAATGCGAGGCTAAGTTCGGTAATGGGCAAAAATGGACCATTAGGGGGGGGGGGTACCCCCCATACGAACGAAAACGCTTTTTGCGAATATCTCAAAAACGGTGTATCTTATCAAAAAAGTGCAAGAACAAAAGTTGTTTAGGACATGATTCTACATTAAAGTTCCATACATCAAAATCCAATTGGAACAAGTTTTAAAAAAATCTTATTGGAAAGTTTGACTTCAAAGTGGAATTTTGGTACAACTGTTCGAATTTTTGATACGAATAACACCATACGGGTTTTCAATAATTGCCAGATTGGCAATTACAGCATTTGTTATGTTTTAATACTCTTCGATTTATACGCGAAAACGAAACTTCCAAACTTATTAAGATGAAACAATTGAATCAAAGAAATAACAATAAACTCAACGCCTACTAATTTAAAAAAAAAAAATTCAATGCCTACCATAACCAACAAAGTTTGAATTATTTCAAATTCAAATAACGATGCAATGGCGCAAATTTTAAAATTTTCTAAACATTAATTGAATCAAATATACACGAGCCGCCACTGGTTTGTATACACCCAAATGAGGTTTATCAAGTAAAATTTGCATTCGTCTGTGCCAAGCCTCTACGGAGTTTTGAGTTGTTGGAATGTTCATATCTATTTGTTAAAATATTGACCAAAATGATGGTGGATATGACGCGGTCAATTTTATTAGAATTCCGGACGATGTTCGCTTCCTAGATGTTCCAGAAATGTAGTTTTTTTTCGAACCATTTTAATAATTCCGTACAATTATTGTTCATACAGTCTTTTAGCTTATTAAAATACTGAGGTATTTCTTCTGGTTTCAAAAAAGCTAAACACTTTAACATTCGAATTTGTAATGAAAAGTTTTCTTCATTTCCATATTTAGACGCAAGTTTTTCAGTCTGAACCTTACGCCACACTATTTGTCCAAAATGGAAAAAGCATCCTTTATTAACTGCATTCGGGAAATACCTATTATATGTATTTATATAAACAATAACGAATTCATTGTAAATTCATTGGCCCAGTTTGAGAGAACCGAAATAATACAATTGCAACTGGGCCAAATTTAGTATCATGCTTACACAGTGCTTTTTTACTTTCTTCTACGGAGTATAATAAAGTATTGTATTCATGAAAAATTTCGACCTCTTAATTTTGCCTAAAAACATTTCCCGATCACTCCTGAGTCGATTGGAGTCATATTAAAAAAATGTCTTTCTGTCTGTCTGTCAGTCTGTGTACAAGATTTCTCAAAAACTAATAGAGCTAGCGCCATGAAATTTTATTGGCATGTTGGGTCCTGAAATAGGACGATCCTATCAACTTTTGGTGGAAATCCGTTAACCGGAAGTATTCAAAATGGCGGTTTTTCAAAAATCGCAATTTCGTTTTTCTCGATTTGCTCCCAAACTACGCGTTTTTTAGTGGCCTTAAGTATGACAAAACTTGGAGAAAATAAGATTTCCCACACTTTTGTCTTTAGCTGTAACTCGATATCTCAACCTGTTATCGAGATAAACCGTTATTTCCAAAAAACAGTTTTTTGCGATTATCTCGAAAACTAACGGGTTTTTGCTGACTGAATGTATGAAGTGAATTAATGAGAATGGCATTCTGCACAATTTTGTTTCTTACCGTTATCCGTTATCTTTTACCGTTATTGAGATATTTTCATTAATATGTAAAAAATTACATTTTTGCGAATAATTTGCAAACTAACGGTTTTTCGACAAATCAGTTAAAAGATGAATTAAAAATGTTAATATTTTCTACATTTTTGCCATTTACCGTAAATTGATATCTTTTACCGTTCTCAAGTTATCTCAAATTTTGTACGTTTTTGATATTTTTGGATGAACCAAGAATTTATTGGGAGGTCGTCTTAGGTTGACAACGCGACAGGGCTCTAGCGTAAATTGCACAGGGTCGTAGATTTTGTAGAAGAAAGTTTTGTGTTGACCACAACTGATATTTTTGTTATACGTTTGATTTTTTGTATGTGATTATATAAAAGAATCGACCTGCTAGTTTTGAAATTATAACAAATAATCTGAAAATTATGATTTTTTCCGAAAATAAAATTGTTGCTGCTTTTTTTACGTTTTTACGTCTTTTCCTTAGGTTGATACTTTTTGATACTTTTTTCTGAAAAATTTGATACAAAAATTTTTTTATCATGCGCATCACTGCTTGAAACTCTCTACTTTCACAGCGATGAGCGAAAACACATCACAGCCATCGGTCGCTCTGAGTTGTTTTCATGTCATTCGCCATCAGGCACTCCACTAAGTAGGTTGTGTTTGTTATTTGCGCATATAACCTGAAATAAATATGAAGCGTTTCTATAATAATAGAAACTTCAAAGATCAATGGGAGGAGGATTTTTTTTTTGTAGAAATCCCTGGGCAGGACGTACAATGCTTGGTTTGTTTTCTTAAGCTTTCCCACATCAAAAAATATGCAATGCAAAGGCATTATGTAGCCAAGCACAAAAGGGATTTTGATTTTGATGGTGAAAGGAGAAAATTAATTTTTGCAAAATTAAAAGAAGACTTTCTAAAGAGTATGATGAAAAAAATTATGATCAAATACCAATTGAAATCGAACTCAATCTGGAGGAATCTGACGAAGCAAAAGCAATTATGATAGTGAAATATTCAAAAATTGTGAAAGAATTAATAAAAAGTACAGACTGTACGCCTTGCAACATGCTGTTGACCAACGCTTTCAATATTAATTCATCAATTCTCTATAAAATTACATTAGCAATACATAATTTCTTAGACAAAAAATTCCTCAATATATGCGCATGTAAAAACATTAAAAGATTTCATGAAAAAAAAATCTTTGAAAAATTCGAAATCACGAAAGAATGCCAGCCACATCATAGTATATAAATACATAGAGAAACTAATTACTATGTGTATGGAAGATTCAATTGTTGACCTCAATTGGAAAGGCAATAGGTAAGTTGTATCACATTATTTATATAAAGATATTTTTTAATTACATTTTCTTTCAGTTCATTTATCTAATCTACAATCGCGAAAAGCTATTAATCGGGAATGGAGAAAATTCTGGTTTAAACAAAAAGAATTGGCAAAAATATGTATGAGGTTGAAGATGATATCGGTAAACTCTTAGGATTTTACCATGCCAAGGACTTAGAGCCGTAGGTGGTATCGAATTCGTACATATCTTAAGCCCGGCTTACTTAATCAGGTGTGGAGCCCCACGTTGGTTTCACGAAGGGTTCAGGGGTCTCACGCCCAGATTAGCGTTGAAGAACCTCCTGTTCATGTTTACCCACACAAAACCGGAACTGGCGACCAGTGGCGGCTTTATAGGGGAGGCAACGAAGGCATTGCCTCCTCATAACATTTTATAAAAATGTTTTTCTAACGTATGCCCTTAATTTTTTATACCATAATGGACTATAAAAATCTGTATGTTCAGAAAATAATAATTTAAAAGAAAATCCTATTCTCTAATGTCGAATTCTCTAAAATATTAACTACAAATTCTCTTCATAGAGGCTAGCCTCCGATTCGTACAAATACTTTCATACAGCTTTTGCTAAGAACAAGCATAACCACATATAGAATACGAACACCAATCTCTGTTTCGCTTTTCCCCTCCAGAAGAATAGGTCTTCTTACATAATTCCCCAAAAAAGGTCTTCCTACATAATTCGGCGAAACATTTTATATATCTGTGGCCACAAGCAGGGTTGGGACTTTAGTACCAATGTACTAGATCTAGTACCTTTTTGACTCATTTAGTACCCTAGTAAATACCACAGCCCATGAATCTGGTACCTTTTCATGGTTTATATAAAAAATGATTTTATCTGAATTTATAGCTCCCTTTAAAAAGCCATCACTTTTCTATGTATTAAGAAAAGAAGTACTTTTTTAAATGATCCCGCCACAACTCTTTAATTAAAGACTACTGAATTCGTTTTATTAAGGGAGATATGAAAATCAATCGTAGGCCATGGAAATATGATTTATATTAGCAATAGCTCAAAATACTTCTCGAAATTTAAGTTTTTAGATGGAGTTTATACAAAAATTTAAAATTGAAATAAAAGCGAAAATTTAAAACTAATACATCTAGACAATTTTTATTAGTTTTTTGGAGTTTTCCTAGAGTGTTTTTTTAACGGAGAACGGTTATATTTACAGGGCAAAAGTCAATCCATATGGGTTAAGGATTCTTTTTCTAAAATTACGAGATTTAGATTTTTCTTGACTCTAAAAAGCATAAAAAAACGATTTTGGTTGCACGATAGTTAAAAAAAATCGAGTACCACATTATCTCAATCTAGTACCCTTTTTGGGCAAAAAAAGTACCGTTTACCAGTGTTGTGCCGCGTAGTTTACGTGATGTAGACTACACCATTGTCTACGCGTAGACTATTACTGTAGACAATGGTCTATTCTCTACGCGTAGACAATGTAGACAATTAATAAAATAAAGGATAGCTGATTTAGTTTTAAAATTTCATTTTCTTCAATTAATTTTAAAGAACCATTTCCAGGAAGCAATCGCCAAATGCTGTACATAAGAACTTCGGAGCAAACTTTAATGGCAATTCTAATTCTATGCATGCAATCTAAGCGGTTTTTTTAATTTTTGCGAGTGAAATCACATTGAAGTCTAATTTCATTTTTGTTTCACGCATTTTTCAATATAACGAACCGTTTATTTAAAAAACTGATTCATTTGTATGGGATGGCTTTGCTCATTTAAGATTATCTGTTTAATTTTTTCGAAAAACATGTTTGTTTCTAGTCTTTAGCTCAATTCCGTTGAGAGTTGTCGTACACAATTTCACTGTGGACACGTACTCACTGCATAAAACGATAGGAAATGAGATTAGATTCCCATAAAAAAGACAATAAAGGCACGACGCTGGTGTCGCTGAGGAACCCAGTTAGCAAGTTTTCATATAAATTTAACTCTTTAGGGACACCACCGCCTCGACATTTCTTGTAATTGGTCATTTCCTAGATAGTATGGTATCAGATATAATGAGTTATACTGAGAACTTTGTTTTGACAGATATAAGAAAGTCTACATTGTCTACGCAAAGTCGACATTATCTACGCCAATGTCTACATTGTCTACCCCAAATCTATTGTCTACACTGAAGTGTAGACAATTAAAGTCTACGCGTAGAGGAACAACACTGCCGTTTACACATCCTCAAGTCCCAACCCTGGCCACAAGCAATAACCGCTTATGTCGAATATTGCGATTTTGACTAATCGGACTACAAAGATGAAAATCATTTTCTGAAAAAAGTTTGAATGATAACTGGATCCGGATTTTCATTAAATTAATTGCTTTATAAGGGCAATAAATCCGTGCTACAGTAGATTTAAATGATCTTTTATTTTATAAAATATTAAGGAAAAAACCACACAGGCGACATGCAACTAAAGCTCGGTTTAGACGAGACAAGTAACTTGCGGCAAGTAGACGTAAATACACGCGATTTGACCTAGTGTGCGACGCTCGCATATGTGTGAGAATACTTGCCGCTCTCTCGAAAATAATAGAAAGCCATTCTATTTTTGTGGCAAGTAAAAACCAATACAACAACATGGAACCGTGTACACAAGAGGTGGTTTTATGTGTGTGTGTTTCGGTTCATTTTATATTTGCTGCTTTGCCAGAAAACGTCGTAACATTTTAAGGAAAAAACGACACGGATATAAAAAACTCGTCGGCAACAAACAGTTTCAGGTCGAAATTCGCAAATTTTTCCACAAAAAAGAGTCGTGATATTTTTTCTCAGAAAATTTTAGGTTATGTTTTCCTTCGGCTGTCATTCTACTTGAAATGATTTACTTGAAACGTGTAAACTAAGCAAACTACTTGCCTCTCTTTACTTGCCGCAAGTTACTTGCTGTGTATAAACCCTGCTTAAAGTTAAGTGTTTATTGAATGTGTAATACATAACATAAGCGATTATGTTTTTCAACCAAAACTCCTGGTTATAAAAATGATAGGAAGACCAAATTTTTTGTGTATATAGATTACAGCATGGATAACGCAGTAGTATTAATCAGGGTTTAAATTGCTTTGCTTAATTCTCGTGCTGATGCTGATGCTTTGCTGTGCTGAATTAAACGTAAATGGCTTTGCTTAAAGCAAAGCACTTCAGGAGCATTAAGCACCAGCAAAGCAAAAAAATGCTTCGTCGAAGCAATCAAGTGGGAAATGCTGTGCTGAAATTTGCTTAAGCAAAATTTAAGCAGTGGTGAAATTTGCTTAGAAATGCTGTGCTTAAGCAGTGCTGAAATTTGCTTAAGCAATGCTGATTTGCTTTCCTTTGTGTTTCTTATACAGGAATATCGATTTCTTTTTTTGGAAAATAGTACGGAGCAAAATAAAATTAGGGAGGAAATTCCTGAACAACAAATGACTTTCTTATACGAAAAAAAAATTTTTTTTTGAGGAAAATAGTACGGAGCAAAATAAAATTAGGGAGGAAATTCCTGAACAACAAATGACTTTCTTATACGAAAAAAAAAATTTTTTTTTGAGGAAAATAGTACGGAGCAAAATAAAATTAGGGAGGAAATTCCTGAACAACAAATGACTTTCTTATACGAAAAAAAAATTTTTTTTTGAGGAAAATAGTACGGAGCAAAATAAAATTAGGGAGGAAATTCCTGAACAACAAATGACTTTCTTATACGAAAAAAAAAATTTTTTTGAGGAAAATAGTACGGAGCAAAATAAAATTAGGGAGGAAATTCCTGAACAACAAATGACTTTCTTATACGAAAAAAAAATTTTTTTTTGAGGAAAATAGTACGGAGCAAAATAAAATTAGGGAGGAAATTCCTGAACAACAAATGACTTTCTTATACGAAAAAAAAAATTTTTTTGAGGAAAATAGTACGGAGCAAAATAAAATTAGGGAGGAAATTCCTGAACAACAAATGACTTTCTTATACGAAAAAAAAATTTTTTTTGAGGAAAATAGTACGGAGCAAAATAAAATTAGGGAGGAAATTCCTGAACAACAAATGACTTTCTTATACGAAAAAAAAATTTTTTTTTGAGGAAAATAGTACGGAGCAAAATAAAATTAGGGAGGAAATTCCTGAACAACAAATGACTTTCTTATACGAAAAAAAAATTTTTTTTTGAGGAAAATAGTACGGAGCAAAATAAAATTAGGGAGGAAATTCCTGAACAACAAATGACTTTCTTATACGAAAAAAAAATTTTTTTTGAGGAAAATAGTACGGAGCAAAATAAAATTAGGGAGGAAATTCCTGAACAACAAATGACTTTCTTATACGAAAAAAAAAATTTTTTTGAGGAAAATAGTACGGAGCAAAATAAAATTAGGGAGGAAATTCCTGAACAACAAATGACTTTCTTATACGAAAAAAAAATTTTTTTTTGAGGAAAATAGTACGGAGCAAAATAAAATTAGGGAGGAAATTCCTGAACAACAAATGACTTTCTTATACGAAAAAAAAAATTTTTTTGAGGAAAATAGTACGGAGCAAAATAAAATTAGGGAGGAAATTCCTGAACAACAAATGACTTTCTTATACGAAAAAAAAATTTTTTTTTCGTATAAGAAAGTCATTTGTTGTTCAGGAATTTCCTCCCTAATTTTATTTTGCTCCGTACTATTTTCCTCAAAAAAATTTTTTTTTTCGTATAAGAAAGTCATTTGTTGTTCAGGAATTTCCTCCCTAATTTTATTTTGCTCCGTACTATTTTCCTCAAAAAAAAATTTTTTTTTCGTATAAGAAAGTCATTTGTTGTTCAGGAATTTCCTCCCTAATTTTATTTTGCTCCGTACTATTTTCCTCAAAAAAATTTTTTTTTTCGTATAAGAAAGTCATTTGTTGTTCAGGAATTTCCTCCCTAATTTTATTTTGCTCCGTACTATTTTCCTCAAAAAAAATTTTTTTTTCGTATAAGAAAGTCATTTGTTGTTCAGGAATTTCCTCCCTAATTTTATTTTGCTCCGTACTATTTTCCTCAAAAAAAATTTTTTTTTCGTATAAGAAAGTCATTTGTTGTTCAGGAATTTCCTCCCTAATTTTATTTTGCTCCGTACTATTTTCCTCAAAAAAAAATTTTTTTTTCGTATAAGAAAGTCATTTGTTGTTCAGGAATTTCCTCCCTAATTTTATTTTGCTCCGTACTATTTTCCTCAAAAAAATTTTTTTTTTCGTATAAGAAAGTCATTTGTTGTTCAGGAATTTCCTCCCTAATTTTATTTTGCTCCGTACTATTTTCCTCAAAAAAAATTTTTTTTTCGTATAAGAAAGTCATTTGTTGTTCAGGAATTTCCTCCCTAATTTTATTTTGCTCCGTACTATTTTCCTCAAAAAAAATTTTTTTTTCGTATAAGAAAGTCATTTGTTGTTCAGGAATTTCCTCCCTAATTTTATTTTGCTCCGTACTATTTTCCTCAAAAAAAAATTTTTTTTTCGTATAAGAAAGTCATTTGTTGTTCAGGAATTTCCTCCCTAATTTTATTTTGCTCCGTACTATTTTCCAAAAAAAAGAAATCGATATTCCTGTATAAGAAACACAAAGGAAAGCAAATCAGCATTGCTTAAGCAAATTTCAGCACTGCTTAAGCACAGCATTTCTAAGCAAATTTCACCACTGCTTAAATTTTGCTTAAGCAAATTTCAGCACTGCTTAAGCACAGCAGAACGAAGTACAAAAAGCAAAGCAAAGCAATAAAAATTTTCGATTTTCAGCACAGCACTGAAAATAAGCACAGCATTTTTTAAGCACAGCATTTCTCCGTCACAGCAAAGCAAAGCAAATTTTAGCTTGCTGTTTGCTGATTTGCTTTGCTTTTTCAATCCCTGGTATTAATAACTCATTTCGTTCTTAACTCGACATAACCGGTTATTGCTTGTGGCTACAGAATATTAAGAACAATAGGTTTTCCTACATAATTCCGTAATTTTGACGTGGATACGTCTTGGATTTTGGTTATGGGGGTACAAATTAGAAAATCGGCTTGCTGCCATTATAACAAATATGCAATCGATGGTACTCGATAGTTTGTGGTGACATCCGAACAGAAACTGTGTTATGAGATCCGGCCTACATTAAAGCATTGTTTAGGGTATTTTGTTATGTTAAACTATGTTCAATTATCTTTTTAAGAATCAAAATCTAAATTTTCACTGCCGCTGTTATGCTGTGTTTGCTGCTTGTAGTACAGATTTCACATTTATACTCTTTTTTATGCTTCTCCTTTGTGTGTATTGAATCTCATGTTATTTCGTTATTTTCGCTCTTAAAAGTTTCGCTCTTAACGGCAAAATCGTTTGCTGTGGTTTCCGACTCTCGTTCTTGGGAACAAAAATGATTTCTATTTAAGTTTTCGCTTCTTGTTCAAAACGGTTTGTGGATCTCGCATAGGGTTACCATCTCGTCGAATTGAAAAAAGAGTATTTCTTACTTTGAAAAAGAGTATTTTTATCAAATCTGAAATAAAACGTTTTTTGTAAATGTCAAAAAAAATCAGTGTGCTTTACGGGCGTGTTCGACTTAGGTCCTAGTGTAGCCACAAACTAATCATAAGCATACTAACATTTTCATTAAATCCATTCTAGAACAAAATTGAATTTCAACTTCCAAAAAATAAATACCCATAGCAGCCACTCCAGCCGTAGCAGCCATGAGCTTTTCCGCACATCTAACCTATTTCTTTCTTCTGTCCATTGACTTTCAATTAAAGAAAAAAAGTCTTTCCTTGACAGCGTTATGAGAGAAAATTCAGAATAAAAATTGACATATTTTTAAGAGTTCATATCGTCGGCTAAAAGTGAAATTGTACTAAGTCCATTATACCAAATTTGACAGAAGAACAATAAAAAACCTTGTTAAATAATTTTAATTTTCATTTAAAGAAAACAGTCTCATTTAAAGAAAACTGAGCCCATTTTTTCTCATTTAAAGAAAACTCAGTGTCATTGAAAGAGAATTAAAACGATTTAACAAGGTTTTCATTGCTCTTCTGGAAAATTATACCAAATGGACTTAGCACAATTTCACTTTTAGCCGACGATATGTGTGTGTCGAACTTATATCCTTAGGGAAAAGGTATTACCTCTTCAAGCAGGTTTTCCATTTTACTATTATTAATGTTTTTATAGCACGCAAAATGTCCGCGAAAAACTATGTGCAATGTATTGTTAGGGAATGCTCGGCGGACAGCAAAAAAAATCCCAAAATAAAGTTTTTTACACCATTTCTCACACAAAAGCAATTCATGTCTTTACGAAGCAAATGAAACAGATGCAAAGTACTCTTCTTCAGGAAAAAATTTCTTCCTCGTTTCTTATCTATAGTAACTCTCTAATCTATGGCATCGGTCTATCGAATAGTCCAGTAGGTCGTTGTAGCTTCACCTCCATACTGATCTCATCATCGTTGGGGGCAGCGAGGAAATCTGGCTGTGAAAAGGATCGGGACAGAGTTCCGTAAGCTTCTCGCGGTGTGTCCCTTTCCGTATCGCTATTTGTTTCCACCTCGAAAACATCAGCGATTTTTCCACGCTTTCCAACGTCTCCATTTGTGCTAAAGCTGCCGACGTAGAGAACCTCTGAATCCCGTTGAAGTCCTTTCAGGGACCTCACACTTCGTTTGCCGTTAGCTTCCATTTCCCCAATTTTAAATCCAGTGTCGTCGGCTTGCTGATGTTGAAGATTCTGTCTCATTTTTAGGGCGTGTGCTTTTTTCTGAACCGCCCTTCCCTTACTAGATATCGTTGACACAGTCATGGCGGCATCCACGATTATATTTTCGGGGGTTTTGCAAGGTATTCTGTTGACCGGAAATGGCATGTACCGCACTTTGAGAAGATGCTCTACGATCAAGGACAGTTGATGTCGGCCTACAAGACGACCGGCGATAAATTCTATTTTAAAGTGGATGACGGAATATTTCAGTACATTATGAAGGATCTACGGAATCCGTTGGGCGGATTCTATTCCGGGGAAGATGTTGACTCCTTACCAACTGCCGAAGAGACGGCTAAGATTGAGGTTTCGATGCGGATAGGACTTTTGACATTTACTGCTTTCACTATTACGTCCGGGAGAACGAAAATGTAGAGCGGTCCAGTGTTCTGCATGGAAGTTTGAAGGGGAAAAATATTCTCATTGTTCAGACGTCGAAAGACGCAACTTGCGAAAAATTCAACATCGATCGAAAGCAACTTCAGACACTTTTGGCCACTACGAATGGAATTTTGCATGAAATTCGCGATGAGCTACCACGACCGCATCTGGATACGAAAATTCTGACCGCCTGGAGTCTGGATTAGTGAAACTTAATTTATTATTATATTAGAATATTAGTCAGTAAATAGTAAATATTACTGACGAGAGTAAATTTAACATTTTCCAATCGGAAGGAAGGCCAATTTTGTGCCGTAAAAAGAATATGGAGTTTCAAAAGGAAAACCTCAAGCATGGAGTCATGGTTTGGGGCTGCATGAGCGCGGCGGGGGGTGGGTAGGCTGCATTTTACTGATGAGGTTATGGACCAGTATGTGTATATTGACAAATTAAAACAAAATTAACATGCTAGCGCTGAAGAAATGGGACTAAGGACACGTTTGTGTTTATGCAGGATAACGATCCGAAGCATAGATCACTCAATACACGCTTATGGCTGCTCTACAACACTCCCAAATATTTCTAAACGCCACCCCATTCTCCTGATATAAACCCCCTCGAACATTTTTGGGACTTGCTTGCGAGAAAACGCTTAAGGCGGTGTTGCAAGAAGAATTGGGCAAAAATAACCCCGGAAGTTGGTAGAATCGATGCCCAAGCGACTTCAAGCAGTAATTCGATCTAATGGATACCCAACCAAATACTAACGGTCAATTAGCCCATATTTTTTGGTTGTTTTAATAGCCGTACGAAGACTTTTTCCGCTCTTAAACAAGCATATTTTTAGTTAAAGTAATAATTTTTTTTTTATCTCTTTTTTTACAGATCTCTAAAGAATTGTCCAGGCAACAAAATCCTGTAACCAGAATTTGAAAAAATAAATATAGTGTTTGAGATATTTAGTATTTTATTCAAAAATCGTGACTGTACGATGACTTTTTCCACTCACTGTATTTGTTGGTTCTAGAATTAATCCTAAATGTAAATTGTAAAAGGCTTGTTCCCCCAAGACATTATTATTTTGATTTCTCGAGCATTGGTATTTTTAAAATTATAAATTTTTCATGATTTTCGAGCTATTGGTCATATTGGAATATTTTTGCTTCTATGAAATGGTTTTTATACCCGTATGGTGAAACCAAAGGGTATATTAACTTTGCCTTACCGTTTGTAACGCCAAGATCCTGTCATCACACACAAAAATGAATTACACCAGTGTGTTTAGAATGATAAAAATAATTAATTTTTGCATGTCCGTTCGTCCGTCCGTCCGTTTGTTCGTTCGTCTGTGGCGCGGAATGCGAATGACCCACGACATAATTAAAATTGCTCGCCAAAAGCAACTGCTCTTGATATCTCTAAAATTTATTTGGCACAACCACAGAATACAGAAGGCAAACCTCCATACATTAAATGAGAAAAAAACCCATGTAACCGAAATTAATAACCCAAAAATACCCAGAGCTTGGCTTTCTAATTGGGTAGAAAAATCTTAAATTTGGGGTACAAAGAATGAACAATATGACCACAAAGGAATCTTGAACAAGTAATAATTCTAAATTTCCCGCCTCTGAAATAAAAAATTAACACAACAAAAAAAATCGATTTTGGCAATGCTGTGGATTGCCTTTTTTAATTGGTTTGATTTTTGATTCGATGGGAGACGTGTTGCATAAATTTCGGTTTTGATTTTTCTCGCATTTTTATATTCTTGTAATCATTAAAAGATTTAAAATAAGTGAAATTTCACCCCTCTTTGTCTCGGAAAAAACGAAAAAATTAAAAACCATTCGTATTTCTGACACCACATGATAAAAAGCAGCAAGATATCCGGCGTTTACTGGTGTTTATTTTTTGTAATTTACTGTGAAAAGAAGTGATGTGATAAGCAGTAAGTTTCTAGTTTAACATTTTCGCATACTATTTCGCGTGTTTTCCTGAGATATTTATTATTCATTTAATATTTATACACCGCTAAATCACACGCAAAACACGTGCTGATCAGCTGTGTCACGTTTGTTTACAAATTATCGGTTACAAGCATATATGACTGCTGTTTACTCTAATGTTTTCTGCCTATGAATACGACATGTACTCTTTACTCTGATATGTTTAATTGGGTTATTTTCGAGTTTGTCTTCTGTATTCTGTGGTTTTTGAGATAACGGTACTCAAAGTTTGAAAATTCCGTTTAAAAACGACGATACTAAAACTTTTATTCACAATGTTATCTTAGGAAAAGTTATTCGTCATTACTAGACGAATATTTTTTGTTTAGACGATAATCCAGAGTTGCCAGACAGCCAGCAAATTTTCCCCCCGTCATAGCCTGAAAAACCCCCTGAAACGGGCTATTTTGAAATAAAAACCCCCAAATTTTTTATTCGTATTGCAACAATTAGTTATAACCAAAATTTAGGCAATTGTCGTATATAAAACAGTCAACCAGCAACTTTTTTTTATTTTTAGTTTTTAGGGCATAAATTTGGACATTTTTAACCAAAGAATCTCAAAAAAATAGCACAAAGTTTGACTTTAAAGAGGAATTTGAAAATCATATCAGAAAAGTTTGACTTAAAAGTGGGATTTTGGGGCCTATTGCGGTTATCGATATCTATTCGATCGACCATCGGTGGCCGGAACGATCAAAAAACAATTTGGTATTGCGTAAGGTTCGTCGTTCAAGCAATCGCTATTGTGAATTTTTTAATGTTTGACGTTTGGGAATTTACATTGTTGAAGTTATTTTAATGTTTAAAAATGACTTCAACGCAGAAAATACAATATTGAGCTCCCTTAAAAAATAGAGGTGGATGACAATGGCGATATGAGCGAAATTACACCAGAAGACGGTTTTACAAACCAACGTCAAGGCGAAAATATTAAACACCAAATGTTGAGTTCTTTGAATTGACCAATATTTCAAATCTATGTGAATAAAACAGTTTTTAAGTTCATTTTTTATCAGGGACGGGAAACGAAATAAAAAATCGTAACGTTATACATTTCGTTACGTAACGAAATTGAACTTTTATTTCGTTACGTTATTTCGTTTTGTAACGATAAAAAATTTCATTTCGTTACGTTATAACGTTATATTTCGTTACACATTGTATGGAAACTGCAAACAAAAATACGCACTTTAATAATAGTTTGTCACAAAGTAATTCAGTTCAGTTTCCATAAAAATAAATTCTATAAAAAAAAATAAAACTTAGCAAAAAGAAAATACAAATAAAAACAAAAATAAAATAAAATAGTGATTACTAAGTTAAACAATCGACATTTTGGTCAATATCAAAGATATATAATTTTAGGCTATTTTGACGTCGCTGATTCTGAATCGCACTTAGCTTTCGCGAAATTCACTCTACTTCTGGAGTTACTAAAAATAAAATATTTTCGATACCAACAAAGTTGCTTGAAAGATTTCCTTTTTCGTATCTCCAGAAATAGAGGGAATCGGGGCAAAACAAAATCCGATTTATGTAAGGGCCACATCTATCAGTTTTCCATCAGTCGCAACTGTTACGGTACTCGTCAGTTTTTTACATCCAGTTAAGCGTTCACATCTATCAATTGAGACTGACAGTTTTTTGTGAAAATTTTCGCTTCATTTTGATTGTAGAGTTCAAAAAATACCGGTGGATAATAAAGAGAGAGTATGTGTATGCATTATTATTGCATTAAGTTCAAAAAATAATATTTGGTTCTATTCTAATGTGATACGACTGACGCGACTGACGCGAACCTTCACACCAATCAGTTTCCCATCAATTTCCCAAAAACTGATGGAAAACTAATAGATGTGGCCCCTACAATAGAATCAAAATACGATTAAAAATACTACTCCAATATTTTTAATTACAGGTGGCTGGTCTGTGGGGTTATACTTGATGAACTTTTGTGGAAAATTTCACAAAAATATAATACTGAACAAAACAAGGAAATATTAATAAATAACGAAAAAACCTAATATTCTTTTTCGTTTTTCGTTACGTTTTTCGTTATTGTAACGGAATTGAATTTCTATAACGTTATAACGTAATTATGAAGAAATAGCCCGAAAATCATTTCGTTATTTCGTTATTTCGTTACGTTACGATAACGTTTCCCATCCCTGTTTTTTATTTAAATTATTTTTATACCACTTTGGTCTTATTTATCTTCATTTTTTCAACCAATTTTTATATTGGATTTTTGATCGAGGTTTTGATCAAGATATTCTTCATTAATAATTTCCTAATGTGTACAAATACTTCCATTTTATTATTGGCCTCTAATTTTGATAAAAAAAAAAGTAATTGCAATACTTCACCGATCGCTAACTTGACATAAACTTCACCGAACGATCAAACAAATGTCATCGTTCCCAACTGAACGATTTTATCGTTCACGAACGATAAAATCGATGATCACAATACCGATTTTTCGATTTGACATTTCAACGATCGATTGACGAAGCTCACAATAGGGGCCTTTGATTTCATACCACCATGCGGATTTTCAATAATTGACAAATGGGCAATTATAGCTTCTGTTATGTTTCTATGATAAAGTTGAAATTTGCTTATCATTGAGAATTTTTCTTATAAAGAACCTCCTGGATTATTTTATTTTTTCTAAACCTACGACAATCTGGTGGAAGAAAGAAAATATTTTCAGTATTAAAAAACAATATTAAACAAAACAAAAATGTATTTCAATTTTTCATAAATAAAAAAACACAAACTTAACAAGTAAACTAAATTCAAAACATACTATGTTTGTGTATGAAAATCAGGACTTATTGATAATCTGGACTTTTTTCCTTCCTTCGAAATCATATCATATTCAACGGCGTGAACCGAAATTGATTTTTATGTAGCACACACAAGGGTCATGACGCTAAATTATAACATGTGAAGCAAATTCTTTACACAGGTTTCACATCAAACAAGAATTCAAAAAATGTTATATTATAATTCAGAAAATTTTTTTTTTTCAACTATCATGATTTCCCCCTGAAAAAACCCCTGAATTTCAAAAAATAAAAAGCACCCCCAAAACACCCCCCGTGAGCTAAAAAAACCCCCAAAACGGGGGCTAAAACCCCCTATCTGGCAACGGTGCGATAATCCTTCACGCACTCATGCTTAGGGATGCCAACGATACCTCGATGTTTGCAAAACATCGAGGTATCGTTGAAAAATATCGAGTTTTAACCTCGATGTTGAACAGGCCGATATATCGAGGTATCGATGTTGCTATCCAAGATGTTAGAACATTACTCTTCATAAAATTAGTAGAGAAACTAATTTTAGCTGATTTAATATAGCCACTCTACTTAAAGATTTGTTTCAAATTTTCTTTTATATCAATTTTCGGTTTCATCTTTCTACACGATTTTGCAAAAAATACCAGAGCTAGCCATGCAATTTTACAGAGAAGTTTGGTCCTGATGTGGAAATCCGTTAACCGGAAGTAACCAAAACGGCGGCTTTTTAAAATCTATGCGGTTTTTTGCGATTTATTCCGAAACTAACCATTTTCCAGTAGTCTTATGTATTATAAAACTTGCAGACAATAAAATTTGCTACATTTATGTCTTTTACTAGAACTCCGTATCTCAAGCCGTTATGAAGATATGCCGGTATTTCAAAAAAATTAGTGTTTTGCGAATATCTCGAAAACTAACGGGTTTTTGGTGGTTCAACGTATAAGAAGAATTAAAACCGTGTTAATTATACCTGGGTGCACTCCACCCACAGTAGGGCGTCCACCAGGTGGCTAAATTATTTATTAAATTTAACTTTTTCAAAACATCGGAAAAACATCGAGGTATCGATATTTTCAGGACGATGTTTTCTGATATCGATGTCGCCTTAAAAAAACATCGATTTTCGATATATCGAGGTTTTATGAACGATGTTGCATCCCTACTCATGCTCATCAGCCCCTAATTAGTCTAAAAAAAACTTAGTCATGAATAAAAAAAGTTCCATTTTGTTCCACGATCAATAGCAAGTAAAAAGTCCCGAAAATTAAATTCAATTCTCTATCAACAGTTTTATTTACTCATAGTAATATAAATATATGCATTTTTATACGTTTCAAGATAAATTCTCATATTGTAATTTTTTTCTGTTTAATATATGAATTTTGTTATGTTTTGGAATGATTACTCTGCATCTGAGCTATTTGCCTTGTTAATTTATCTACTTCTAGTCCTAGAATATCAAGATTTTCCTAAAAAAAATATCGAAAAAAATCGATTAAAAAGATTAAAAACAAATAATCAAAATTTTAAATACTTTTAAAGTTATGTTTTTTAATAGAGTATCCTCAAGTACAGCTTGAAGTTTCCTATTTATCTCTAAAGATAATTCCAGTGTCATACTTTGTGTGTTGCCCTTAAGCCCGCTATAAATTGCTGACATTACACCACCATATTTTGATAATTCACTCTATAGAAGTAAGAAAAAATTAGCACAAAATTCGTCGTAATTCAACAAAATTTACCTTATTTTGATCACTTTTTGATGATGTTAGAGCGCCAGCTTGATCCCTCAACATGTAATACTGAAGAACTTTCGATTTCTTTTGCAGTTCGGACACTAGTGACATCGTATGATTTTCAAGGAAGTCGATTTTTTCAGCTTGACGAGCAGATGCTTGTTGCAATCGGAGAATTCGATCGATTAGATGTTTGTTGGAAGGCTCTTTTAGCTGCAGAAAAAGTATAATTTGATCGAGGTTAAAGTAAAAAGTAAGACTATTAAGCCTAAACCCCAATTACGCGTTCGTGCGTGCGGCACCCACGTGGTGAAGGTAAAAACTACGCATTTATATGAGTAAATGTATAATTGCGCGTTGCTCAGACGCGTTGCCGCGTCCGTGCCGCGTAGAGTAGGCTCAGTTTCTACTTTTAGACGCGGTGACAACTACTAGATGCCAGAACAAAATCATGCCGCACGCACGAACCCAATTAGGCTTTAAACTTTTATTATTCACACACCTTGATATTAAAAGTTATACATAGCATTTAAAATACAAAAAACTTGTAATTCAGTTTTCCCACGAAAAACATTTCAACGACTAGCACTAGTAGCGAGAAAATATTATAGCAAATAATAAATGCTCCCAAAAGTACAACAGTAAACGGATCAAATATTTCAAGCTCAAGATCCATTTGAAATTTATTCCAATTGAAATAACAATAATTATCAGGACGTTATAACCGAATTAGGGACAATATTTCTTTGTGTACAATTTTTAAAATAATTTCACTGGAGTGAATTTGAAAATACGAGCAATAAAACCAATCGGTCTGAAAGCAATTCTACCTGCAGTTATTTGGAAACATATTTCACTCTTATATTTTAAGGTCTGATTATATGGCATTCAGTTTATTACAATTTAGGTTTCGTCTTAATGGAAAAAAATTCCCAGACTTTTTTGCAAGTGGAAATCCCTAAAGTCCGAAGTTTTTTTTACAGATAAAACATCTCTTTCACGAATTTTCGGTAATTCCTCTGGTGAAATAATTCACTGAAAGCAAAATTTCTGCGATTTCCATCAGTGAAAACGATATGGGGGTTGGTGATTTGAAACATAGATTTTAGCATAAATCCTTAGCGAGGGCGTACACGTTTCAACTTTCAGTCTTCAGCATGCCTCAGCCTCACCAAATTGTAGGAAAGAAACAAGTGCGGCAAGAGGAGAAAAGCCACTCGAAAAGTGTTCTTCACTTCTTCTTTTGCGCACACAAACGAAGTCGCTCGTGTAGCACGTCAGCATGGATGTGTGCGTAATTTCATTGAATCAGTCGGTGCTTAGCCACCGACTCGTAAACATATCTAAAATAAACAAAAATTGAATGCAAATAGTGAAATACCAATTGCAGGTAGTTTTATTTTTAAGGTAGGTAGGCAAGAGTAAATGCCATAACAAATTACCAGTCCTTATTCTTCTATTGTTCGCAGTTTTTATTGCGGCTATTGGTGTTGCCTTGGTGCTAGCTAGTAAGGGAATGAGCTGCAAATACAACACATATATGAGAACCACACACACATAAGCGATAGCTTGTTGTGCACAAGTTTTCCCTACTAAAAAGTGAA
Source organism: Chrysopilus asiliformis (assembly GCA_964034945.1). Lineage (NCBI taxonomy): Eukaryota > Metazoa > Arthropoda > Insecta > Diptera > Rhagionidae > Chrysopilus > Chrysopilus asiliformis. Next base: position 87,702,385 of record OZ035960.1, on the reverse strand, counting down.
GCAGCGTGTACGTTGGAAAGGCATTTTGAGGAATAAAAGTCGCCTCGACGGGAAGACACGTGTACGTCGACACTTACCGTTACAAGGCTGAAAATGTCACTCGGAAAGAGAAGAGAAGGAATGGTCACAATTTTGCCGGTTCAAGAATTTAGCTTCACTTTTTACGAGAAATTTATCTGTGCAAAATTTCATGTGTCTTCCTTGATTCCTTTGATAGTCATCGTGCTTACGAATGGATGGACGGACAGGCGGAAACCGAAATCTTCTGTCAAACATACTAATGAAGTTCATTTTTGTGTCCGACAATTGGCGCGATGCGTTACAAACGGTATATTTAATCTATATTATTCTGAGATCAAATATAAATATCACCACGAGCGTATATCGTATAATCGAACCTCAGAAATTTTTCTAGCTAGACACAATAAGCTGAATCCCATATAATCAGACCTTAAAATATAAAAGGCAAATTATAATTAAAATTAACCTACCTGGCTAGACATATTTATTGTCCCATCGTTTATTGTCTCACTTTCACTATCGCTGTGATTTGGTATACTGCTAGATTCTGATTTGGTATCATGTGTCTCTTCAGACGTCGATTCCTTCTCGGCAAACTCTTGTTTGGCATATTTTTTGTACTTATTCAGCTCACGCTGCAGCTCCTTTTTTAATGAAAATCCAAATTACCATCCTAATTCAGTAATTTAATTAAATTAAATTTACCTTAACAACTTGGGAATGTTTCTTTTTGGTCGCCTCCAGATCACCAAGGGCGTTGTCTAGTTTCTTTTTGGTAGTTTCACATGATTTCGTCTTCTCGGATAAATGTTTTGTGAGCAGAATTCTTTCCTCGCCGATTTTGTTCGTTTTGGTCTCTAATTCGGTACTTAAGTCGTTAAGCCGAGTATCGAAGGATAGTTTTTCTTTTTGCAGAGCTTCATTTTCTGCATTGAGAGCTTTCACCTTGTAAAAGTAGTAGAAAATTTTACTAAGATTCTTATTATTGTGATTGAAAAATTTACTAACGAAAAGCGTGATGTAAAATTTGATCATCAAACAAATTACTAATGCAATCTTGAGAATCTTTTAACCAAATTTCACTCGGGTATCACAAAAAATAGGGATTAAAATTTTTTTAAAAATCGACAAATTAACCACCTTGGAATTTTGAAGTAGAATTTCATTTTGCAATTCAACAATTTTTTCAGTCATTTCCTTATTGATATTTAATAAATCTGTTCCTTTTTGTCGCAATTGCGTTAACTCGATATTACTATCGGCCACTCGTTCTTCTAACGCCTCACAAGATTTTTTTAACTCGTTAATCTCGTCTTGGTATCTAAAAGTAAAAGCTAAGGAATTAAAATCTATTTTTTTTTTAATTTCAAAAATTCTTGGTAATCAATTTTTAAACGATTTGAGTTTTTTTTTTCTCTTTTGAAAAATTCAAATACGAATTTCACTTACATGGCACTTTTAGCCTGGAGCACCTGCATCTCCTCAAGCTGCGTACGTAATTTGGCTGAGTTTAAAAGCTCTTGACTGAGAGAATTTTGAACACTATTATTGCGAGCCTTCTCTGCTTCCAATTCCTGACTTACATTGTCACGCTTAAAGAAAATGTTTGATAAAAATTTGAAAATATTCTAAAATTCTTCTCTGATTTACTGTTTCGACTTCCTTTTTGTAGTTATCCTGTAATTCCTTCAATTTTTCGCAATTAGATTTTAATTCTTTCTTCAACGATTCTAAGATTTTATCTTTATTTTCATTTTCATGCTTCAAAAGAATCATAGTCGCTTCTTGCTCAATTTTGTGTTGTGCTAGGGGGAATGTCAAGAAAAAAATGAAAGTATTCTTTTATAAAATATATTAAATGTAACGTACAGCTGTCAGTATGTATGCGAATAAATTGATTAAAAAACCACTGTACCGATTTGGGTACAGGATGAACTTATCATCATCAACTCGGAGCTTTTTATCTTCGTACCCCCTTCCCCTTTATCTGTTGAACCGTTAGATAAATTTTAATCCAGTTAACACTGGGGCGTAATTTCAGGCGCAAAGGAAACTTTGACATACTAAAAAGAATCCCACGTCATCCCTGTCAACTCACTCTTGTGCTATCTCCTGCACACCTGACGGTATAATTATTTGGTTTTGCTATTAGAAAATTTACATAAACTTCACATTACCCCCCCCCCCCCCCCCCCCCCCTTCTATCCCCTTGAACTCTGACAGCAAACTCTGACAACAAAAGATACTTTATCGTAAATTAATTTCATGAAACAGAGGGAGGGGAGGGGGAGGAGCGGATATTACAAGTCTATAAAAAATCGCTTATAGATTTCTTCTTGTTTCTTTTTTTGGAGAACTTTAAGACGATCAGCAGCAAAATTTCAATTCTGATTTGTTTGTTTGTAAACTGAGGAATGACTGGATAGATTTTCATGAAACTTCACAGTTAAGCTAATATGCAGTTAGCATCCACTAAGAGGTCTCGGACCCCCAAAATATAATATTCGTTCAAAAAGACTTTTTAAGAGTTCCTGAATCCAAAGAAATACCACCTTATAAGAGTCCTGCATGCAAAAGCGATGCATTTTAATAGGCGGGGGTTAGGGTTAAAATTGTGGACTCCGGAGCACTGAAATGCATTTTCAGTGCTCCAGAGTCCAAAAAATACATTTTAGAGATTTTTTTTGTTTTCAGTGCCGTAGGCATATTTTGTATTAGGTGGGGGTAAACAAATTCTTTGTGGAAATAACTCTTCGGGAGACACCTTTTGGCGTTTACAGTTAAAAACATAACAAAAGCTATAGGCCCTATCACAGAATCCGATACGAATGGTTCGGATCGTAAACTCAATGTTGTTGTTAGTGTTTTATACCAACAACAACATTGGGCATTTCCACATACAGTTGTAACGACAACACATAACGACAACCAGTTCGAGTCCACACGCTGTTGTTACCAGTTGTGTCAGTTTTGTATGTGTGAGTGCGAATATTGTCATTTTTGGTTTGAACGTGAGTAGAGAAGCATCATAGTGTGAGAAATCATAATTTCACCCATGGAAAAATTTTATTGCTGTTTACTTGTGTTAGTGCATGCAGAACTTTTGGTCACTCTTGAACTTCGCCCAAACGTTCATCACTTGCAGAGCCCCCTCCACTAGTCACTGACCAATCAGAACCCGATCCGCTGATGCAAGAATACACGTCTAGAAATGCCCATTGAGTTTACGATCCGAACCATTCGTATCCGATTCTTTGATAGGCCCTCATAATTGCCAATCTGGCAATCATTGGAGACCCGTATGGTGATATTCGTATCAAAATTCGAACAATTGTATTTTCTGTATTTTCTAAGAGGAATTTCTCTTTGAAGTAAAACTTTTCAATAAGATTTTTTAAAATTTATTCCAATCAGTTTTTGATGTATGGGAGATTTATGTAGAATCATATCCTAAATAACTTTTGTTCTTGGACTTTTTTGATGAAATTAACCGTTTTTGAGATATTCAGAAAAAAAGTTTTCGTTCGTATGGGGGGTACCCCCCTAATGGTCCATTTTTGCCCATTAACGAACTTAGGCTCGCATTTTACGAAAAACGAATCTGCGCAAAATTTCAAGTCTCTAGCTCAATCCGTGCGCCCGCAATCCGCGCCACAGACAGACGGACGGACGGACGGACATGCAGAAATTAATTATTTTTATCATTCTAAATGGTATATTTTTTGCAATAAATCGTAAAATATATGACTTTTGAAGACGGGTCACTTGACCCGCTGCGGTAGGAATAGATATACATAAAGTATCGGTAGGGGTAGTGTTAAATTATTTCTGCAAAAAAAACTTTACCCCAAGAACGACGGTTGTCCATATAAAAATTCAATTGGACCGCTCTGTCACATTTCCTCATGCAAACACGACATTTTTTGTGAATCTGCCGAAAATGGTGAATTTTACCACCAAATTGGTCTAATTAAATATTTATGTATGAAAATAGGTTAAATGATATTTTTTGTCAAAAGGAAACTATGAATTCTCGTTCGAAGGTCGGATATAAAAGCTAGTCTACAATATTATTATTCAAATATTGATGAATAAATGTTTACATGACAGGCATTTGCCGTATCGGTTTTATTTCGATCCCCTTTCCTCTTGTTTGATTTGGTTACTGGTGAACCATCCACCCATTTGTTAGGATTATGTATTTCATATACAAGTCTACATTTTCTTGTAATGTTTTGAGTGTTTTAGTGAAATAATACAAAGCTCATACCACTCATATTTTGCTCAGTTCTTTCGGGATTTAGAGTCGCTTCCTCCAATTTCTTCTCGGCAACCTTTAAGACGAATTTAGTATCATTTATAATAATTCTATTTTTAGTAAAACCTTACCGTTCTCGCTTCCGTTTCTTGGGCCAACTTAATCGATTGCCACTTCATTTTAAGCTCCAAATTATTGATATCGGTCTTGAGTTTCTCATTATCTTTCTGATGTCGCTTCGCTTCATTGCACTGAAATAGAATAGTAAATCAAGCATGTCAAATATTCGCAACGTTAACGCAATTTCACTTCACTTACCTTCTCATCCAAAGTACTAATTAATCGAGATTTCTCCTCATTAAGTAAATGATACTTTGAGGATATAATTTTTACTTCCTTCTTGCATTCAACCGCTTGTTTTTCGGCCAATTCCTTGTCCCGTTTAGCATCAATTAAACTCTTTTCTTTCGTTGCGTACCGAATAACGACGTTTTCCTTTTCTTTAACAGCTTGTTCTACAGTTTTCTTGAGCTGCATTAAAGAATGTTAAATAATTCAGGACTAGTAGTATAAATATGGCCTACCGCAATTTTCTCCTTTTCCAAAATGTTCTTCTCGCGTTCGTAGAGGTTGATTATATCATCCTTTTGCTTCAGAGTGGCTCGAAGTTGTGTCAATTCCGTCTCCAAAGTCCCGATAAAAACACTGCACTCAATTCCAGATGGAGGTCGGGCTGGAGAACTTTGGTTGGAATTTCCGTGGTCCACTTTGTGTTTTGGCGACTTATCTTCGATTTCAATGGTTTCCTCATTGTTTACCTGGACTGTTGGACAATTTTCTGGGCTGCTCTGGGCTTCCAGATTTTGGTCGCTCTCGTTTCCTTCCATAAAAACAAAGTTTTTGCCCTTATTGCTCGACTAATGACAAGAAGTGTCACTTTTTGCCTGCCCAATTGTGCACCCGGGGTGCGTTCTTTTATTAACCGTGGTTAACCGTAGTTAACCGCGGTAAACAGACATGCGTTCTTAAATGCCTACGGTTAACGCTAAGTAAACTTTACTGCCGTTCCTAAATGCCAAATGGGTGCGTTCCTTTATTCCCGAGTAAAGTAAAGGTTGGGTTTGTCAAAGTTAGAACAGCTGATTGCCAAAGTTGAAATTTTACCGACGTTAACTCTGATTAAAAGAACGCGATTTGGTTAACTTTGACAGCAGTGATGTGCACAACAATACATTAAAAAAAATATAATTCTTCTTGATGTCGTATTTTTCATTTACAAGGACCACAATAAAATACTCTATTATTCTGCACAAAACTCATTCGAAACTACGAGACGAATTGACAGTTGATTGACAGTTGTAACCGTCTCGGTTAACTTTATCGCGTTCTTAAATTACAATTAAAGTTAACTTTCTCCAACTCAGCTCTGTAACTTTGACAGCTTAACTTTGGCATTTAGGAACGCCAGTAAAGTTTACTGAGCGTTAACCGTAGGCATTTAAGAACGCATTTCTCTTTACCGCGGTTAACCACGGTTAATAAAGGAACGCACCCAAGTTAAGCTGTCAAAGTTAAGGTAAGATTAGACTATGCCAAATATTTGGCATATGAAACTTTGGCAAATAATGGTGTTTGGCGCATGCATTTGCCAGGGGTATTACACTTAAGTTGTTTTTGCCAAATATTTGGCGAATTTTCATCTGGCCAAATATAAGCCAAACACGAAACAGCCAAACATACGACAAACTTGTTTGTCAGGGTATTACACTATTTGCCGAATTTGTGGCAAAGTTTTCTTTGCCGGAATTGCCCATCGCAATTAAGTTATTTGACATTTGAGTATTTTCATTAAAATTATTTAAAACAGCATTTGAACATCAAAAATAATATTAGAGAATGGACTATGCTTCGATTGCCGCTGTTTTTGGAGCTTCATATTTGTTGCTGGAAGACGAAGAAGTGGTAAAAACTCGTCGCAGAAGAGTATGGGTTAGAGATTGGGTTCAAAAAAGGGAATCGGATGGCTGCTACATAAAGCTGCTTAAGGAATTACGTATCGGACACCCAAGTTTATACCGTAATTTTGTTCGGATGACAGCCGATGATTTCGCTCCATTCCCCCACAACTTTTGCCCTCACTCTTTTTTTCTTGTCCATTTTATTCCTAGAAACTTCCGCTACATTTCCTACTTCACTCAGCACTTCCACACTTTCCATTTTGTTTAAATCGCGATAAAAAACAACACCGATTTTACAATCTCTGGACGACACAGAGTACTGTCAAAAGCAAAATGTTTGTCATGTTTGCCACTTTAGAAATTTCAAGAGTGCCAAACATGCCAAATACGGAAAATTTGCCACATTTTTTTGGCGTACCCGATCACACTATTTGGCAAAATGTCAAATATGTGTTTGGCAAAAATTTTGCCAAATATGCTTTTGCCAAATATTTGGCAAAATTTATTTGGCGATCACACTATTTGTCATGTTTGGCAGTCGAAAAACGCCAAATATTTGGCATAGTCTAATCTTACCTTTACTTTTCTCAACTCTGCTCGAGAGCTGAGTTGGAGAAAGTTAACTTTAATTGTAATTAAAGAACGCGATAAAGTTAACCGAGACGGTTATAACTGTCAATCAACTGTCAATTCGTCTCGTAGTTTCGAATGAGTTTTGTGCAGAATAATGGAGGATTTTATTGTGGTCATTGTAAATGAGAAATACGACATCAAGGAGAATTCTATTTTTTTTAATGTATTGTTGTGCACATCACTGCTGTCAAAGTTAACCAAATCGCGTTCTTTTAATCAGAGTTAACGTCGGTAAAATTTCAACTTTGGCAATCAGCTGTTCGAACTTTGACAAACCCAACCTTTACTTTACTCGGGAATAAAGGAACGCACCCCCGTCAATTCTGTAACAAAAAGCTAAAACATCCTGAGTCGATTTTCAGACGAAGCCAAGTGATCTGTTTGGAAATGTAAATACAGATCACTTTGGCTTCGCCTTAAAATCGACTAAGATGCTTTAGCATTTTGACGAAGATTATATAGCCCGTTAAGCTTAGAAAAAACCGTCCTTATGCCGCACTCATAAGACCCAGCTGAGGTAACGCCAATTGCATTGTGTCTCGCATTAATTCGTCTTTCATCCCATTTGACGTTTCGTTGGCGATAAAAATATTTTCATTCGTCGTTTGTTCGTTATCCAGGAAAATCATTAAATATTTCGAGAAATCCATTCTGTTTAAGAAAAAAGATAGTGTCGTTCCTTGAAGATGTCGTCGGTAATTCCGCGGCCGTCAGTGTCGCAGTTGATACACGATAAATCCAATGAAGAGGAACCGAAGAAAAAGTCCCGTGAAGATTGGCGAAAAGCAAAAGAGCTTGAGGAGGCTCGAAAAGCTGGCACAGCCCCAGCAGCCGTAGACGAGGAGGGTCGCGATATAAATCCACATATTCCACAGTACATATCCAGCGCTCCATGGTACTATGGGGCTAGTGGTCCGACATTAAAGCATCAACGACCACAGAACGATTCCGATGAGGAAGAATCCAGGCCAATTGTGACTCTGGAGAAGAAGGGGGTGGACACCACCAAAACCGTCACCAAGTATCGAAAAGGTGAGTAAATATCCTCAATTTTAAAATATTCTACACTACAAAGTGTTTGTTTTTAGGGGCCTGCGAGAACTGTGGTGCAATGACCCACAAGAAGAAGGATTGCCTCGAAAGACCTCGTAAAATAGGCGCCAAATTTGCGGAAGTCGTTGTTGCGCATGACGAATTTATTCTACAATCGTCAGCATCAGATTATGATGGAAAAAGAGATCGATGGAGTGGCTACGATCCTGCAAATCACAAGGATATCGTTGAGGAGTTTGAGAAAATCGAGGAAGCCAAACGACAACTGAAAGCTGAGAAATTAAAAGATAGTAAGTGGCAACGATTATCCATATAGTATTTTTTTTTTAATTTTTTGCCCTTTAGATCCAGAAGCTGAAATATCCGATGAGGAGGAAGACGACGACAAATACGTTGACGAAGTGGATATGCCTGGTACAAAAGTGGACTCAAAACAGCGAATCACAGTGAGAAATCTGCGTATTCGTGAGGACACTGCCAAATATTTGAGAAATTTGGATCCTAATTCAGCTTATTATGATCCCAAGACACGGTCGATGAGGGATAATCCAAATCCACTCACCAAGGAGGAAGAGTAAGTAAAAAAAATTATAGATTTTGCATTTTGTTTGTAAAACACTTTCACTTCAGATCGGAATTTGCTGGAGAGAACTTTGTCCGTTTCACTGGCGACACCCAGAAACACACAAAAGCCCAGCTATTTGCCTGGGAAGCATATGGAAAGGGGGTTGATGTTCATTTGTTAGCGGAACCAACAAAACTGGAACTTTTGCAGAAGGAATATGACAAGAAGAAGGAACAATTTAAATCGCAAGTATGTAGTGTTCCTAATTTAACAGATTTCGAATTGTACTCCAGAAATTAAGAATTAAATTATTATTTCAGACAAAAGACACAATCTTGGAAAAATACGGTGGAGAAGAACATTTGGATGCACCACCAAAATCTTTACTTCTTGCTCAAACAGAAGAATACGTTGAGTATTCACGCGGTGGCAAAGTAATAAAAGGCCAAGAAAAGCAAAAAATCAAAAGTATCTACGAAGAAGATAATCTTGTAAATAATCACACAGAGATCTGGGGATCGTATTGGAATGCCGGACGTTGGGGGTACAAGTGTTGTCATTCCTTTATTAAAGTAAGTAACTTTTTTTTTAATTTGAATCTTTCTTGACCAGATTTTTTGTATTAGGGCTCTTACTGTGTTGGAGATAAAAACAAAGAAATTTCGGCAATGAGTTCCTCTATGGACGTTCAACGACGGGAAATACCGGTGCAAGAAGTTAAAGAAATTCCAGCGGCAGAGCCAGATAATGACGAAAGTGAAGGCGAAGAATCATCCTCAAGTGATAAAGTTGAAGAGGCCAAATCGCACAAGAAATCAAAGAAAAAGAAGAGCAAAAAAAAGAAGAAATCAAAAGATAAGGAAAAAGATAAACTCCAAGAGGCGCTGGAGGCTGAGGATGCACATAATTCTCGGGCTGATCGCCTATTAAAAATGGATGAGCGCAAACGACCATACAACAGCATGTTTGAAGTGAAAGCACCAACGGAGGAGGAAATTGAAGCGTTTATGATGAAGAGGAAACGTGAAGAAGATCCTATGCTGAATTTTATCAGGTAGATTAATTTGAGTTTAATGTGTAATAAAAAGGTTTTAATAAAAATAAATGAAAATTACGTTTTGATGAGTTTTTTTTAGTAATCTAGGGATATTTTAATCGAAATTTTTAATATTTTTTGCTGTTTACTATGGGCACATTTGATAATTACCTCAATCGGGTATTCCTCATACGAATGAAAACGTTTTCTGTGAATATCTCAAAAACGATGCATCTTATCAAAAAAGTTCAAGAACAAAGGCCCCTATTGTGAGCTTCGTCAATTGATCGTTGAAATGTCAAATTGAAAAATCGGTATTGAGATCATCGATTCAGTTGGGAACGATGACATTTGTTTGATCGTTCGGTGAAGTTTATGTCAAGTTAGCGATCGGTGAAGTATTGCAATTACTTTTTTTTATCAAAATTAGAGGCTAATAATAAAATGGAAGTATTTGTACACATTAGGAAATTATTAATGAGGAATATCTTGATCAAAACCTCGATCAAAAATACAATATAAAAATTGGTTGAATAAATGAAGATAAATAAGACCAAAGTGGTATAAAAATAATTTAAATAAAAAATGAACTTAAAAACTGTTTTATTCACATAGATTTGAAATATTGGTCAATTCAAAGAACTCAACATTCGGTGTTTAATATTTTCGCCTTGACGTTGGTTTCTTCTGGTGTAATTTCGCTCATATCGCCGTTGTCATCCACCTCCTCTATGTTATAAGGGAGCTCAATATTGTATTTTTTGCGTTGAAGTCTTTTTTAAACATTAAAATAACTTCAACAACGTGAATTCCCAAACGTCAAACACTAAAAAATTCACAATAGGCCCTATCACAGAATCCGATACGAATGGTTCGGATCGTAAACTCAATGTTGTTGTTGGTATAAAACACTAACAACAACATTGAGTTTACGATCCGAATCATTGGTATCGGATCCTGGAATAGGGCCTAATAGCGATTGCTTGAACGATGAACCTTACGCAATACCAAATTGTTTTTCGATCGTTCCGGCCAACGATGGTCGATCGAATAGATATCGATAACCGCAATAGGCCCCAAAAGTTATTTAGGATATGATTCTACATAAAACTCCCATACATCAAAATCCGATTGGTGATTTTTCACGAAAGAAAGTTCGTTAACCCCTCACCATCCCCCTGCAATCCGGTGGCTCTTGAAGCCATATATGGATGAAACTAGAGACTGTGCCCTTTCCAAAAAGTACTCAACCAGAGTGAAAACTACACTGATTCAAAAGATAGTTTAGGGGGGCAAAATCGTGCATCGTTCTTTGTGTTTATTTACCTAATCTTTGGTTCAGAATTTGCGCAATATTTTATCATCCTAAATCTGACGATTGGTTCAATGTATTGTAGAGTAGAAAAAAATAAAACTAAACTATCAATAAAATCTTGAATTTCTTACATTGCAATTTTTTTTTTTATATTACAATAACCTTATTACATGTAATAATAGATATAAGTTTAATTAATTTATTATTAATTAAATTAAACTTCAATAAAACTTTTAAGTATGTAATTTAGTAAGGCCATCATTTGAGTACTATCAAATGTGTGGCATATTCAACCATCTTACAGTAAAACAATAAAAACAGATTTCATAAATTTTGCTTGTGAAGAACTGAAAGCATAAATTATGGAAAAAATATAAATAGATTTATCTAAAGATATGCGTAAATTAGTTTTATATTATTTTAAAATTAAAGCAATTACCAAAAGCATTAAATATTTTCAGTAAGGATTCTATTTTAGAATTTTATGGGGATTTGTCAGCCTATGAATTTTCGCAAAAAAACAATAAAAAATAATATTTTTAAAAAAGCTGGGAGCCTATTATGGAATACGATCGTAATCGTAACGATCGGGATTCGCCTGTTGTTGTTGGTATAAAACACTAACAACAACAGACAATTTCTGATCGTTACGATTACGATCGTATTCCATAATAGGCCCCCTGAAATTTTTCGAAAAAAATCGAGTAGGAACAGAATTGTGAGTTGTTAATACAATTACCTAAGTTTTAGACTTTAGTGTACCAAAACAGATAAAAATTCTAAAAAAATTAATTAGTCATAATTTTTAGTATCTCATAAAAATCAAGAAAAAGTAATACTACGTATAAAGTAACAATTAAAAACTTAAATTACAGATAAAAAATTTTCAACGGAATGTTGTTTTTTTTCGAAAAGTGTTTTTCATCTTAGGCTAGAAAGATGAAAAATCAACGTTTAAGCACAAACAATATACAGATAATCGACAGTCTAAGAAGCTCATGACATAATTTTCAACGATCAGCCGACAAAAACTCTTGGGTAAGTTGGCTGAGCGATGTGAAGTAAAGCTTTTGAGCGAATTGCATTCGTGAACATAACATCCGTGAGTGAAACAAAAATTAAGCACAAAAAATTAAACCCTGGGCCCTTATTCTAGAACTCGTAACATGTCAAATTTCTACCGAGTGCTACAAAAAGCGATTCTCGAACTCGGAAACGAGCGATTTCTTGCGATTATTTACCCGGTGACGTTTAGCCTGCCGAGTGAGGTTGGAATTTGACTCTGAAACTATCTTTTGATCAACTAAATAGCTTTATGAATCTGAAAGAGATTTTTTATACAATAAATTTCATATTTCAAACATATGCCACAAAACTTACAATGCATTTGGTAATGATAATGGATTTTATTTGTCTCTACTTTCTTTGTAACGAGCACGGATATTTTCTTTATTACTATCACTATCGTCAGACAAAAAAGCTGCTATACTTTCCATCGTAAAAAATCGAATTCAAAAATTTGCACTGCTTCACAAAATCAAACTTCTATCAATATTTTCCCTCTAACATTTCAGAAATTCGCGACCATATTCTCCATGCATCGGAATTTCTTCCTTATGTAAAACAAGTAAGGGATGTGTAAAACACTAACAACAACATTGAATTTACGATACGAACTAATCGTATCGTGTTCGGTAATAAGGCATCAGGAATCGCATTTTGAAGTTTATGCGAGTAACACATACGAACCAAGTTGACTGTCGTACCGAGTTCTAGAATAAGGCACCTGTTCTTTTTTCCCTTTTGTAAAAGCTTCTAATGGTCTCTGGGTAGGAGAACGATCTCACTGAAGCAAAAGTTTTTATACCCGTATGGTGAAACCAAAGGGTATATTAACTTTGCCTTACCGTTTGTAACGCCAAGATCTCGTCATCGCACACAAAAATGAATTACACCAGTGTGTTTAGAATGATGAAAAAAGTTGAATTTAGCATGTCTGTCTGTCCGTCCGTCTGTGGCGCGGATTGCGGGCGCACGGATTGAGCTACAGACTTGAAATTTGGCACAGGTCCGTTTTTCGTAAAATGCGAGGCTAAGTTCGTTAATGGGCAAAAATGGACCATTAGGGGGGGTACCCCCCATACGAACGAAAATGTTTTTTTGTGAATATCTCAAAAACGGTGCATCTTATCAAAAAAGTGCAAGAACAAAAGTTGTTTAGGACATGATTCTACATTAAAGTTCCATACATCAAAATCCAATTGGAACAAGTTTTAAAAAAATCTTATTGGAAAGTTTGACTTCAAAGTGGAATTTTGATACAACTGTTTGCCGTTCACTTAAATCACCATACGGGTTTTCAATAATTGGCAATTATAGCTTTTGTTATGTTTTGGTTTCTGAAAGCTTTCTATTTTTGGTTCCATATAACAAGATTTTCTTCTTGCCTTGGTTATGTGTATATTGTTTATGGTTTAAGTCTGAAAATATGTAACAAAAAGTTGCATGACTAGCAATGGTCAAAGTTTCATCCTTTATTCGTTTTTGTCTTCCGATTAATTCTGAAAAACATTCATTCCCATAACATTACAGCATCAAACATTCACATTCGAAGGATGTTCTGCCACCTTTATAAAAAAAATGGACTTTATTTGACTAATAAAAAGCAGCAACGCACATCCACGCAAACAAAACTCCACACTTGCATTCTAAGTCCTAATTTAAAAAGTCTAAAATATCCTGCTGAGATAAGGATTGTAAATTTTTACTCTCCTGCCGCGTTTCATTTTGCGGCTTCAACAGCGGGACGTTAATCGAATTCATTGCTCTATCGGGGGTGTACATTTGATTCATCGGCACTTTGCTTGTGTTTCGCATTCCCATCAACGGGTCAAGTGAACTCAATGAGCTTGCATTGTTGTTAGCTAAACTAGCAGCAGAAGTCGTGTTCATTGGGGTTGGCGGCATGTTGTTTGGTGGTGGTTGAATGGGCGGCCAAACGCTGTTCATATTTATGTTCATAGTGGGCGATGGGAAAGTGTTTGCATTTACCATCGATCGGTAGTCGTTTGCAGGGGTGTTTGATATGCTGTTTGAGGGTGTGAATGACTGAATACTTGGGGCTGTTTTCGTTGAAGCAGTGATGATCGATTGATTTGCACTCGGCGGCGCGGGAATTGGATTAATTTGCTTCGCCACCGCCACCGAATTCATATTTGACATTTGATTTGATCTGGAAATATGAAAATTTGCTTGAAACTCTACTCTGCAGTAAATATAATAGTAAATATTCTTACATTCGCTGATTAGAATTACTTTTTGTTAAATGCCCATTATCGAAAGGCGAGTCTATCTTAACATTTGCGAAAATATCCTCCAATGGCTCCGGATTCTTTTTCGCAATATCGTTTGTCATGCTTGATGGATCCAAAGTACTAAAAAACCCTTTTTCAAAACTTTTTCTTTAAAAATTAATATCAAAAACCTACCCAGTTTCTCTTTGAATCGAATTTAGCTGCTCGATTTTAACCCGATGCTCCTTTTCAACGGTGCAGACCATGTCTTTGACCAGCGAAATCATCGAGTTGAATTGACTAACCGTTAGACCGTTTTCGATACAGAGAGGCATTAAAAATGGTATGATTTTCGTTGCCATGACTTCTTTCGTTATCCCCAATTTGCTGTTCGTCATTGCAATGCGGTAAATCCCTGAAAATACCTCGAAAACAATAAAATTCTATGCCCTAAGAATAAACGTAAAACATACCAATGATTCCCATTAGTACAGCCGGTTCTCTACTCTGAATCTGCGCCAAGAAAGGTAGAATTTCGTCCAACACAAGCCACTTGTCCAGACCCTCAAGAAGTTTCCCAATGCAAATCAAGCAATTCACCTTCACCGAAGTCGTCTGCGTAGCAAGGCAGAGCTTCTTAATTCGCGGAATCAGTGCGTTTTTCGTTGCATGATAATCAATCAAAGAAGAGAACGTCGGAAGGACACCCAGACAAAGTTCCTGCATCTGAGGCATATCACATTCCAGCGCTCGATACAACATCGGTAATACATTCGCTTTGACATCGTCAGGTGGCGTTAATTTGAGCAATATGTTCATATTTTGCATGAAAATTAATAAAATCTGTATGGGGTCCTGGATTTTCATCACTGGCTTCAAATACGGTAGGATCTGTTCGACGTACTCCTCCTTCGAGCTCTTGTCAGCGATTTGCAGGACATTAGGAAGAACAAATGGAATCATTGAAGCGTTGATAAATTCCTTAACTAGGCATGACAGAATGTGTTGAATGTTTATGCGATGGGGTAGAGTTGGCACAATTTGGATAAGTCCTTTATAGAATTTCGATTTCTGGAGATTGTCAAATTGATACAGGGAGTCCAAGTAACTCAGCGTCTTCACTGCTACATCATCGAAGAATGATATCTACAAGGAAATTTCCATCTCAATTACAGAATAAAATTTAGCAATTAGTCATCTACCTTTGAAAGTTCATGCAACTTCGGTCTATGCTCTGGACTTGGATGTAGAAGAGCTCTCACGAAATCATTCAAATTTGCTGGAATACATCCAAGATTTGGGTATTTCCCTTGATTCAATTCGTTGGCGAATCTCCTAAACGAATTGTAGTCCTTGCCAAAAAGTTTTATTGGTTTCCCAGTCGAATATATTGAGTAGATCAAAACACCTGCAAAGTAAACCACAATTAAACGCAATTCAACTCATCAGAAATGATTTACCGAGTGAGAAGAGATCACTTTCAGGAGATATACTAGAATTCAGTGCTATTTCGGGTGCAGTGTACTCAAGAGATGGCTGTGTTAGTGCATGCCATGTTGAGTTATACTCCTGATGTGGCCAAAAACATTTCCCGTCCGATGCTAATTGATGTGTTAAACAGAAATCAAAGCCAAACAGCTTCCAACTTCCAGTCTTGTTAACAATAATCGATTCTGGACAAAGATTCCGATGTACGAGTTTCATGTCCGAATGGAAAAAGTTTAGGCCTTCCGCTAACTGCAAAATCCCGTGCTTAATCTCAATATCGAACAGTTTGAAATCAGCCAAGAAATTGGGCTGCGGTAGATTGAAGGTGCTGTTCTGGCCATTAGTTAGTAGATTCGCTAGACATGCAAATATCGGTTCGGTGGCAAAGGCCAGACATTCCCGACTTTCCTCTAAAGGATGTTGCACTGTAAGGACATGTGGGTGTCGTATTTTCGTCAGCTGTGTTACTCCTCGCCGAAGAATCTCAAACATGTTATCACGGTCTTCTTTGGGCCATCTTTCCAATTGCTTCTTCTCGAAAACAAACACTGCGACTTCCTGTCGAGTGGACTTCTTGTATCCCTTGTACACTTTCCATAGCAGGCCTTAGAGTTTAATTGAAATTATTGAGTCAATGAAAACATTTTTACAGTAGTTCGGGTTTTTTTTAACCCATTGCTCACCTAGGCCAGCGCTCGCAATATGTTCGACTATTTCATACTCCCGAAATACAGGATTACCTGGCAGCACTCCTGATAACTGCGAAACTGTACTGCTAACCGACGAATAAAGTTTGTTTATCACATCCATTTATTTGAAATTTCTTCACTTTTTACGTTTCTTTCGCGTAAATCCTTTTCAACAAAATCCAGTGCCGTGAAAGAACTATTAAGATTACACACAATGAGTTGATACCGTCATTCCGATTGCGTTTGACCAGTGCAGCACAATGATTCCGTTCCAGTAACTCAGGGCTACTTCACTTTTTTAGTTTTCTTCGTATTTTGGGACATTTCAAGAAGATCAACATCATAATAGTTGCGTTTTTTTAATGTTCTGAAGCAGTTCAGAACAAGCTTTCCATACAAAATCCTGCACCACCTTTTCATCTCGAACAGCGCTTGGAACAAAGGGAAATTTTATACGGTAATGTACGGTAATGAAATGCTGCTAACTTCAACATAATAAATCTGACATTTTATTCTCAATTGAGGATTTTGTGTTGGTTGTTTGTTGGTTCTGTTCGATAGCGAAATAGTTTAAATTATGGGAGATAGCGAATCGTGATGATATCAAGAAAATATAGCAGTAACGGCCTTTTGATGTAACCAACATGAAGTTAGTTGCCATTCGAACTCAATGAAATTTCCCATTTACTCTGGATCGTTTTTTTTAATGTTCCGTGTTCTAGAACATTAAAAAAACGAGCCCCACTTCCTCACCTTGCCTTAATGTTGCCACTTTCTATCAGAATTAGGCGGACTATTTCAACCAATCTGAACATGATCAATAGCATTGTATTTTAAGTCGCAATAAAGAAAAGTTAAAGTTAAGGAAATTTTGAACTTAGATTTGTAAAATAAATAAGAGATTTTTAAGGTAGAACCTGAATCGTACGTCGATGCGTCCGTCATGCGTCCGTCACGTTGACAGTTCGAGTATAATCAACTATGAGTACTGCTATGAGTACTCCCCTAATAATACGTTTTCCGATGCGGCAACCGCATAGAGTAGGTCGACTTTCTACTTTTACATGCGGAAACGCACGGAAATATCATTTCGCAAAAAAGTTTGTTTACGATTTAAGCAATTTAAGTATGGAACAAATTGAAAGTAATTGTTTCGACGATAAACTAATAGAAGAAGTGCAAAACAATGAATTAACTCCAGATTCGTTGCCGTACCCAACTGTCGCCGCATAAAACTGTCAACCGGACGGACGCATGACGGACGCATCGACATACGATTCAGGTTCTAGCTTTATTCTTAAAACCTTTTTTAAAATGTAGAGGACTTTTTTAAAATGTAAACCTTTTTTAAAATGTAGAGGGCTTTTTTAGAGGCCTTTTTTAAAATGTTAAGTGATTTTTTAATATAATTTTCAAAACCTCGATGGCGGGCAATGAACGGGTACAACGAGAAATACTAGGATCCCAAAGATTCTTCTCACTCTACTACCACATGCCGAAGGGCTGAATTGTTTTACTGCTACTTAAAAAGAAAACTGCGCTCTACACAATCCGCATACAGTATAATTTCGTTTGTTTGGTGCCAGTGAACTGAGACTGCTAGTGCTCGTAGAAGGAGAAAGAAAATCTGCTGAAGTAAAGTGATTTTGCCTCTGTGAAAAGTTGGCATTTATTGTGTAAAAAGGCTATTGAAAGTGAAAGCAGTGAATCTGGTGAAAAAATCACAAAATGGGGCTAACGGGCTGTTGTAAATTTTTCATGGTGGTCATCAACCTGCTATTTTGGGTAACAAAAAACTTCTTCATCCTGAAGGTCCATTTTGGGCGAAGTGAAAAATGATGGCCATTCTGCCCAGAAAAACTGCGCCGAGCTTGCTTGGGTGGTTTCCTGGTCGCGTAGTTTTCAGGAAAAGCAATTTTTCGCGTGAATTTCTAATAAACAGAGCCGTTTCTGATTAGTGTTGATTATTTAGATGAAATATTGAAAAGAATTTGTGACGTCATTTGTGTGGGATGCAGTTTTCCTGGATTTATCTAATGTCGAAGATTTTGCAGCGCATGCGTCTTCGGGAGAAC
This sequence comes from Chrysopilus asiliformis, assembly GCA_964034945.1. Classification (NCBI taxonomy): domain Eukaryota; kingdom Metazoa; phylum Arthropoda; class Insecta; order Diptera; family Rhagionidae; genus Chrysopilus; species Chrysopilus asiliformis. The sequence continues at coordinate 87,684,001 of OZ035960.1, read as the reverse complement.
AACGAAATAAAAAACTACAGAGAATCGAATCAAAATTTCCCTGAATCGCAAAAAGGGCCCCAGTGCATTCAACAGGACTGATAACAGCCTTGAACTAAAATCCCCACACAAGACTCCATTTGTGTGTGACTAGATTTGATTTTAGCCACTGCTGTTTTTTCCCAATTATAATTTATGCACACAGCGATTGGCCCCGATTGCAGAATCTGCACCCCGATACTGCTGGACCAAAAACGTAACAGATGGCAGGGAAACTGGAACGGAAGAGGCGAATTGGCTAGATGTCCATTAATGGCATTGCGGAAGCTTATTACCAAACAAACTGGCTCCGATGCCAACTATTTTTTTGCCAAAATCAGTTCAAATTGATCCACAGATCAATTGAGGCTTCCCAAAAGCGGACCACCATAATTCGCAAGTTGATTATATCATGGTTTACCTTTGCACTCTTTTACGCAGCAACAAATCAATGATTTGAAACTCTCTTTATTTGCACAAACAAATTGCAAAAATTATTCTGTCTGAGAAGTACCTTCAATCACAGAGCACTCTCCCCTTGAACACTCGTGGGTAGTTTGAACAAAACTATCTTTTATTATTATATAAACAGTCCTGTGTACATAATTTTTTGAACACAAAAAGTATACATATAGATACTTTTTTAAAAACTTTTTTATTTCATAATAAAATCTGTATAATACGTATTTCCTTTTTGTAAATGTCATTTCCGATTAATTAAGTAAGAAAATCTACAATAAACATAAAATCTACAATCACTGGGGGTCAATCGTCAATATGTGAGGGCAGACAAAATTTAAAAAATCCATTTGTATTGGGGATGGTAGAAGGAGTGGTTCAATTGGATTTTGATGTAGAAAAGAGCTATGTAACATCATATTCTGAACATATTTTTACAAGGTGATAGTGTCATAACCAGGGATCCCGTTTACACTACTATCGTAGTTTTACACTACTATTTCGACATAATTTGACCTAACACTACTTACACTGCTGAAAAACTCAAAACACTACCTTTTTCGCCATATAAAAAACGTGCTACAAAGAAAGTTAATTTCTAGATTTGAAAAGTTCATTTATCTGGGGAAAATTAAAAAATATGTAATTTATAATCATTCAGACTCTATGTAAAATATTTAAGTACTTCAGGCATTCCCTATGAAAAAGTGACTGACTAAACGCACTCAATCCTTGAACAAAAGGGACATATAATACTTAATTCCTTCCTTTAATTTTAATTTAAAAAAAATTGATTTTTGTATTAATATAAATATGGTATGCAATAAAACATTAGACGGTAACATTCAAAATGTGTTGTCTCAATAAAACTCTAAATGACTGTTAAAAAAGTTGACACTACTGAAATCCCTCTGACACTACTATTTTTCGATCAGTAACACTCCGCTTTTCACTTTTGGGGTGGGAACCCTGGTCATAACACCGTTTTCGAGAAGGAGGGAAGGAATGCTCAGAGAGAACTATAAATTTCAACTCTAGCTCAATCCTTTCGAAAATTGTGGTGTTCATGGACAGGCAGACATGCGAAAATCAAAATCTTGAATCGTCTCAAACATCCTAGTGTAGTTCATTTTTGGGTATACTAAATCTAATATACTTTTATATGATTCTCACATCAATCATTAAATATATGCACGAATCATGTTTTAAGATATAACTGTTTTCCCTAGACCCCCACGTGTAGCTGTAAACGCGCACGATTTCTTCCTTGAGCCTCCCCGTTTTCGTACAGTAAAGTTTAGGGGTTCCTTCATTCCGCGAACAACAAGACTTTGGAATGATTTACCATCCGATATGTTCCCCCCGGACTATAACTCGCAGAAGTTCAAGGAGAACATGAACCGACTTAGAGGAAGACCCTTTATGACGGGTGACTCATAATTAATTTATTTAAATATTTATAATTTTGGAATCAGCAATTCCTTTTTTTTTCTTCATATCTGAAAAAGTAGAGCTGGTACAGCCAAACTAGTCCGGATTCACACGATAAGTTTTTTGATTCACGTCACGGCCAAACGAGAGCAAGAGGGGCGAGAAGTTTTTGAATCACCAACTTTTTATTCACCATAGGTTATTGCAAGTCCGTTTTCTCTATTCCTTTTTCCCTTCATTCGTATTCGCTCATGTTAATTTACGACAAAAACTTTCATAAACGTCAAAAAGACGCACTTCAAAACATTTACCGTGTAAATTACGGTGAATGATTCGTGAATGTTTAAAAGAGAATTGCCGTGATTCATGTATCAAAAAACTGACCGTGTGAATGCGGTCCTACTGCCAGATTCGGATTCAGTTCTCCCAAATTCATGTGCACCAGAATGAGTGTCGGCCTGTTTAACCATTTTTGGTCGACTAAAGATTTCCTTCAACTAGTTTGTCGATCGAAAATAAGTTACATAAAGCCACCCCAGTTTCTTCCATACAAATATTTAGTCGAGTGAAGTTGTGTAGTATACTAGCTTGCATACCCGTTGTTGCCGGGTTAAGTTTTTTGTATAAGTTTTAGAATACGAAGAAAACCGGAAAAAACTTAAAAACTTTTGAGAAAAATCTTATCCTCGCAGGACTCTCCGTTGCGAATTAGTCTAACACCAGATTCGTGATCAGCGACCCCAAAAACCCCCGAGTGAAACTTTTCAGCCTCCTATTGAGCATGATTCATGGCGAAAATCACGGTTTATAAAACACCCAGACGTCCTTTACCCCCTTAGCGGTAGAATTTCGGAAAACCCCGCCTTAGTGAGCGCCTACGTGATGGTTGGGACATACTGTGAAAGTTCCTAGCTTCAGGAGTTTAGGCTGGGCGTTGATGAGTCAGTCAGTCGGTCAATCAATCAGGTTAAACGATTTTATATATATAGATAAAATACGTAAATATTTGTATGGAATAAATCAGTGTTATATCACCAGTGTTATATCACCAATTTTTTTAAAAAAAAACACCTTTTTGGAGTTTTTGAACTTTAAAAAACGGATACAAAAAACCATTTTTTGCTCCAATTCGAAATATCATATTATAGAGAATATTTGAATTAACAAAAATGTGAGATTTGACTGCAATAATTGCAGTATTATGGGGAGTTTAGTATCGTCGTCACAGTATCGCAGACCCCCAACCCCCTGAAATTGTGACATATTTAATGTACTGCCCTTATTCAATAATTCTATAAATAGTATTATATAAGTTACTTAAGCCGTAATACCTCACGAAATCTTATCTTGTGAAAAATACCTTATTTCGCTCACCCAAACCGATTAGTTCGACATTGTTCCAAAGTCGATAGCAAAACATTTTACGGGATTTTAAACCTATGATTAGGGAAGATGGCCGTAAGTTACCTTCCAGGCGAGCTAAATTTTAATTACTTCAAACGTTTTTTTACTTACCAATAATCGCATTAAAAATTAATTTCGACAACTGTTAACAGCAATCACAGTCATTTAAAAAAAACGTCACTAATTTACAGATAATTGGTCTGGCGATAGTGGTGTGTGCAGTATGGATGCTCACCGATCCGACATTCTTATTCTCGATGACGCAAAAGAGCAGCGATTACAACATCGCTTTGTATGTGTTTTTAGCCGTTGGCGCTTTGATGCTGATTTTGGCATTCTTTGGCTGCTGCGGTGCATTTAAGGAATCTCAATGTTTACTCGTTTCGGTAAGATTTGAATTTGTTGACAATATTAGTTGATAATTGCACTTGAAACATTTTCTGAATTTTACTTCTCTTTAGTTCTTTTGCTGCTTGCTAGTTGTCATGGTAGCAGAAATCGCTGCCGGAGCCTGGGCATTTTCAAATCGCGATAAACTTGACGATATGGTCCGAGAATCAGTGAAATTTACTGTAAAGGAAGAATATGGGGAAGTCTACAGCAGGACTGTAGCATTTGATGTTTTCCAAAAGCAGGTAAATCGAAATTAATATTCATTGTATATTTTTTTTAATGAGTAAAAAAAGTTTTTGCAATCAAAATAAATTTGATTGATATTAAAAAAAACCCATTGAACATTTTAGCTTAAATGTTGCGGCGCTGATGGACCACACGATTGGGCTTCCAGTAAGTTCAACAAAGTCGACCGTTCGAATACATTGAATATTTTGATCTCAAACGTTAATCCAATGTACAACATTCCGGAAACATGCTGTAATGAAAACTATGGTAAAATTGAATGTGAGGCATCGATAAAAGTTGGAATCACTGCTAAAATTAATCCAGCAATCAATAGTCAGGTAAGAGAATAAATTTTTATCGAAGAAAAAATTTTCAATGCATTAAGTGCACACGATATGATCACTGTTCATATTTTTGAGCAAAAAAGTGTCCCAAACGTGTTCATATCGTCTGAACACCATATTTTTGTGTTCATACGTATGAACACAAGGCATATGAACACATTTGAACATGCCGTGAGCAAACGTATGAACACGACCTGTTCATACCGTGTGAACACTATTTTGGGACCGTATGAGCCCAGTTTGTAAAATTCGGACGTATGATCACAGATATGAACACACTGTCACATTTGAACATGGGCTAAGTTTTCAACATGTTCAAATGTAAAATTTTGAGTCAAATTTGTACGTAAATTGATGTTTTCTGGTTTTTATTTGGGTCTAGTAGGTTTTAGATTTGTGGCGTGGATGGCTCAGTCAGCTAAGTGCTTGCCTTGTGATCCAATGAGCACTGGTTCAAATCCCACTCAGCGTAAAATAATTCGATTCGAATTTGAACTTTTCTGTTCATGGACTTTAAAACACGGACCAGTTTGGTCTTCGCCTCCAAGTTCCTGGCATATAACACAAAAAAAAAGTTTTCGACAGTTTTGTAATTTGTTGTGTTGTGTGCTCAAATGTTCTTAAAAATTGTTCATATCTGTAATTTGAACAAAACGTTCATATCGTCTGAACAGTGGTTCATACGCGCAGAAAAAATATGAACACAATGCATTTGAGCACATATGAACACACCTAAAAATTTGAAGCTTTGGGACAAAATGTTCATATCGTGTGAACACCTTTCATATATTGTATGAACATATGAGCATTTGAAGCTTATAAGCAACATATGCGTATGTTCAGAAATATGAACAGTGATCATATCGTGTGCACTTAGCTTTAGGTTTTGATTTTCTGCCAATGAAATTTCAAATCAAATTTGATAGTAAACAAAAAATAAATATAAAAACGCCCAGAGTTCATTTGCTTTTCACTCTACCCACTTTGAATGACTCAAATTGAAGTGTGTGACGTGATGATGGATTTATAGTATTACACGAATAAAAATATCTATAAATAAATTAAACAGGGGCGATCATGATGTATTTTTACTAGGAAGAAGTATAACTTAACTATTTGTCTTACGTATACGGGATTTGTGAAGCGATTTTTTTCTCATTGCGGTTTTTTATTTCTTCCGTACGATATTTAATATTCATTGGTTCTACGTGGGTTAGTGCTTTGTCTTATAAACGATGATGAATTATACATTAAATTCATTCCAAGTTATAAGATTTACAGCCAGTGCAATTGTCGCAATTTATATCGTCGCCTCCGTCCAAAACTATCATAAGTCGAAAAATGTCATTTTTCAGAAGATCAATTTTGGATATTTTTCCACATCACATTAGAAGTACTCGAAAAATATCAGATTTTAGGGTTTTACTCTTATAGACTTTGTATATTTCCTCCAAATTGTTTGTAGAGCTTTGAAATAATTTAAAGCTCTACAAACAATTTGGAGGAAATATACAAAGTACAGTAAAGATTCGGTAATTCGAATCATTAAAAACCGGAACTATTTCGAACCACGGAGATTTTCAAATTAGGGGAGACTGGGGTATTCTGGACCACGGGGAATTGCGGACCAGCGTCATTTTTCCCCCCTAGTAGTGGTTGGTAGCTGCAAATAACTGTAATCAGTTTGCCTCATGTCAAGCTAATTTTCCTAATAGTACTCGACTTGTGTATACGCACTATCACCTCGCTTCGATAGCAAATAGAAAAGTGATACTTCGAAAATTTTTTTTTCACTTTGTGTTTCGCTTAAATTTAACCACATTTTTCGAGAATCAACTCAAGTAAATATATTGATAATATTCGCGGAGCCTTAAGCATTCGACACTGACAAGAAATTTTGCATGAAATTTGCATTGTGTTACTAATAGCTGCCATATTGCAAAAAAGAGCGTTCGGGGAATAACGGACCACTTTTGTCGGGGAATTACGGACCACTCAGTTCTTGACATTTGACAAGCTAACTTCGTGTATTTGATGCATATAAGTGTTTTTTCATGCAAAAACACAGCATTAGATTTTCGGCAATCATACTAATATATAAAAATGAGTTGGTGTATGTCTGCCTGTCTGTCTGTTCCTCTTTCACGCGAAAACGGCTGAACCGATTGACTTGAAATTTGGCTTGAGTGTCTGTGGTAGTTCTGGTTCCAACATACGCATACGGAAAAGTAGCGCGAGGGGTGGGGGGAGTAAGGGGAGGAGGTAAAGTGATTTCGAAACTTAGTTTTCCCTCCATGTTACTCTTTCGCGGGGAAACTACTGAACCGATTGGCCTGAAATTTGGCATAGATGTTCGTCGGGGGTCCAGCCCCAACATAGACCCATTAAAAAGTTTTTAAGTTCTTTCCGGTTTTCTTCGTATTCTAAAATTTAGACAAAAAACTTAACCCGGCAACGACGGGTATACAAGCTAGTTTCTAAATCGGCCGTTTTGACATCGCCAGAGGATGTAAATGACCTTCGTGAGAAGGCTGATATGAAGCGAAAGAGATTGGAGAGAAAAGGTGATAAACCATAATCGAAAAAGCAAAAAGATCGTGTCAAATCGAAGACATCACAGAAGAAACAACCATCTTCAACCTATTGTGAGGTGGAAGAATACATCGATTTCTGCATAATTTGTAAGCCAAAAAAAATGAACCGCCGAAATACCATCCATTGCAACGTGTGCGATCGAGCTGTTCACTTGGGATGCTCCGGAATGACTGCAAGTTACTGGACTTCTGAACATTGCGTTTCGGACTGATTTTCATTGCAATTTTTCACTTCATTTCACTTTGTCTGTTATATAATAAATATATGAATCAAAAAAAAAAGTTTGTCTATCACATTTTTCCATTTTTAATCGATTTACAAAGTGGTCCACAATACCCCGAGATTTTTCAAAATCGCAAAAACGCCATTTTTGCGCCAACTGATAAAACTTGTATAATTTAATACAATTTGACCGAACTGCTGTGACCCAAAGAGAGGTTATTTATCGTACTACAAATTCAAGCTTTGAAATTTTCAGAAAAAGTTATTTTTTTGCGAGTTTTTAGCCGAAATGAAAATGCGGTCCAGAATACCCCAGTCTCCCCTACTGGATTCTTTTTTATGGTGCACATTTTGTTTAATAAAACAGTCTTAATGGCAAAAAAAACATATTTTCAAGTTAAAATTAAGTAACAATGTTCCTGCATTCAAAAAGTATATATACCTATGTGGCAACATTCAATTCTTTTATAAGAAACTTGAAATTTCCGCTTCAAAATTAATACATATACAGTTACGACAGTACATACCACCACGCAAATTTTGCTGGTAAATGCCTGAGTTATTGTTTTCAAGCCATTTCCATGCTCGACCAGAAAAGTTCGAATTATAGAGACCAATATATCGACCACAATTCGAATTAAAAGATACCCAATATAAAAAAATGATTGTTCAAATTAGCGTGATTTTCGAATTACAGAGTGTTCGAATTACCGAGTCTCTACTGTAGATATTATTTACTAAATGATGTTTTAAATTTCATGACAATTGCATCGTAAGTCGAGTTACAACAATTCAAATTTAATACTCCAAATTTCAAAGACATCGTAACTACTGCTTATGATATCTAGCTATTGAAAAATCTCCAAAGAGAAATTTTGTAATACGACTTACGATACATGAATTTTTCAATTTTGGAATATCGTAACCTGTTCTTACAATATTCGACTTAAATTAAAGCTCCAAGCAAAAACATCGTAACAAAATTTAGGTTAGGTTGGGAAAATTCGATTAAATGTTGTAAATCGACTCTCGATATTCTTGCTTGGAGAAATATCAATTTTGTCAAATAAATTTAAATGTTGAAGTTAAATAACTTTATTAAAAATCATGATACCGTTATGACATTTTTTGTGTGTGATGACGGGATCTTGGCGTTACAAACGGTAAGGCAAATTTAATATACCCTTTGGTTTCACCATACGGGTATAAAAATGCAAATCGATTTACGATATGCTTACACGGAGGCGTCTATATGAGTAATTCCTGCTAATTTCTCGTAATTTTGAAATATGTACAAAATACTTCAACTCGGCAAAGACGGGGCTGCCAAACTAAATGCCATCGGTCCCCCAAATAGAAAAGTGACAGAATAACAGCAGGAATGAAGTATTGGTTTTTCCTTCCTTAGAGCCTGTTCACATTGGTTGAAATAGTCCGCCTAATTCTGACAGAAACTTGCAACATTTAGGCAAGGTGAGGAAGTGGGGCTCACTCCCACTCAATTAGGCGGACTATTTCAATCAATCTGAACATGGTCTTAAGCTTGATTATCTCCAAAACGTATAAAAAGCCTCTTTGGACAAAGGGTAGCTTTTGAAATAGAGAAAAAAAAAACAATTTATTGTAAAAATTATAACAAAAGCTATAATTGCCAATCTGGCAATTATTGAAAACCCGTATGGTGATTTAAGTGAATGGCGAACAGTTTAATCAAAATTCCACTATGAAGTCAAACTTTCCAATAAGATTTTTTTAAATTTGTTCCAATCGGATTTTGATGTATGGGAGTTTTATGTAGAATCATATCTTGCACTTTTTTGATAAGATGCACCGTTTTTGAGATATTCACAAAAAACATTTTCGTTCGTATGGGGGGTACCCCCCCCTAATGGTCCATTTTTGCCCATTAACGAACTTAGCCTCGCATTTTACGAAAAACGGATCTGTGCAAAATTTCAGGTCTGTAGCTCAATCCGTGCGCCCGCAATCCGCGCCACAGCCAGACGGACGGACGGACATGCAAAATTTAATTATTTTTATACCCGTATGGTGAAATCAAAGGGTATATTAGATTTGCCTTACCGTTTGTAACGCCAAGATCCCGTCATCGCACAAAAAAATGAATTACACCAGTGTGTTTAGAATGATAAAAAAAGTTGAATTTAGCATGTCCGTCCGTCCGTCTGTCTGTGGCGCGGATTGCGGGCGCATTGAGCTAGAGACTTGAAATTTTGCACAGATCCGTTTTTCGTAAAATGTGAGGCTAAGTTCGTTAATGGGCAAAAATGGACCATTAGGGGGGGTACCCCCCATACGAACGAAAACTTTTTTTCTGAATATCTCAAAAACGGTGAATTTTATCAAAAAAGTCCAAGAACAAAAGTTATTTAGGATATGATTCTACATAAATTCCCATACATGAAAATCCGATTGGAATAAATTTTAAGAAATCTTATTGGAAAATTTGACTTCAAAGTGGAATTTTGATACAACTGTTCGCTGTTCACTTAAATCACCATACGGGGTTTCAATAATTGCCAGATTGGCAATTATAGCTTTTGTTATGTTTATCATTCTAAACACACTGGTGCAATTCATTTTTGTGTGTGATGACGGGATCTTGGCGTTGCAAACGGTAAGGCAAAGTTAGTATACCCTTTGGTTTCACCATACGGGTATAATTATAACATTGTATACTCACTGACTTCATCGAAATTCAAGAAAATTGTTTTTTTTTGCTCTAAGCTGCCTTCGAATTATTCCTAAATTCGCTTCGGGACTATTGCTTTTCTTAAAATTAAACACGTATTACAAAAGTACAAACATTTTGACAGGTTATGTCGGTTCGGGTGTGTCGAACAAAAGACACAGACGCGTTAGTGTCTATGATCTGGCACCTGTTTTTATACCCGTATGGTGAAACCAAAGGGTGTATTAAATTTGCCTTACCGTTTGTAACGCCAAGATCCCGCCATCGCACACAAAAATTAATTACACCAGTGTGTTTAGAATGATAAAAAAAATTGAATTTTGCATGTCCGTCCGTCTGTGGCGCGGTTTTTTTTTTTTGACGTGGATTCGTCTTGGATTTTGGTTATCGGGGTACAAATTAGAAAATCGGCTTGCTGCCATGATAATAAATTTGCAATCGATGATACTCGATAGTTTGTGGTGACATCCGAACAGAAACTGTGTTATAAAATACGGCCTACATTAAAGCATTGTTTAGGGTATTTTGTTATGTTAAACTATGTTAAATTATCTTTTTAAGAATCAAAATCTAAATTTTCACTGCCGCTGTTATGCTGTTGTAATACAAATTTCACATTTATACTCTTTTTATGCTCCTTTGTGTGTATTGAATCTCATGTTATTTCGTTATTTTCGCTCTTAAAAGTTTCGCTCTTAACGGCAAGAGCGTTTGCTGTGGTTTCCGACTCTCGTTCTTAGGAACGAAAATGATTTCTATTTAAGTTTTCGCTTCTTGTTCAAAGCGGTTTGTGGGTCTCGCAGAAAAATGAATGAAAACCTCGAGCGATGGCTGTTGGGTATGATGCACACACATAAATAAGTATGTATTTCATTAGTAAGAGAGCGATATTTCGCTCCCAGCATTAAAGTTCTGTGCTCAAAGAACGTAAAAACAAAACGCAGATCTTAAGAGCGAGAACGTAAAAAATATAATTTTTTTCTCGTTCTTTGGAGCGTTTTACTGAAATGCAGATTTTCGTTCTCTAGAGAGTGATTTTTATTTTCTATTGATTTCAATTCCTCCTTGGGAGCAGAACGAAAGATTAGAAATGGGAGCGTTTTGAACACTGTATGTATGATATTTATTTCATACTTCTCTCATCATAAATGAATTATAAATAAAATTATTTTTAAATAAAAATTTGTTTCTTTAATTTCCTTTTCACTAAAATTGCTTACTTAAATATCTATTGGCAATCGTTGTAAGCGGATCCACGTATTCTGGCCGTCTCTACGAGACAGACACCTTCTTTTTTTTAAATCTTATTGAAAAGTTTGACTTCAAAGTGGAATTTTAATACAACTGCTCGCCGTTCACTTAAACTTCGAACAATGCTTGTCACCATACGGCTTTTCAATAATTGCCAGATTGGCAATTATAGCTTTGGTTATGTTTAGCTATTGCATTCAATCGTAAGCGAATCAAAACTTCTTGAAACTCAAATCTACGATTCGCGAGTGAAAAAGAATGGAAACAAATCATTCTTTCTGATTGTTTTTCAATTTCCTTTTCGCAGAACTAGAATTGGAGCATTCGTTTATTTTCTTGTCACTTTTAGTTCAAGCATCCCTTCCCCTTCTCCAAAAAATTTTCCCTCCAAAAAATCTCCCTCTCCCTGCTAAAGAAATCCCCTTTCCTCAGAGCCGTATTAACAAGTTTGAGCGCCCTGGGCTAAATAAAATTTTGCACCCTTACATAGTTTTATTGTAAAAATTCAATTTTATTTTTTAAAAAATATTCTTTAATTCAAAACACAGTACTAACTTAAATTACAGATACGCTAAATATAAAGAAAATTAAAAAAAAGCAATCAAAATTTCATCGCCTCAGATCGATGGCGCCCCTGGGCTGTAGCCCAATTAGCCCTATGGTTAATTGGCCTTGCCTTTCCTACCGCCCCATCCACAGCCTCGTTCCCCTTCTCCCACCCAATTCTCTATATTTTGAATATTACAATTTCCCACGCTTTTCGAAATTTAAAAAAAATCAACATTTGACTAATTTGTTTTTTTTTTTTCAGGGATGCATGGACAAGCTTGTCGAAACGATTCATGCCAATTGGACCATTCTACTGGCATTGGTAATAACTGTAGTAATTTTGGAATTACTTGGATTAATTCTATCATTAGTTTTATGTTGCGCAATTAAAAACAACGACCATTACAAAGCCTAATTTATTATTTCTAATTAATCACTAATTTCTGAGATTATTATTTTTTTTCATTTCCTCAAGTCTTTTTTATTATGATGTTAAACGTTTGTTTAAGAAGCATAGCAAAAATTCTATGCAACTATCTCGATACAAAGATATTTTTAATGTGAAAAACATATACAAAAGAAATACTCAAAGAAAAAGAAATCATATTTTAAAAGAAAATAATGCTATAAACCACAAAAAAAAAACTCTTTTTGTATTTTTTCGATGGTTCAATTAAATGTTGGGATGGGAATTTTTTTAGGGTGATGCAATTTTAACTACAAATTAATTTATATTTACTCAGTAATTCGAGCAATTACGTTTATATTAGGCCACTATGTGTTTATAATATTTTTTTTAGTATTTTTGTTTTAACAGAAACAGCACAAAATGTGTATATGTTCAAATGAACCGAAAAAATATAAAAAGAATTTATGCGCAAATCAATGGGATATCAAATCAATATAAAACAATACAGAGGAAAACATTAATTAAAAATATATATTTTTCTAATCCGAATTACTATATGTTGCTGTATATACAAACATGATTGTATAACAAAATATAAGCATATGCTAACATATGATTTTATTATAAAATTCAATAAAAAAGTCTTTCATTATAAATCATAAATAATATTATTATAGATGTATATGCATGTAACATATAGACTATAATACTCAAAAACAAAACAAACAAATTAAAAATATCTAAAAAGAGAAAACAGAAAATTTATATAGAAAAGAGAATCATATTTGAGTTAAATAAATAATAAAAAAAAAAACGGTTAAAGAAAGGAACAAATTAAATTTGAAAAATTTGATTGAAAGATAGAAATATCTGTTGATTTGATTCGAATATAGTAATTAAAGTATGTAAACCTACAAATATATTAATTATATAATATAAATGATTCAAAAAATACCATAAATATTATGATCGTAGAAAATTAATGATGGTTCAAATGATAAGAAAAAACAAAAGGGTTTTTTTGTCAATAATCAGTAAAATGATTGATAAATTTATTTATAAATACTTAACTGAATATAAAAAAGTATGAAAAAAAAAACACTTAAAGGAATATATTTGGAGAAAATTCGATGTTTGTATCCTAGATATAACGTTTTGATGTAACTAGAGTCTACTAATTAATTATCGTGGAAAAATAATGTAAAAAAAAACCTCACAACAAAAATGCATAATCCGTTAGGCAATGTATTTTAGTCCGTTCTTATTTTATGTTTCGTAAATTCTCTGGTGACATTAACGGAATATGAGGCTGTTGAATGTATAATTGCCAAATTTTTTTAATACGTGTTTTTAATATGTTCTAATAATAGAGATGGTACAATTGTTATTGAGAATGCCACAGTTTATAAATGTTTGAGATGAAACGCGCACAAAAAATCGACATATCGATTGAAAACATACAATTAAAGGCTAATGCGGTATGATAAGTAAGTACAAAGTTGCTAGCAAGTAGATTTTTAAGTGAAAAAAAAATGTGTTCAGAATTTTTAAACAAAGTTATGTCTATGACATCCTTAATAACTTAATAACAAATTTTTTTTTTGTGAATCCCATTTTTGACTCGAGTAGCAATGATTTTGTAAAGTAGAAAAATAGAATGAGATAAATTTGTGTAAATTCGAGATCGATTAGGTCGATTAGCAGCAAAGATCCAACATTCCTAGGGTAGCTATACAATAGATGTTTTTGTCAATAATCAGGGCATCAATCATGTATTCCGACGCGTCTCCGTCTTTCGACTTCGACGCAGCTTTTAACTCTTGACTTCGCCATATCTGCAGCTTGAACTTTCGCGGAATCGTCACTATGAATCGAAACGTGATTCTGACTGTCACTTTAGGAAATTTGAAGCTGCTGATATGGCGAAGTCAAGAGTTAAAAGCTGCGTCGAAGTCGAAAGACAGAGACGTCTCGGAATACATGATTGCTGCCCTGAAAAATTGATTTAACTTAGAAGTTTGTCGAGCAAGTAAAAATTGCATATAAATTTTTTAGAACAAATTGAGTTGTTACAAATTTTACAAATTATGGCACACAAATCTTAAATATGTAACTTTTCAAGATTATTTTCTGGTGACTTGATATAACAATTATTTCACCTAATCAAGTGCTCAAAATGGCTTTCTGACATAATAGATTCTGGTATTTAAGTTGCCACGAAGCCCACACTGCACTCGGCAACCTAGAAGAAAATCATAACAAATTGACCGTACAATTAGATGAAAACTACTGTTCATGAAACCATTAATCACAGCGCGCACTGCTGATTTTAATCGCCTGATAGTTTATGTGGTATTATTAAATGTTTAGAGATTTCAATCGTGCCATTTGATCAAACCAACAAATTAAAGGGAAGGGAATGAGCTTAGCAGTGTCTTAACGTAACGGTGAAATCCATAACAAGTATGAATTATAAAACTAGCACCAGTTTATCTCATAATAGTTTTCTTTATTTCAGAAATATTTACAATCGTTAGAATTAAATTCAAAGCTCATTGAATATTGGGAAATAAATTGGATAAAACTTTCTTTTTTTTTTGGGAAATGACGTTTTTTAAAATTAAAGTCTAGTTACACAAACCCCTAGAGAGTTTTGCGATAGAATCCAGCGATGGTTACCATCAAAAGTTACGCATTATGATAAATTTATTTTTTCTTTTCGCTACTGTTTTATTAACACATGATCAGCAAGTAGGGTAAAATTTCGTTCAAAAATACAAATGAAATTATGAAGTCATTAGTTCTGTGCACACATTTTTTTTATATATTTTATTGACACATGAAATTTTTGATATTTCTGGTTACCAATGTGTTAAGCACACAACAACTACCATTCAAATTAGAGCAGGGCGCTCAAAATAATTTTTTATGGAACTTCAAATATAAAGTGATAAAATAATACTCGTATATGGCAATCAATTAAGATTCCTAAAGTAGAAATACTTTCTACAATTTTGATTCCAACGTTTTTCTTTTTTTAAAGAAAAAAGCCAATATTTTTAGACACCAAAAGGTTGAAAATTTTTGTGCCAAATTTTGAAGCCGATTTTTTTGTGAAGCGGATTTTATTAGATTCTATTTGAATATAATTCTTTGGCAATTTTGTATATTCACAGCCGATTTAATATTTTATATACATTTTGAATATGTCACAGTTTTTAAAACATTTTATTTCGTATTATTGTTCATTTTAGATACAAAAAATTATTTTGCTCAAACATTTGTTCAATAAAATCTTAGCCGTCCAACTTTTTTAGTCAAACATTTTATTCGAATGAAATTTTAGATTTGGCGTCACTCTTTTTTAATTTCAAATAAATAATAAGTACAAAAGTTACCATTTTCTAATTGTTGCAAATTAAAATCTTTGAGATTTTCAATAAAACTAACATCAATTTAATGTGGTTACCGTAAAACAAACTCTGATACAAACTGAAATGCAAAATTAAATCATTTTTTGGATGAAAATATAACCAGATTTATGATTAAAGAAATATGATTGCAAATATTATTAAATACGCTTTACGGATTCTGTAAATTAGATGATTAAGACTTAAATGTTTGTTCTATTATCTATTATTGTTAATAATAATAACTATAAAAAAAATGATCATATATATTTAAATGAAAGAATTCAAGCAAATAAAACTCAAGAAATGAAAATTATATATGAAAAAGTCAAATGAGACTAACAAACAAAGAAAAACTATTTTCCAATTTTACTCTCGAATATTCTTCTTGTCTATATAATAGAATCTCAAAAAAAAAATTGAGAAACTCTGTACTGTTACTTAAATAATGTGAAGAAGAAAACATAAATTGTGTCATAAATATTGATTATGTTTAGGTATATAAAAGTATAAATATTAAAATGACTCTAAGGTTGATTTAAACTAAAGCTTCCGTTCGTTAAAAAAAGGCACAAATTTTCAACAAAAAAAAAGAGATTCTTTTTGAGGAAGAAATAATTTTACATTTTTGTGTTCGCACAAATGCCAAAAATACACGAAAAATACTCACTAGAAAGATAACTATTTTCAAGGGTTATTATATGAAATTCACAGAATTTTTTTCTGACAATGAGAGTTTACGTGATTTTTTATTGAAGAATAAATCAAAAAAATATTTTATAGCAAAACACAGAGGCTCGTATTTGGCATACATAATCAGATGCATACAAACTACTTAAAAGTACTCGCGAGTACTCTTAAATATACTTTTTTACTTGGGAGTACTTGCAAGTAGTTTTTATTTTTTTTCCCGGGTTCAAAAATCGTGAAAATATAAAATTCACGGCTTTTTTTTGTGACGAAGTTTTGATATAATCATAGGTCCGAAGTTCTTTTTCGGTTTAAGATTTTGAGGCGGGAATTTTCGATTTTTCAGTAGGGAAAATATATCTGAAATTCACTAGACAGAGATATGCAACCTTTGCTGGATCAGCGGCGAAGAGTGCACACGTTTTTGGAGCCAAGAAATGCCAGTGAGTTTTTCATAACTACTGAAATATGTTTGAATTTCATTATTTTAGTTTCATAAAAAGGACCTTTTTAGATTCAATTTTCTTAAGCTTTCCAAATTATGCATGCCAAATAAGAAAAATCTAGCAAAACGTTTTCTAATATTAGAATTGTGAACTGTTTGCATAAAAAGAATTTATTGATTTCAAAAAATATTGTATGAAAAATACACTAATCTCCCTGCCTATTTTAAAAGGTATATTTTCAACAACTGTTTATACCAATTCGTATAAATTTAATTGACACATTCAAGCAAATCTTAAACCACTTTTTTTTTTTTTAATCTTCATTAGAATGATTTTTTCACACAAACACGGCGAAATTCAATTCTCTATCGAATTTTAAAAAGATATAAAACAAGAAATTCTTCCAAAGGAAACTAATAAAAGTTTTAAAAGGTTTTTTTTTTGAAAACTTCACATTTCTAATATTAAGAAAAAATTTGCTGGAATTTGAAGAAAACGATAGTCAAAGATTTTAATGCTGCCAACAAACCAAAATAATTTAATTTTAGTGCCAAAAATGATAAGAAAAAAATAATTATGCTTTAGAAATAGTATTTCTTCCCAAAACGAATATAAAAAAATTTCGTAATATTGGCCAAATCTTGCAAATACACCAAAATTAAACACACAAACAAAGAAGGAAATGAAAATGAAAATTTTACCACCTATTCGACTGCCAAAATATTTAAACAAAAAAAAATAATAAGAATTGACTGATTGTATTTTCGTTACATAAACGATACAAAATTAAAATTGCAAAAAATCAATCAATATCACCAACACACGAATAATATTCACTATCTTGATTGTCACAAGATTCTTATTATTAATGTTATTAAAAAAAATTACTTGTAACTAATTGTGTTTTAAATGAGAGCAAAATACTCCAAAGGATTTTGTTCAATGGATATTAGTGTAATAAGTTCAAAATTTGAATAATGATTTCGGCCATGTCTATGGCAAAACCTATACCTTTAGCCGAAATCGACGATTTCCAAAACTCTTCAAAAACTTGATAAAAATTAATTTTTTTGAATACAAAAAATGGCCGATGGACTGTTAAACAAATGTTTACACTTAAGGTGACCAGACTTTCAATATTTTTTGAATTCATGGCCATATCGGAATATTTTGTGTTTTCCTTAAAACTAAAAAAATTCTAAAATAAATCAATTTATTGTACTTGTGACCATTGGATATTTTTTTTTTCAAAAACTTGATTTGTGCCATTTATGTAATGTTAAAAATTACAAAAAAAAACGTTTTCTTCCAAAAATGTTTTTCCGTCTTTTCATTCTTTTATATTTAAAAAATTAATTAGAAACTACTTAAAGATTAAAAAGAATCTAAAATGTTTAAATCATAAATTTAAAAAAAAAAGTTATATTAAGTCATTAGAAAAACACCACTGAAAGAAACTTAAATTATATCCTAAGTCCCCGGCAATGTTAAAGGACCAGAATATCTACATTCGGCGCACATCTGCGGCACAAAAGACTAATATTTCCATTTCTTGCGTAACTTTTGCGCTTCCTTCCTAAACTCGAAATAACTTTTGAATGCTGGGGACTAAAAACCATTTAATCCAATGAAAAGTCCACTAACAAAATGTCTTTCATGTCTAACTTCTAACAAAGATAGTTACAGAATGTCTATTTGTAAAATAACAAAAATTCATAAAAGGATTAAATTTAATAAAATGAAATCTTAAATGAAAAGATGCTAATATTAAAAAAAATCATAACAAAGTATTTTAAGTCTGTATTTTGCTTAATATTAAGAGGAAGAAGAAGAAAGAAACCATTTTAAATATTAATATATATAAAAAATGAAAGAAATAAAATTAATAAAAATGATAAGTTATTGTAATACGAATATTAATTATGGAAAACTCGAATTTCAACACAATTTTACTCATGAATCTCTTTTTTTAGGAGATAAATTCAAACCAATAAAGAAATCAAAATCCAAAAACAAATCCAAAAAATTAACAAGTAAAAATTAAAATGAAAGTAATAATTAAATGTTTAAGAGATAAAAAACCTAACTGTTAATCGATTTAATGAGAAATAATGAAAAAAAATATATATATAAAAGAGAAAATGGTTTACGATAAGATATCTAAACTTAAACTTTTTAATTCAGTGAATTTAACTAAAAAGAGTTTTGTATAATTTTTTTCGTTTCAAATTTTCTTTTAAGTAAACTTCGTGATTTATACATTTCTTAACATTTATTTTTTTAGATTTTTGTTAACTTTAGACTAAGGGACAAATTATTAATATAATGAATTTTTTAATTATTTTTTTATCTATGTATTATTTCGTATATATTTTTTTATAATCTCTAACTAATAGAATTATTTTTTTGTATTATTTGGATGTTATTAATATCAATAAAATAATTGACATTTCTCCAATAAAAATGTGGTTTTATTAATTATCAATTTTCATGTGTTTTTTTGTTGTATCGATTTAGTTTTCTTGAAAACATATTTTAGTATTATGGGATTACCCTTGAGATAGGAATTTACTATTTAGAATGCGGAGATATGAAAACATTCGTTTTCTTCATAATACTTAACCCTTTACTGACAGTGGGTACTTTTAAGTACCACCAACTTTAAATCCTTATATTTTGTGCTTATCCAATAGCATCAACATTCTATATAATTCTATATACCACAGGCGTAAATACCACCCCTCCATAAAATAAGTTCGTCTTTTTTTTTAAATGCTTTCTGGAACCATTTTCAACGAAAAAAAAGGTCAAGTTTATTAATTTATTGTTGTTCCTGGTCCATGTAGCGGCAAAAAATACCACTACATGCAAACCTAGTCGGACAGTTAAAAACAAATTGAGGTCATATATGATCCCGCGGTCTCAAGAGATTAAATACACTGAGTGTGGTTCCATTAATGTTGTAGTATATTCCTGGAGAAAAACACAACCTAGGAAATATGGTTCTCGACTGTTGTAATTTAAATATTTCATCTGGCGTCAATAATTCTCAATTTTACTCCTCAAGTGCACCTCCTATTCAGAAGAGTATGGTTCGATGCATTTTGGAATAAAAGTTTTTTGAAATTTACCAACGGAGTATATACAATGGAAGTATAATCCCCCATAATACGCTAAGAAAGCGAATAGCGCGAAATACAACTAGATTATCTTTCGCACATTTTGACTCTCTCTTTCTAATGGGATCCCCTGATACCATTACCAACCTTGTACGAGTAAATAGGGATGTGTTAGCAACCTTGTTTGAAGAAATAGGGTTGCCAACTAACCAAATCATTTGTTGACGTTTGAGGTTATGTTGAATGGTTCCTGAAATACTCCGCATTCGAAATGCCAAATATAGCGTGCAAAACAAACGTGTCTATTTCAAAGGACGTGTTTAATTGATTCTAATTAAACATTTTCAAAATAAATAAATTAACCCTGATCTTGTATTTAGAAAAACTCACACTTGTATTTGGGTCATTTGTGACCCCATTTAAATTTTTTATTAATGTTTTTTTTTTCGAAAATTTATTATCAACTATCAGAAGTTGGAGACGAATTGGCACCCTCCGGCATAAAATCGTTTTCAGAATCCGAGGCAAAATCAACTGGTTCTTCTTCATCGCTCATGACTATTAGAGCCTCTATCTCCCTATCGCTCAAACCCTGGGAAAATTTGAATTCCAAACACAAACAAAGTAATAACATTCAATTACTCACAACTCCACGAGTGCACATTATGATTACACTTTTGAAAATAAAAACTGATCACTGCTTTCACTTGTTACTTCAAAAATCACTGAACACCACTGGAAGGTGGGTCATATGTGACCCTAAAACAATAAATGTGATTCTTTTTCTCAGGACTAATAGGACGCCTTATGATTAAAGTTTTTTTTAAGAATACGTATTTGGCCATTTTAGAATTAAAGAAATTTTTTTCAATCAAAGCTGAACTGAATGTTTTACAACAGATTTTTTCAACTCAATGACTGTATTAACTGAAGTTATGCATTTCAATAATTTTTTGTGGGCCTCTCTGGTTATAATAGTTGCGTTTTTTTAATGTTCTGAAGCACTTCAGAACAAGCTTTCCATACAAAATCCTGCACCACCTTTTCATCTCGAACAGCGTTTGGAACAAAGGGAAATTTTATACGGTAATGAAATGCTGCTAACTTCAACATAATAAATCTGACATTTTATTCTCAATTGAGGATTTTGTGTTGGTGGTTTGTTGGTTCTGTTCGACAGCGAAATAGCTTTAATCATGGGAGATAGCGAATCGTGATTATATCAAGAAAATATAGCAGTAACGGCCTACTGATGTAACCAACATGAAGTTAGTTGCCATTCGATGAAATTTCCCACTTACTCTGGATCGTTTTTTAAATGTTCTGTGTTCTAGAACATTAAAAAAACGCAACTAATATCCTTTCAAGGATTGCTATAAATGATCCTGAAAAGTATCCACATAAAACGAAAACAGAATATTTTACAAAAAAATATATTTTTAAATGCAAACAAGTTTCAGGATAAGAAAAATAATGTTTAAGAACAGATTAAAAAACAATCGACAATGTTTTAATTCAATGTTTTAATTCAAGTAATGCTAACAATTAAAAAATAAAATAAAAATAATTTCATGTGTATCTTCTAAACAAAGATCGGTATAACGAAAAACAAAAAAAATATTTGTAAGAATAGATAAAATACTTATGACTGTAACACGAATGTTGAGGTTCATCCCACTATATGGACGGCTCAACTGTCCGTGCCACAGCCACAAATTTAAATATTTTGTAACAAAAATCATTGTTTTTCCTCTACGATTTTCTTTTTACGTAAATCTGTTATAAGATAACTTAAATTCTTTATTTTTCTATTTCTTCTAAATACTTTTCGTCTCAAATTTGAAATCAGTCTATCTTTAAGCCTTATCTTTTTTTCTAAATGTGTTATTTTTTCCGATTCAGCTGCACTCGTTTGTGATCCAGAGCCGGTGAGATCTCGTTTTAATTTTAGGTTTTCAGCTAAAGATGTCGAAGCACAGGGTTCAATGCGCACATCAGAAGAAAGTCTGACACGCTCAATACCCAAATCTAGAACAGAGGAACTAGTAGTTATATTAGAATCCTCGCCGGAAGCATAAAAGCGCTAAAAAAGGTTAATTTTTAGTTGATGAGTATTTCTCAATCTGGCATCTCTAAATTCAGGATCGTACGGGTTTGCAAATAACTGGTAATCGTTTTGTTTTATTCTATTTTAAAGAGGTTTTGAACAGTGTGGTGCTATTAACGAGTGAGTTTTTGATAACTTTTAATTATTTTATATGCAATTGTGTAGTGGTGATGTTAATTATAATAAAATGTCTGTGATTTTCATTTACATTTAGTGAGTGTGTTTATAACGGGTTGTTTCATACAAAATCTCTTTGTTTGAAATATTAAAAAATATTTCTTTACGAAATTTTCACGTTAAGTGAGCTGATGAAGGATCAGTGGCGTGATCCGAAACATGTCCTCGCTGCCACCAACAGGACCTTCACGGTCGGTACATTTGTACATCCTTACATGTTTTGTATTAGGGATTTTAAGAAATACAAAAATTGAAGTAGAAGTGGCATTAACATTTTTGGTTTTAAATTCTTTTTTCAAAAAAATTTTTTTCAATTAAATGCCACTTTTCAGTTTTTTTGTTTTAGATGTTTGTGAGTCTTCTCACATACATATTTAACATTTTTGTATTTTTTAACTTTTTATTATAAAAGGTGTTTTAATTTCTTGTGTTTTTTGTTTTTTATTATTTTTGTAGGTTTATATTAGATTTTTAATAGGTTTTATATTAGGTTTTATTTTTTTTATGTTTTATTTTCATTTCATTTTTTACTTGTATTTTTTATTTATTCAGTTTTGTTATTTTAGAATAGATTAGTCTAGGAGATAGTTTAGCTTCTTTCCAATAAATGAATATATTAAATTAAATATATAAGTAAGTAAGCAAGAAAATGCAAGTTTTATGTATCAAAATTGTGTTAAAAGAGATTTGCTGTTTTTTCCAGAAATCCTTCGATCGGATATTACAAGACCTGGACACGACGATAAAAATCTGGCATAGAAAATTGGAAAATTTCACGCCACAAAAACTTGTCGCCGAACATGAAATTAAGTGCGAGCATTTCTTCAAACAGATTCGAAATTACTTGAAAAACTGCAATAAAATTCGTGATGTTTTTAAGGAAAGGTACCTAAATTAGTATCTAAAGCGGGTGTTTATAAAATACGTCACAGATTTGCGCAATGGGAGGGGGGATTAAAAATTTCAATTCTACGACTTGCAATTCACGTGAAACTAGCGTAGCTAATAAAATTGTTTGGAAATGTGAATTTAGGAAGTCCTATCTTCACTGGAGATGCAGTGCGACTATGAAATAGAAAAAGGGGGACTGTAAAATAGAAAAACGGGGACTGTGAAATAGAAAAAGGGCCAATCGGATTAAAGTCCATGGGCTTTGACCAACAATAACATTCAATTTACAATTCAACCCACTCATATCGTATTTGGAGATAGGACCCTAGCTCCCAGCAAGCGTCTGTAACAGTTGTCGGACACTAAATGCGTTGCCCTGATTTTTAAAGCCAACCAAACAAATTTAGTCGTTTTTTCCATCTACAAACGGCTTTTTTTTTGAAAATCTCTTTTCTTAATTTATTTGTTTGGTTGTGCAAATATTTTATTCGATCTTGTTATACGATAATTTAAGAATGTTCATTAACAATTTATTTAATGAACATCCAAACGCGACAACTGTTTTTTCGGAAGTGAATAAAGTTTGAAGTTAAATGAAAATATAATTTTTTATTAAATGTAAAGTTTGCTGAGTTAAACATAAATATAATTGCAAGCATTTTACAAGCATTTTTTAAAAAGAAAAACACCTAAATAATTTTGGCTGTCTTTTAAAATTACACAATGTGGCAACGAGCATTTGGTGGTATAAAATACGTCATGTATTAAGTAAGGCAAAGCGGGGGAGCAAAGAAACATAAAGTCCCATACTATAATAGTGTTTTATGATCACTCCAATAATACTAATTTTAATGTTTACTTTTATAATCACAATTCCTGTATTTTCCAGACTATTAAATTGCCTAAACCTGGGTAAATTGCCAATAACCGTTGCTATAAAGCTTTGCTGTATGATGTATCGGCGGATGTGTCCTGTGGCCGTAAAGTGGCTGTGTTTTATCGGAAATTAGACAATGAACATAATAATTACTCACGTTTACGAGTATTTAGTTTAGATAAATTCAATTTAGGTCAATTACTTCATAACATTCAACCAAATCTATGCTGCATGGAGGAATTTATGGGCGTTACATTTTCACCGTCTACAATTACTTGATTATGGCGATTCAACGGAATTTGGAGGAACATCCCCGTTCTGATCGATCGAAATGTCGGATTTGTTAAATGGGCACCATTTAATTTAATTATGATAGTATTTAATATCATTTAATTTATGATAGTATTTTACTTGGTTTTTCGACTCATAATCTTTCCTATTGGAGATGTAGTTAATTGTTTTGTTATTTTAATGTTATTTTAGGGCTTTAAAATTTAAAACTCTTCATTAAACAAGGATTTTTCTGAAGGAAAATTTAAAATTTAATCGTACTCGATTTGTAGGAAGCCAATACATTATTGAGTATATTATTTTATTGTAGTATTACATTCACGCCAACAAGTTTGCGTCCTCCGATTTAACGAAAAAAACATCCTCTGATTTAACGAAAAAAACATCCTCTGATTTAACGAAAAAAACAATTCGACGAAGTGCCTCCCATTTAACGAAAAAATGCAAAAAAAAAATTGCCAGCAAATCGTGTTGTTGATGGGAAATTCGTTCGTTTTGGTTTAACGGAAAGAATATTTTCGGAAATCAATGCAATGAAATGTCAAAATGCTGGAAAAAAAATTTGATGAAGCTTTTTAACAGAACATTCAGCCTTCTATCGTCTTCTATCGGCTGATCGCCGCTATTCAAAACAGTTTCCAGTGTTGCACTTTTAGTACAATCGTAATAGATTTAGTACATTTCAAGCTCTGAAAATACCTATTACTTACGTATGCCATTTTTAGCCAAATCTAGTACATTTGGACCCAAACTCAAAATGTATGGATTCTTTCATTATAAACAAACTTTAATTTTGATTCAGCTGCGTGATTTAAAAAAAGAATCTACCTCTCTGTTTTGGAATCTAGTATCATTTTTCGTGAAATTAGTTTATTGTACTCATCATAAAATGCCATTCGTATATAGCCTATTTGCTTGTCCCATCCCTGTTGACATCTTTTGCCAGTTGTTCGTTTGCGCTAAAATTGCTTTTCAGAATGGCATTGTACCTGTAAATTTTGTTTGGTTATGATGTAGGCCCAAAAAACCTAAAAGACATCTCTTAAGGCATTTTAAAAGGGTCAAACCTAACTGAAGCGATGAGCTGCCAGTAGAGCCACTGCCCCCAAAATCCCCCACGGATCAAGAAAACGAGATCCCGTGGTAAGTCAAACCCAAAATTTTAAGTTTACAAGTTATGCCGCTTTCTCTTTCTTTCTTTAGTCTGAAGAAAGAAAACAAAGAGTGTTACGTCCAAAAATTCCGCAAAGAATGGTTGCAACAGTTTTCTTGGGTAAAAGAAAGGGCTGAATCAGCCTATTGCAAAGTGTGCTCAACAATTATTACTGGCGGATTAACAATCTATTACATTTAGTACATTTTGGACAGGCAATTTATTACTTTTAAAAAAAATGAAAGTGCAACACTGACAGTTTCGTATTCACCCTCGCTAGTGCTGAGTCGAGCTGTTAATATTACTTCGCGATTTGCGTCGTTGCTATCTTCGTTTTCGGTTGACTGTAAATTCTGATCCTGTTCCAGCCCTTGTGCAACACCTTCCTGTTGAAACAAGCCTAGAGTTAACAGCATGTTTATTAATAAAACGTTCCTCAAAATGTTTGGAGCAAATGAAAAGTTTATGCACAATGTCGTCTGCAAATTCTGGTGAGATTATTGTTGCTTTGCACCACAGCTGCCTTCGGGATGGTTCGCGAGGAAACCTAAAAGAGTAACAGAAGTCGCTATTAGTTTAATTTTATGATTTCAAAATATTCATTGGTTTAACATAGGTATGTTATTTTACCTACGTCAAGTATTTCATTTTAATCAAAAAGCTTACTTTAATCAAATCAAGGCGTTAAAAAGTTTACATTAAATAAAAAACCTCACTTAAAAAAAGACAGTTGGCTTTTTCCCGATTCTCGTTCTCCACAATTAGGATAGGAACATTTGCGTGCTCGAGGCATTCTGCTGTTTTGATAGCTGCTCTTAAACACAATAAATTTATTTTTAATATTAAAATTGTTTTTAATTACAATTATTTTTAATATTAAAATCGCACTTCAAACTTATTATTATACTTACCCGGCCCTTACACGCTTCTGTAGAGCTGACACAGTCACTGACACAGTCTCGTGTAAATGCACTGACTGCCAGTTCGCTAAATGTATTTTAATGCGTTGTCAGTAATTTGATATTTGAAGTCTGTGCTACTGACAGACTTTATAGTCGCGTGTAAGGGCCGGGTTACTTTTCACTTCGCGACAGAATCAAACAAATTCGCGACAAAATACTATCAGATGACATTTACAAAAAACAAAGTTGGCAAACTTGTATTTCTTGTGTGATAAACAAGGCGATCGGTAAGAGAAAGAAAGATCAAAATATGTGTTTGGCATAAATGTCAGCTGGCTGCTGCTGCAGGGGATCGCAACTTTAACTTTCAAGTGAAAAAGTGTAACATTTGCGTTTTGCACTGATTTTTTTACGAATTTTTGAAGAACCAAATGTGCATACTAGATTCAGCAAGTAAAGACTATTGTGTAATTTTCATGTAATTTGAACATGACTGCAAGTGAATTGACATGAAATTTGTATAACGCAAAATGTTTACGAGTAATTAGTTTGGGGGCTACTGAATCTCCAAGTCAAATCTGCTGCCGTCCCACTTTTCGGCTCGGATGCTCTGTCCTTGATATAGGTCAATGATATTTACAAACTCATTGTGGCCGGTTGCCTATTTAAAGCGGCGTTTATACACGGCTAGTAAAAAGAGGCAAGTAGTTTGCTTAGTTTACACGTTGCAAGTAAATCATTTCAAGTAGAATGACAGCCGAACGAAAACATAACCTAAAATTTTCTGAGAAAAAATATTACGACACTTTTTTGTGGAAAAATTTGCGAATTTCGACCTAAAACTGTTTGTTGCCGACGAGTTTTTTATACCCGTGTTGTTTTTTCCTTAAAATATCACGAAGTTCTCTTGCAAAGCAGCAAATATAAAATGAACCGAAACACACACATAAAATCACCTCTTGTGTACACGGTTCCATGTTCTTGTATTGGTTTTTACTTGTCACAAAAATAGAATGGCTTTCTATTATTTTCGAGAGAGCGGCAAGTATTCTCACACATATGCGAGCGTCGCACACTAGGTCAAATCGCGAGTATTTACATCTACTTTCCGCGAGTAACTTGTGTCTAAACGACGCTTAAGTGACGGATTTCTGCTTAGGTGCCAAAAGCGCCCCCAAAATTCTTCTATTTTTCCTTTCCTAAAATTTTCTTACGATAAATTGTTCTTACGATAAATTGTTTTACGATAAATTGTTCACGATAAATTGTCTCACGATAAATTGTTTACGATGAATTGACCGGCACCCCATTTGGAGCAATATAGGCGGTACGTACACCACATAGAGGTCTTTTTCCACTGCACCACAAAAGTTTCGGAAAAATCAGTAACGTTGCTAGAATAGCCGCCCAGTATATTAGAGAGCCTATAACCTAGAGAGTGGACATGGGGACATCTAAAAATGGCCGCCAAGCTGAAAACCGAGCGCGAAAAACTTTAAAAATTTGATTCATTGTCAAAAATAATTGCCAAAATTACTGAAATCAGTTAATATAAGTAAAAAACTCTTTTCTGCGGTATTAAAAAAATTTAGAAAGTCGTAGTTGTTTTAATAAATTGAAAAATTGTTTATAGACTGTCCTAATCAGGAGAAAAAGCTGTTCTAACTGGCCTAATATACTGTTCTAATTTGAGTTAATAGACTGTCCTACTCAGTAGCACAGTCTATTAAGGTAGCATGGCCACTCTCTAGGTTAAAGGCTCTCTACAGTATATTAAGTGCAATTGTTCACTCTCAAGATTATGGGCTCTCTACTAATAAATAAATCGCTGAGGAAATCATGTAAACACAGCTGTTTGTCTGATAGGGTTTTTTTTAAAAAAAAACCCCTTTTCTGAAGTTTTTTGGGTTTTTTAGATTCGGGTGACATTCAGTGAAGTTTACGTCAGGATTTTTTCGGTTTGACAACAAAACGTTTTCCAATTGGAAAAAGAGTTTTCGCGTAAAAAAAAGTTTTCGAACTTTTAGTAACGTATTTTTGTGGCGCGGCATGTTATATGAAAATGGATATAGAAACGATTGATATCAAAGCATTGGAAGATGCTGTAATTCTTTTCTATCGTTCCTCATCTAATCAACAAGCGGTTGCTCATATTGAACTAACGAAGGCTCAGACAAGTAAGCAGGCATGGTCCTTTTGTTGGGAGCTCCTCAGGCTCGACAAGGTAAAAATATTTTAAATTTGCATTCACCTTAACCTAGAAGTATTTTCAGGAAAGTTCCGGGGATCCTTCCGGAGTCATCAATAAAATATTGATTTTTTTTTAATTTTTTGCCCGTAACTCTGAAACCCTAAAATAAACGAGAGTTTCAGGCAATTTGACTCACTGATTCTCGATTATTTAACTTGATCCTGTAACTAACTCGGATGTAATTATCACAAAGCTAAGTGAATACTCGAAAATTTGTGATTAATACACTCGTTTGTTCATTATAAAATTGCCAGGAGGTATTTTTCAAAGGGTGTTCTCCAAGATTCAGTTCTGAAAGTATGATAAATGGGGAGTCACTTCATACAATAAATGTCGGACTTGATGAAGGTAACTATGTGAGTGCTACCTTAATTGATCTTAAAAAAGCATTTAATACAGTGGATCATGGTGTTCTCCTAAGAGCTCTTGAATATCTTGGAATTAGAGGTTTAGCTAACAAACTTATCCGTAGTTATCTTCAACTCAGATCGGCGGAATTTTTAGTGATCCGGTGAATATTGAAGCAGGTGTCCCACAAGGATCGGTTCTTGGCCCTACTCTGTATTTGTTATACATACACAGTATGCAAAATACCCTTCTCAAAGGCGTATAGTATTTGCTGATGACACAATTATCATTAACATTGCTCGAGATGGTAAAACGTTGGAAGCGGATATTAATTCCGATTTAAAATGATATAGAGATTGGACACTGCAAAAAAGACTCACAGTAAATGCTTAAAAAACGCAATACATGATATTCAGACAGAAAAACGAAGCCTATCTAAATATAAAAATTATATTTGGTGCAACCGAACTGGAAAGAGTTCAAACTGCGAAATATCTTGGTGTAGTTATGTATGAAAAATTAAGTTGGAAGTTTCATGTCCAGAGTATAAGAAAAATGAGTGGTTCCACTTATTGAAGCTATGAAACGTTGTTCAGGATTCACACCAAAGGTAAAAACAATCATAGTCAAATCTCATATTACTCCGAGAATGAGATACACAATATCGGCATGGAACATCTGATGGCAGTTATGAACAGGATGTTATGCAAATCGCTTAAAGTGGCAAACAGCTTTCATTGGTGTACGTCCACAGAGGTTTTCGAATCAACAGGAATCATGGACATTTATCAGATATGGGACTTTGAAAAAATACAAATCGTATTCACCAACTGATGAAAAGTACTTTTGCATTTCAAACGAGAAGCGGATATCATGGAAGAGGGGTGGTACTCTTACGGGGTACGTAATATGAACAAATTGGTCGTCGATAGTGGTAGGACAGACAGACGACATATGCGAAGAGCTACGGATCTATATAACAGCGTTCCAAATGAATTTAATAGGCTTAATACTCTTGAGCTTTTTAAAAAGAAATTAGCCCAATGGCTACTAAATCGGCGGAAAACTTGAGGCGGATTTTCTAATATAATTGAATTGTTACTTATTATAATAGATTTAAATCAGAGTTACTTGTTCTATAATTTAATTTAAAATTAGCACTAAATTGTGAAAACTAGTCACTTTTTATTAAATAATTGCTAATATTTATATGGCTCTCACACCGGTCTAAGTGTTTTGAGTTTAATCAATTCAGAATATTGTGATGGTTTTAAATAGCTGATTAGATATGTACCTATGTGTACGAATAATATAATAATCAGGGATGGGAAACGTTATCGTAACGTAACGAAATAACGAAATGATTTTCGGGCTATTTCTTCATAATTACGTTATAACGTTATAGAAATTCAATTCCGTTACAATAACGAAAAACGTAACGAAAAACGAAAAAAAATATTACGTTTTTTCGTTATTTATTAATTTTTCCTTGTTTTGTTGAGTATTATATTTTTGTGAAATTTTCCACAAAAGTTCATCAAGTATAACCCCACAGACCTGCCACCTGCATAAAATATAATTAAAAATATTGGAGTAGTATTTTTAATCGTATTTTGATTCTAATGTAGGGGCCACATCTATCAGGTTTCCATCAGTTTTTGGGAAATTGATGGGGAACTGATTGGTGTGAACGTTCGCGTCAGTTGCGTCAGTCGTATCGCATTAGAATAGAACCAAATATTATTTTTTGAACTTAATGCAATAATAATGCATACACATACTCTCTCTTTATTATCCACCGGTATTTTTTGAACTCTGCAATCAAAATGAATGGAAAATTTTCACAAAAAACTGTCAGTCGCAACTGATAGATGTGAACGCTTAACTGGATGTAAAAAACTGATGGAAAACTGACGAGTACCGTAACAGTTGCGGCTGATGGAAAACTGATAGATGTGGCCCTTACATAAATCGGATTTTGTTTTGGCCCGATTCCCTCTATTTCTGGAGATACGAAAAATGAAATCTTTCAAGCAACTTTGTTGGTATCGAAAATATTTTCTTTTTAGTATTCCAGAACTAGAGTGAATTCCCCAAAAGCTAAGTGCGACTCAGAATCAGCGACGTCAAAATAGCCTAAAATTCTATATCTTTGATATTGACCAAAATGTCGATTTTTTAACATAGTAATTACTATTTTATTTATTTTTTTTGTTTTTATTTGTATTTTCTTTTTGCTAAGTTTTATTATTTTTTATAGAATTTATTTTTATGGAAACTGAACTGAATTACTTTGTGACAAACTATTATTAAAGTGCGTTTTTTTGTTTTCAGTTTCCATACAATGTGTAACGAAATATAACGTTATAACGTAACGAAATGAAATTTTTTATCGTTACAAAACGAAATAAAAGTTCAATTTCGTTACGTAACGAAATGAATAACGTTACGATTTTTTATTTCGTTTCCCGTCCCTGATAATAATAATAATAAATATATATATATAATATATTAATTTATTTAAATTTATTATTTTAAATTTAAGTTAAAAAGTACATTTTTCTTGCAGAGTCAAGAAGTGCAATTTTTTGGAGCCATAACACTGCATTCAAAGTTAATGAAATTTTGGTATGAGGTCCCACCAGAAAGTCGTGATGAACTTAAGCAGAAGTTACTTCAGAGTATTATCACGTTTGCCAGGGGACCCAAAATAGTACTGAATCGGTTATGTATAGCGGTATGCCAAGCTTTACATAAACTATAAAAATTTTGATTCATAAAAAAAAATTTAATTTGTAGTTAAGCGCATTTATAGTCCACATGCTTAAAGAATGGCCAACAGCTATTGAGGATGTCCTTCACACATTTCAAAATCAACAAATTGAAAATGTCACCCCGGAAGTTCAGTTGTGGATTATGTTGGAAATCTTATCGGGAATACCAGAGGAGGTAAATCAAATGTTTCTAATTCATTAATGAAAAGTATTCAATGTTTAACTTTGTAGTCCAATGCTATCTATACATCCGTGCAAAGGGCTACTCTACGCGGTGAAATCAACAAAAATACGGGGATCGTTATACAAACAATAGAGAATTACTTAGAACTGCAATTTGATAAGGATTGGTCTGATGATGATATCAATAACTTGACAAAGGCAGCGAAATGTGCTGGAATCTGGATTAAGTAAGTTTTGTTACTCAGCCACTTTCCAAATATAAATATGATGTGAATAAAAAAAATAAAACTGTCACGCGAAGGACAATAGTAAAATACTCTGTGAAATAATTCATCTGTAGAACAACGGGCACGTCCTGATATCTCTCATAGACCTCGTCATTTTAGTTTCTGGAATATTCCCCTCTCATGTCATAAGACTCAACAGACTCCGGTGGGCTGGTCATGTCACTCGAATGAGCGAATGAGTGAAAGTGACCTGTCTCGGAAAGTCTTTTTCTATTAATGGCAAGACGGCGTTGACCAGGACGTGAAGAGAATTAGGATGCAAAACTGGAGGACATCGGCACGTGACCGGGACCTCTGGCGAGAGACATTGCGGCAGACCAAAACTGGAAACCGGTTGTACTGCCGAGAGAGAGAGAGATATATAGTGTCATAGGTTGTAGATGTTGGCAATAATATTGCTGTTTCGCTCTAGTCAAGCTCAAAAAATTCTTTAACTCGTTCACTACCAGCCGTCACATATGTGTGACACACCGATTTCTCTTGAGAGCCCAGCGTCACATATATGTGACTGGCGATTTTGACCAGTTTAAGACCATATGTTGCACTGCGTTGTGTTTCTGACGCAAATGTTAAATTCTAAAACGGTAAACTATACATATGTAGATAAAGTCGGTTTCAATTGGTGTCATATTATCAAAAAAACGTGACTGTGGTTGGTTTGTTTTTTAACTCATTGGCAGCGAACTGTTTAATTATTAGCAGCAACTCGCAAATTGTTTAGAAGAAAACTTTACGAAGATGATGGTTTTGTCTGTTAGCGGAACAGAGTTGTTGAATAAAAATAAAGTGTTTGTAAGCTTCGGCTACCGATGTTTTAATTAGTCCATCGTCTTATATTTTTGCAACTATATCAGATTAAAATCCTTAACTATTCTTATTAAAAAAAAACTTATATTTTCAGGAATGGTGGTTATCAAATCGATCGCTGTGAGAAATTATCGGCATATTTGCTTAAACTGGTTAATAAAGCGTATTGGAAGGGAACACAGGAAGGCGATGGTTGTATGTCAGCCGATGAAAATGATTTGGCTGAAGCATGTTTAAAAACATTATTCGGTATGATGGATCAGCCTGAATCTCACAAATATCCTAAGACAGCTTTCAATCTGATAAAAATGTTCCTCGATTCATTAACGGATATAACTAAAGCGGAATGGAAAGAGAATAATTTGAATGAAGATATAGTTGTTAATATCTATACATTATTTATATCATCAATTGAGAGACACTCGAGACTTTTACTAACCGGTGTTTTCACTGAAGGATCAGAACATTGTGAATTATATTCGAGATTAGTAAATGAAATCTTACAATGTACAAATAAGCCAGGAATTTATCCAGTTGAGGAATCTTGTAGCAATTTAGCAATGGGTTTTTGGTATATGCTACAGGACGAAGTATTTTCATTGCAAAATGTTGAAGAGAAAAATAAATGCTGGGAGCTAATTGCTCCACTATACGCACATTTAACAAGGATTCTAGTCCAAAAAGCACAATTACCTGACGAAACAGCAGCCGAACGATGGAATGGTGATGATTTAGAACACTTTCGATGTTATCGACAAGATATTTCAGACACTTTGGTAATACAAGCAAAATCTAGTATAAAAATTATATTTTTATTTATTTTTGTTTTCTTCTCAGATGTATTGCTATGAGGTTTTAAATAATAATATATTAGAGGTATTATCTTATGTACTTGACGAATCTATAGCTGAGATTCAAGCGAATCCAAATGCATGGACAAAATTGGAAGCGTCGATTTTTGCTTTTCATTCAGTCGCAGAACACATAGCGACAACAGAACAGAAACAAATACCGAAACTTATGTCGGTATTGAATAAAATTCCGTACGATAAACTCAATGAGAAACTATTGGGTACAGCTTTAGAAACTATTGGTGCTTATTGTGAGTGGTTCAAACAAAATCCTGCCTATTTACCATCAGCTATTGAGTTACTTGTGAAAGGATTGAATTCATCAAAAGCGTCTCAAGCGACTTTAGGACTAAAAGATATATGCCGCGATTGCCAACTACAATTGAAACCATACGCCGAACCATTATTAGAAGCTTGTCAAGCGTCTTTAGTCGGTGGTCGTTTAAAAAATTCAGAATGTGTTCGACTTATGTTCAGTATAGGCCGTCTTATGAGTATGTTACCTGTTGAGAAAATAACATCCTGTTTAGATACAATGGTTTCGCCATGTTTTGCAGAACTACAAATTATAGCTCAAGGAGTGGTATGAAAACTTATTAAAAATCATCTATAGGTTTGATCCGGAACTAATAACTATGATTTCAGCCAAATGAATCAGCTAAAATCCGAACAGTATTTCGACTTAATATGATTTCAACATTATTTTCTACCCTGAATACAAATACTGATGAAGATGAGCCAAATTTAAATGATCCCATCATGCAACCAGTAGTTATGGTTATCCAAAAAACTATGCCAATTTTTAAACAAGTTTCTGAGATCTGGATTCAGGAAATTTCCGTTCTGGAGGTAAATTTAAAGAAAAAAATATTCAAAGTGGATAAAAACTGTAAAAGAAGAGTGATGTGTCATTGATTGTTTAATTGTTATATATATTTCGTACCAAAGTTTAGTAAGTAGGGAATAAAAAGATGTGATTTCTAGTTTTCGATATTTATAACCTGATATTGGGAGCAACGACATTTCAGTCCATCTGCGTCGTTGCAATAAAACCAAATTTCAGAAAATAACAAAAAAAAAGAAATTTGATAGTGAAAACTGGATCAATATCTCGACAGAGGTTCTAAAGATAGCAGGAGTTGTCGATTTTAATTAGCTGGTCGAATTGTTGGTAGGAGAAAAATTTCCTTGAAAGTTGGCTTTTCTAATGTTGAAAACTGAATCCAAGTCTTTTTAGAATTGCAGAATATTTAGAATTGCAGGAGTCTTTTTAGAATTGCAGGATATGGTAAGTGTGGTGGTTTACAGAGAGGGGAAGGGGTATATGTTAGTAGGCGAACATTTTTCTTAAGGGTTGACCTCTCTTATTATGAGATCCGATTCAGAATCCCTTCAGCAATTCAACAGATTTCACAAGAGGGGGTAAGAATTAAGGATAAATTTGAAAACAGCAAAGCCAATGTCAATCTCCAACATAACTGTAAAGTGGGATTAAACTCGGTTCACTAGTTGTTTGTCACTATGATTTGGTAAATATCCATTATTTTTGGTATATTTCAAGCAGCACCTTTGGTTATTAGGCAATGAATGCAGTCTTCCTGTTTTGGCTTCTTTAGTTTTTTATACCCGTATGGTGAAACCAAAGCTTATATTAGATCTGCCTTACCGTTTGTAACGCCAAGATCCCGTTATCACACACAAAAATGAATTACACCAGTGTGTTTAGAATGATAAAAATATTTAATTTTTGCATGTCCGTCCGTCTGTGGCGCGAATTGCGGGCCCACGGATTTTACGTAGATTCGTTTTTCGTAAAATGCAAGGCCAAGTTCGTTAATGGGCAAAAATTGACCATTAGGGGGGGTACCCCCCATACAAACGAAAACGTTTTTGGCGAATATCTCAAAAAAGTGCAAGAACAAAAGTTATTTAGAATATGATTCAAAATCCGGTTGGAAAAAAATTTAAAAAATACTATTGAAATGTTTGACTTCAAAGTGAAATTTTGATACAATGCCATATCACCATACGGGTTTTCAATAATTGCCAGATTGGCAATTATAGCTTTTGTTATGTTTATTTGTTACTTGTACAAAAAAAAATTCCCCCTTTTTGAAAATTTTGGTACAAAATACTAATTTTCTATAGATGCTAGGTGACTGCGATTGACTATCATATTTATTTAAATTCACGTAATATTTGACTAGTCAAAAATTTGTAAAATAGAAGACCATTTCAATAAAATCGTAGTTTATTCCCCTGAAGATTATATCAGTTGTACATGACCGACATCTAGAAAGGGCGACAGTGCTAGACACACGTTAACCGCAATTTTCCCCTTTTTGGGCAATATAGAATAAATAAGGATCTCCATTACCATGACTTCTGTAACTGCAAAAAAATGCAGAAAACTAGAGCAAGATAAACTTATATAGATCTAAATAGGAATGACTGAATACAAGTATAAACGCTTTCCCTTCCAGTTTAACAACTTTATAGCAATCATATCAAACCTTATGCTATGAATATAAGGTTCAAATTAGCATAGAAATAAAGCTATACAGCTGCATGTGTGTGTTTGAACTACATGAAAAATGACAGCTACGCTATAATAGCACTTTGTATGTGTCTGTGCTCACTATTCACTTACAGGGACAATGTGTGATTGTAGTAGAATCGCTATAAAAAAGTTCAAGTTCGTCAACTGCAACCATAAAATCGCCATAAAAAAAGAGGGGAAATTATTTTTGCAGTTGCCGACAAATTTTTGCAGTTGATTCTTATCTCCCTTTCTCGCCAAGGTATCTTCACATAAATGTGTCTCTATTTTTTTGCAGTTGTGAAAAGTCATGGTAATGGAGGGCCAACTTAAGACGTTATTCGATTAATGCATAAATAATAAAAGGCTTTTCCTAACAGTTAGTTTAAATCGATGGGGTGGCTTTCAAATTTAAAGCGCCGTCTGTTCCTAAACAAGCCTATAAATTATAAGATATCATTACCGTCTAACGAGCATCGTCGCTCTGTTGGGGTAGTCTGCATATTCTATAGATGTTTTCATGGAAAACTGAAATTTCCCAACTTATTCCTCCACGGTATATTTTTCCTAGACCATCTCGTGCAGCTGCACGCGCGCACGACTTCTTCCTTGAACCACCCCGTTTACGTACAGTAAAGTTTAGGAATTCCTTCATTCCGCGAACAACAAGATTTTCGAATGATTTACCATCCGATTTGTTCCCCTCGGACTATAACCTGCAAAAGTACAAGAAGAACATAAACCGACGTCTCCGTTTGTTATTCCAACCATCCTGAGCTGTGCTTCGACACTAAGCTTTGGCTAAAACTATAAAAAAAAATTAAGAATAAAAATATTTGGCAATTTAATTTAATATCATTTCAGGCGGTTTGCAATGCTTTACGACATGCTATAACAAATTTATTAGGAGATTTTAAACCTATGTTGCAAGACTTATGCATTTTAATAATTTTTATTCTAAGAAATAAATGTTGTACACCGGCACTGGAGTTGTCAAAAGTGGTCAGTCGAAATAATTTTTGCTTTTATAATATCTTTGTTTAAATTAATGGTTTTCGATTTCACTTTAGTGCATTCTTTTATACTTCAAAGACAAGGATTGTGAACTTCTTATGCAGCAACTTTTAATCGAAGTTATTTTGTATACTTTTCAATTATTTGAGGTGAGGTAATTTTTTTTTCTTTTTATTTTGAAGGTAAATCAAGATATTAAATTGAAAAACAAAAATGTTTAAAAAGAAAATCAAATTTTCCATTGATTCATACAATAAATAAAATTAACTTTTTTTTGTTTAACAGCAAACACCAGAAACAGGATTTTCTGATATAGCAGATGTTATTGAAACATTTTATAGTTTCAATTTACAAATAATAAAAAAGATTCCTGTCGCATTGGTTAACCCCAATATAGATTTTAATAAATTAGTGTTATATGCGCTAAAGGCGATCACGTTACCAGAAAACGGTCCAATAAGAGATGGGACACATTTTCTGTCACATTTCATAATGCAATCGAGGCAATATCCAACCATGTTACAAACATTTCTTGACAAAGGTGAACACATCGTTAAAACTACCATATTATGCATTAGTTGTCATACTCCAAGAAGCCAAGTGGACAAATTTGCTGATATTTTTTTATCCATTAACAAAAAATACCCATCAGAGTTAGCTCTTTGGTTAAAAATGTTGTTGGCACCAGACTTTCCAACGCCATTTATTGATCACTCTGACAAAATAAAGTTTACTACAAATATTTTAAGGTGAGAAAAAAATGATTTTAATTTAAAATTTTAAAAAACATGATAAAATACCATAACTAAGGACTTTCGGTTTAACCGCGTGAATTTGAAAAAGAAGTAAAACTTACTTTTTATTTGCCGAGACGTTTCGGTTAGAGCATGTGCTAACCATGGTCGCTCGAGGACTGGTTCAAGGTTTGCTTAAAACATTGGACGGCTTCTCAAATTATAACGGTGCCTGTTGACCGTTTGTTGGCAAACTGTACTGATTGTGTCGTCCGGTTTGTCGATGGACTTTAACGGTCGCAGCAATTTCAACACAGGATTCCAAGTTTCGGATAATTTTAGGCTGTCATCTCTATTAAACGTAGGCCTGCGTTTAATTTCGATTGCTTCTCGAACTAAACGTGGATAATATCGTTTTTCTGTGGCCACGATACGTGCTTGGTCAAAACGTATCCAGTGATTTTGACTATTATCCATGGTATGTTCAGCAATAGCCGATGTCTCCTTCTTGTTGTTTTTTATGGCTGAGAGGTGTTCCTGCAGCCGCACCGAAATATTCCGTTTAGTTTGTCCTATGTAGAAGCTGCCACAACTGCAAGGTACCTCATAGACACCGCAATTTTCTAAGGGTATACGATCTTTAGGAGATCTAAGGTACCCTTTGATTTTTGTAGGTGGTACAAGATCTCCTAAAGATCGTATACCCTTAGAAAATTGCGGTGTCTATGAGGTACCTTGCAGTTGTGGCAGCTTCTACATAGGACAAACTAAACGGAATATTTCGGTGCGGCTGCAGGAACACCTCTCAGCCATAAAAAACAACAAGAAGGAGACATCGGCTATTGCTGAACATACCATGGATAATAGTCAAAATCACTGGATACGTTTTGACCAAGCACGTATCGTGGCCACAGAAAAACGATATTATCCACGTTTAGTTCGAGAAGCAATCGAAATTAAACGCAGGCCTACGTTTAATAGAGATGACAGCCTAAAATTATCCGAAACTTGGAATCCTGTGTTGAAATTGCTGCGACCGTTAAAGTCCATCGACAAACCGGACGACACAATCAGTACAGTTTGCCAACAAACGGTCAACAGGCACCGTTATAATTTGAGAAGCCGTCCAATGTTTTAAGCAAAGCTTGAACCAGTCCTCGAGCGACCATGGTTAGCACATGCTCTAACCGAAACGTCTCGGCAAATAAAAAGTAAGTTTTACTTCTTTTTCAAATTCACGCGGTTAAACCGAAAGTCCTTAGTTATGGCATTAAGCAACCGCGAAAGCCTTAAATCAATTATAATGATAAAATACCTTTTTTACAGGGAAAAGGTTAACAAACGCTTAGTTCAAAACTATATAACTGAATTTGCAGCTAAATCTCGTGGTGTTTTTGAGAAAATTTAAGCTTTTTTAATTGATTTTATTACAATACAACTATGTGAAGCTTCTAAAACCCATTTTTAAATTTTCAAATATCAATACAGTTAAAGATATTACCAGTAAAAAATATTGTTTTCCTAAATATTATTGATAACTTTAAAATAAGTGAAAGGAAATAAAAAATTGTGATAGTAAATTGTAAAAAGTATTTTAATTGTATTCGTGGAAATAGTTTATGAGCCATTTCTAATTCTTCGTTTTCTCAACCATTTACTATTGATTTTTAACCAAAGGATTACCTTATTGGTCAATGGAATAATATGTGGATAATGAATCCGAAAACGACATAAAAACTGGTCTCCATTTTTTTAATATATTATATTTTCAGTTTTTACGAAAGATATGGTGGGCAATCCACTGTTTATTTTTAAAATGGCTATAAAATAAACACAGTTGAATATTTTTCAAAGTTTGCTGCTTTATTGAAAAGAGTAAATCTTCCGAAAAGTTTGGGAGTACAAATGGAAACCCGTCGCTTTCAAATATATGGCGCTAGCAGTAAAATGCTGGTCAAAAATGTCAGATCAGAAACGTTGAAAGATAAGCTCGGCATCTGGCAACAACTCCTTATCATTAAATTTTTGAATTTTATATTGGCGTCATAAATTTTTTATGCGTGAAAATGTCGAAATTTGAATCAAATAAATGTCATTTGCGGAAGTTTTGCTTTCAATTTGAAAACATCTGCGGCTGAGGCGCGTTGAATGAATGTAGAAACTTATGGTGAGGCTTCTATTAGTAAAAGAACATGTCGCGAATGGTTTCAACGCTATAAAAATGGTGATTTTGACGTCGAAGATAATTTTGACGTCCAGGACAGATAAAAAATTATGAGCTGTTGTAACCGGGTGAAACCATCACAGGAGCTCGATATTGAACACAACTAATTGAAGGAAAAACGGCCAGAATTCAAGCAAACACGTGACAAAATCATTTTGCAGCACGATAACGCTCGGCCACGCGTTCCTAATGTCGTTAAAACCTACCTGGAAACACTGCATTGGGACGTCCTATCCCACCCGCCGTATTCTCCAGACATCGCCCCTTCCGACTACCACCTGTTCCGATCGATGACGCATGGCCTGGCTGAGCAGTACTTCTGTTCTTACAGAGAGACCAAAAATGGGGTTGATTTGTAGATCGCGTCAAGAGACGAGAAGTTTTTCCGACGCGGAATCCGTATGCTGCCAGAAAGATGGGAAAAAGTTGTGGCTAGTGATGGATAATATTTTTAAGAATCAATATGCAAGCATTTTCCCACAAAAAAGCCTCATATTTTGAAAGAAAACTGCAGTTTTTCATTTGTACTCCCGATAATTTTTGTCAAATGGTTGCCTCGGTCACGGGGCTAGTTTTAACAACGATGAGGTAAGTATTAACATAAGTTTTAACATGGAAATAATTAAAAGAAAAGATTTTTTTTTTCACAAAAATTATAAAATAAACAAAATATATATCTTTTTAAATTCAACTATATTAATTATCACAAAAACTAATAAAATGAAGCAAATAAATATCCTTTTCAAGGAACATAAGTTGACAAAAAAAATTAAGTCGTTTTAAAAAACAAAAACAATTATTATCTAAAAAAAGGTTTCGGCGAAGCTTTTTTGTACATAATTTGTATCTATAAAAACATAGTATGAGAATTCTTACTCTATGTTGTCATCGTCAGTATGTATTAACACGTGTTAATTCTTGTCCCATGGGTTTGTTAATTTTAGCCCCGACACTACTTTTTTCGAATTATTAATCATACCAAAGATATAGTTAAGGATTGTAATAAAACCAAAGGACATTATTAATTATAGCTTCATTAACTTACATTATCGATAAAGTTATATTCAATAATATACAAAACTAATCAAAATATTGCAAACCATTAAAAGTTCGTTTACCAGCTAAAATTCGGTCTCTGTGCTTAACCCTCACTGGCAATGAACTGTTTATAACTGATGAGTCATGATATGGTCGACCGTATCGAGTAGGGGACAAAAACCAAATTTCGAAATTGTGGCTCGTATATTTCGGCGGGAATAGGCTTGTTAATACTTACCCCTGTTAATACTATCCCCGAGTTCCCCTACATAGTATAATTAAGTATTGTATTCATCCAAAAATTCCGACCTCTTAATTTTGCCTAAAAAAACATTTTCCGAACATCCCTGAGTAGATTGGAGAACAAAAATATCTTTGTAGAGAATCTTTTACCGTTATCATGATATTAATTATCCTAAAATCGTTGGTTTGCTAGCAGTTCGTAAAATCTTATTTATATTTTAATGAAAATATCTCAAAAACAGTAAAATATAACGGATAACGGTAAAAGACAAAATTGTGGACAACGCTATTGATTCCACGACCAACAAAAAAACATTATCGAGATAATCATCAATTTTCAAAATAACGGTATATCTCTATAAGGGCTTGAGAAACGCAGTTTTAGGTAAAGACGGAAATTTTATTGTCCCCAGCATAAGACTATTGGCAAACGCGTAGTTTCAGAGTAAAGTACGATTTCTGGAAAGCCGCAACTTTAGTTACTTCCGGTTAATTGATTTCTACCAAAAGGATCGTCACATTCCACGACCAAACATGCCTGTAAAATTTAATGACTCAAGCTGCAGTAGTTTTTGAGAAATCTTTTACACAGACTAACAGACAGGAAGACATTTTTGTAATAGTGCTCCAATTGACTCAAGAGTGCTCGGGAAATATTTTTTTATGCATAATTAAGGGTCAAAATTTTACATGAATACAATACTTTAGTATACTTCGCATAAACAGGTAAAAATTGTCCTGATTTGAAGCAAAAAATTTTTGTCAGACTAGTTTAGCATACACTTGAATTCTTTTTGCAATATTGCAAAACCAATTAAGAAAATTTATTATTATTTGGAGAAAATGAAAATACCATCAAATATAGTGACAATATTAATGTAAAATGTTTATAGGAATATACGATGTTGACAGAAAACACATTAAGAAATTTTATTCGCATATCTTCGAAGGCTTCGTAGCATTACTTCAGCTTGAGAATTATTTGAATCTCGCAGAATAGCAATAATATCTCCGATTCCTCCTGGTGGACCGCCTTTATCAGCCAATGCAACGATAGCATATAGAGCTCCCGCACACGCTCCTCTCTTTCCCTCCCAGTGCTCTGGACTTGGATCTAGTCTGAATAACGAAGATTTTTAATAAAAATTATGAGTTTTACAGTTAATACCATACAAGACTTACTTTTCCAGCATATCAAATGCTTTTGCAGCAATCCAATATTCTTCACATTTATAGCAATCGTTTGCAATTAACTGTAACAGCAGAAATGTCTCTTGGCTGGTGTCCCGAGAAACAAATAAGTTCCAAGCCTAAAAAATATTTAACAAAAGTTTTTTGTAAATATAACGAAAGGCAAGGACTTAGTAAACGCCCTGCTTGAACCTTTTGTGATTACACGAGGTTGAACTGAACCCCACACCGACAAGTGGAACGAATGGAAACTGGGCCATTTTTATTTCAGTAACATCGTGGTCAGAGATAATTTATCGGAATTTTGTAGAATTGTGGGGAAAAATTAAATTTATTAATAGTTTTTAAAATATTAGAGATTGTATAAAGACAAAAAAATGGTAGAATTTTTCATAAATATAGCACACATAAATGAAAATTATTCGAGATGCGTACGCCATGGCGTCTACAAACTGAATAATTTTTTCGAAACAAGTGGGAATAGGTAGCCAATCACACGTCGTTCCTCATTAACTTCAAAATGAAATCTTTACTTTTCGTTCTTCTTTTCGTATCATCATTCCCACTTCGTCTCTTGCCCAAAATTTGGTGAAGTTAGACGCCTTCCTGCGACAATGTAATCACGGTCAATAATTTGTCTCAGAGGAATGCTGGGGGAAATCACTATGCTGAGTCCACACGATCAACCGAAATACCATTAATCATTGTTGAGAAGCATATTTAA
Organism: Chrysopilus asiliformis; assembly: GCA_964034945.1. Taxonomy (NCBI): domain Eukaryota; kingdom Metazoa; phylum Arthropoda; class Insecta; order Diptera; family Rhagionidae; genus Chrysopilus; species Chrysopilus asiliformis. Next base: position 87,640,717 of record OZ035960.1, on the reverse strand, counting down.
AGGTGACAATCAATCGATGACGGTGGATAAAACAAACATGTTCAATCAACGGTAGACTGACAGATTCCGTTGATCGTCAGCCGGTTATCACTATTTTGGTTGACTGTGTGAATTATGCTTTAGGCAAAAATTATGCTTTAGGACAGGCTTGTCCAACCTGCGGCCCACGGGCCGCATGCGGCCCAAGACATGTTTGCATGAGGTCCAACAAAAATTGTTATATTTACAAACTTTATGAATTAATGAAGTTTAAATTACTTAAAAATGTTAACTAAGTCTGTATATATTCTACGTTTTTTACTAATCAGCTATCTTTAGGGTTAGTATATTTTATTTGTGGCCCAATACAACTCGACTTCTCCTAATGTGGCCCACGAAAGCTGAAAGGTTGGACACCCCTGCTTTAGGACATCTACATGTATTTCAAAAAATTGCAAAAGAGTTTCTAGTTCCCTCTTTATAGTTTGCCTATTTTTATATATATATATATATATATATATATATATATATATATATATATATATATATATATATATATTATTTTACTAAATAAAAATCAAATTAAACTTAATCACATATTACAAACCTGTTCAGGCCGACCTGCATGTATATGGCATCTTGCAAGTAGCATAGAAAAAGTGTGTTGATTTCTAATTTCAGGTTCCGTTATCTGCAGGAAAACCTCCTCTGCTTCCTTGTAATATCCAGTAGCAGTCTTCGCCTGAGCGTAGTTATAATTGAAAACATCATCAGTTACGAAATAGCTGCGGATTGAGTTCAGATAGACCAAAACTTCTTCGAATTGCCCATAAAGGAAAAAAGCTGATGCCATAGATTGACGACCTGGTATAGTGTCACATTCTGATGCTGAACTTCCAACTAAATGAAGATTCTGTTGTGCGGTTTTAATATGCTCCTTCTATAGAATTCAAGACAAGATTGTTTATCATACTTTCATGACATTTATAAGAAAATACCGATCCCAATTGTTGTCCCAATGCAGCGTGAACAACACCCTTCAGTATATATTCGTGTGGGACAGTCGGTTGAACTTCTTTCATCAGAGCATGGGCTTCCTGAATATCACCCCGCTTTAAATAAAATATCGCCAAATTTAATCTCGCTTCAGGAACGATATTTAGCAGAGATGGAAATGTTTGCAGTGCTCCTTCACCATTTCTAAATACAACCAAGTTATGCCTTATTAAATCAGCTCCGAATGTTCCATTATCAGCAATATTTTTTATCTCTTGCTCCGCAACTCGGCCGTTAAATAAACGAAATCGATTACATGCTTTTAAATTAATGGCAATTGTACTATCCGGATATTGATTCAGATAAATATCTAAAACTTCTTGGGACATATCATAGTAATCTAATTTATAAAAGCATAATGCTAGGTAAACATTCAATGCAATAAAATCCCTAAAAATAGATATTTTAACATATTATACTTTTACTTCCCAATAGGTATAATGAAAATTACTTGTTGTCCAGTAAAATTCGTTTGTAAATGTCAATGGCCTCCTGATAGTGTGCCCGTAAATAATGTAAGCTAGCCAAACTCAATTGATCTTCGACAACATCCCTTAAGGATTCATGTAATTCCATCAATTGGTCTTCATTGCCCAGTTTATGTGCCAAATGGAAAAGTAATCGAATTTTCAGCGGTGTGTTTGGAATATGCTCCATAATTTCCTGTGCCTCCTCGTACATTCCTATATTACAATAGTTTTAATAATAACAAGATTCATTTTGTATATATTTATAAAGACTGTCCGGTTTAGTAACTGGACAAAGTACTACAATTAATATTTGTAATTAATAAAATTTCAATCGATTCAAAATTAGTCGAATTTGATACGTAATTAAACAAAATAACAAAACTTTTTTTAAACAAAAAAAGAAGGTTTCATCATGGGATTGATGCATTTTTATTTGGGGTTGACTTTGTAATCCTTTTATATCCAAGTCTAAAATCCTTTTAATTACCCACAAGCTAAGGGGCTTGAAACATTTTTTATCGACTGATTCAAATTAAAGGGATTGATAAAAAAAGATACTATATTCGATCTAATATTCTCAAAATTTTGAAAGGATTCAAGAAGAAAATTACCAATAAGGCGCCAGAAAAACGGCGAATTCAGACAAGACAACATGCAGTAGGACCAAGCCAAAAACCGTGCAGTTCGAATTAAAAACAAAGTGTGTAGAAAATCTTTCAAAAATATTAAGCCATCAGAAGTCTGATCGATCAGATCTTGGAGCCTTTTCTGCTCACTAAAATCACTAAATCTCGTCTTCTATTTAACCAAGTGCATTCAAATAGTATGTTTTAGTATAAATACTAAGTTCCATATAAATTTTGACCCACATTCAACATATCCTAAGCAAATAGTGGCTCTTTCCTTATTTTTCAATATTCGAAATTTTGTCCGACCCTTTTTTAAAAAGTACTGTTCTTGAATATGTTTCCAAACCTTTGTATTGCACGATTTGTCTTTAATTGGGTTGGATCTAAACTTTTAATAATAATTTGTGGTTTGGGTTTCGCCCATTTGATGTCAAAATTTGACAATTAGTAAGTTTTTAAAAGCTTTTATTTAGCTTGCCTTCATAACTGTCTGTCTGTCAGGGCCAAATCTTGAATTAGAATTTTTACCCACTTCCACTCATCCGATTTATTTGAAATTTTGTACCCATACGTAACTTCAATGACAATACAATATTTTCACTACCTCGTCCTTGTAAAAAAAAACTTTTATTTAAAAAAATGTACTAAAAAGCAAAAAAAAAATTGTTTGGGTGCTGAGCATCAGAAATAAATACCATAGCATAAAAAATTAAGTAAATATTTATTTCGCTTTTATTTCTGATACACAGGGTCCAAAAAATTATATTTTTTCCTTTTTAGTATATTTAAAAAAAAAAAAGATTTTTTCAATTTTTTTTATATTCTGAAACTATGTCTTTCAAGTTTAATAATTGATTTGTATTGGAAGCCAATAGTGATTTGAATGTCATTTTAGTCTATTATTAATTCGTTTTTGGCCGCATTAATAGTCGGCAATTGAAATGCAGAAATTTTTCGCGAGTTTTACATAAAAAATCTTAAAATTTCAACTTTTTCACGTCCTTATGTAAATCCAAATTTTCTTGCGATTTCCTTCAAAACGGTGAGTTTGATAGAAAACAGTACTGGACAAAAAATACGCAGAAAAAAATTTTACATAACTTTCCTAAACATCGAATATTTGTTGGAGAACACCCCAAAACCAATTTTGCAAGTTTCAAACGGAACACACCAGTTAAGAGGTCGTAAGAGGACATCACGCTCTTAAGTTAAGAGGTTTTTGAAGTTAGAATCGGTCTGCTAACTTTGTTTTCAGAATCGCAGAACCTTTTCAAAAATTCACCACGAAAGTTAAAAGGTTAATTATACAAAATACGAAATCTATTAACGCCCTCTTAACTCTAGTTAAAAAGTTAAGAGACCTCAATCTATAATCCGGAATCATGGTGTAAGTTAAATCTGATCAGCTAAAAAATAGTACATGAATTCACATTAAATTACTTACCTAAGTAAAACATACAAACCGCCACATTTAAGGAAATGTCTTTAATCGTAGGATCAACTTTTTTGACATTTTGAAATTGTTCCAAAGCCTTTTGGTAATCACCTAAATGAAAATCACAAAAGGCGATCCATTGATCACGTAAAAGTTTTTGTGTGTCGTCATCTTCAGACATAAACTGGAAAATGTAAAGAGTAATTCTTAAAGAATTAATTATTTATTCAAAATATGAGTAAAAGGACAACTTAAATCAAAAAAGCTATAAAAAAAACTTGGACAAAAATCGTCTTCTTCTTAGTGCCGTTTGTATCAACTAAACTTAGTTACTTATGTTTAACTTAAATTATTTAAGTACCAGAATTTCTACGGTTTGAGCAGGCTAACCACAACTTAACTCTTTAATAATAGTGCGCGCAAAAGGGTTTTAGCATGAGAAATTTAAACAATATCTGAAATAAAACCGGAAGCGATTCTTATTTTGTCATTTTTGCGATGTTGACATAACCGGCGGCCTATTGTATATCAAAAAAACTTTTAGAACCGTAAAAATGACTTTTTCAAATGACCTTTTTTATGATTTTCATATGATATGATGTATAAGATTAAGAATTTTACAGCACTATTTTTCGTTTTTGCATTTAAGTTATTTGCTTAATGCTCATTCAGTATACTGCGAGGTAAAATTTTCCAGAAACTAGAAAATAAGCCAGTAGTATTCGTAAACACTCTTTGAATAATGGAATTTCAAGTGAGACGTAAAATTAAATATATATCTCTAAAATATCTATAATCTTACCTCTAAATACGCCCGACCACCAGTATAATCCCTTTGCAGTAAGAAATCCTCGAATGTTGGAGAACCCTTTCCCTTTTTATTGCTTGCACTTGGAACATGTCTGGAACTAGCAGAATCTGTTTTACCTCGTGAAAGAATCTTAAAAATATTTAATTTAAATAAGTTTCAAATACAAGAATATTTTAACGCTTCAGAAAAATTACCATAGTTTTTGGTATTTGATTTTTCGTTACCATGAGAACGTATTTAGTAGGGTTGCACCACGGTATAATAACACGGTATAATTTAGTAGGGTTGCACCACGGTATACCGTGGGGTTGCACATCAAAGAAACAATGACTGCGAACGATAAATATCGACCTTAAGCGACCCCTACCCGTTAAATGTTGCAGTCAATCATGCTGTCACAGCGAAATGCTTATTTGCACTAGACGCTCAATCATGCACGCAAGCATCAGTTAATTCGAAACAGCCAAACCGACAGCACATAGCACAAATATGAATTTAAAAAAATTTCGTCCTTATATTTTTCGCTCTTCGTCATCCAAAACTCACTTCTTTGTATATATAAAAGATTCCCAAAAAAACTCTGTCTTTTATATGCGACATCTTTTCACTACTAAAAATTACGCTGAAATGACGAATTGATTGACAGCTTCGCCATACACATTCAAGCCACGGCATACAGACAACCAAGGTATGCCGTAAACTCAAATCTGACATTTCTTTGCAACGTCACTTGTGCCGATTAGTTCGTCAAGTGCAGAGGGAATTTTGTATTCTGGATGGTTTTTTTTAAATTTGTGCGATTTAAATAAGATATTTGTAAATTAGTGGACTGATTGCATTAAATAGTGATCAATAAACATAAAAATTAATTAAAAAAAGTCGGCACAAATGACGTCACACCTGACTATCAAAAGTTTACAGCATACCTTGGTTGTCTGTATGCCGTGCATTCAAGCATGCTGTCATTCACAAAGCTCCCTCGAAAATATCAAAATGATTTTGAGATTGGCCAGCACGCTAGCAATCATGGAATTTTGCATAACAACATCACCATAGACGTTCAAAATGCTGTCACAGCATGCAATGACTGACTGCAAGACTGAATGTGTAGGGGCTGCTTTACAGACAGCTCTCCAAATAACATGCTCTCTACTTTCCCGATTATGTGCTCTCTATGTAAGTAAAATTTGACACTCATCTCTACCAAATTGAATTTAGTGTAGCAGCGTATGATCGTTTCGTATTTTGAACAACTTGATTCGTTTAGAAATCGTTTACTCCTAGATCAAATAATTGTATGAAGGAAACTAAAAACAAACAAAAAAAACTGTTCAAAACATTCTATTGTTTTTGTTGAACTGCAAGTCAATCGTCATTTTTTCTGATAAGAGACATTTTTTTTTACTTTTATTAAATATCCTCACAACGAATCATGGAAATGATTCAAATGGATAACTCAGCAAAACATTCAATTGTTTTCCACGGTAAATTGAAGGAGAATCGTGAAAAGGTATTAATCGAAGCAGTGTTTTTTTTGCACAATAGTAAGTTTTTATTTCTCGGAAAATTTATTTAACAGCTATGCGATGTTCAACTAAAAGTTCAGGACACTTTGATTCCCGCTCATAAAATAATTTTGGCATCAAACTCAGATTATTTTCAGAACATGTTTGCAGGTAAGTAAAAATTACAGAAAAAATTTCTTCGGTCTTACAATTAAGTTTCATAAAACCATTGCAGGAACAGTCGCTTTTGGGGATTCTAATAATTCTGTTATCGCGATCGAAGATGAGTTTTCCCTGGACTCCATAAAATCAATCGTCAACTACATCTACACCGGGAAGTTGAATTTCATTCTTGAAAATGCCAATAATCTACTTAAAGCGGCCGATTTTTATGGAATCGAGTTTATTAAGGAGTCATGCCGCGATATTTTAGTATTAAATATCACTGAGGAGAATCGCATTACAACTTGGTGCTTGTTTGGTAGGAAAAATTAATTTTTACATCGCGCTTTTACTTTCTTATGTGAAGTATAATAAAGTACTGTATTCACGAAAAATTTCTACCTCTTAATTTCGCTAAAAACATTTCCCGGGCACTCCTGAGTCGATTTGAGCATTATTTCGAAAAATACCATTCTGTCTGTTAGTCTGTGTACAAGATTTTTCGAAAAAAAACGGCATTTTCAGGCGTGTTTGGTCCTGAAATGGGGCGATCCCATCAACTTTTGGTATAAAATCGGAAGTAAGTAAAATGGTAGCATTTCAAGAATGTTAATTTCGTTTTTCGCGGTTTACTCAAAGAGTCTTATGTATGACAATAGTTGGAGACAATAATATTTCCTACATTTTTGTATTTTACTAGAATTGCGTCGCTCAAGCCGGTATCGAGATATACCGCTATTTGCGAAAATCAGTTTTTTTGCGATTATGTCGAAAGCAAAACGTTTTTTGCTGGTTGTATATGTGAGATAAATTAATGAGAATGGCATTCTCCACAGTTTTGGCTTTCAATGTTATTCGTTATCTTTTCCCGTTAGTGAGATATTTTCATTAAAATGTAAAAAAAAAATATTTTTGCGAATTTCTTGAGAACAAACAGTTTTCCGAAAACACATTTAACTGAAGAATCAAATTTTCTCTCAATTTTTCTTTTTACCATAAATCGATATATTTTACCGTTATCGAAATATTTCAGATTTTGTAAAATAAAACACATTTTTCTATAAACTAAAATTTTTTTTGTCGGGTTATAAATTGTGCAGAAACGTAGATTTTGTATAAGAAAGTCATATGCTGTTCACATCAGATATTTTTTTAAAATTTGCTTTAATTTTTTAGAACAAATGAATTGTAATACTGAGGATGTTGATAAGTTAATTGCGGAGAACATAAATCCTGTTTTGAATCATCCAGATTTCCTTTCTCTCAGTGGACAGTTTGTAATTTTTTTTTCAAACTCAAAATTTAAATGACGACAATCGCTATTTTTTTGCTGTTTACAGGTTGTGAAATTTTTCAAAAATATTCTTAAATACATGCCGAAGAATTCCGCAGAGGAAATCTATTTCTCTATGATCAAATGGATCAAATATGATGAGGCTAGAAAGCCTTTCTTCACTGAATTGATTAAACTGTTTCCATTGGAATATTTAAAAACTATTCGTAAGCATCTCAAAAGTGAAAAATTAATCATGGACAACAACGAGTTGATCAGTTGGCTATTAACTATTGAAATAGATGCAAATTGTTATAAAGATCATTCAAAATGGGTTTTTATTATGGAAAGGGATGCCACTTATTATTGGATTGTCAATTTAGAAACAATGAAATTAGAAAGAAAACCATCTCCAATTGAGGTGACTGGATTCAGCTTAACTACTATAAATTCAAAAATATTTGTTATTGGAGGGAAATTAAAGAACGGCGAATATTCGAAAGTTTGTCACATTTATGATTCAACTACTGAGAACTGGAGCACGATTCCATTTTTATATGAAATCGAAAATGGAAAATCATGTCACTTGAATGGCACAATATATTTGTTGGGTACATCAAATAAAAAAGCCGAAGTAATAACCTTTAATGTTGAAACACAAAATATGACGAAGTTAAACAATTTAAACTGTGACAATTATCGTTATAATATATATATATCCGATGATTCAATTCGAGTGGTATACACTAAGTCTTACTCAAACAAGATTTTGCAGGTTTGTACAGACAAAATCGATAAAGGTTATGAAATACATTTCCATTCTATTGATCCCGTACAATTTTATTCATGTAGTGGAATAACCACCGATTTAATAACGCCTTTATCGCATCATGTGAGAGATCATTTGATGGCACATTATACTGTCATTCAAAATTACATCAAATATGATAAAAACTTTAAGGATTTAAGGTATAGCCAATCTAATTCGTTTATTTATCTCGTTAACTAAATATAACTTTTTTGTAGATGCAAAGATTTTTCAAGTTATCTTGAAATGAATTCAAACAGCTATGGAATATCAAGTGAAGGAATTCATCGTTTAGAAGCAAATTACACGTGGGACAATATTTTTAAGTACGATTTTGAGGGAGCAAGGATCACTTCACTCCAGGCCTGTAGCCAGGGGATGGGCTTGGGGGCTGAAGCCCCCCCTCCATGAAATGTTGGTCCTCCACCCAAAAAAGTCAAAATTTAAAATTTAAATCTTTCGATATTTAAAAATTTTCGCCTGAGGCGCAGGATTCAGTAAATACTGTTGTAAAATATAATATGTGGAAATAAAATGTTTATAGAACCATAATATAACTCTTCTAGGGTTCAAAAAATATCGATGTTTTTTCGATATCTTTGATTTCTTCCTCGAAAAATGTCGAAATTAAATGACCTGCGTTAAAATAGTATATTTGTTATTATGATATAAATGCAATCATTGTCAAATTTGGTTTTGAGCAGTGATGTTATATGGAGGGGAATTCCCCTTTTTGCGGGGAATTTGACTATAAAAATTGTTAATAGGGGAAAAGGGGAAATCGTTTCAAAACGAAGGGAAAATCTTCACCTTTCAACTGAATCAGAAATATGAAATCCGGTTTAATTATTTAAATGTATAACTTCAAACAATACAGTCATTGAGTTACACGTTTTAATCTGTTTTAGTGGGCGTCTCTGCCTATACATGCTTGCTCATTTCATGGGTCAAATACAAAACTGAGGAAATTAAAAATTAAATTATTAAAAATTCGCTCCAAACCAAATTCATTTAGTGATTTAATTAATTTCTTTTGAAAAGAATCAATTAAACACGTAAATGGATATAGGCACGTTTGTTTTGTACACTCCATTTGGCAATTTGAATACGGAATATTTCAGGAATCATTCAACATAACCTCAAACATCAAGAGATGATTTGGTTAATTGCCAACCCTATTTGTTCAAACAAGGTTGCTAACACATCCCTATTTACTCGTACAAGGTTGGTAATGGCCCTTTCCACACGTGTGGAAACGTGTGGAAAGGCCCGTGTGGAAAAACGTGTGGAAAGACCTCCCCTAGTGGAGGGGGTTCTGCAAGTGATGAACGTTTGGGCATAGTTTAACTAGTTAGAAAACCTACGGATTTTCCGTGTACCTACGTTGGAGTAAAGATAACCGATATACTTGTGGACGCGGTTTTTCTTTCTTTCCTATGCGTAAATTACCAACAAAACACAACCCATGTAAAACCCAGCCACATTTTCATACACCAACCAACACATGCAATCTTCCGACAGCAAGATTGAACGTGTAGGGGCCGCTTAACAGTTTTTCAAGCATAATTGTTCTTTCACTTCAAATTGGCTATTTTTCAAATTGAATTACCAATTTTTTATTTAAAAAAATTATTGGGCAAATCAGATTGGACTTTGCTCAGATCAAATTCGGATTTTTACAAATCAAATTAATTGTTTTACAAACCAAAATTTGGAAGAAAAAAATTGTTTAATAGTTTTTCACGATAAATTTGATGTTTTATAGAAAATTTTCCAGTTTTAATTGTAAAGAAGGCAACATTTGGATATTATCGCAGAGAAAAACCATTCTGATTTGTGATATGTTAAATTTGACTCGTAAAAAGCTCAATTTGATCTGCAAAATGGTTAATTGGATGTGTTAAATGTAGAGAATCTGCAATAAGATCATATATTTAGTTTATCTCGCGTTAAATTATTTCCCATAAAATTTCCCAACGAGACCGCTTTGGGGTTCGGTTATAGTTTGCCTACCTGTTTTGGATAGCACATTGTTGTCTGATACATCTTGACTAATTCCAGGTATCTGATATTTGCTTACAAAAAAACAAGTAGATTTTATTCCCTTTTTCGAGGAAATAAACCTTCATTTAGATCAGTTTTCTGCTCTACAGATTTTCAAAACTGGAAACAGAGCTCTTGATTATTTTTTAATTTTCACAGTAACCATTTTTAATAACTTTCTCACAAAAATCAGAAAAACACGATATTTAACAGATGAACTCAGGATTTCTTCATATTTGAATTTTCGCTGGCTTTTATTTGTGTCATATCGAGGATACTTCGAGTGTATTTCGATAAAAGTTTATTTTGTCAGAAACATTTTTATGTTTTTGTCAATTCTCGTTTATTAAAAACATTTGTAGGGTTTTTAGCAAAGACAAACACCCAGATGAACTTTTGTTGACTCCAGTATAGTTCGCATTTGAGAAACTTAGTCAAAGTTGAATATATATACCAGTTCCAAAGTTTAACACTCGTTCTTGCTTCGGCAGAACATATACTAAAATTGGAACGATACAGAGAAGATTAGCATGGCCCCTGCGCAAGGATGACACGCAAAATCGTGAAGCGTTCCACATTTTTTTGCCGATTTTCAATCGTACTGTGATTGAATATTTTTGCAAGGATGACACGCAAAATCGTGAAGCGTTCCACATTTTTTTGCCGATTTTCAATCGTACTGTGATTGAATATTTTTGCAAGGATGACACGCAAAATCGTGAAGCGTTCCACATTTTTTTGCCGATTTTCAATCGTACTGTGATTGAATATTTTTGTCCGTGTAATGGACAATATCCCTTTTGAAATAAATAAAGATTATTTCCTCCTACTTTTCTTTTAACTCGTTTACAACTCAGTTGACATTGGAACTTGTACACGCAGCCAATTGCCACCAATATTTGGCTGGCGAGATCATTCAGTGTGAAATTAAATATTTTGATTGGTTTCATTAATTTTGAGTTATAAAATTGGTCTAATAAATTAAAATATGCAGAATGACTTACCTTTTACATCATTTTTCAATGAAAAACAACATTTACTTATTAACCCGCTTTTATTGTTCATACAAAAATAGTTTATTCTTCTAATCTTAAAAAATAAAAACAAATCCCATTTAATGAAATAGAGAAAATAATTCTCTTACATAATTATAACTAGCTTATTTTGTTTTTTGTTTGCTAGATGAACTGCCGCCTCCAATAATTTTCCTTCTCTGTGTGAACATATGTAGATATAATTGTGGAAAGAACGGAATATACAGCAGCATAATGGTCCACAGGAAATGGAAATACGAGAAGGTATAATTGTATTTATTTGGCATTGCGATCGTCCATATCGGATTACGTTTAACATAGTGCTGTGCCCAGTAGAAACACAATAGTTCTCCAGTAACACCAATCGGATACAGTGCAATAAATGTTGTGTAACGCAGCCAAATTAATATATATGGCACAGCATTGACTATATTTAAAGCATAATATCCATAGCGAATGATTTCAGTTATTGACCATGCCAACAAAGCCAATGGTAAGCCTGGTGAAACCTTGCCGTCTGGTGTAGCCATCACAACGCCGCAAACTACCATAACACGGCTGAAGACTTGGGACAGAGTTATCATCGGATTACTCTTAACCAATCCAGTGAATGCATGCAATATCTAAAAAAAAAACATAAAATTCAATTAATGTAAGGATTTTAATGCATTTTTTTTTATAATTAAAACTTAAGAGCACGAATTTTGATAGCCAAATATAATTTTTTTCGCCAATTTGGCCTTAAATTCGAGAACTTGCTTCAATTTTGCGTTCTATTTTGTTCTGATGTTAATCGTTTAGCTCTCTCTTGCTAATGAAAAATTCCCATTTATCATTTTAAGCTTAAGTTGCAGACCCTTTTCAGACTCAATGTAGGATAATACCTTAAAAAATAAAACTATGGCATAATCCAAATAACACTTCCTTTTTCTTCCATCATAAATTGATTATATACATTCCTAAACAGTAAAAGATTTATTTTAGCTTCTGAAAATTGCACAGCAATAATCCAAAAGTGGGTCGGAAGATAATTAACCTTTTGCAAAAGGTTAAAACTAATGACTTTTCGCTTGAGATGTTGCGAGATTACGAGACTAGAAAGATCGATGTAAAACATCTTGATTTTTCTCAAAAAAAATTATTTTTTGAGAAAATCAAGATGTTTTGTATAGGGCAGGGTTCAGTTGTTGCAATTTGCCCCGGAATGGAAGGAAATATGAATTAAGGGTTTTCACTAAGAAAACGGGCTTTTATTTGGGGATCCATGTGCTATTGTTCTTTATGAAACTGCATGAAACATAGAGTATATTGCAATTTAAATTAAAAATTTGACAGTAGAAGACTTGAATATAAAAAAAAATCAGTGATTGTTTTTGTTTGATTCAGGGAAATGTTTAAGCAGATTTTCATTTTGTTTTCACGTTTTTTAATTTTTATCAGTATGAACAGACACAGAAAAATTAGATAAAAATATCCAAAATCGTAGCAATTTGTTAGTAAAAAATAGCACCAACTAAGAAATTGCTCAAATTTACTATGAATTATTTATTATAATTTGGTGGTTAAAGTTCAAAATTTTCCAATCGCAAAAAAAAATCGAAACTTTCAAACTTCTGGGTTAGATATTATGAATATGTTTACCTATTTTACATATTCTTGGGTTGGTATGCAAGGAAGTTAATTCGCATATTTGAATTGTGTCAATATTGTCACACCTACCGACATGTGCATGACACACTAAAAAGTAAATAACGCCGGAGTAGCGCAAGTAGAATACGACTATCAAATAGAGGTTTTATGCTAAAAATTGCCTTTCAGCAAGTACTTGAAGCAAAAGGCATACTCGACCAATTTACATATGTGGTAATAGCATTTTTCTGCTAAATCATTTACAACGTCGCGACTTAATGCTACTAAATCACCTCTAAAACTGCTGCATTTTGAAAAATGATTACAGTCCATCCAATATAATCCCACAATGGTTTTCCCTCGCCTGCATTGGTTGTGTAAAATGCTGCTAGCTGATAGAGCATATACGACCACCTGAAATAGAAAGTTAGACGTCAGTAAAAAAAAAAGAAAACTGTGGCATAATCTTAGTAAAAATTCCTTACCCAGCTACTTGAGTTCCATTGTATAGAAACAAGTAAATCTTTGATAATATCGACGGTTCTTTGCTAGCCTTCGCCTTAGAACTCGTAGTGGCTCCACTTTGTTTCTTCTTTACGTCCATAATTACTTCGATTACTTAATTACTTATCGTAGTTTCACAAGTGCAACAAAAACCAGACACGCCACCAATCATACGACTCACTCGACCTCAACCACCAGACTGACCCCGACTAGATTTGAATCGATATCGATAAGACTCGGCTAATCATTATCTTCCGAAATGTTGAAAAACTATCACCTTTCTAATTTCTTCTTAGCCGAAAGATGATTTCGCTTTTTTTCTGAAAATATTTAGAGAAAAATTATTCAAAAACTAGTGTTTTGGAGAAAGTGAAAGCGGTCAAGCACCCCGTTTGTTTTGTCTTCGTTGCAGTGGATAAAATATTAGAATATATTTTGGTATATCTTTTCTCAATTGGCTTAAATTTCAATTCTAAAATATAAACCGAAAACAACTAGAGCTTTTCTTATGCTACATTTACACGAATGACAAATTTGTCATTTTTTTCTTGTCATTATGTTAATTCCCGTGTAAATGGCATAATTTTTGTAATTTTTTCTGTCAGAAAATGTCAATCTCTCATAAAAGAATGAACTTGTCCATTCTTTTATGCCAGATTGTCATTCGTGCAAACGCAATATTAGTTATGACAACTTTAGTATTCAACTTTTGTCATAACTAATATTGCGTTTGTACGAATGACAATCTGGCATAAAAGAATGGACAAGTTCATTCTTTTATGAGAGATTGACATTTTCTGACAGAAAAAATTACAAAAATTATGCCATTTACACGGGAATTAACATAATGACAAGAAAAAAATGACAAATTTGTCATTCGTGTAAATGTAGCATTACTTAACAACTGGAATTTATATAAAGCAAGAAAGCGTAGCAGAAGTTTTTCGATTGTCAAAGTAAAAAGTTTTTTGGTTTAAGATTCAAACACAATGAGAACGTTTTACGGCGTAGCAAAATACACCCAATCCTCTTTTTGCACGGTTGTTTGTACGATAACGAAACAACACGGTTTTTGCAGCAAAAAAACTCTTATGTTGTTGAAACGAGATTTTTAGTATGACAAAACTAGAGATACTACAATCTAGAGAGTGGACAATGGGACGTATAAAAATGACCGCCAAATTGAAAAACGAGAGCGAAAAATTTTATGAATTTAATTCATTGTTGCAAATAATTGCCAATATTAGTGAGATCGATTAATATAAGTAAAAAAATCATATCTAAGGCAAAAACATTTTTTGTGAAGTCGTAGCTGTTTTAATAAAAATTCTTTACAGACTATTCTAATCTGGAGAAAAACCTATTATGTGGCCTAAAATACTGTTATAATTTGAGTTATTAAACTATCCTACTCAGTCATACATTTTATTAAGCGCTGATGTCCACTCTCTAGATCAGGTCTGGGCACCATGTATGTAGTGATTTACTATTACTCGAAGAAATTTTATATTTCTTCATATACTATAACACGAAATGAGAAAACGCAACTTTTTCATTTTTTACGCTCTTTCGCTTTTGATGGAGACGTTTAGAAACAGTGGACTACACAATTTATCATGTTTTGGGACGTATTTTCGGTTCTGTGCTTCGAAAAAAACATGCGCTAAATTGCATTAAGTTACCTGATAGGACAGCTGTTGTAATGGCGTTCTAGATTGCATTTTTTATTCGACATGTAACTGCAAACTAGACATTGACGGTTATCATTATTTGTGGTTATTAAAATTTGTTTTCCCAATCACACGACATAGTATTTGAATTTTAATATGAGCGCTTCATAATGGAAAATGAAAACTAAAAAAATCGAATTTCTGAAAAAAATTCGTACGTCAGTGTACTTTGGGAAGCAATTGGGGTTTTGGGGAGCAAATGTATACATCCGCACGCATCAACAACAGAAATTATACTGAATGGCTATCGTAGGCTCGCTCCATCGATTGTTAGTGAATCGTTTGATTTCGGCTATCGAAGTGGCCGTCGTCTACCAACACGTATCATTGCGTTGGAGAGTCGAGTAAAAATGTTCATACATTGATTGTATTCTCGTAAAATTTGAATAAAAATGTTATCGTTGTGAGAAGCCAGACGAGCCAAGGAGTGCCCAGGCTTCTCTAGATTGTAGTCTCTCTAGATTGTAGTCTCTCTAGATTGTAGTCTCTCTAGACAAAACTTTTTTGTGTTTTTTAGTTTCGAGACAATTTTTTGACTGGAACAGTCATCCTAATTGCCAGTCATCAAAACTTTCTATTTCCCAGTGAAAAATGATTAAGGCATTATCGCTAAGGTGTCTTTAAGACATGAGACAAATAATATAAAAGCCTCCAAATTAAAATGAGATGGAAGGAAAAACGCGCCTTTTATGCGTGTGTTGGAAAAGTGAACTAAAAAAGTTATTTTTTGTTGAAGTTTTGTGTTGGCTATCAGGAGAATTTAAACGACTCGGTAAATATTTTTATAGAAAAAGTAATAGATTAAGGCTTAAAGATCGTTTTAATAAAGAAATTTTTACCATCTAAGCAATCAGCGCCATCACCGGGGAAAAAACATCTACTATTAATGTTGCCTTAGTTGTAAGGCCTTATATAAGAGGAAATGGCCTATACAAAACTAAGGCAACAATAAGGTAAAGATAATGCATTAAGATAATGCCTTTATAATGCCTTAATAAGACATTTTTTGTTCACTGGGTTATTTTCACACAAAATCTGTTTTGTCAAGATGCCCTCTAAGTAGGGTGACCATGTATTTTTTGTGAACCCAGGACAAATTACCGGATTAGGTTTTAAAGATCACATATCATGGGCTTGGCGTTGATGAGTCAGTATGTCAGTCAGTCATTAAGCAAGACAAACATTTTTATATATACAGGAAGAGTTGTGGTATTTGATTTGGAGCGCTCCTGATTCCTAGTCGCAGTGGGAATAAATTTGATTTGAATGTTGTTGGGGCTAGTACTATCGAGTGATGCGCACCTTTTCGTACGCGTCTTTTTGGTTGAGATGGTACATTTGCCATTTTGAGTTGTAAGCGTACCGAAAAAGAATGGAAGTACCTATTTCGCCAGCACTGACCGGAACTCCCTTAGACTAGAGAGCCTTTAATCTACAAAGCATACATTCCAATTTCGTCTTGTCTTTTTCATTCAAAGTTTTGAGGTTGGAATGAAATTTGGTTCATGTCCATTTGGCCAATGTCATTTCAGTTTATTCGAATTGAATTGCTTATACTCATATTATCATTCATATACAAAGCAAGGGAACACAGCAACCCAATTCACTCACTGCTGATAAACGAAAGACGCATACAGAAACCGAATTTCACACTTTGCTGTTAGTAATTCAGTTAAACGATTCATTAAAATGAACGAATGGAAATTGAATCACTCATCAGACTGAGTGACCTTGTCCATTTCTACAATGGAATTTGAAAACGTGATGTATTATTTTCGCTTAGAGGGCCAATTTCAATACAAGGTATGGGGTAATTAAAAAAAATTAAATTCGTCACAACGATATACCTAGCTTACTCACCGTTGCCAGATCGGGGGTTTTAGCCCCCGTTTTGGGGTTTTTTTTAGCTCACGGGGGGTGTTTTGGGGGTGCTTTTTATTTTTTGAAGTTCAGGGGTTTTTTCAGGGGGAAATCGTGATAGTTGAAATAAAATTTTTTCTGAATTATAATATTCAATATTCTACCGAGAGCAATCCGGCATTTGAATTGAAATGGTTTCGAAGGAAGGAAAAAAATCCAGATTATCAATAAGTCCAGATTTTCATACACCTACATAGTATGTTTTGAACTTAGTTTACTTGTTAAGTTTGTGTTTACTCTTTGGTTTCACCATATATACCCGTATGGTGAAACCAAAGAGTATATTAACTTTGCCTTACCGTTTGTAACGCCAAGATCCCAGTAAACCAAAAGATTCATTTTTGATACAAAAAATGAATCATTCTTCTGAGCGTTTTGTTCGAATTTGAATTTAGAAAATGATCATAAATGTTTCAACTTGCGGACCAAAGTGTCCCTCTTTTCTAAATCATTTTTAAGATTCATTTTTGCGATCATCAAACGTTCAAAAATGAGTATATAAACTGGGAGGCGTGGCCTGCTTATATACTCATTTTTGAACGTTTGATGATCGCAAAAATGAATCTTAAAAATGATTTACAAAAGAGGGACACTTTGGTCCGCAGGTTGAAACATTTATGATCATTTTCTGAATTCTGATTCCAACGAATCGCTCAGGAGAATGATTCATTTTTTGTATGTTCTTGTTATATGATGTTTTATACTCCATTCAGCTAAATTGGAGCGAAACACCTCTTCTTGACTTGGATTCGTCAGAATCCGAGAAAACTTCACAATTTTCAGATTCACTTATCACATCATTGTCAGAAGTCAGGGGATCCCCGAAAATTTCTCGAGAATTTTCGGAAGTACAAATTGGAGATTGCTGGCTATCGGTTGAATAAACACTTTTAACTTGTGTTATTCTTTTCACAATCTCCCCAGCATTATGCTCCGACGTTTCATTTTTGATTTTTATTTATAATTAATATAAAATCACCTTTATTTTAAACCGCACTTACTCAACACAGTTTTTTGAACTGAAAACAGCATATAAAGAAAATGGCACACAAACTGTAGTTATTTCTTTCGCTTTTATTAATGACAATTCAAACAGAATTCGAATTTTGATCTTTAAGTGAACTACATAAGTTCTATTATTCTTAACTGTGACTAAAAATGAAACAAAAGCTGCCGTATTCTTCTGTCAAACATTTTCCTGCTAACTTTTAAAAATGAATATAAAATGAAACATTTGTGAACAAAAAATATGAAAAACTTTGACGGTCGGCTTTATATACTAGATACCGTTCGTTCATAAGTTGAAAATACTTGAGAATACATTGTCGTCCCTTTCAGAGCTGATTTTCTCTGTCGCACAAAACGATCAGTAAACGCTCATATTTGATGAACGTTCATTTTTTGGTTTAGTGGGATCCCGTCATCACACACAAAAATGAATTACACCAGTGTGTTTAGAATGATAAAAATAATTAATTTATACATGTCCGTCCGTTCGTCTGTCCGTCTGTGGCGCGGATTGCGAGCGCACGGATTGAGCTAGAGACTTGAAATTTTGCGCAGATTCGTTTTTCGTAAGATGCGAGGCTAAGTTCGTTCATGGGCAAAAATGGACCATTAGGGGGGTACCCCCTATACGAACGAAAACGTTTTTTGCGAATATCTCAAAAACGGTGCATCTTATCAAAAAAGTCCAAGAACAAAAGTTATTTAGGATATGATTCTACATAAAACTCCCATACATCAAAATCCGATTGGAAAAAATCAAAAAAAAAAAATTTTTGGAAAATTTGACTTCAAAGTGGAATTTTGATACAACTGTTCGAATTTTGATACGAATATCACCATACGGGTTTTCAATAATTGCCAAATTGGCAATTATAGCTTTTGTTATGTTTTTATTTATGAAAAATTGAAATAAATTTTTGTTTTGTTTAATATTGTTTTTTGATACTGAAAATATTTTCTTTCTTCCACCAGATTGACGTAGGTTTAGAAAAAATAAAATAATCCAGGAGGTTCTTTATAAGAAAAATTCTCAATGATTAGCAAATTTCAACTTTATCATAGAAACATAACAGAAGCTATAATTGCCCATTTGTCAATTATTGAAAATCCGCATGGTGATATGAAATCAAAATCCCACTTTTAAGTCAAACTTTTCTGATATGATTTTCAAATGCTTCTTTAAAGTCAAACTTTGTGCTATTTTTTTGAGATTCTTTGGTTAAAAATGTCCAAATTTATGCCCTAAAATCTAAAAATAAAAAAAAGTTGCTGGTTGACTGTTTTATATACGACAATTGCCTAAATTTTGGTTATAACTAATTGTTGCAATACGAATAAAAAATTTGGGGGTTTTTATTCCAAAATAGCCCGTTTCAGGGGGTTTTTCAGGCTACGACGGGGGGAAAATTTGCTGGCTGTCTGGCAACTCTGAGCTTACTATTCGTGACATTCAATGGTGTATTTTCTTTCAATGTTTTGATTTTTGAGTTTATTTAAAATTGAAAAAAATCATGGGAACAAGTACGAAAACTGGAAAATTTGCTATTTCGTTTACAGCAATTGGATTTCTGTTCGTATTGATAGCATTTGCGTCGCCGTACTGGCTAGTAAACGATGGGAAAATCATAAATCCCAAGTTCATTAATTTAGGTAAGGTGTGGTCGGACGACTCATTTTTCTGAAGTGAAACACAACTCAATGCAAAAGAATGGAATTTAAGTAAACAACATTAAAACGTTTCAATTTAGGATTGTGGGAGGTGTGTCTGAACAATTTTCAAGATATCCATCGGATGTACGACACGAGATTCACGGGCTGCATGTGGGTATTTGAAGAGGAGTACTACATAATTCACGACTATTTGCTGCCAGGATTCTATGTAGCCACTCAGTTCTTCTTTACTTTGTGCTTCACTGCGCTTCTGGTATCCGCTTTAATGACACTCGCTTTTCTTGGGTGCTCCCGGGACGACGATCGATACGTTTTTCTTCTGTTATCCAATGGATCGACACAGATCTTTGCAGGTAAAAACTAAAATCCGTTATTCGATAGCATCTCGTAATCAATGGCATCCTTTTTGTAGCGTTTTGTGGACTTATAGCCATAATCATTTTTGGAGTACGCGGCGATGGTCGTGATTGGATGCCAGATTGGGACCACAATAATATGGGATGGGCATTCGCAATAGCTTGTCTTGGAGTGATAATCCTGGTACCCAGTGGAGTCCTGTATTTGGTTGAAGCGCGGCGAGAGCGATACAAGCGTCTAAATGAAATTGGTACACGAGAAGCTAGTGCTTATAGCGGGGAAGAGGGTAGTCGAAAATTCCGCGAAACTCATACGGAGATTTAAGTAATATTAAGGTAATTTTAACATTGATTGCAAATAATAAAACGGTGGCCAGACGTCATCTTTTATAAAGAACGGTCCTCTTTTCCAACTCGTCTAATTTTAAATCCTTAAATATAAAATCAGACATCATTTAATGATAAATGACAGACATCAATTTGTTATAAGTTACAAAAAAATACATTCCTTCGACTAATCAATGTTAAAATCGTATTATGAGTTTTTGTTAAGTGCACTCATATTTTTTGATTTATATTAGAATAAACGCAAAAGAGAAAAAGTGCCTAAAAATCGATATGAAATCTTATTTTAATGAGCATTAAGTATATTTAGTAAAAATAAGATGAGCGTCTATAAATTAGTTTTAAAATCTCAAACATTCTGTATTCCGTCCAATGCGTTTTTAAAATTTTGAAAAATGCATTTTTTTAACTTTTGTATTACTGAAATGAATAAAAAAAAACTATTTGGTTTAATTTTGATTCAAAAACATAAGAAAATATACATCTTCCAGAGCAGTCGTTATTTACTCTATATAAGGACAGACCATATTTTAATTTTAAAAAATCCATTTGTGAAGGGGGTGGTGAAATTGGATTTTGATGCGTAAGTAAGTTACGTAAAATTATATTTTAAACATTTTTTTATAATTTTTTCAATATATTGCACCGTTTTCTGTACAAAATGTAAAGTTCTTATCTCAATCGTTTCGAACGTTTTGGTATTCACGGATGGACGAACTGACAGCCGGAAATCCAAATGATTTGTTATCCCAAACACCCTGGTGTAGTTCATCTTGGTGTTCGACAATTGGTTCTATGCGTTAAAAATGGTATATTAAATCCAATATACTACTATCTGATTTTCATATAGTTTAAAAATAGATACAATCCTTTGCTAAGTAAAATTTAGCAGCAGTTTAAGCAAAACCGGAGTTTAAGTTATTAATAAACAATTTTTTACATACTAAACTGGGTGTTAAATTTAATCACTCTCGAGGATATGTTTAAGTAGCTGATTAACCTCAAATTCTACAGAGTAATGTCTGGGAATTGTGGTATATGCAGGCAAGATCAAACATACAGAACTGTTATTTGTGAAATTTGGCAACTAGTTTTAGGGATAGAACATTGCACAGCGATTAGCGAGCATGAACACGTCCATTAATATGTTGGTGTTTAAGTTGCGTATTTAATTTTAACATCCTGCTTAGCAAAATTTCAATTTATCTTTATGACCTTTAATCCTTGAAGTTTTTAAACTAGATTTTTAACATTCGTAGCGTTTCTAAAGGTAATTCACACGATAAACCAAAATAAAGGAATGTTATCCGTTAACGAAATCTGTCATTCTACTGTTATTTGAACATGTTCAGTAACTGTCCAACGTTTCGATATTCTAGTGCCGACACTCGGGCTATCATCAACTTATTGCTAGTAGATGGTAAAACGACTTTTTGGATAATCGAGTGAATTTGGAATAAGAAATTTAATCCAGTAGTGTCTAGAGAGACCATAAACTAGAGAGTGGACATCAGCGCTTAATAGACTGTCCTAATGAGAAGGACAGTCTATTAGCTCCAATTAGAACAGTATATTAGGCCGGTTAGAACAGTTTTTTTTACCAGATTAGAACAGCCTGTAAATATTTTTTTCAGCTTATTAAAACATCTACAACTTTCCCTTTTTTTCATATCTCAGACATACGTTTTATACTTATATTAACGGATTTCAATAATTTTGGTGATTGTTTGTGATAATGAATCAATTTTTCAGAGATTTTCGTTCTCGTTTTTCAGCTGGGTGCCAATTTTTATACGACCCATTGATTATAGGCTCTCTAGTAGTGACTGGCTATTTGTAACTCGCTTAACAGCAAAACCAGCATCATTTCACAAGAACTTGAGATCTTTTTTCCGTGCAATTAAACCCGGTAACACTTGCTGATTTTAACAATTTTCCATGGCGGGCAGTGCCTGCAATTATATTGTAGATTTTTTCAGCGCCTGTCTGTAAACGTAGATAATTCACAGATGCGATGCTTTCAGCGTGAAATGTTCATTGCGGTTGTACCTTTGAGTTTTGTTTACATTTCAAATGTCAATTTTCGAAGCAGAACTTGCTTTCACAGTTCATACAGAAAGCAGTATAGTATTTTGGAATGATTGAAGCGTAGAGAGGAGGAGGGCGAGAAGCGTGTCCACGTTTGATAAAGTTGTGTTGTTAAAATTGCCGGCACTCCGACCATCCCCTCAACGACGCATCGGACTGGACCGTTGTGCACCCCGCGTCCGTCGTTCCGTAGTGCGTGTTCAACGGTAGTTAACTGGCTTTGTATCTTTTCCAAGTCGCTTTACCTTAAACTGGTAAGATCTGAGTGTGAGTTGGACAGGAGTTGGTGTTGGATGTGAAGTTGTTGGTTAACTTTTGAAGTATGAAACAAAATTCGGAGCTTCTATCTGGGCGTGACAAAACAGTGTAAGTTTCTAGTGTTTTTCTTACAAATTTCACGATCCATCAGTCGAAAGTAGTAAAATTTGGGACCACGGGAAAGTGCGTAATTTGCGCAATTGTTTTAACTAACATTTGCAATTTAAATTAAGTGAAGTAAAAGCCTCAATATGAGTCATGTTTAGAGATTTTCAATTAGCAGATTAATCTTAGCCAAGCTGCAGTCAAAATATCTGTCTAACGCCCTTTTGCAGTTGAAAGTGTTCAGCTTTTAATTTAAAACTGAAATTTTAAGTTTCCTTAATTGATAAATACACAAGTAAATTCCTTTATGGAATTCCACTAAACACGATTTGTTGATTACAAAACATTCAACTGCAACAAAAATTCCCACAGAGTACCTATTTTGTTGTTGTCAATTATCAAATAGAACAATAGAAAAGTGATTAAGTGCTACGCCATGGTAAATACCTAAAGTTAAAGTGGTTAAAAGTTGCAAAACTTGGAAACATACCGGACTCTAGTGTAATTCGAATTCTATAGTCTTGTCAAACAATTGAGAAATCGGAAATTGCCTATTAAAACATTATGGCCTTTATGAATACTTTACTTTGTGAAAGAATTTCATTGTGCAGTCAATTTTTTCTTCCCCCAAGCTCAACTTAAAATTTGCATCTACCCTTCATTTTTAGTTAGAAAAATGTGAAACTTCAACACTACCTTTTAAAATTTGATTTGCTCCTATTTCAAGATATTCCATTTTTATTTTGTCGAACGTTAAAATATTTTCGTGGAAAACTTCCACTTCTAAACGTTGCTTCTTACAACTTTTTCACCACGTCCAAATCGATTATAGACGTTTTCCAAAAATTATTCTCCAGTACAGTAATCCCCCGCTATACGGACGCTCGTTTTACGGAAATTCGAAGTTACGGACATGACTAATATAGGAACAAATTCGCTATACGGATAAAAGAATTCGCTATTACGGACAAAAAATTTTTTTTTTTGAATCACAGAAAAAAATCAGGAAAAAGTCCTCCATAATTATGTTGTATTTATTGTAAATGTACATACTTAATTTCTCCGAAATTTCTGACACATTTTGTGTATACACAAAAGAGAAATTAACTTTGCTTTACCGTTTGTAACGCCAATATCCCGTCATCACACACAAAAATGAATTACACTAGTGTGTTTAGAATGATAAAAAAATTCAATTTTGCATGTCCGTCTGTCTGTCCGTCTGTCTGTGGCGCGGACTGCGGGCGCACGGATTGAGCTAGAGACTTGAAATTTTGCGCAGATTCGTTTTTCGTAAAATGCGAGGCTAAGTTCGTTAATGGGCAAAAATGGACCATTAGGGGGGTACCCCCCATACGAACGAAAACTTTTTTTGTGAATATCTCAAAAACGGTGCATCTTATCAAATAAGTCCAAGAACAAAAGTTGTTTAGGATATGATTCTACATAAAACTCCCATACATCAAAATCCGATTGGAATAAATTTTAAAAAATCTAATTGGAAAATTTGACTTCAAAATGGAATTTTGGTACAACTGCTCAAATTATGATACGAATATCACCATACGGGTTTTCAATAATTGCTAGATTGGCAATTATAGCTTTTGTTTTCACCCTAACTATGATGACAAATAATGATAATAAAACAAATAGGGAATGCAATACCGGGATCCCGGTATTATCATTTTACAATACCGAACTACCGGTATAGAGATTACCTCCGGTAATTAAAACTCTTAATTTTACCTTTTCGCGCTAAAATAATTTTATGCAAGAAAACTCACTTTGATTATATTTTCTGCCTTGGTTATTAGTTGCAATGGGAATAGCACCACTTTGATACTCAATGGAATAGGCTCGCTTTGATTCTTACATACGTAAGGAATAGAACCATTTTGAAACTAAACCGCATTTTCAAACCGATTTTTAACGGTGTAAAACAGTTTTGATCATAACGCATGATTAACTAAGTTGTGGGAACCAACAGTAGGAAACAAAATCAATCGTAATCTCATTTTTTTCAAAAATGGAGTAGACTCGTTTTGAACCCAATAGACACAATTAAAAAAAGGCAATAAAAAACTGCAGTGCGGTGTATTTTTAAAAA
The DNA here is from genome assembly GCA_964034945.1 of Chrysopilus asiliformis. Taxonomy (NCBI): domain Eukaryota; kingdom Metazoa; phylum Arthropoda; class Insecta; order Diptera; family Rhagionidae; genus Chrysopilus; species Chrysopilus asiliformis. Next base: position 87,615,791 of record OZ035960.1, on the reverse strand, counting down.
ATCTATTTTCTATTCTTAAGCGAGAACTCCAATTGGGCAGAGGCAGAAGCAGCAGCAGAAGCAGAATCTGCTTTCTGTCCCACAATGAAATTTGAATTCTGACGAAACTAACAGAAACCTACGTAGAAACAGCTACGTTTTTTTGTCCGCGGCATGATTTGTCCCATAATATTTTGTTGGTTTTAACATATTCAATTGATTTATGCTCCATTTCAAGTAGTATAAATTTTTTTTTTCTATAATTATATCGTTTTCTCATTATTCTAGTGGTTAAATAATTATTTTAATATATTATACTAATCTGTTTCGTATTACGGATTTTCGATATACGGACAGTTTCCGTAGAACGCATCCCGTCCGTAAAGCGGGGGATTACTGTATATAAACAAATTTCTCAAGAACTTGAAGTTTTTATGTATGTTTGATCCTAACAATCCTATCACACTGTTATTAAATTCCGTTAACCGGAAGCAAATATTAGATAACTAAAGATAAACAACAACAGAAATTTTCATTAAAATGTATGGTAAATACCGCAATTTAACTATTTTTATTGAAATTTTAACAGTCAAAATATAAACGAAAATAATTGCAAGGCATACCAAAGATTCCAATTCCGCTAGCGGATTTTTTTGGAACTCCAAAATTTGTTTTAGGATTCTTTATTTACCTATTCTTTGCCGGAAGTAAGTACAGTAGAGATTCGGTAATTCGAATCAATAGAAACCGTACCTAATTCAAACCACGGAGATTTTCTAATTACTGGATATTTTTTTATGGTGGACATTTTATTTAATAAAACAGTCTTAATGGCAAAAAAATATATTTCCAAGTTAAAATTAAGTAACAATGTTCCTGCATTCAAAATGTATATATGTCTATGTGACAACATTCAATTCTTTTTAAAGAAACTTGAAATTTTGACTTTAAAATTAATACCTGTACAGTTACGACAGTACATACCACCACGCAAATTTTGCTGGTAAATGCCTTAAATATTGTATTCAAGTCATTTCCACGCTGGACTAGAAAAGTTCGAATTATAGAGACCAATATTGCGACCAGAATTCGAATTACGAGATACCCAAAATAAAAAAAAAAATTATTGTTCAAATTTGCGTGATTTTCGAATTACAGAGTGTTCGAATTACCGAGTCACTACTGTATAAAGGTGGAGTTTTCACTAGTCTGACAAAAGTCAATATCTCATCGAAATTCCGAAGTACTGCCTCCCCCAATATATTATTACAACATATAAAAGGATTATGAGTCTGTATGTTCGCCTAAAACTTCAAAACCATTGAACCGATTTGGATGAAACTTTCAGGGGAACGTACTGGCATTAAACTTCCCTCCCGTGGGTGGAGGTCGGACCGTGAAGCGGTGAGAGTAGTTAATATATAACGGTTTCCTGGATAAATACAAGAAACGTTATATGGCCATACAAGTCTTCAGGGCGATATAGCTATCTTATATCAACCGACTAAATAATTTATATAGATCGGGCCGGAGAAATATGGTCCAAAAACCAATTTTGGCGGTACTCTGTGGTCGCTAAGTACACCCGGGTACTATTGTTTTCTTTTTAAAAAATCACGAAAACTTAATTTTTTTTTAAAGCAACGTATTTAACCCCCTAGTAGGCAAGTGTATCTACAGATACAGCGTAACTTTTTCTAATTAACAACCCCCTGCCCCAGCAAGTGTATCTCTAGATATCACCTGCTGGCAATTCAAACAACTACCTAAAGGGTTTCCATTTTAGATTTCCTGAAGTACAATTAACCTACTCAAATTGTCTCCCTTTAAAAAAGATTCGCCTTGAAGGGTTACGACATTATGGAACGAAGAAAATATTGTTACGATGTAATCCAGGTTTATGTGGGAAACCGTAAATAATTTGGCAACACCACTATTTTACAACAAAAGGTTTGATACAAAAATATCACTTTTTTGGATATTTTGCAAGTAGAGCTGTTCGAAAAATACATCATTCCTATCTTCTCGACTTTTTGAACACCCCCTCACTTCCTACGTCATGCTTTTTCGCGATTTTTTGTGTGGAGTTAATTACGGCCGTCACACTATTGCATAACCCCCTCTTCCCCATAAAGTGTGACGTATTGTATGAAAAGTCCCTTACTATAGTGCATTCAGCCTAAAGATCCTATAATCTAGAGATTGGGCAATGGGACGTGTAAAAATGGCCGCCAAGTTTAAAAACGACCGCGAAAAAGTTTAAAAATTTGATTCATTGTTACAAATAATTGCCAATATAACTGAAATCGGTTAATATAGGATCTTTCAACAAGGACATAACAATTTTGTATTTAAATAAAACACAGAATAATTGAGATATCGGGCTGAAATTTATTCCAGGTGTAGTGGACATGTTACATTTAAGTATGAAATTCGATGTCGTTCATATGGCCACCGCGAGCACGTTTGCAGATTGATTCTTTGGAGCCAATTTTCCACCACACATATCGGCCGGAACGTTGGCAATTTCGCGTTCGATATTGTTCCTGAGCTCCTCTAACGTTGTGGGCTTGTTGGCATAAACCAACGACTTAACATAACCCCATAAAAACAAATCCAACAGCGTTAAATCGCATGAGCGAGGTGGCCATTCGACCGGACCATTTCTCGAGATTACACGATTACCGAACTTCTCCTTCAATAGATCAATTGTTTGACCAGCTGTGTGGTATGTAAATCTAAAAAAAAAAACTGTAAAAATAAAAAATGTAAACCTTGACTGACGTTTTAGCATTGCCAGATCATAAAAAAAGTTTTAGGGGCGTTTTTATTAAAATACAAAATTGTTATGTCCTTGTTTAAAGACCCTTTATAAGTAAAAAATTCATGCCTGAGATATGAAAAAATCGGAAAATCGTAGTTGTTTTAACGAATTGAGAAATTGTTTACAGACTGTTCTAATTTGCTGAAAAAACTGTTATAACTGGCCTAATAGACTGTTCTAATTGCAGTTAATAGACTCAGTAAGATGATGTCCACTCTCTAGATTTTAGTCTCTCTCGAATTCAACGTAAGCGTACACTTTTGATAGATGAACTTTGACCAATCTTGCCATACTTGTACTTTTGGTACCTTCAAATATTGATTGGGATAAGGGTTGTGTGAATTTCATTCAAATTCAATCGCAGCTCGTAAAAAAAACTCGTAAAATTAGATAAATTCTTTTACACGTACATATACTTGAAACTTCCGATAAAAATGACACGAAATTATGGTTCGTCACGCTATTACCCATCGCGAAAATCCTTTTGTTTCTTTCCGAAAGGGCTTGCTATGAACCCATTCCTGTTGAATGTTCGTTCTCAGGCTTTATTTAGGCAGTTAACACATTCGACAGATAACTATAAATCATGTTTCGGATGCAACAAGTAAATTTTTTTTTGTCGACGATATTTTGCATGAATTTTCATCATGAAAAGGCACTTATGCATACACATATGCTACTTATTTATGTGAAAATAAATTATCATTCGCATTAGTCATGAAGGGGATGATAAGAAGCCCCAAAATCTATAACAACAATAATTTCTGAATTATTGGGGTGTCTACAGTCACAGCATGAAACTATTTGGTTAACTCAATTATGTATTGATTTCTCCTTTTTTTATTTTTATAGGATCAAAATGAAGCGTAGAACGTTAGCTGGAAACTGTGGTGTCGGAGTTTTTGTTATTGCCTTAGTTACAGTTGTTGTCGCATTCGCAACGCCTAGTTGGCTAGTAAGTGATTATCGAATAACAGGCGCTAAGTTGGACAAACTGGGACTATGGACACACTGCTTTCGATCATTACCTGATGTTAATGATGACAGTCAGAGGAGATTTTTTGTAGGATGCCGATGGGTCTATGACCCATTTACAAATGGATATGATGAAATACGAGGTTTCCTATTACCAGGTAATCAATTTAATAGTTTTTTGCATTATTAATATGGGTCTTAGGAAGTAATTTATTCGGAATGTTGTACACCCTTCTTCTAGCTAGATGGCTGAGTTTATATTTAATGCCGAGTGTGTTTTTCAAACGATTATGTTTTCGCTTGTAGAAGTGAAAAACATACTCTTGCTCGACGATTAGGCTCAAAATTATGTCCGTTAAAAAACAGTAAAAAAAATTGTTTCACTGAGGTCGTTGGGGCTAATAATTTCGAGCTGTTTTAATTGGACATGTTAGTCCAAGAGAGTCACAAGACTAATAAAGCGTTAATCCACATCAAGCCAGAAAACTACACAAAAATTTTGTTATTCCCTTTGGCTAGTTCTTCTTAACGGATTTTCCGTTTCAGATTTTGAAAACCTATCGGCAAGACACATATGTGTGCCAAATTTAATGCCAATCGGTTTGGTGGTTCGGGAGATACTGTGATGAGTGACTGGTATTTGGCTATACGAGTAACGGCAAATTTCTTCACCGAGTACTAAAGTGGAGTTTAGCTAGCCCAGGTACTATCTCTGGTACTCGGTACCAACGAAAAGTTAGTACTTGTGCATTTCTCCACATCGCTAGTACCGGAGCTAAATTCACCAGCCGGTACTAGCGGTAAATACGTCTAAAACTAAGATAATACGTCTAAAACCGATTTTGACACTATTTTGACATTTGAATTTGAAATATTATTGTTCGCTGTGTTCCGTGAGTTTGTGTACGTTATTTTTTCAATCAATATTTGTTTGTGTTTTTCGTTATTCCACTTTATAAACCTGATTTTCATTTTGTGCAAATAAATAATGAAAAAACGAGGAGCAGAAAACGAAGGGGATACGGTTGGTGGTGATGCATTTTAATTCTCATCCTTCGGTGTGTTTGATTTTTTTTATATTTGAAATATTTATCTACGGCTATTTTTCTTCAAAGATTAGCGTCCGTTACAAAAAAGTGATGCAGTCATTGCGAAATCATTTCTATAAATATAAAAATCGACTACTCCAGTATTATATTATAGGTGAAGAAATAAACTTGGCCTAAATTCGAGTACTAACATCGTTAGACCCTCGATTTCGAGGGTCCAGGAAATAATGAGTACCAGCTAATACTCCGTACCAAAGTCAGTACTAAGGCGCGCTAGTACTTGGTGAAGAAATGACTTGATACCAATTTGAGTACCAAATTTTGGTCTAATACCAGTAATAGCGTTAGTACTTGGTGAAGAAATCGGCCGTAAGGGACTTACAGGTCGATTGTCTTAGACACACCGCTTCGCGTGACTCGAAATTACCTGTTGTTGGTACAAAACAACAAATACAACAGGCAATTTCTAGTCACGCAAAGTGACGCGTCTAAGAGAATTGACCTGTTAAATAACGGAACTCTCAATACGCCTAGATTTTTTTTTTCAAATTTTGTTTACAATTTTTTTTAACAATTCAATTGTATATTGAATAGGCCCTAATATTTAAAAAAAAAATCTACCAAATCTGATATCCTGAAAATCACGAAAATTAAAAATTTGTTCTGGGTTGCGATGTCGAATTTGCTTCGACATCTGTAATTGACGCCACCGTCTCAAGACTAAGGATGCCAACGATACCTCGATGTTTGCAAAACATCGAGGTATCGTTGAAAAATATCGAGTTTTAACCTCGATGTTGAACAGGCCAATATATCGAGGTATCGATGTTGCTATCCACGATGTTAGAACATTACTCTTCATAAAATTAGTAGAGAAACTAATTTTAGCTGATTTAATATAGCCACTCAAAGATTTGTATAAAATTTTCTTTGGTATCAATTTTCGGTTTCATCTTTCTACAAGATTTCGCAAAAAATACCAGAGCTAGCCATGAAATTTTACAGATAAATTTGGTCCTGATGTGGAAATCCGTTAACCGGAAGTAACCAAAACGGCGGCTTTTTAAAAACTACGATTTCGTTTTTTGCGATTTATTCCGAAACTAACAATTTTTCAGTAGTCTTATGTATTACAAAACTTGGAGACAATAAAAATTGCTACATTTATGTCTTTTACTAGAGCTCCGTATCTCAAGCCGTTATGAAGATATGCCAGTATTTCAAAAAAATTAGTTTTAGCGAATATCTTGAAAACTAACGGGTTTTTTGTGGTTCAACGTATAAGAAGAATTAAAACCGTGTTATTTCTACCTGGGTGCACTCCACCCACAGTAGAGGATCCGTCAGGTGGCTAAATTATTTATTAAATTTAACTTTTTCAAAACATCGGAAAAACATCGAGGTATCGATGTTTTCAGGACGATGTTTTCTGACATCGATGTCGCCTTAAAAAAACATCGATTTTCGATATATCGAGGTTTTATGAACGATGTTGCATCCCTACTCAAGACTCGCATTTATGCTATGACCATTTTGAAATTTAAAAAATGTTTTGTAATTTTCATTTCTACACTATTAACAAATGTTAAAATAAAAAAATGTCGAAGATATATAGTTCTCATTCAGTTTCGAAATATAGCTATATAGAGATTCGAAATATAGGTATATATAGATTGTTTAAAATTGATATTTAAGAAAGTGAAAAATTCGCAAAAAAAATCCGTTCGTCACGGTTTCGGTTTTTCATATTTCTGGAAATTCAGTTCGCTCACGGTAACGGTATGGTAAGTGCGGGTATTGCGGACCACCGTTTCTATTTTTTACTCATATGAGGCAACTATAAGAATTTTTTAAAAAAACAGCAGTTTGTTATCCAAGAGAAAATCGTAACCTTTTAATGTAAAATTATCTGATGATTTTTTGTCTTTTTAAATCGAAAAATGTGAAGATTGACACAATCAGTCAATTTGGTTTTGGACGCGGGTAATGTGGACCAATGTTGTGTGCTCAGATCACACAAACCAATTATCTTTGTCACTTAAAAAAGCACGATTTTTCTGACAATATGACCTTCCTCCAAAAAATTCTGAAACTGAATGAGCTTTCAACGCAAACAATTGTTTTTACAGATCAAGGGTCGCCGGCGCATGTTTGAACATGGACTCGAATTAATTCCCTCGTACAGTTTCTGAGATATTGCAGTGGTCCACATTACCCGTCTGGTCCGCCATACCCGCACTTACCATATTGCAAAAAAAATGCGATTTCAACTCCCGGTTCGGTTCAAAGTTCTGGTTTTTACAAAATAGGTCCCCTGATTCCATGATTATCAATAATATTAATACATATACAGTTGACGTCAAAGTTGACGAAGACCGCCAAAACTTCGAGTTATCGAAGTCGACGATGCATGGTGATGGGTATTTTAGGGTTTCAAAAAAGGAAAGCCTAAAATTGTTTGTGATAAGAGGTGCATTTTTTTATATTGTAAACATTTGATTTCCTTGTATCGGAAAATCATTCAGAACGCTTATTAGAATCCTAAAAATATTCCTTGCCTTCTATAATGCCTCATACATTTCTTCATATCTGCTAAACTTCTAATGTCCAATCCACACTCCAGTGTATGCAGGCGAATCACAACATGGTTGCCTGGTTGGGTGCTTTTTTGGAAATTGAATCATGTTTTTTTTTCATTTATCCGGTTTTAAGTTCCGATTTATGAGATTGTACATATATTTTGCATATTTGAAACGTAAACTGGAATCTTTAGCCGAATATAGAGTAAGTTCGGGTATTGTGGTATATACGGGTAATGTGGTACACCATCATTTATCGGATATGAGATGTCGCATCGCAAGATCAAACATACAAAACTGTTTTTTGTGAAATTCGGCAACCATTGTTGGTGTTGACAAGTCCCTGTTTTATCAGGTTATACCGGAATTTTCTGAAAGACGTTTTTGAGCACAATCAAAATTTTAATTGTCTCCACATTCAAGTGAATCTCGAAAGCCAATTTTAAGTTGTTTTTTTTAACTGTGAATCAGTGAACGATTATTTAGACAACACATTTGATTTTTGGAAGGAACATTTTTGGATTGATGCGAATTTTACTAAGAAATCATTTTTTTGGTTTGTCATGGTGAAAACGGCTAATGTGGCATACTATTTTATATACAAATATTTAATATTAGGGGCTGCGCCCCGAACCGTTTCGCGGTTCACCCCCCACATGATACGCGGCCTCCGGTGGCGCATTTAATTTATCCTCCTCTTGCTCCCCCACCTCTCGGGCTACTTTTTAATGGGTCTATGTTGGGGCTGGACCCCCGACGAACATCTATGCCAAATTTCAGGCCAATCGGTTCAGTAGTTTCCCCGCGAAAGAGTAACATAGCGCAAAAACTAAATTTCGAAATTACTTTACCCCCTCCCCTTACTCCCCCACCCCTTGCGTTACTTTTCCGTATGCCTATGTCGGAACCAGAACTGCCACAGACACTCATGCCAAATTTCAAGTCAATCGGTTCAGCCGTTTTTGCGTGAAAGAGGAACAGACAGACAGACAGACACCAACTCATTTTTATATATTAGTAATATTAGTATGATGATGATTTGAATGGAAGAAACAGTATACCACATTACCCGCCAATTTTTTGAAGCACTACTTTGGTAATATTGCTTTGGAATTTTATAGGCAAGCCTCTGGAGGTATCGTAAACGAAATTCTAACATAATTGCTTTTAAAACTAGTGATTTATTATGAAAATAAAAGAAGGTGTACCACAATACCCGAACTTACTCTATTGCAAAAAAAGCGTAATTGAATTTACAAAAAGGCACCCAAACTGACAACCGTTACTGTGGTTCGCCAAGAGTGTGGAGCCAGCATAATAAGCGATCAAGATTTTTTAGCCAATCACGAATAATCCTTTTTTTTAATTTTCATAAAATATTTTAATTCTTTCAGGTTTTATGTTGACAACGCAATTTTTCTTCACACTCTGCGTAATTGCAGTAATTATCTCACTTGTTCTGGTTTTATTATTCTTTTTGTGTGCGGGACCGGATCAACGGTACTTTGTTCTTTTGATTAAAGTAAGTATTATTATTATTCTTAATAACAATAAAGCCACTGCAATAATACAAAATCTATCGCTTAACAATTTTAGGTCATTGGATATTTATTGTTAGCTGCTGGCATTTGTGGTGGCATCGCCGTAATTGTTTTTGCGTGTTTCGGCAATGCAGATAAGTGGATGCCAGAACATGCCAACAATTGGTTTGGTAAGTTTCTATATAACTAAATAAATTGAGGAAAAAATGATAAATTTTATGCACTATTAAGTTTTGAATGAAAAAAAAAGAAATTTCATATAAAGCATGAATTTGAAAATTTTCCAATTTGGAAAAGTTACACCTCTTTCGAGTTTAATTTTCAATAGTTATACTAATTTCATTTATTGTATACCCCGTTTATCATATTGTTCTTGTCAAACGCCTATTGTCGTATTGTTTTTAATTACATAGATTAAAATTCTTATGAATTTAAATATTATTTTAGGTTGGTCATTCGGGTTAGGTGTAGTTGGTGCCGTAATGTGTCTCGTTGCATCATCACTTTTTCTAACAGAAGCCAACGTACAAGCAAAGAAGAGACGACAATTTAAGGAATCTCAAGCACGTTTTGATCTAGAGCGTGAAACAAAAGCTTAATACATAATCATAGCGCTATTTTTTGACTAATTGCTATAACATAGATTTAAAACAAACAAACATAAAAGTGAAAATGACGAATCTCTTTTGTGCTATATGTAATAACATAAGAATATCATTCATACCTTTAAATTATCGTTGATTATCAGACAATAACTAATCACTAAAATTATAGCGTTTCGGTAAAAAAGTGCATTGTAAGATGATATTTATCTGAAGCGGAAGATAAAATGTTAAACAATGCTACATTAAAAATAGTTTGTAGTTGTAGATTTAGTTACTGACTTTTGATCAGAGTATTCAACGCAGATAAAAATTCTAGACTTATGTGTGAAATGAAATGTTTGTTTTTTACAATTTCTTTTTGATGCAACTATTCCATCCAATTTACCGACAAATAGTTTAAGTAAAATTGATAAAAGTATCCGTCCAATTTTTAAAATACATATACATATTCTATTCTACAATGTAAATAGCATAAGAGAAATAAGTGTTAAAATTTTTAATCCCTTTTATGTCATAATAAGGGTCTAGTAGCTGCCTTTTATAAGATATAATCAAAAACATTTTTTGTACAAATTTTTCTATTGTCGAAAAATAAACGTTTTTAATTAGAGTTTTAAAAAATTGTACACATTCCTCTATCCGTGAAATATAGTTTTTGAGGCCACCGTTAGAAATGTAATTTGCTATGCAAATGAAAACAATATGAAGGTACAGAAATGCTTTGCTTCTTAAACAAACCTTTTTAAAATACCCCTTTCTAGTCCCCCTTTCTAGACTTTTTGGTTTTTTGATGTTTCAGATTTTTTGGACCACTTTGCAGCTCTGCTGCGCCATTTTTTATACCTATTGCTTTATAAAGAATTTGTTTTTTGTACACTTTTAAATTACATTTAAAATGCTAAATAATAACGAAGTATTCATTTTCTTGAAAAAAAAATTACCAAGTCACACTGGAATACTGCCTTAAAGGTAAACAATCACTGAGATGTCAAAAAAGTCAGCTGTTTAAACTTTTACTCCGAAAAGCTCTAGCTTTGAAATCTTGAATATAGATGTCACTTTCACGTGGCCATACAGCAAGCGTGGTATTACACACAGCAACTTTCGGGCTTATTTAAGCCGGCAACTTTTGGGCTTAATAAGCCAATGTGCTTACACTTGTGGCTTAAGCAGGCAATAGACGCTCACGCATGCCCTACAACATTTCATGTTGTCACGCCAATTTGAGCGTGTGTAGTGCTGGCGGACAACAAAAACTCGTGTTGGCGATCATGATCGTCAAATATCAAACTATCTTTGATTTTTGTGGGCGTGGCTTAGGTTGGCCAACATGATCGCAGGTGTATTGCTGTGATGTAGGACATTCGTTCATTCTTGTGAAATTTTTGAACGAGTAACATCTGTTGAAGTGAAAAAGTGAATTCAAGAAAACAATTAGAAGGGCAATAAAATAATAACAATGGCTTCTTTGAAAGACAAAACATTTTGGGAAGCATTTTTCGAAATTACAGCTAATGTTTCATCACTAATTTTTCAAATTCCAAATTTTCTATCACGACCTTATCTCCTTGAAAAATTGGTAACGAATGAAGACGGACAACATGATCGATACGTGTGTAGCAAAACCAACTTTTGGAGTGACAGCATGTTGTAGGGCAAGAGTGAGCGTGTATTTCCTACTTTAAATAAGCCAATCCTGTTTGCATATGCTACACAAGTTTACATGGGTGTGTGTGGACTCAAACCATTGAAATTGCTGCTGCTCATATACTTCCCAAGATCTTTACCTGCTGACGGTCAGAACGAAAATGATTTCTGCCTACTACTTTTCCCAAACTGGTTCACACGGTTTGCATGTATGCAGATTGTCGATAAGCCATGATTTCGAGTGGCAACTTTTCCCTCCTCAGTCGTTTCTCCCAAAAATCGGCTTAAGTAAGCCCGAAAGTTGCCGTTTGTAATACCGCGCCAACTGAAAAACTAAAGTGCGTCAGGTACCCTAGTAAAGACTGTAATTTTTTTTATGTGAACATGACTGCAAGTGAATTTACATGAAATAGCAAAAGGTTTACGACCATAATTAGGTTGGGGGCTGCTGAATCCCCAAGTCAAATCTGCTGCCGTGCTATTTTTTTGATTCGGATGCTTTGTCCAGTAATATTTATCTAGGCCTTTAAGTAACGTTGATAAATAAATTGGATCGTTTAAATCTCGCCTTAGTTAAATTCTTAATATGTCATACTTCGATTAGAAAATTAGCAAAAATTGGCCATGTGAAAGCTACAAACGAGAGAAAGTCCCCGTCAATTACGTTTTTTGACAGAAGAAAAGGATTTCAGTTTTTAAAAAGCCAATTTCCGACGAAGTACCGGTGTCCAGCAAGGAGACGGTTGAATTTTGTTAATAATATTGTGACTTTCTGCAAACTCCTGCAAACGAAGACGTTTAAAAGTTGGATCCGATAGTATTTTGGAAACAATCTAATTGGTCTTGTTTTAAGATTTTCTCTACAATAAAAAGAAAGATTTACGAAATGATTGTGCAGAAATTAGTAGTTTTAAAGGAGATACCTCAAATTTTATTGTAACTATTAATGTAAACATTTGTAATTACAAAAATCGAATAACTTTCTTCGTTTTCAGCTCAACGAACTCTCTTTTTTCCTCAGGCCGTTCTATTAGAAACAACGCAAATATATGGCGAAATTTCCACAGAGGTTCTCGGACTCGTTCGCAGTCTCGCCCGTTTGGCAAAGCGCGAGCCAACAATACGCCGTTTGAAGGAGTCCAATTAGATACTGGTCCAGTTAATTCGTCAGCCCTTTGGAAACCCTTTGTATTCACAATGGCCGTAGGTTTTTCCTTAAGTTCTTATTGTTGTGTAAATAATTGAATAAATAGGTTTACGATTTAATTTCAGTTTAGTACAGGAAGTCTTCTAGGGGCGTCAATATACGAGTATGAGATATTAAGGGCAAAAGCAGTGAGAACCTTCCAAAACTCCTCCACGTTTGCTTGGTTCAAAAATAAACTGAATCAACGACATCCGGTTAGTAGTTTTTAAATATATGCCGTTTTTCAATCGGATAAATCACTTCTGAATCTCAAGAGAATTTCAAATTTTTCTTAGTTTTTGTTAAAAATTTCATTTTACGAATTTCGCGGTTGCTATTACATCATCAAATTTGTCAGTAATGGATCGGCGGACATAGTTGAAAAAATCCGCTAACATCCCATAGTCGCTTAATTTAATAATTTAATTATTATTAAATTAAGACCCTCTAAAACTCCTTATAATAAAACTAATATCAAAATCTAATAAATAACACATTCCAATATAGACTCAGGACTGGCGAAAAGATGTCAATTCATTGTGGTCAAAATTATCGCCTGGTGAAAAGGTCTTCGCTCCAATTTGCGTTGTTAATTTGATTGTATTTGGTCTTTGGAGAATCCCCAGATTTCAGCCGAACATGATCAAATATTTCTGCTCGAATCCAGCCGCAAGTAAAATTACAATTAAATAACATTTTTTTAAAATGTATTTTTAAATTTTTTTTTTAATTTAAGGAGTCGTCTGTTGGCCAATGTTTCTATCCACAATTAGTCATTATTCGGCTTTCCATATTTTCGCTAATATGTACGTTTTGCACAGTTTTTCGAATGCTGCTGTATCTGCACTTGGCCGGGAACAATGCATGGGACTATATTTAAGTGCGGGAGTGGTTTCAACGTTTGCTAGTTATGTGTACAAAGTCATAGTTAAACAGCCAGGAATTTCGCTTGGAGCAGTAAGTTTTGTGGATTTAAAGTTGCTGAAATGAAATTTTTTAACCCGATTTATCAAATTTTTCATAAACTTACAGTCTGGAGCGATAATGGCTATTTTGGCGTTAGTTTGCGCAGTTTATCCCGACACTCAATTGAGTATTCTATTTTTGCCGACGTTTACATTTTCGGCAGGAAGTGTAAGTAATTTAAATTCAACTATTATGAATGTGAAAAAATTTCCATCTTTTACACATTCTGTTTGTAGGCAATAAAAGTAATTATGGGAATTGATTTGGCTGGCTGTCTCTTGGGATGGAAATTCTTTGACCATGCAGCTCATTTAGGTGGAGCCTTGTTCGGATTGTAATTTCTTTACTTTAAAACTATATTTGTATGATTTAAAAATATGTTTTTTTTAGATTTTGGTGTTACTTCGGTAGTGATCAGCTGTGGTCTAAACGAGAGTTTTTTCTAAGATATTGGCATCAGTTACGGACATCAAAATAGGTCAATTAAACAAATTTGTTTTTCTAACAAAAAATACATAAACCTATTTATTTTGGTTATCCGTGTTTTTTATGTTTTTCGTCACCTATGAACTCCATTAGACTTTTTTCCAGATTGGATTTAAATCCAATCACGAAAAATTCTAATGGAGACTCAACAAAAAATGCTCGGCTACTGAGAAGTAGGATTTTTTTGACATTTGCTAAGTTAAAATTGGCTGATTTCTAGTTGGCTGCCCTGGTTATCTCCTGGTAGACATTTCTAAGTACGCTATCGAGACACAATAAATATGAAAAATCATGACTGAAAATGCCTACGCGCTGATTTCACTATTCACCAAAATATGGTGGGAGAAAAAATCATGATGTTTAAAAGTCCAATGGAGCCGTGGGGTAAAATACTTATTCAACACGCATAAAAATCTAACTTTTAAATAAAAAAAGTATACATTTTGACATTTTGCTAAGCTCCAATGGAGCGATCATATTTTTATACCCGTATGGTGAAATTCAAGGGTATATTAGATTTGCCTTACCGTTTGTAACGCCAAGATCCCGTTATCACACACAAAAATGAATTACACCAGTGTGTTTAGAATGATAAAAAAAATTGAATTTTGCATGTCCGTCCGTCTGTGGCGCGGATTGCGGGCGCACGGATTGAGCTAGACTTGAAATTTTGCGCAGATCCGTTTTTCATAAAATGCAAGGCTAAATTTGTTAATGGGCAAAAATTTTCCATGAGGGGGGGTACCCCCCATACGAACGAAAATGTTTTTTGCGAAAATATCAAAAACGGTGCATCTTATAAAAAAAGTGCAAGAACAAAAGTTATTTAGGATATGATTCTACATAAAACTCCCATACATCAAAATCCGATTGGAAAAAGTTTTGAAAAATCTTGTTGGAAAGTTTTGAAGTCAAACTGGAATTTGGAATTTTGGTACAACTGTTCGAATTTTGATACGAATATCACCATACGGGTATTCAATAATTGCCAGATTGGCAATTATAGCTTTTGTTATGTTTAAAATAGTAAAGGAAACATCGCAGTGCCTAGGCTTTCTGGGACGTAGCAAAAAATATTTCGCACCAATCGACGTGCTCAGCATCTACAAGACCGGTATTCGACCGAGACTTGAGTATAAGTCGCACATTTGGGGTGCAGCCCCAAAAACTGTCTTGCAACTGCTGGACCGAATTCAAGAACGTGCGATCCGACTGATTATAAACAAATCTTTGACAGATTTATTACCGTCTCTCGAGCATCGTCGCTCTGTTGGGGTAGTCTGCATATTCTATAGATATTTCCATGGGAAATGTTCCACTGAAATTTCCCAACTTATTCCTCCACGGTATGTTTTCCTTAGACCCTCTCGTGCAGCTGCACGCGCGCACGACTTCTTCTTTTTCGTACAGTAAAGTTTAGGCGTTCCTTCATTCCTCGAACAACAAGACTTTGGAATGATTTCCATCCAATGTGTTCCCCCGGGACTATAACCTGCAGAAGTTTAAGGAGAACATAAACCGACATCTCCTTTCGTTATTCCGACCATCCTGAGCTGTGCTTCGGCATTGAAGTTTACTCGCGTTTCGAAATGGCGTAGTAAATTTCACTTTGTACAAATTCTGTTTTTAAGCAGACATCATCATAGAACGAAGGGTTAAATTTCTCAAAAACGACTTGAGCTACATTAATGAAATTTCACACATATGTTTAGTTATTCAATATGTCAATTCTGTTTACTTTTGGTGAAATTCCGTTAAACAAAAGTAGCCAATATGGTGGCCTTTTAATCCTTTGTTTCATAACCACACCAACGAAGGTTAATAAAGGACCCATGGTCAAGAAAAATATCGTTATCATCGCCTTCTGAACACGACCTTTTTGTAAAAACTGGTCACTCTACTGAAGGTTGAAAAAATTTGATTGTTTAGTTAATAAGGATTGTTCCCTAATGCAAAAATAACTGAGTTCAACCTCAAGCAGACAGAAAAAATCGAGCTATCACGAAATTCGAGGCTATCTGCAGTTTATTAAATTTACCACAAATTTTTTCTCATTGATTTTGGATCCTTTACGTTGAGCTAAATGTATTATTTCCCGCTAAGGAATTGAATTTACTTTCAAAAATTCAGATCATTTTATAAAAAAAATCCATTGCGACGAAGCAAGAATATTTATTACTGGATAATATATTTAAATGCCAAAGTCAATATTATAGTGCCACGCTTCATCAGCATCATTTATGGTTTGCATCTATCGAGGAATCTTGGATATAGACATACTTCACGGATATGATATCTGTTAAGAAGCCAGCATAAAAATCTCTCCAAGCCCAATCCATAACCGCCATGAGGCTGAGTGCCATAGACTCTCTGATCTGTGTACCTGCAAATGAAACAATTTAGAAAGCCGGGATTAGTATAAATTTGGATCTATTCAGAAAAAAAGCGAAAGAACTTGCAAAACCACTATGGGATGATATGCAAAATATATGATGAATTTAAATCAAAATTTCACAATAAAATACCAGTAATACGGCGTTGGATCGATCTGCTCTCGTGCGTATCCCTTCAGCAATTCGTCGTAATCGTAAATCCTCATGGATCCTCCAACAATCTCACCAACATTCGGTAACAAAACATCAACGCTCTCTGTTAAATCAGCATTTTCTGGACATTTTGACATGTAGAATGATTTAATGGCAGTTGGAAAACGACACAACATTATCGGTTCGTTTATAGCGTCAGTCATCTTACGTTCTGGAGCTTCTGGAATATCCTGTTGGAAAATACCAAACTTTAAAAAAAAAAAACAAAAATTATTAGATTTCTACCTCTCCGAATTCATAGAATGTTCCATCGTCCTTTGTTACATTGTTTTCCTTAAGCCACTTGATGGCATCAGCGTAGTCCATGCGACGGAAAGGTTTTTTTGGTGGAACGAAATTCGGATTGAGTTCGTGAACGATATGCCCAAATGGCGATTTGAGAACGCGATCGACCACATCACAAACTAAGTCCTCTAAACGGCTCAAAAGCTCATCGAATGTTATGAACGGGCATTCTCCTTCGATATGGCTGTACTCAGCCAAATGCCGACGTGTCCGACTTTGCTCAGCACGATAACTTTGAGCGATACAGAACACATCTCCCAACGCTGGAATACACGTCTCCAAATACAATTGAGAGCTTTGGGTCAGATATGCTTCTTCACTGAAATGCAAATAAAGCCAATAAGCAAATAAAAATGAAGTTAGATCATTCTAATTACCTAAAATATTGCAATTTAAATAGTGTTGCGCCGCCTTCTACTTGAGTTTGTACCAAGGTTGGCGGTGTCACTTCGGTATAGCCACGATCAAAGTAATGCGAACGGAATGCTTGCATAACAACAGAACGCATTTTGAGAATTTTTGACGTATTTTCCCCCCTAATCATAATATGTCTATTGTCTAGCTGGACATCTGGTTGCGCTTCTTCATTTAGGATTGTGTCAGCACCACCCGCAGGCGCCAATCCAATCAGTTCCCAGTAATCTACGTGGAGTTCATGTCCTCCCGGTGCCTAAAAGTTGGAACAAGTACAAAAATTAGCTTTTGCGCACCTGTTTCTTTGAAATTAGATAAATAACTTAGCGAATAACAAGCATAGTGGGAGTGCATATATTTTTAAAAGTCCTAAAAATATTTACAAAAAGCATAAACAAGTTAGGAACTTCAGTTTTAGTTTAAAAATACAGCTTAATCCACCTAGCATTGAGATGATACCTTTCTTACATAATTAAACCGTAGTACGTTGTTTTTTTACACAAAATAATTTGGGACTGGAAAACTATTTGAGGTAGAGTTGAAATTTGGAACATAACAGACTTTTATCAAAAGTTAAACTTTTTCCGAAAATGGGAAATATTTACCCAATCCTTCCCCCTTTCCCCATGCACATGGAAAAACTTTTTCCAAAAATTTGTTTTGACAAAATGTGTTTAGAATATCATTCTACATAACTTCCTCATATATCAAAATCCAATTAGAGACAAGTTTTATAAATTAGATTGGATTGCATGGCACCAATTGAATTTTTCAGAATCGCAGTCAATAAGGTTCAATGACACGATAATAGCTTGTGAAGGAAGTGATCTTACAAATTCTGTGGTCACAATGAAAAACCGCTTAAGTCGAGTTATGTAGTTTTAAAGATCGGTGCATATTTGAATTCTCCTTATCCAGTTCTATATTCTGTCAAAGTTTGGTTTTCATGCTGTACCCCTATGAGAAATGGCAGAGCAAAAACCATATAACCAGAGTCAGTTTTGCTTTAAAAAAAATAATCAAAACTTTAAACCCAAATTACTCAAAACACGCTTTTTCGACTTAAGCAGTTTTTCCTTGTGACCACAGAATTTTTGCTACACGCTGACATGTTGCAGACTCATCGAAGTGAGTCGATGGGTGTATCTCCCGGAGATGTGCGGGGCTCCAATATGATTTCGATTTGTCAAATGATTTTAATACCTTTCTTATTTGTAAGAAAAGCAAAAACATTGGTGGTTTTTTATGCGATTTTCTCAAAAAACAGTTTTGTTGATAAAATTATAAAGACAAAAAGAATGCGATTTTACATAACTCTTCATACATCAATATTCAATTAGACTACTATTTTTCCAGTTTCTTATAATACTACAACGTTTTACTGAAACAAATTGTAAAATCTACTTACATCTATTGCCAGAAGAGCTTTTTTAAAAAATACTAAAAAAAAATCACCGTTTTTCCCTCGGGAACCGCCTTTAAAGTGCCGCACAGTAAAACTGAAGATTCTGTAGAAAGAACCAGCGCTTCATAGGTTTGACAAAGTAGGTCAATAAGAACACATTGAAGGAAGCCAGTTCCATCTCTCAACGTAATAAACATCAGGCCCTTTCCTTGTCGTCGCAATCGGTGCACCCAGCCGTAGATCTTAACGCGTGTGCTTCGGTTTTCGCCTCCATCACTGATTTTGATTTTCTTCGCTGGCTGCCAAGTTGGATCTTCACTAATCTTTATCTTGCGAGCCTCTTCGAGATTGTGCTCCCTTTTCTTCGCATCCTCCGTTTCACGCTGGGCCTTCTCGGAAGACTTCTGGTTCTCGCGTGCCCAAATTTTCTGGATTTTCTTTAGTTGCGATTTGGCCGCCGGCACGAACTCACTTCCGGCTTCTTCACTTTTCGCATGGACGTAAATGGTTGGAAAAGGCTCTTTTCCGGCGTGCCGCATTGCCCGTAAAATCGTCTTGTACGGACTCTTCTCAGTTCCATCGCCGCCTTCGTCATTACCACGTTTTTCGGAAGTGTAGATCCCATCTGTAAAGTGAGTGACACATAAACAATCTTGATAAGAAATTAATCTCCATTAAACTGCAATTGCATCAGCCAAAAAAAATACACGATTCGCGAAAAAAGAAAATTCCCCCCTCCTACCCACTCACACACATTGAAATATCTACTATTTCTAGGTTATTTTGCACATCAATTATCGGTTTATAATTTTAGCTATAAATTTTTAGCTAAAAAGAACATACTTAGTGATAATTTTTCCATATCGGTTTCCATCATTTCTCACTGTACTTTCAATCCCTTCGTCGTTGCAGATATTCTGACGCAAACTTTGAGATTTGTCAACGAACACTATTTCTCCGACGTTACCAGATCAATTGTTTTTTTAATGTAACAAAGTTATTAACTCGGGAGTTACACATATTAGTGGCCATTAGAGAGCTTATAATCTAGAGAATGGGCAATGGGACGCGTAAAAATAGCCAAGCTGAAAAACGAGCCCGAAAAACTTGAAAAATTTTATTCATTGTTACAAATAATTGCCAAAATAACTGAGATCGACTAATATAAACTCATGTCAAACAAATTTGGAAAGCCGTAATTGTTTTAATAAAAAGAAGCTGTTCTAACACATGGATCAATAAGTCCCGAGACTAACAATGAAAACAACATTTTTTTTGCAAAATTTTTTTTTATTCATCAATATAATCACCTTTTAGGGTGATACAATCGTCACGCCATGCGTATCCCAAAAAACTGACGCCATGACTTTGCCAGCTGACTGCTGCGTTTTCGGACGCTTCGGACGGCTTTCGCCAGCTGTGCGCCACTCAGATGACTGCCGCTTCGACTCTGGAGTGTAGTGATGTATCCATGTTTCGTCCATGGACACGTAAAGACGCAAGAAATCTTTTTTATTGCGAGTAAATAGCGATAAACAGCTTTCTGAATCATCGACTCGTTGCTGTTTTTGTTCCATCGAAAGCAATCGCGGCACCCACTTGGAAAAAACCTTTTTCATGCTCAATTTTTCATGAAGGATAGTAAATGCACTTCCATATGATATCTGTGTTATCTCAGCAATCTCACGGAGCTTCACTTTACGATCTTTCATTATAATTTTTGTCACTTCACTCACATTTTCCGGTGTAACGGCTTCCACAGGTCTACCCGAGCGTTCCGCGTCATTTGTGTCGGTACGACCACGTTTAAACTCGGCAAACCACCGACAAATCGTTGCTTTTGATGGACAAGAGTCCGGGTAACATTTTTCAATCCATTGTTTCGCTTGCACGGTGTTTTTACCCATTAAAAAACAATGTTTTATCAGAACACGAAACTCGGTTTTTTCCATTTTTTAAACAAACTACAAAACGACTTTACTCCAACCTCGATAACTCAGCTGTTTCTGGTCCGATCGACTTAAAATTTTGACACGTTTCAAGCAAAGGTTAGTACTCTAGAAAGACGTGGTTACTGGTTTACTACGAGCGTCATCTCTGGGTTAGTCTCGGGACTTATTGATCCATGTGTTATATACACGGATAATTGGATTAAATTAATATATTTTGAAGTTTGCAAATATCAACATTACATTAACTTTTAAACGCATTTAGGTCTGCAAAAATCAGTTATAATTACATATTCACATTCTGAAAACTATTTCTGATGCAAAAAAAAGACTGAAATACTACAAATGAATTTATTTTATATTTGTTATTTGTTTTTCTAAAACCAACTTTTTACTTTCTTTTTCGAAGTATAATAAATTATGCTTGCCTGTGTACAAGATTTTTCAAAAACTATAGAGTAGGGGTCATCAAAGTAACTGTCGCTCTCTTTACAATCAAAATTTGTAACCACTACACATTAAAATCCAGCACCGATTCCAACTCCAAAGCACGGTTGAAACCGCAACACACAAGCATTACAGCACACAATAAAAGGTCGATTATAGGGCTACGCTGTTAAAGTCAATCTGTGTGATGAGCCAGCCGAGCCACTAGCTGATGATGCTTGCTATAGAGCCATGAAATTTTATGGGGGTGTTTGGAACCTATCAACTTTTGGTGGAAATTCGTTAACCGGAAATAAATTTCATGTTTTGTAAATTTTTATGTAACCGAATATTTTATTTGTCGGGTTATAGTGTAAAGAGTGCAGGGACGTAGATTTGGTATAAGCAAATCATGTGTTGTTTCTTGGATTTTCTCAGAACAGAACTGTGATTTTTGTTTATTTAAATATGTATTTATGAAATGAATTGTTATTTTTGTTATTTGTTATGTTAACATATGATATTTGAATTGTATTCTATTTCTTTGTATTCAAATGTTTCCAGGACTATCAACGAAGTATATACAATGAAAGTATGATCTCCCATAATACGCTAAGAAATCAAATAGCGCAAAACACAGCTAGTTTCTCTTTCGAAAATTTTGACTCTCTCTTTCTAATATGATCCCCTGATACCATTACCAACCTTGTACGAGTAAATAGGGATGTGTTAGCAACCTTGTTTCAACAAATAGGGTTGGCAATTAAACACATCGTCTCTTAATGTTTGAGGTTATGTTGAATGATTCCTGAAATATTCCGCATTCAAATTACCAAATGGAATGTACAAAACAAACGTGCCTATATCCATTTACGTATTTAATTGATTCTTTTCAAAAGAAATTAATTAAATCACTAAATGAATTTGGTTTGGAGCGAATTTTTAATAATTTAATTTTTAATTTCCTCAGTTTTGTATTTGTACCCATGAAATGAGCAAGCATGTTATAGGCAGAGATGCCCAACAAAACAGATTAAAACGTGTAACTCAATGACTGTATTGTTTGAAGTTATACATATAAATAATTAAATCGGATTTCATATTTCTGATTCAGTTGAAAGGTGAAGATTTTCCCTTCGTTTTGAAACGTTTTCCCCCTATTAACAATTTTTATAGTCAAATTCCCCGCAAAAAGGGGAATTCCCCTCCATATAACATCACTGCTCAAAACCAAATTTGATCATGATTGCATTTATATCATAATAACAAATATACTATTTTAACGCAGTTCATTTAATTTCGACATTTTTCGAGGAAGAAATCAGAGATATCGAAAAAACATCGATATTTTTTGAACCCTAGAAGAATTATATTATGGTTCTATAAACATTTTATTTCCACATATTATATTTTACAACAGTATTTACTGAATCCTGCGCCTCAGGCGAAAAAATATCGAAAGATTTAATTTTTAAATTTTGACTTTTTTGGGTGGAGGACCAACATTTCGGGGAAGAGGGGCTTCAGCCCCCAAGCCCATCCCCTGGCTACAGGCCTGGAGTGAAGTGATCCTTGCTCCCTCAAAATCGTACTTAAAAATATTGTCCCACTTGTAATTTGCTTCTAAACGATAAATTCCTTCACTTGATATTCCATAGCTGTTTGAATTCATTTGAAGATCACTTGAAAAATCTTTGCATCTACAAAAAAGTTATATTTAGTTAACGAGATAAATAAACGAATTAGATTGGCTATACCTTAAATCCTTAAAGTTTTTATCATATTTGATGTAATTTTGAATGACATTATAATGTGTGATCAATTGATCTCTCACATGATGCGATAAAGGCGTTATTAAATCGGTGGTTATTCCACTACATGAATAGAACTGTACTGGATCAATAGAGTGGAAATGTATTTCATATTCACAAATTCTTTGCCAACATTTTTTAACTCGATCGATTTTGTCTGTGCAAACCTGCAAAATCTTGTTTGCGTAAGTGTTAATATATACCACTCGAATTGAATCATCGGATATATATATATTATATCGATAACAGTCATAGTTTAAACTGTATATCTTTGTAATATTTTGTGTTTCAACATCAAAGGTTATTACTCCGGGTTTTTCATTTGATGTACCTAACAAATATATTGTGCCATTCAAGTGACATGATTTTCCATTTTCGATTTCATATAAAAATGGAATCGTGCTCCAGTTCTCAGTAGTTGAATCATAAATGTGACAAACTTTCGAATATTCGCCGTTCTTTAATTTCCCTCCAATAACAAATATTTTTGAATTTATAGTAGTTAAGCTGAATCCAGTCACCTCAATTGGAGATGGTTTTCTTTCTAATTTCATTGTTTCTAAATTGACAATCCAATAATAAGTGGCATCCCTTTCCATAATAAAAATCCATTTTGAATGATCTTTATAACAATTTTCATCTATTTCAGTTAATAGCCAACTGATCAACTCGTTGTTGTCCATGATTAATTTTTCACTTCTCAGATGCTTACGAATAGTTTTTAAATATTCCAATGGAAACAGTTTAATCAATTCAGTGAAGAAAGACTTTCTAGCCTCATCATATTTGATCCATTTGATCATAGAGAAAAAGATTTCCTCTGCGGAATTCTTCGGCATGTATTTAAGAATATTTTTGAAAAATTTCACAACCTGTAAACAGCAAAAAAAATAGCGATTGTGGTAATTTAAATTTTGAGTTTGAAAAAAAAATTACAAACTGTCCACTGAGAGAAAGGAAATCTGGATGATTCAAAACAGGATTTATGTTCTCTGCAATTAACTTATCAACATCCTCAGTATTATAATTCATTTGTTCTAAAAAATTAAAGCCAATTTTAAAAAAAATATCTTATGTGAACAGCACATGACTTTCTTATACAAAATCTACGTTTCTGCACAATTTATAACCCGACAAATAAAATTTTAGTTGATAGAAAAATGTGTTTTATTTTACAAAAAATATCTCGATAACGGTAAAATATATCGATTTATGGTAAAAAGAAAAATATAGAGAATTTAGATTCTTCAGTTAAATGTGTTTTCGGTTTCGCAAAACCGTTAGTTCGCAAGAAATTCGCAAAAAAATTTTTTTTTACATTTTAATGAAAATATCTCACTAACGGGAAAAGATAACGAATAACATTGAAAGCCAAAACTGTGGAGAATGCCATTCTCATTAATTTATCTCACATATACAACCAGCAAAAAACGTTTTGCTTTCGACATAATCGCAAAAAAACTGATTTTCGCAAATAGCGGTATATCTCGATACCGGCTTGAGCGACGCAATTCTAGTAAAATACAAAAATGTAGGAAATATTATTGTCTCCAACTATTGTCATACATAAGACTCTTTGAGTAAACCGCGAAAAACGAAATTAACATTCTTGAAATGCTACCATTTTACTTACTTCCGATTTTATACCAAAAGTTGATGGGATCGCCCCATTTCAGGACCAAACACGCCTGAAAATGCCGTTTTTTTTTCGAAAAATCTTGTACACAGACTAACAGACAGAATGGTATTTTTCGAAATAATGCTCAAATCGACTCAGGAGTGCCCGGGAAATGTTTTTAGCGAAATTAAGAGGTAGAAATTTTTCGTGAATACTGTACTTTATTATACTTCACATAAGAAAGTAAAAGCGCGATGTAAAAATTAATTTTTCCTACCAAACAAGCACCAAGTTGTAATGCGATTCTCCTCAGTGATATTTAATACTAAAATATCGCGGCATGACTCCTTAATAAACTCGATTCCATAAAAATCGGCCGCTTTAAGTAGATTATTGGCATTTTCAAGAATGAAATTCAACTTCCCGGTGTAGATGTAGTTGACGATTGATTTTATGGAGTCCAGGGAAAACTCATCTTCGATCGCGATAACAGAATTATTAGAATCCCCAAAAGCGACTGTTCCTGCAATGGTTTTATGAAACTTAATTGTAAGACCGAAGAAATTTTTTCTGTAATTTTTACTTACCTGCAAACATGTTCTGAAAATAATCTGAGTTTGATGCCAAAATTATTTTATGAGCGGGAATCAAAGTGTCCTGAACTTTTAGTTGAACATCGCATAGCTGTTAAATAAATTTTCCGAGAAATAAAAACTTACTATTGTGCAAAAAAAACACTGCTTCGATTAATACCTTTTCACGATTCTCCTTCAATTTACCGTGGAAAACAATTGAATGTTTTGCTGAGTTATCCATTTGAATCATTTCCATGATTCGTTGTGAGGATATTGAATAAAATTAAAAAAAATATCTCTTATCAGAAAAAACGACGATTGACTTGCAGTTCAACAAAAACAATAGAATGTTTTCAACAGTTTTTTTTTTGTTTGTTTTTAGTTTCCTTCATACAATTATCTGATCTAGGAGTAAACGATTTCTAAACGAATCAAGTTGTTCAAAATACAAAAATCGAAACGATCATCACTACACTAAATTCAATTTGGTAGAGATGAGTGTCAAATTTTACTTACATAGAGAGCCCATAATCGAGAAATTAGAGAGCATGTTATCATAGTTTAACTAGTTAGGAAACGTAGGGCTTTTTACGTGTACCTACGTTGGAGTAAAGATAACCGATATACTCTGGACGCGGTTTTTCTTTCTTTCCTATGCGTAAATTACCAACAAAACACAACACATGTAAAACCTAGCCATGTTTTCATACACCACCAACACATGCAATCTCCCGCTGTCGGAAAATTGCATGTGTTGGTGGTGTATGAAAACATGGCTAGGTTTTACATGTGTTGTGTTTTGTTGGTAATTTACGCATAGGAAAGAAAGAAAAACCGCGTCCAGAGTATATCGGTTATCTTTACTCCAACGTAGGTACACGTAAAAAGCCCTACGATTCCTAACTAGTATAAACTATGATGTTATTTGGAGAGCTGTCTGTAAAGCGGCCCCTACACATTCAATCTTGCAGTCAGTCATTGACGTGGTGGAAACTGGTTGACTTCACCAAGTTTCCACTCGATTTTACGGGCCAGACGCTATCGGGTGTATGCGGGGAATTCACCTGCTGGCTAGGCCGGGTGAACTTGGTTGAAAACACATACACACATAGCGTGTGATTACACTAGGATTCACTTTGAGGCGGCACGTCTTTCCTCATTTTGTTGCCGTGTGCACACGGTTTGCCTTTTTCATTCGGTAAAATCTTTCGCCTTTTTGACGTTAAGACATTGGGATGAAAATAACCTCAAAATTTAACCGAGTTGTGAAATGATTGCAGTGAAATTTGTTAAATTTGATGAATATATGGATCATAGAATTGCAGTAACAAGTTTATTATATGCTTCATCAGCAACGGCTCTATTTTTGTGCCAATCTGAAGAAGAAAACTCGGAATTTTCAGATACGCACGACTCCACAGCAAACAACGAAATGACCAATAAAAGCACAACGAGACACAAACCGGTTTGCAACCGATAATTTTAAGTGAATCTAAACTTCGTTCGCTCTTTTTGGTTTCCCTTCCCACTGCGTCCCTCACCCGCACAAATGACGTGCCGCCTCAAAGTGAATCCTGGTGTAGACACATGCATAGAGTTCAATGGTGGGGGTTCACAAAATTTTTCTAGCTACACGCACACATTGACATAGCATGTGTAAATACACTGCAGCGCAAAAGTTGAAAAACACTACGTGATAACGCAAGCATGTTTTTTCACCCAGAGCAACTTGGTTGACTTCAACCAGTTTCCACCACGTCTGAACGTGGCCATTGCATGCTGTGACAGCATTTTGAACGTCTACGGTGATGTTGTTATGCAAAATTCCATGATTGCTAGCATGCTGGCCAATCTCAAAATCATTTTGATATTTTCGAGGGAGCTTTGTGAATGACAGCATGCTTGAATGTGTATGACGAAGCTGTCAATCAATTCGTCATTTCAGCGTAATTTTTAGTAGTGAAAAAATGTTGCATATAAAAGACAGAGTTTTTTGGGAATCTTTTTCGAGTTATATATACAAAGAAGTGAGTTTTGGATGACGAAAAGCGAAAAATATAAGGACAAAAATTTTTTAAATTTATATTTGTGCTATGTGCTGTCGGTTTGGCTGTTTCGAATTAACTGATGCTTGCGTGCATGATTGAGCGTCTAGTGCAAATACGCTTTTTGCTGTGACAGAATGATTGACTGAAAGATTGAACGGGTAGGGGCCGCTTAAGTCTGAATTGGGCTAAACGCTTACTCTTGGAGTACAATGAACGCAACCAAGCCACAACTAAGGACGCTTCGAACTGTCACGCAACGCAGTTCAGGAGCGGTTGAGCATAATAGAAGCGTCGTCTGTTGCGTTGTGAGACAAACACAGAAAAATTAAAAGTGAACTAAAGTAGAAAAATATATAAAAAATGGGAGATTTTGAAGCGATAATTTGTTTTATTTGTTTGTATATTTGCTATTTGCATGTGATGCAAATAAATAAAAAGAAAAAAAGACAATATTGGGTGCGGCCAGTGAATTTAAGACGAGACATTGATGGATATTTTGAAGTTTTCTTCAATAAAATAACCATTTTATGGGAAGGTTGCCGGAATCTCCAAAGGATTCGATCCTATGGATTTTTTTCCATTGGATTTGTCGGGTAATTAAATTGGAAATCCGATAAAATCCGATATGAAAAAAATCCCCCGTTCCGAAACTCACTAACACAGAACTATATAGCATAGAACAACTGTCAACATACAAAGCTCTGTTGAAAAATGGTCCCAAAAGTATTTCCCTCTTTATCGTACTTAAACGCATTCATTGAACTGTATAAGGTCGTGAAATTCAAATTTCGTTTGCCGAAATTTCACAAGTTTGAGACTAACTTTAGGCGTCAAAAACGAACTTTAGGCGCCAACACCATTCCGAAAGTCTATTTTCCTTTGACAGCTCACGGTTTAAACGAGACGGCTATATTTATTTTCATACGGTTATCTTGCTCTTACTTGAGTCGTTTTGATACACTGAACTGTATTGAATTGGGACTATTTGAGACAGCAAATCGAGCGATCTAGTATAGGTAATCACAGAGCAGCCATTGTTGGCTGTCTAACATAATCATACATTAATAAAAACAGTGGCAAGTAGGAATTAGTCCCAATAATTTCCGTGAAATGTATTGGAAAAGTATCGGAACGGAAAAGCATCGGAGCCGTGGTTACTAGGGCGAAAGACTTTCAAGCACACAAAAATGACTCCTAACGTTTATAATTTGTTATTAGAATTGTGCAAAAACAACCTAATAAAGTCATCAATCAGAACACCACTTTCTCCCGAAACAATCGTGTTTTTCCGCACTTCTTCAATTAATTTCTCCTCGAACGACATCTTGATTGACACTGTATACAACTGTCAACGCAGACTTGTTGCGTTAAGTTTGTCAACTTTTGCGTCGATGGTTGCGTTCAACGCGTTCACTGTGCTCATTCAAAAGCATTTCTGTGAAATAAACTCGTAAGTGACATTTTGATGCGTGATGGTCGCGGCTTGGTTGCGTTCATTGTGCTACAAGAGTTAAGGTAAGATTAGACTATGCCAAATATTTGGCGTTTTTCGACTGCCAAACATGACAAATAGTGTGATCGCCAAATAAATTTTGCCAAATATTTGGCAAAAGCATATTTGGCAAAATTTTTGCCAAACACATATTTGACATTTTGCCAAATAGTGTGATCGGGTACGCCAAACAAATGTGGCAAATTTTCCGTATTTGGCATGTTTGGCACTCTTGAAATTTCTAAAGTGGCAAACATGACAAACATTTTGCTTTTGACAGTACTCTGTGTCGTCCAGAGATTGTAAAATCAGTGTTGTTTTTTATCGCGATTTAAACAAAATCGAAAGTGTGGAAGTGCTGAGTGAAGTAGGAAATGTAGCAGAAGTTTCTAGGAATAAAATGGACAAGAAAAAAAGAGTGAGGGCAAAAGTTGTGGGCGAATGGAGCGAAATCATCGGCTGTCATACGAACAAAATTACGGTATAAGCTTGGGTGTCCGATACGTAATTCTACATATATCAACTTTATGTAGCAGCCATCCGATTCCCTTTTTTGAACCCAATCTCTAACCCATACTCTTCTGCGACGAGTTTTTACCACTTCTTCGTCTTCCAGCAACAAATATGAAGCTCCAAAAACAGCGGCAATCGAAGCATAGTCCATTCTCTAATATTATTTTTGATGTTAAAATGCTGTTTTAAATCATTTTAATGAAAATACTCACATGTCAAATAACTTAATTGCAAGGGGCAATTCCGGCAAAGAAAACTTTGCCACAAATTGGGCAAATAGTTTAATACCCTGACAAACAAGTTTGTCGTATGTTTGGCTGTTTCGTGTTTGGCTTATATTTGGCCAGATGAAAATTCGCCAAATGTTTGGCAAAAACAACTTAAGTGTAATACCCCTGGCAAATGCATGCACCAAACACCATTATTTGCCAAAGTTTCATATGCCAAATATTTGGCATAGTCTAATCTTACCTTTAGTATGCAAAAATAGATAGTCGAATGGAGCGAAGTATATATTAGCGACGTTAACTGGAATAGGTGTAATTATAGCAAAACAAAAAGGAAGATTTTTTTTAAATGTTTTCCCACAAAAAAAATAGTTTTAATTTTGTGAAAAATTTATGGAAAGTAAACGTATGACTGGAGCATTAAAAATATGGGAAGCTGTAGTTGTTTGGTTAAATTATATACTGTTCCAATCTACATTAAAAACTGTTATAACTGGTCTAATAGACTGTCTTAGCTTAAGTTTTTTGTTATAATCAAAATTAATATGTCCTTCTAACAAGAAAAAAAGATAGGTTAAAATAAGTAAATAAAATCTAGCAAATGCTTTTATCTGAAGAATGAATAAAAAAGATTACCGTAAACTGAGGTGACTTTGGCCAAAAAAAATGTCTTAATAATTTTTCAACTATATTTTTACTTTGTGCGTAAGTACCACATAGTTTTTTGTATTTATTTTCTTTGTTAGACCTTTCTAAACGTTAATTGCGGAAAATATTAATAACATTTTATATTCCGCTCTTTGCAGAACTTGTTTTTCGCATAGGCCAAAGTCACCCAGGGGTTGGGGAGACTTTGTCCCATTTTATAGTTTTCATTATATTTAACACCAAAAATGCATTTTCAACGCTTGAATCAATAGCGTACTTTATTCCGGTCAAATTGCTACCATTGGTATATTTATGTTATGACTCTACCCTAATTAAAACATAAAAAATTGCTTTTTTTATTCGTTTTATTCAAATTCAACATTTGTAAAATAATACAATAAAAAAAATGTGAATAACTGAACACTTTTCTGGTAAGTTTAATGGGCTTTCTCCATTGCCAGGATATTTTAGTTGCGATAAAAATGTGTTACAAATAGAAAGAGACAGATAGCTGTAATTGTCAATGGGAAAGACAGAATACGAGCACGAGTCTTTATAGAAAGTTTTATAGGATAAAATCATAGGAATTTAAACCATATTCCATGTCCAAAACATTCAATTTGCATCTCCGAATCACATATCTGTATGTCCTCTAATATCTCAAATTTCCTACCTGTAAATATGGTTATTATTATTATTATAGTCTGTATACCAAAACATGTAATAAATATAAATACATTTTTTTCATTGTATTGTAAATTTTGAAACTGCATTTGTCAAAATCAGACATATTTTGACTACTTTTGTAGTTTATTTTATAGGAAGCGTACGTCAGTTCAAATACATCTACCAAAGCGACACCTGGCGACGAACGCTTCCTATAAAATAAACTACAAAAGCGACATCTGGCGACGTACGCTTTTTTTTGTTCTCTCTCTTTCTTACCAAGCCTTTGTTATATAAGTGTGTCCCTACATTTTATCGCAACTAAAATATCCTGGCAATGGAGAAAGCCCATAAAAAATAGGAAACAGAAATAAAGTAATCTTAAAAAATATTGTAGCAACTCAAGTTTTAAATCAATTCATTTACAGTGAAAAATCCCCTTTTATTGACACGTTTGGGGGCGCGAAAATCGCGAGTTTGTAAAAACGGTTTGTCGACCAATATTTCTTTTTTGGAGTTAAACAAGTCAGTTTTTTTTAATTGTGGGCCGAGAAATTTTTATATAGAGTAGATGCGGTACGTTGCGTTAAGATTTTATGTTTAACGTCACATTTGCAAAGTTCCACACTATAGTTGGCATATGGTCGTGTTCCAACCTTTCTTTTATAAATACCAGGCATTTTTAAGAAAAAACCGAAAAAATAAAATGGGGTATATTATATTGTCTGGGGCGAAATTGGCCGGAGATAGTCACCCCAAACCTTTCATTGGGGCGACATTGACCGGACACAGACGCGCCCAAAAAAAGGCAAAAAGCACATGATGAAAATAAAAGCTTTTATCTCAATAAATTGAATATCAAAACAAAAAAATTGTACAAATATTTAAAATAGAAAAATAAAGAAGACAAATGTATACTTACCAATATTTTAAGTTTATTGATTGCTCCGCTACAGAAAGATTTTACGCATTCACATCAACGTTTCAATTTCCACTAATAATACTACATGCACTATGACTCACACGATTTTGCGCGGCATGCAATTACCGGTATTTATTTAAAAACGAATTACTACAACGAACAGACTAGTAAAAAATAAAAACCTGCAACATGAGAAATGTAGGCCATATTGGGATGACAAACTTTTTTTTGAGTTGGGGTAAAGTCACTCGCCAAGGGCCAATCACATCCCGTTTTACGATAATGATTTTATTTATATAATATTCACAGTTACAGAAAGACAATTAGCTCTCGCGGCAATTTGGAAAAAAACCGAAATTTTTGAAAGAAGTTAATATCTAAAGGTAGATATAGTTTTAGTACGAGACAAAATTGGGGGAAACTTTTGATATCTTTAAATCGCAAAAAAAAAATGAATTGCGAAGATTCCACGACCGAATTTAGCAACGAAATTTCGTAGCTGAAGCTCCTGTAGTTTTAGACCATGGTCAGGAAAGCTTTGAAAGTTCTCGGGCATCCACTACGACTGACAAGCGATTTACCTGTCTTGCTCTCCGAGCCAAGTTCAAACTTTGTTGAAAGCTCTTTTTCGTTATTTTTGGTTTTGGCACTGTTAATTGTTTTACTTTACGTTAAAAAAAAAGTTTTGATAATGAAAAACTTTTATATGAAATTTCCGAATTGCAATCGGAAAATAAAAATAATTTCATAAAATCAAAAACATGAATTTGATCAATTGATATTTTATGAAATGACTGAAAATGCCTATTTAAATAGAATTTTTTATTGTTTTAATTTCCTGAAATCATATTAAACATTGCATTGTGTTATCACACCGAATAAGGAAATAATCATGTCCAAAACTCGTGTCGTCTTTTGTGACAGTACGGTTCATGATTTTCAGCAGTGTTAAAATTATTCGCTACGCGAAATATACCCCTGCTTCAGTCAATGTCCAAATGACAACTGAGCTAATAAAAATCTGTCGCATAAATGGCCTTACTTAGAACTAGAACTCAGCAAAGCTCCATGATATGCAAAATGCACGAGTGGACGCAGAATGGGTTATATGCAAAGTGAAACAGATTATTTCTTTCATATGCGTATATATGCAGTTTCCGTACAAGCCAGAATGAAACGAATAGCATGAAGAATGAATGGATAAAAGGGTAATTTGAGCTTCGAAGTTACCCTTGGTCCACAGGGCTTAAGATCGCTGTTTTAGACTAGATTTTTTTTTGTGAAAAATCATGAAGTCGAAATATTCATTAAAACAAGAATTTTTAAATTTTGTAAATTATAATTTACGTTAAACAGACTTATGGAAATTTTCTAAATATCTCTAAACGTCCCTTAAAAAAATTACAATGTATTTTTTCACACTATACAAGAGTTATCACTGACTGAAGCAAAATATTTGCTTATAAAATACATAGATAGATATGATTAGAATAACTTCTCAGTTACAATTGAATGATCAACTTGAACGTGACGCTTTAGGTTTCCGTTCTGTTTGTACGATCGATCGCACAATTGACACTGAAATGGTCTATGGCCGCTGTGCGTTCTCATATGTGTAGTTAATGTGCCGGATTGACGGAACTTTCGTTTACAGTATCTACACTTGTATGGTTTCTCCCCTGAATGGGTTTTCTCGTGAGTCTTTAAACCTGTTCTCTGCGTAAACGACTTCTCACAAACGGTACATTTGAAAGGTTTCTCGCCTGTATGAGTCCTTATGTGAGTACGGAGATGATCGCTTCGTACAAATGCAGAATCACAGTAGTTGCAATTGTAAGGTTTCTCACCGGTATGTGCTCGATGATGTGTTACCATACGTTTCTTCTCCGAGAATCCTCGGTCGCAGATATCACATTTATAAGGTTTTTCGCCCGTGTGTGTGCGAATGTGCGTCTGCAGGCTACCCGACTGTTTGCATGCGTATGAACAATACGCACACTTGTAGGGCTTTTCGCCAGTATGTGTTCGTTTATGTTGGGTGAGGCTGGTTGACGTCCTAAACGATTTCTTGCAGTAGGTGCATTGATACGGTTTCTCGCCGGTGTGCGTGCGTAGATGTCCTCTGAGAGTTTTTGATGTGGCGAACATTTGTTTGCACTTTGGACACTCAAATTTGTTTTTAAAGTGAGTGCGGCGATGGGAAGTCATTTGTCCAGACTCCCGAAAATTCTGGTGGCACAAATCACATTCAAATGGTTTTTCGCCAGTGTGTATGCGTTTGTGGGAGACTAATGTGCTGGAGTGCGGGAATGTAGCTTGACAAATATCACAGGAATAAGGACGCTCTTTGGTGTGCGTGCGCATATGCACTTGCAGTGTGTCGCTTCTTAGAAATGTGCTTTTGCATATCGGACAGGTTCGATTCTTGTGTTTTGGTGTCTCGTGGATTCGCATGTGGTTTCGAATCCCTGTGTGCGATCGAAAAACTTTTCCTACGCACAGTTTACACGCGTACGATGGAGGTCCTTTTTTGCTTCGCTTTACTTTCATGTAATCCCGAAAAAGTTCATCTTTGGTGAAGCCCGTCAGAGTGGTCTTTGGCGCTTGACGATTGTTTAAATTTCTTTGGACTACTGTCGGGTCATTTTGGTCATTGTCTTTCTCACCATCGCGTTTTATATGACTCTGAACATGCAATGACAATTGATCCATATTGGAAAATCGTTTATCACAAATAACGCATATGTTCCAATCGTGCAACCGATTTATATCATCTGGCTCGTCAATAATAAATTCTGGCTCTTTTTTAATGTGTTCTTCAGACAGCAGAAATGGCATGTCATCAGGCGATAAGTTGCAGATATCAGCAGTGAAATCTGCCAGTAATATGCTTTTCATTTCCAACATTTTGCCTGCCATTTTTGTATTTCTTTTTCTAAAATAAATTAAATGTATTCTAATTTGAAAAGAAATATTAGTGTTCCTCCCACCTAATTTACACTGTAAGTTTTGCTGAATCCTTAACAAGATGTAGTATCGAAACAACGCCCTACATCGAATAGAAACCCCAAACGAAAACACATATTTTCTCCTTTCCGGTAACTAATCAATTGGCTCCGTTATTTGTGGTTGAAGGGATTTGTAAACCAAAATTCACGTAAAACCAACCTGTGCAAAACTAAAGTTCGACTGAAGAAGAAACGTCAGATGACGTCACAAAATTTTAGTTCAGGCACTTTTAGCATGTCCCTGGCGGCCATTTCAAAGTACTTTAAACAAAAGTTGCGACCCATTGGGCTGATTTTTTGTTCCGGAGTGTTCCTCAACATAGCAAAACTGCACCACCTCCAATTCACGAACAATTTTCAAGAACATGTATTGCCATATCGTAGTCACAAACGTTTGAATGGGAAATTTTTCTCTCAGATCGACGGAGTGTATTCAATTGTAACTCTTATGAAAATTACATTATGGCTAAAATGATAAAAACTTGTTAGAAGCAAAGTTTGAACTGTCATTTCAATATTTTTGATGTGATTATATTTGGTGGAACGAGAAAAGACTAAAAATAACTAAAAAATCATAAGTTTTGGTAAATATTTTATTGACATTAATTAACAAAAACTAAATTTAATAGTGATTATAAAACAAATATATTTATATGTAAAGCGACGGACATAAATATCAAACCTGAGACGATTGGGATTCTCTGACGGCCAACGAATTGTTGTTTAGCGCGGACAAAACCTGTCTTGAAAAATTAATTATGCAGCATAATCAGGTAAAAATTGTGTATAATTTCTCTATATAATTAATACATAATGAAAATATTGGTTTAGATATTAAATTTATTATACGAGGATGAAAGTGATGGCACTGAATTTACGGACTCTTCATCTGAGTTTTATTTCTCATCCTCGTCATCATCTGAAGCAGAGGAAGAGCCTGAGGCAAAAACAACAAGAATAGTGAATTTTTTGGACACGATTAATGAGTATACGGACTTGCAATTCAGGCAGCATTTTCGTTTAAATCGACCAGTTGCGGAAGGAATTATTGGTAAGCACATTAACAGAGTCATTTAATATTTCACAAAGTATTTTTTTTCATACTGCAATAACATTATATCAATTTTTAGAAGACTACCAAAGTCGGCAAGAACGAGAGGAGCACGGTGGCCGCGAAGAAATAGGAGCAAACAGAGAAATTTACATTGTATTGTGGTATCTTGCTAACACAGAAACGTACAGGCAAATATCCGACAGATTTGATGTCACACGAAGTTCTGTTTACAGAACACTTCGTCGTGTAATTGGATGGCTTGTTAGAGAGAGCCCCCGGTACATCAAATGGCCTACAGATTCTGAGAGGGAAGCAATGAAATTTAAATTTTTCCAAATGAAGAGTTTCCCGAAAGTTATTGGAGCAATTGATGGATGTCATATTGCAATAAAAGCACCAAAAAATAATAGAGAAGCTTTTTACAATCGGAAAGGCTACTACAGTGTGCTGCTTCAAGGAGTTGTTGATGCAGACAAGAAATTTATCGACGTTCATTGCGGTGAAGCTGGATCTATGCACGATGCTCGGCTATTTAGAAAATCTAATCTTTTTCGGATAATTACTAATCAACCTAATTTTATGACAGACTGCATTTTGTTGGGAGACTCGGCGTATCCATTAAATAACTATTTAGTAACACCTTATAAAGATTTTGGAAATTTGTCTTCGAAGCAAAAGAAATTTAACTATTTACATTCTGCTACCAGAATAGTAGTAGAAAATGCATTCGGTCTTTTAAAAAATCGTTTTCGACGTTTAAGATTCTTTGAAAGTCCTTGTATTGGATTTATTTCCAACTGTATTGTTGCTGCTTGTGTCCTACACAACATTTGTATTAGCGCTAATGACAGCTTTGAAATGCCAGAAGAGGCCCAGACGACCTTTGAGGGACCACACTTATCCGTTGAAGGTTCCAATTCCGAAACCAATCGGATAAGAGAACTAATTTTTTGTCAATTTGATAATGAAGGACTCTTAAATTAAAAGTGAATATAAATTTTAAGTTTTTGTAAATACATCTCAATTTTGTTCATTTCAAAGTGGTTTTATTTAAATATTGTATATGCACTGAAAGATTTTAAAATGTATTTTTGGAAAATAAAACTTAATATATTTTAAAAATGTTTTTTATTATCACTATGTGATGTGCAGTAAAAAAATAGCTTTAAAACTGAACACAATTATCAATAATAATAATAAAAAATTTAAACTAAATAACCTTCGTGGCAAAAAAACAACAAATTCAATATAATTTTAAACTAAATAACCTTCGTGGCAAAAAAACAACAAATTCAATATAATTTTAAACTAAATAACCTTCGTGGCAAAAAAACAACAAATTCAATATAATTTTAAACTAAATAACCTTCGTGGCATTATAAATGATATCTATATATCTAAATAATTTAAACGATAAATGTAAAAACTAATCCTACATATTTATATTTCTGTGAATCCAAAAGCCGTCGCTTTGATCACTTCTATTATTTCCCGATGTTGTTCTGCTCGACGCTCTTCTTTTTTATTTAAATAATTTTCCAACATTTTCCTTTTTGCTTTTTTCTCTTCTAAAAGCTCTTCCAAAATTTTATTTTTTTTTACTTTTTCGTGTAATACATTTTTATAATATTCCGTTCTTGTCAAGTTTTTGCTATTGACGTGTTTTTTTTTTAATCTTGTTTCCTTCGTTGGAGATTGAGTGTCAGAGTCTTTTCCTTCTGATGCGGGTGTATTTTCTTTGGCGTTCTTCATTGGTGCAGGGGTTATATCACCTGGCTTTGTGCCTGCTCCAACGCTTATTGCAAAAGACGAGCTATGGAGAGGACTGTGATGAAATATTTCATCCATGTCTTCAATGTATGGAAACTTGGAAGCACTAGATCCAGTCCCTCGGTCTTTTGCGTTCTTATAAGCACGGTACAGACTTTTCCATTTTACCTCGAGATTTTCCGGCGTCGCCAGTGAAAGCTGTCAATATATATAATGTTTAATTGGTTTTCTTTATTAATTAAATAAATTACTTACCAGCAGTGTTGGGGCCAGATAATTATTTTTTTATCTAGATAAAGATAAAGATAAATGCTCGTAATGTTTATCTAGATAAGATAATAGATAATGAAAATATGAAAGATAATAGATAAGATAAGATAAAAAGCCAAATTATCTAGATAATTTTTAGATAAATATTTATTTTGACATTGCACAAAATTCAAAATTACGTACTAAAAAAAATAGCACAAAATTTTTTGCTTTTCTTGATTTCCAATTTAAATATAATAAGAAACGAAATAATAATAAAAGAAAACGGATAAGAAACGTTATCGTAACGTAACGAAATAACGAAATGATTTTCGGGCTTTTTCATCAAAATTACGTTATAATGAACGTTATAGAAATTCAATTCCGTTACCATAACGAAAAACGAAAAAATATTACGTTTTTTCGTTGTTTATTAGTATTTCCTTGTTTTGTTCAGTATTATTTTTTGTGAAATTTCCCACAAAAGTTCATCAAGTATAACCCCACAGACATTAAATTTAATCAAAAATATTGGAGTATTGTTTTTAATCGTATTTTGATTCTAAATCGGATTTTGTTTTGGCCAGATTCACTCTATTTCTGGAGATACAAAAATGGAAATCTTCTAAGCAAGTTTTTTGGTAGCGAAAAGATTTTCTTTTTAGTAACTCCAGAAGTAGAGCGAAATTCTATAAAAAAATTCTATATCTTTGATATCAAAATCACGCTTTTGTGGAGACAGTTTTTATACCCGTATGGTGAAACCAAAGGGTATATTAACT
This sequence comes from Chrysopilus asiliformis, assembly GCA_964034945.1. Taxonomy (NCBI): domain Eukaryota; kingdom Metazoa; phylum Arthropoda; class Insecta; order Diptera; family Rhagionidae; genus Chrysopilus; species Chrysopilus asiliformis. Next base: position 87,577,486 of record OZ035960.1, on the reverse strand, counting down.
TTGCCTTACCGTTTGTAACGCCAAGATCCCGTTATCACACAAAAAAATGAATTACACCAGTGTGTTTGGAATGATAAAAATAATTAATTTTTACATGTCCGTCCGTCTGTCTGTCCGTCCGTCTGTCTGTCCGTCCGTCTGTCCGTCTGTCTGTGGCGCGGATTGCGGGCGCACGGATTGAGCTAGAGACTTGAAAGTTTGCACAGATCCGTTTTTCGTAAAATGCGAGGCTAAGTTCGTTAATGGGCAAAAATGGACCATCAGGGGGGGTACCCCCCATACGAACGAAAACGTTTTTTGCGAATATCTCAAAAACGGTGCATCTTATCAAAAAAGTGCAAGAACAAAAGTTATTTAGGATATGATTCTACATAAAACTCCCATACATCAAAATCCGATTGGAATAAATTTTAAAAAATCTTATTGGAAAGTTTGACTTCAAAGTGGAATTTTGATACAACTGATACGAATATCACCATACGGGTTTTCAATGATTGCCAGATTGGCAATTATAGCTTTTGTTATGTTTTTAATGAACAAAACTTTTGTGTGATTTTTTGTCTTTTGTATTTTTTATTGATTTTTTAACTTAATAATCACATTTTTTTCCGTTTTTATTTGTATTTTCTTTTTGCTGAGTTTTATTATTTGTTATACAATTTATTTTTATGGAAACTGAACTGAATTACTTTGTGATAAAGTATTATTACAGTGCGTTTTTTTGTTTTCAGTTTCAATACAATGTGTAACGGAATAATAACATTATAACGTAACGAAATTAAGTTTTTTATCGATACAAAACGAAATAACGTCACGAAATATAAGTTTAATTTTGCTACGTAAGGAAATTTATAACGTTATGATTTTTTATTTCGTTCATAGCCCGGTTTACACTTGGCAACAGTTACTGGCAGAACTTTTTTTTTATGGACAAGAGAAGAGAGGCGAGGGAAAGAGTGACACTTCGCTTCCTTGTCCGTAAACAAAAATTGTTGCCAAGTATAAAACTGTTCCTAAAAAAATTTTTTAGGTTTTCAAAAGTATGCAGAAAACAATTTCGTTTCAGCATTTTTTCAGATTTAATTTTTTGATTTTCGGTGGTAACGATTATCTCTAGATAAATGGGATTTTCCTTTATCTAGATAAGATAAAGATAACTTTTTTGGGGTGTTATCTAGATAAGATAAAGATAACATTTTTTTTTATCTAGATGATTATCTAGATAATTATTATCTAGATAACCCCAACACTGCTTACCAGTACATCTTGAGCCTCCAAATCTTGCAGAATATTTTCCCAGAACCGTTTTTTACTTCTGGTTCGAAAATACTCTTCTTTTCTATTTTTATAACAGGAAATGAGGGCTTTCCCCTCATTGAATGACCATTTTCTTGGCTGATTCATATTTGAAATTAAATATTTAACTGGAGACAGTAGTTCGAGTTACAGCACTATCTACACAAATATGACAGCTCAATTTTGAGGTTAGAAATTGTTCTTGGCATAAAAAAGTCGACCCATTGAAAATTTACTCCGGAGTAAAAAAATTAGCCCAATGGGTCGCAACTAAAAACTCTTTAAAACTAGAGTGTCTATATAATATTGAAGTGTGACCACCGTGAAGAAAGTAATGTCCGTTGAAATTTTCAAATTCGGAATAAGGACCGATTTCACATGCTTACCCGCTTGAAACCAATCAATGACCTAGAAAAATCTATAATGGCTGCGTTCGAAAATTATCTCAATTGAGCGAACAGACCGAGGAGATCATTTTCGCTTGACTTTAACATCGATATAATTTTGGAACAGTTTGAGTCGTCCTGAGATAACCTTAAATTTTGAATCTGAAGAAAACATATTCAGAGCGTTCAGAGTTCTCTGAGATAATAAAAGAACTCACCCAATATAAGATTTTGCAACAAAAGCACAAGCAAAAAACTCCCGTCCGTACCCCTAAAGGATTGTGTACCCGGTAGAGAAAATAGGTGAGAGTTACTCAAAGTTTCGTTTGTCCCCGTCAACTCCGACTTATCAAGGTTCCACTGTAACACTTATTTTTGGAATCTAATGGGCCTATTCTTAAAATGTAAGATTGCTCTGTATCTGTAACTTTACATTTTCAGTCCACTTTGCTATTCACAAACTGTAACTTTGACATTCTGTATCTGTAACTAGCTGTCAAATCATCTGTAAGTTTATGCCGAGAGAAAACTTATCCATAAGGTTACATTTTTTAAGAAAAATGCAAAATTTTAAGAATAAAGGAAATATGTCGGACTTAATATTGTTGTATAATGGATGGGAAGAAGATTCTGAGTAAGTTAAATAAAAATACTTAGAAAGAAATGTTTATACGATTTGTTATACAGTTCAGAAGAAGCAACTGTCAGGAATCCCTATTATTCAGTTACAGTTTGTGAATACCAATTTGGAATCTAATGTAAAATTAGTATGAATCATGTGGAACATGTAAAGTTACAGTTGCAGATACATTTACATTCGTGAATAGCCCCATAAATCTTTTTGGTTCGTATATATGCTGATCAGTAGGGCTGCCAAAAATATGCACTAAAAAAGGCGAAATATGCGCATATAATATGCACTAAAAACGGCAAAATATGCACTTAAATATGCACTTTAAAAACATTCAAAATCCGAAATATAGTATATTTCACCCAAAATAGTGAACGGAACTTGTCAAAATGTGGTTAATTCGACTTTTGTGGAAAATAAAAAAATTGAAAAAATAATAGTCTGTAAAAAAGATTGACATTTTGACTGACAAAACAAATTTTTACTTGTTTCTAAATTTCAACTGTTAAATTTTAAGATATTTCGAAAAGATGTTCAATACTTCATATTGTCTATGGTATACCGGGGTTAAAACTTGTAGAAAAATCTCAGTTGTGGCTACCACAAAACTTTCTTCCACAAAATCTACGACCCTGCGCAATTTACGCTATAGCTTTATCGTTTTGCCCCCAAAACGACCTCAAAACGTACAAAATTTGAGATAACTTGGGAACGGTAAAAGATATCGATTTATGGTAAAAGGTAAAAATGTGGAAAATTTTATTGCCTTTAATTCGTTTTTCAAAAGTTTTTTCGAAAAACTGTTAGTTGCAAGTAATTCGCAAAAATATATTTTTTACATTTTAATAAAAATATTTCAATAACGGTAAAAGATAATGGATAACTGTAAAAGACAAAATTGTCCAGAATGCCATTCTCATTAATTCATCTCATATATACAGTAAGCAAAAAACCATTTTTTTCGAGATAATGGAAAAAAACCAATTTTTTTGAAATAACGGTGTATCTCGATAACAGTTTGAGATATCGAGTTCTAGCAAAAGACATAAGTGTAGGAATTTTTATTTTCTCCAGGTTTTTGCTTAACACTATTAAAAATGCGTAGTTTCGGAGTAAATTGAGAAAAACCAATTCGCGATTTTTAAAAAGCCGCCATTTTGGTTACTTTCGGCTAACGGATTTCCACCAAAAGTTGATAGGATCGTCCCATTCCAGGACCAAATATGCCTATAAAATCTCATGGCTCTAGCTCTATTAGTTTTTGAGAAATATTTTACACAGACTGACAGACAGAAAGACATTTTTTTAATATGACTCCAATCGACTAAGGAGTGATCGGGAAATTTTTTTTAGGTTAAATTTTTTATGAATTCAATACTACAATACTGTATTATACTTCGTAGAAGAAAGTAAAAACACATATTTATTTATTTTTAATATTTATTCTAGCTGAAACAGTCGAATTATAATTTGAAATGTACAAAAAAAAATTGGTTGTTCATGAAAGTTGTAAAATATGCAACTAAATATGCATTATATGCATTTATATGCATTTATATGCAAATATGCACTAACGTGTCAAATATGCGAAATATGCAACAACAAGTGACCTTCATTCGCTTCTAAACTTATTGATTCGGATGAATAAAAAACTCCCGGAGCCGAAATCATAACGAGAAGAAATATGCAAATGCATATTTTTGGCAGCCCTACTGATCAGCATTTCTAATTTCTTGGACAAAAATGTTTGAAAAAAGTCTGTCTGTAGTGGTATTTTCATCGACAAAATCTTGCCGTGAAATTATTTTTGGCCAAATATTTTGAATTGACGAGGAATTTCATTGGCAAGTTAATAATTTCCTGTGCTAAGTCGCTCTTAACCAAATACAAATTTTTGGGAAACTTGAGTTCCAAAAAAGCTGAGAGGATACTTAAAACACCACATAAAGTTGTATCTAAGGTTATAATCTGTGTGTGGCACTTGAAACGCGGTGCAATTGGAAACCTACTTGCCTTCACTTACAGGTAGTACAATTTTCCCAATGGAAAACGCCTCCTATTGTATTCTTAAATGTAAGATTGCTCTGTATCTGTAACTTTACATTTTCAGTCCACTTTGCTATTCACAAACTGTAACTTTGACATTCTGTATCTGTAACTAGCTGTCAAATCATCTGTAAGTTTATGCCGAGAGAAAACTTATCCATAAGGTTACATTTTTTAAGAAAAATGCAAAATTTTAAGAATAAAGGAAATATGTCGGACTTAATATTGTTGTATAATGGATGGGAAGAAGATTCTGAGTAAGTTAAATAAAAATACTTAGAAAGAAATGTTTATACGATTTGTTATACAGTTCAGAAGAAGCAACTGTCAGGAATCCCTATTATTCAGTTACAGTTTGTGAATACCAATTTGGAATCTAATGTAAAATTAGTATGAATCATGTGGAACATGTAAAGTTACAGTTGCAGATACATTTACATTCGTGAATAGCCCCATCAGTTTACCCTTTTCAATTAGAGTAACTACACAATACTAGAGTGTGGCCATCGTCCTCACGAAGTCGCCAGCGTTGAAATTTACAAATTTTTTGGTGATTGTCACAAATTTGAACGAAAAATGTTTTGATTCATTAATTTAGGTACATGATCAAGGGAATAAATTTTTTTAAATAGAATAAATTCTTTAAAAAAACTAAAAACAAAGTTGATTTTTCCAACAACGTTTTCAAAATAATATGATCGAAGATGGACAAACTATAGTTTTATATACCCAGTGAACAAAAAATTTCTTATTAAGGCATTATAAAGGCATTATCTTAATGCATTATCTTTACCTTATTGTTGCCTTATTTTTGTATGAGCCATTTCCGCGTATATAAGGCCTTACTACTAAGGCAACATTAATAGTACAGTAATCCCCCGCTATACGGACGCTCGTTTTACGGAAATTCGAAGTTACGGACATGACTAATATAGGAACAAATTCGCTATACGGATAAAAAAATTCGCTATTACGGACAAAAAAATTTGTTTTTTTGAATCACAGAAAAAAATCAAGAAAAAGTCCTCCATAATTATGTTGTATTTATTGTAAATGTACATACTTAATTTCTCCGAAATTTCTGACACATTTTGTGTATACACAAAAGAGAATTAAAAAAAGGCAATAAAAAACTGCAGTGCGGTGTATTTTTACAAAATCTATTTGCTATTCTTAAGCGAGAACTCCAATTGGGCAGAGGCAGCAGCAGAGGCAGAAGCAGCAGCAGAAGCAGAATCTGATTTCTGTCCCACAATGAAATTTGAATTCTGACGAAACTAGCAGAAACCTACGTAGAAACAGCTACGTTTTTTTGTCCGCGGCATGATTTGTCCCATAATATTTTGTTGGTTTTAACATATTCAATTGATTTATGCTCCATTTCAAGTAGTATAAATATTTTTTTTCTATAATTATATAGTTTTCTCATTATTCTAGTGGTTAAATAATTATTTTAATATATTATACTAATCTGTTTCGTATTACGGATTTTTTTGGTACGCATCTATCTATTTTTAATACGATCTTATACTAAAATAGGTTTCTTTTTACGGACATTTCTATTTATTGGAACGCATCTATTTATTCCCAGTACAATCTCATACTAAAATAGGTTTCGTTTTACGGATTTCGATATACGGACAGTTTAAAAAGGCGCGTTTTTCCTGAGACGAACTTCCATCTCATTTTAATTTGGAGGCTTTTATATTATTTGTCTCATGTCTTAAAGACACCTTAGCGATAATGCCTTAATCATTTTTCACTGGGTAGTCACCATAGACAATATATAACAATAGACGTCCAACTCTCGCTTATTGACTGCGACGCTTCAGTGCCCGAAATCGTAACTATTTTGGTTTGAGTATTGGGTAGTTCTCGCCTGTGCTAAACTTGGTTTGTGCCCTTGATACATTTTTCTCGCTAGAAAATCCAATAAAAATTTGAAAAAACAATAAAAAACCAATATCTTTTAAATTTTTTGTATTTTAAATTTCAATAAATATCACATTTTGGTTTGTTATTTTTAAATAAATAACACATTACTGCAGTAGCAGTGAAGACGAGGGACAAGCCAAATGTGTCGAGCCAAGCGCTAGAGCACCAGAGCTGTCCCAAAAGCAGTTTACAATCAAACGCAGCTACGATATAGGGAAGGCGATAGTGCCAGCAAAGCCCACCATAAAGCTTAAGTGGGGCTTGATTTTGAGGCAACTTTGCCTCCGTCTTCATGGAATGCTCGAGTGTCTCGAACGACTGGAAGAGGAATTACAATTTATTGCAGCAAAGTAAGACTATCCCGAGATCATTACCTCGACTTCCTCAGATCCCAAATAATCACGTCTCTGGCTGCAAAAGTATGCAGGTGTGGTCCTCACTGACTAAAGCTAAATATTCGCCCTCGGGCTCCCAAGAAACATCGTTAATGTAGTTTGTGTGACCTAGAAATACACCATGAAATTTTCTCAAAAATTGCAAATAAATGGAGATACCTTTCAGCAGTAAGTCACTGTGGAAAATTCTTCAGCAGTGATGCGCCCCAACCGCACAGAATGTCACAACTTTGGGCAAAACCGACAGCGAAGTCTCAGGGGCGAAACTGATGGCTCACAACAGGTTTCAAGGTACAACTGCTTCAATTCTACCCACTCAAACGAATCGTTCTCTGATTCTTCCTAAAATACTGGTGTTTTTAAGGATACTTGAAAAATTACCGGAATTAAAATGTGCCCCAAAATGAAGAAAAAAAAACTAACGTCAAATCATGGTCAAGTCGGAGAAAACATGCCACACGCGCGCCATCATGCTTGAAAAGCGAAAAACACATGCGACATGTGCGCCGTCGTTTTTTGAAATCGGAACTAACAATGAAATCGACTTTTTGTTCTAAGTTGACACACCGTGGTAGTCACTGTATTTTCAATAAAGCCGATCCATTAAGGTACTCTGCTCCAACCATTATTCAAAACCTCACAAATTCGCGTCAAGTTATTCTTTTTAACGAAACAGGGCTGGTTCCTAAAATTTGACAGTCGAATAGTGTTTATTTGTCGTTTGCATCGGATGGTAGCAGTAAAATTGGATATCGTGTGTGAAAATATTGCGGATAAAAGTTTCGAATGTCAAAAAATGCATTAAAGTGAATTCGGAATGGTTTGGCTATTTATTAGACTCAATTTTCGAGCGTGAAACGAATTGTTTTCAATTCGGCAAAAACGGAAAATCGGAAATCTGTGTAGTAAAAATTTTGTGGCAAATAAAATATGGTTTTCTGTTAAATTAAAAATACAACAGCTGTGAAAATATAACAGTTAATGGATTACATTTGGCAGATTTTTGAATGTTATTTGGATCAATCTTTTCGGGTGAGAATTTTCTTTCTATTCTTTATAAGATTTTTTTTGTCTCATGAGATTAAACTTGGAAATCTTTTCATTCTGCCACATCAAGCAACACACACTTGGTCATTTGTTTGTAGAAGAATTTCCAATAAAAAAGAATTGCAAAAAATTTCTGTAAAAAGAACCGACAATTTTTATTACTCGTTTAAAAGGAAATACTATTGAGAACCGGAAATAAATTATTCAGTTTAGATAAGCAGATCTTTAGCATTTCTCCTTCTATACAGTGACTCCAAGATTTTAGGAAAATCTGAGGACCCGAGGTCTCGCTTAGACGAACATTTCAACGTCTATGTCCTACCATACAGATGGATATCGGATTTAACGTAAATTTTAGCGACCGCTAAATCGAGTTAGTAAAAAAAGCCTGCTAATTCAATTTTGTGGTCGCTAACAGTTTCGCGAAACCTGCCATTAGACGTTTTTTCTTCTGAAATTTTTGTGTCATATTTTATGGAGGGCCCTTAGCGACTTGGCATACCGATAGCGTTAACGCAGGTTTTTGTGTCAACGCACCAACCAACGCACGTGTACGCATTGACGCAGCAATTGTTATAACTTCTCATTTTGTAAAAATTAAGATTTACAAAAATGCTTTACATGTCCTATTGTCCAGTCTCTAGATTATAGGACCTCTAGTTCATTACTGTCTACTGGCCGGCAAGTAGATGAAAATCAGTCATCTGCTCGTATTCGGCACTTGCCAGACAGCATCATGACATTCGGTTCAAAAGCTAACTCGAAAAATTCAGTATAAAATGACAGCCGTAATTTTTTTTTTATTCCGGCTGTCACTTTATCCTGAATTTGGCAAGTGCCAAACTCACACAAAGTTGCCGAGCTGAATGTTTTGCACTAGTTGATGAAAGTGTGTTTGTTCTCACTGCCTGAGTAAGTAAATAGACTTCCAACTTTACGGCGAGTAAACGCAAACATAACCCCGACGAATACTATGGGACAAATCGCATGTGCTGACGAGCTACTTGGCGGCCAGTAGAAAGTCCTGGAAATGAGCCTTAATGTATATTGCTGCCCAAAAACGAGATAGCTGTGATTTTAATTGATCAGTAATTGATAGATGGAAACGGTATTGAAAAAAAAGTAGGCATGAGGTTAAACTCAGTGTATGTTCCAACAAACTCAATTACTCAGTTAAATAGGCAAGAGTTCAGTTTAGCGACAATGACGCTAGAGATTTTTCGTGTATAGGGAGGGGTAGATAGAAGCATCCCCTATCCAAAATGGCTCATCTTTCCATCTTAAATTGGCAAGTGTCAAAAAATTCCATGAAATTTCAGCATTGAAATCTTTCATGAGATTTCACTCTGGGTATTTTTACTCGCCGCCAATTCGAGTGCTGATTGGTCAATGAATGGAAAAAGAATTTCATGAGATAAAAAAAACGTGAGTGTAGAGGACCGGTAATTCATATTTGTCCCTACGAGTTGATTTTGGAAAAATATGATACTTTTCCAGTGCACAAACTTCTTGGTTTTAACAGTAGTAAGCTTTCTGAAAACGACAACAATGATATAAAAAATGTTGAAACTGTGACCTGTTTCAGTAAACAGTGTCAATTGCTTTTGTTGCAAAAAGGTATAATTAGAAAAATGCTCAACTTTGTTTTTATGTGATTGAATGAAAATGCGGTCAGTTTTGTAGAATAAAAAGGTAATTTCGCCTGATGGCGGATCTTCGAACTATAGAAGATCACGCTTGACCATCTTCGCAAAGAATTTACGATACCAGAAAAAGAACTGGTCTGTAGTGAAGAAGAATTGCGAATACTAGCGCTCGGGCATAATCAGTTGAGTTCTTACAGGTTGGCCTGGATTAACATCGAAGTAAACGTAGATTCTTCTTTGTGTTGCAACGAAAAATATGTAGGTAACTTCATTATTAGCGGGTAATTTTATCATGAATGTCTTCTTTTTACGGGAAAATGATTAATTTAAATTCCAAACCAACGATTTTTAGTAAAAATAAGTTTAAAAATTGTATGTTTGTGTTTTTATAATATAATTTTTAAACATTATATTTATTCTTAAATCTATATAATAAAAATCTATATAACAGCCTAATAAAGTATAGACACTATCTTAATTTTACTGATTTATAAAATTACATTTTCCACGAACTCATATGTACAGGGTGGGCCAGAATAGACGCGGGGGTTTGAATTCTTTATAAATTTTTTATTTTAGCGAAACCTATAATTTTTTTTTCAAATACATGTAGTTGATTGATGGGGAATATTTTTGGTCTAAACATGGAAAATTATATCCCGCAAGTGGTGGCCATTTTCTGCTTCGCAAATCCGTGCTCTTTCCAAGACATTTTCCATAACCTTTCGTGTTATGGCCTCGATTTCACTGCGAATGTTGGTTTTCAATTGGCTGATGGTTGTTGGCTTGTTGACGTACACCTTTTCTTTCAAATATCCCCAAAGGAAACAATCTGGAGTCGTTAGATCAGGTGAACGCGGAGGCCAATTGAAATCGCTTCTTTTCGAAATAATGCGTCCGCCAAACATGTCCCGTAAAAGAGCCATTGAGCCCACCGCCCACCGGTTCGTTGTTCTATTGTGTACAGGTCCATTTTAAATTGCCCAAGTCTTCTTAACAAAATGCTGAAACAAAATAAAAAAAATAAAAATAAAAATAAAAATAAAAATAAAAATAAAAATAAAAATAAAAATAAAGTTATAAAGACTTCAAACCCCTGCGTCTATTCTGGCCCACCCTGTATTATGTTTTTAAACTTTTTCGCTATACTACTAAATATTGTGAAATCAGATGAGATATTTAGGTGTGTCAGAGATGGTTTTTTCTAAATACTTTTTTCTAACCGCTTTTAAATTAAATCGCATTCATGATAAGAAATTTCGCCTGCGGCAGATTTGTTTAATATAAATAGTTTTTTTTTGTTTAATACAATGGTTTTTTTTTCATTTGACTCGGTCCCTCCCAAAATAAATAAATCCTGTTAAAAAAAAATCTCGAAAAGCGTGACGGGGAGGTTTCGAATTGGCGAAATTCAGCTGACGTACCTATTTGTTGGGCCGCCCCTTTCGATTGTACGATTCTACATCGTTGCTTGAATTTTGCTTTCGGCCATGTGTATACATTTTTTCATACATATTGCCGAAATCAGGATTTAAGCCACAATATTTCATAAAGGAAATAACTCGGTTTAGAACCCGCCAATCGTCAAGGTTAAATTATTACGTCACGTCGCTTCACGCTAGTGTCAGATGCTGAACTAACTGTATTGTAAAAATAGGTTTTTTGTTTTCCAATCCGCTATTTATCGGGTACATAAACGGACAAAAACCGCAAAAAATATTGGGTGTACAAATAAGTTTCCGCCGTTTTTTATCAAAAATTGCGCATTTTTTTTTGTGAAAGAATGGTACATTATGTTCTATTCGAAGTATTGTCCATCGCTTGCCACTAGTTTTTCCCATCTTTCTGGCAGCATACGGATACCGCGTCAGAAGAATGCTTCATCTTTTGAGGTTATCCTCAAATCGACCCCACGAACCCACGAAAGTGCTGTGCAGCCAGGCCATGTGTCATCGATCTGAACAAGTGGTAGTCGGAAGGGGCGATGTCTGGAGAATACGGCCGGTGGGGTAGGATGTCCCATTTTAGTGTTTCTAGGTAGGTGTTGACCGGCGACGCAATATGTGGACAAACATTATCATGCAGGAGAATAACTTGGTCATGTCTGGAGTAGTAGTGGGCGCGCTTTTCCTTGAGTGCTCGACTCAATCTCACGAATTGTGTTCAGTGGACAGCCCCAGTAATGGTTTCGTTCGGTTTGAGCAACTCATAATACACGACACCAACCTGATCCCGCAAATTACGCTTTTTTGGCAGAAAACTCGATTTTTTCGCACACAAAAGAATAAATTATTCTGATAAAAATTTAAAAATATTTCAAGGTTATCTTGTTGACAGATGTCAAACCTTACGATAATGACGTTTTACATCTGACAATTTTAACCATAACTTACTGGTGCGCCAACTTTTGTGAAACGGCGGAAACTTATTTGTAAACCCAATATATAAATTTATGTTTTCTGCTCCTGGTTCGAAAAAATTCAAATTTCCGCGCCTAAAAAATCAGTGGCAGTTGACGCCACCAAAAGTAGAAAGTTGGGCTTCACTCGCATGTAGTTGCATGGAATGCTCGCATGGAATAACCCATAGTAAAAATGTCACTGAAATTACCCAAATAATACTGTCCTTAATATTCATTCAGGAAACTAAATTAAAAAAAAAAAGTTGAATGAATGTTCTGCAACTTTACTCCCATTTAGTATTATACATTTGTGTATCACGTTTAACCTACTTTTTTTTATTAAATTGCATCAGGAATAATTAAGTGTCATCTTCAATCAATATCAAAGGAATTCACTAATCGTCGGAAATGCGGTAATACTACTATAGCTACGATGTCATATTATATAGCATTCGCGTTAGTTATTCGTCATAGTATTAGTTTTCTATAAAAAAATATCAAGCCCATGTTGGCTTCATATCGTCTGTGGACTTTTACTATTCTTTTATTATGCGAGTATTAAGTCAGCGTGACATGAAATTAATTTTAGAAGATTATCTTAAGTAGGTGTCATTGAACGAATTATGGAATTGTTTTCGGCGGCTTAATTTAGTTAAATACAAAAACTTCAACGACATGCGACATAATTAACGTTGCCATCAAATTTTTTTTTGATGCATTTCAAACCTTTTGATACTCTTATTTCGAATTCCACTATAGGCATTGATAGAAGCTCGTAACCCAATTTTTATTGATAGCTCTTCAAATCACTTAGTTTTGTTGCATTGAAATGCATCTATTTTAGTATTGATTTTATGTTGTGGTTGATTGCAATCAGAATAATTAGAGATCATATAGTTTTTAGAGTTTAGCAGGGGCGGTTCATCAAATGAATAAATGGAGCATTTGCCCATTGCCCCCGAGGGGGCCCGATGTAAAGTTAATACTGTCATGATATGATACGTTGTATGCAAAAGGGTTGTAAGTCAGTAAAAAAAAATTCAAACAAAATTATTCCGTATGCATTGCAAAATATAGCATAAATTCGTTTTAATTTTTTTTTTGACTTACACCATACAACACCTCAAATATCAAAATTGAAATTTTTATGCAGTGTATATTTGACCTCAATATGTCAAAATTTTCGGCTGTAGCGAATTTCTTAGATATCTTTCGTCTATGGTGCATTTAGTGTAAACTAAATTTCGCCTGCGGTGCAATTATTTTTGCTGTTATTTTTACTAAAAGATTTTTTTTTGCTATTAGAGAAGTTCGAAATTGAAAGCTTGGACAGGGCCCAAAAAAAAAACGGTTAGTTGATGGTCGGAGTGAGTCAAGTACTATTAATAATCGGTAAGAAGGAAAGAAAACTTGGGTGTCGATTATCAAAAAAGTTTCGAGACCTCTGGATTAGAGCGATATGTACTACCATACAAACTAATCATAAGCAGACTAACATTTTCATTCAATCCATTTTAGAACAAAATTGAATTTCAACTTCCAAAAAATAAATACCCATAGCAGCCACTCCAGCCGTAGCAGCCATGAGCTTTTCCGCCAGCATGTATTATTTTCGGCAAAGTAAACAAAGTTTAGCTGAATCCCATGACTGTAATATTGCTAAATTTATATAAAGGATATTTAATCCGTTAACCAATTGTATTTGGAGCAAAGGGGAACATTTTAATAATTGCTTGTGCGATTTAAACCACAATATCTTTTCGTTTTTTTAATTATTCATGAGATACAATTGATAATTTCATAATTGAAAGGCTTGTGGCTTGCAAATATAAAAGTGATTACTATTAATGAATGAATCAATGCAGTTGATCTATTTGTGTGTGTTTTTTTTTAAGTAATTAGATATTTGTTACGTTTTAGTTCAAACAGCAAGTGTAATCAATGACTAATATTGATGTGGTAGAACAGTTTTTTCCCATTCAAGCAGAAAATCTCAGATATCTTGTTGGGATGGGTGCTGTTCGGGAAACGTGTTTTTCGTATAATTTTATTTCTGTTAAATTCATGACAGTAGAGTTGATAGATTAAGAATGATTCGTTTTAGAATTGTGTTGTACTAAAATTCTACTTTTTTTTATCTATTTTTGTTAAAAAATCTACTTCTGTTTTTATGGGTAAAAATAAAATTGTAGAAAAAATGTACCGCAGCCACAATATAATAACAACCTCTTGCACTCCATGCTCATACACAAGGCATACCCCACTTTATATCAAGTAGCCCTAAACTTTTGGCCTATGGTGTTATGCTACTTAATTATCTTTTTTTTTTTTGTTAAAAAGTGACTGATGACAAGTACTTTGTAGCATGATTCGTCCGCTACCCTATCTTACAATTTACACATTTTTTTCAGTTTACACATTTTTTTCACAAAAAAAATCTCTTCATCGACTTGGTTTCTTTTACTCTAATTTTCTAATACAAAATAAGTTGTATTTTTTTTGAGTTTTCTTGAGTAATCAAAAAGGTACACACAGAACCTGCTGTGCATATATTTAAAAGATTTTGCGTATAAAACTTTATTTATTTTTTAAAGTAGACGCAATTTTATCAATTAATCTGTTGAGTATATAAAGAAGGAGTGATCACGCGATTGTGCGAAGAACTTAAGCTGATATATCGGGTGACCTGAACCATAAACAAATTATATAAAGACTGTTTTTCTCTAACAACTCAGCTTTCAAAAATAATACCCCAAAGCAGCAGATATGCATGCGGTCGGCAGCGCACACGAGCAGCGGAGCATGTCGTTTGGTCGAAGAAAAACATTCAATTCATTTTCAAACTCTCTGATCAACACGAAGTTTTGCCGAAATCGTAGTTTTCTATCAATTTTCGGGAAAGTACCGCTAGCTGCAACGGTTACCTCCCATACAATTTTTCTTAAATACAAATTTCTCGAACACTGCGCTTGTGAGAAAAAATGCATATAATCAAAATTAAAGGAAATAATATTGCCTACATTTTTAATTTTATGTGAATTTCATCTCAACTCATACTCTCGTTTACAGTTAAGTTCGATTTCTTAACTTTGCTCGATTGGATATGGTTAGGGATCTAAAAAAAAATTATCGGTATTTTTTTGTTTGGTAGAATACCGTCCGATCGGCGGAGGGGAGGGGGTCAAAGTCGGCGAAAACTCGAAATCACAAAAACTTTAAAAATTTGTGACGGCTTAACCGATTAAGATGATATTGAACATTTTGGAAAGGTAATTCCTTGTGACAAAAAAAAATTTTTGACTTCCTCTCCCTCCCCCTCCCCGTCATATTGTAAAATTCAATTTAGTGACAATATAAATAAAATTTGGGAGTAAATGCGTTATTTAAAAAAAAATCAAAAAAAATCGAATACAAGAAAATTGTATATATTTTAATGATTTTCGATTGGTTTTTATGTTTTCTGTACATAATATTAACTCAAAAGTTTTGGGAGTTTAAAATTAATTAGAAATTCATTTAAAAGAAAAAGTTCTTTTTTCTTTGAGAAAGTTTCCGTTTGGAATAAATCTGTGAAAATTCTGAGTTTCTGGAAGTATTTTGACACTTTCAAACCTTCTTTGAAGTTGTTGCTGTTTTTCTTGAGATATTTTAAATTTCGTCACTAAATTGAATTTTACAATATGAAGGTGAGAGGGAGGGAGAGGAAGTCAAAAAATATTTTTTTGTGACAAGGAATTACCTTTCGAAAATGTTCAATATCATCTCAATCGGTTAAGCCGTTACAAATTTTTAAAGTTTTGTGATTTCGAGTTTTCGCCGACTTTGACCCCCTCCTCTCCGCCTACTGGAATTTATTCCCCGAAACAAAAAAATACGGGTATCTTTTTTTAGGTCCCTAACTACATCCAAATGCTCCATTCAAGTCGAGTATGAAGTTTTTACATATCTCTAACGGTTCATGAGATAATTTGAAAAACATTATTTTTCACATATTTTTTCGGAAACTTTAAATATTGCAGAAGAAAGTCATGTATTTTTTTTGAATATTCACATATTTTTTTTGAATTGTTTAAATCATACTTTAAATTGTTTAAATAAAATACATTTTTTTGCTTTATCAAACTACAATTCTGTGGAAATTTGATAAAACTTGAAACTTACATTCTCAAAGCAATTTAAAAATATGAACAAAACAAGATAAAATTTTTAGTTTGCTGATTATTTTAACGTAATTTTTGAATTAACACAAACTAAAAATTTTGTCATGTCACATATTTATTGTTAGAAGTCAAAATATTCAAATCGAAAACCTGCGGAAGGAAAAAATACGCACAAACAAAAAAACACGCATACAAAATACAAACACACAAAAAAAACACCAAACACACTTGCCCCCGCTTCGTGTTGCTTGCATAAGAATTCAACGAGAATAAAACGAACTAGAAACGAAAACTGGTTTTAACAAAGGGCGAATGGAAGCAGCGGCATGTATAGGCGATCACCACGGCTGCTTGTGGCTGATGGTGTGTACTGCCGGCTAGCCGGCAGCTGCTACGTCACGATGGGGTATTATTTTGAATTTCGGTTTTGCACTAAGTTGAGTTGTTAGAAAAAAACAGTCTTTATATAATTTGTTTATGCCTGAACTCAGACAAGTCAAGGACAATCAACATAATTTCAATTTTTTATTGCTTTTTTATTGATAAGAATATGAAATTCAAAGATATCCAATCGTCGTTTCGTATTATAAAAGAAATTTGCTGGATATACTAGGAATGTTTCCTTTTTTATTTATTCATTTTATTACATATTCTCCCGGTTATATATATTTTTAATCTAACGTTTTCTTGGGATAATTAGATGAAAAACGAAAAATTATATTATAGTTCAATATTAGCAAACGTCGCGTCGGAAAACCGGTGAGCCTTTTTTCACCCCATAAGGAGAAAGACTATAATAAGGAGAACCCTCTCGGAAATTTCAAAGTGTTTTAAACGAAAGCACTTTCAAATTGCTTTGGAATTAAGAAGTTAACCGCTTTGAAAAAAGCACATTAAAAAGTACTTTTTTCTCATCACATTCAAAGTAGTTTACAGAAACTACTTTTAAACTACTTTAAAATATCTCGATGGAAAGTAGTTCCCATGAAAGTCTATTCGCATACATTTTTTTAGTCGTTTTTCGGATTTCTTAAATATTTTTCAATAGAAATATTTTTCAATAGAAATATTTTAAATTGCAAATCAGTAGAAGTTCTTTGTTTAAATTATGTGATAATCAATTAAATTGGTAGGTCATCTTTAAAATTTCGCTTAGTATACTAATTTCGACCAATCTTCACCAGAAGAACGCGTTGCAAAATGCCCGCAATACAAACGCGCAAGTCGAAAATACGAAAAAATGCACGGACATGGGATAGAATCCCGGTCGCGACTTTATTTATTTTTTTCCATTTTTTAATATTTTTATGTATTTTTCGAAATATGGAAAGTAATCAATAAATATGAGCATTTGATGCTAATTGCATCCATAAATTCGGTAAAAATAGTGAATTAAAAGTATTTAAAAGCAGAATGGCCATCGTGGCATGTAGCGCCGTCCTGTTGGAACCTAATGTTGTCGGTATCCATATCATCCAGTTTAGGCCACAAGAAGTTACTTTTCATCGATCTGTAGCGCTCGCGGTTGACGGTTATGGCAATGCCAGTTTCATTTTGGAAGAAGTACGGACCGATGATTCCGTCAGACCAAAATCCGCACCAAACAGTGACTTTCTCGGGATTCATTTGATGGATTCATTTGATCTCGTGTAGATTGGAATCGCCCCAAATCCGACAATTTTGCTTGTTCACATATCCATTCATCCAAAAATGAGTCTTCCAAAATTACATAAAATTTAATAGAAAATTTCGTAGAAAATAAAATTTGATGATTTGCACACGTTGTTAAACGTTATAATCTTCCATGGTGATTTGCCATACACTACTGAACAATTCACAACAAATTTGACAGATGTTGCTTTAACAACATGGTCGCTATAAGCTAACATACTTCGAGCGTCCTAATTGAAAGACCCTTTACTTTGAAAATGCTTTGCCCAAATTACTTTGCAAAGTAATTTCAAAAAAATACTTTGAACGTGGGACATTGGTATTGACTTTGAAAAACTAAGGGAAATACTAGGGCGAACTATTTTTTTTTCAAAATTTTCACAGCTAAATTACAAAAACAAAACACTTAAAATATATCAATATTATTTTTATTACTACAACATATCAACAATAAAATTAATTATCAGCGATATGCACAAGAAACTTACGTTTTTAACAGAATTTTTTAAACAAAATTCCAAAGCACTGATTTGTGATGATTCAAATTTCTTAGAATATATTACTCCATTAGGCGCGAGAGGGTTGAAATTATCAGGAATTACTAAAATATTTTTTCTTATGATCTGCGAAACTTTTGTTTTCGAAAGCATTCTTTGTGTTGTCTGAAATGGTGTACCAATTTTTCAGTTTAGGAGATTAGAAGATTTCCGTTTTCTAAATTCAACATTTTATTTCAAGTAACGCTATATTTTTTTTATGTTTTCGTAAGAAGAAATTATTGTCTAGATTCCGTTCCTGTCCTAGCGCCACATTAAAATTTTTAAAACTATAGAAATTTGACCATGCCCAGCTTGAATTTAAAGAACAATAATAAGCATAATTATTGTTCAGCTTCAGCTTAGTTAGCTAACCTCATTTCTCTGCTCTCAAAATAAAACTATAAACTCGTAAAATCTCGCTAGTATGTGAAAAAAGTAGTAGCTACAAGACATTTGAATATTCCTATGTCTGTTTGTTGATAATAATGTCTACCTGGATGAATAGATAATTTCGTGCTAGTTGCTTAAAGCAAATTAAAGGTACGATCATTGTTTCGGATTTATTTATGATGATCGCTTCTGGTATCATTTTGTACGTAAATGGAGTATGAAAATGTTGAATAGGTTTTTTGATATTATTTTTTTGGATTGAAATTCCAGTATCAATGTTTTATGTTTGCGTTTCGTAAGTTCGTCTAGCGTTGATTTTGTATGACGTTCCACAATTTCGATTTGTATTTCCACGGAGCAAAGTGCAGTTTGCCAGCATATGGCGAATTTAGAATTTTGTTTTAATTATTTCAATTTTTGTGATGGAGGACAAAGTTATCAATTTTGTACAGGAAAATGATTGCCTATACAACAAAGAAAATCAAAAATATAAAAACATTATATTTATGGGGCTATTCACGAATGTAAATGTATCTGCAACTGTAACTTTACATGTTCCACATGATTCATACTAATTTTACATTAGATTCCAAATTGGTATTCACAAACTGTAACTGAATAATAGGGATTCCTGACAGTTGCTTCTTCTGAACTGTATAACAAATCGTATAAACATTTCTTTCTAAGTATTTTTATTTAACTTACTCAGAATCTTCTTCCCATCCATTATACAACAATATTAAGTCCGACATATTTCCTTTATTCTTAAAATTTTGCATTTTTCTTAAAAAATGTAACCTTATGGATAAGTTTTCTCTCGGCATAAACTTACAGATGATTTGACAGCTAGTTACAGATACAGAATGTCAAAGTTACAGTTTGTGAATAGCAAAGTGGACTGAAAATGTAAAGTTACAGATACAGAGCAATCTTACATTTAAGAATACAATAGTTAAAGAAAAAATGTGGATATTTTGCTTCCTTTTTGCTAAGCTTATTGTAAATTGAGAATACGGTGGAGGATACGCAAACACACATGGGTCAAAATTGCCCATAGACTAGTTTAAACGATTACTCAGGTGTTCTTTTTATTTTTTGGCCAGGACTTTTCGAAAATTTCTAATTTATCAAAATACATTGAAATAGGTATTATTTTTTACTGCAGGTATCCCAGGAACGGGGGCATTCAAAAAGTTACATACGGGGTATTTATGGGTCAAAATTGCCCAATACATTTTTATTAGACATTAATTGCAGTTGCAATACAAATTTGAATTGCCTTTGCATATAAAACCACTACACTTCAAACATTTTGTTGAGTACTTGGTGCTGGAGGACAAATTAGGACACAAATAACAGCGTGCACGCCTCAAATTTTTGGCTCGATCTCGTCGTGCACCTCCTTGTTGCACTGAATTAACAACTGCTTTGGCTATAGCACTTTGTGGTGTAGTAGTTCGGCGTAAGATTTGAGGATTGATCATATCTTCGCCTAGTTTTTTTAGAAACAATCGACGCCTGAAATGTTTTTTCTTATTCCATTCAGGATTAACACTTATCCAAATGATAAAGGCATTATTAGCCGATATGTCCAACATATTGCAGAACAAAGCTAATGGCCACCTATTCGTTCTGCGATTACAAGGCCCCTACCTGATCTAGAGTATCCACCGCTGTCTTTGTTGAGTTGTAATAAGCTATTATTTCAGGCTTTTTCTTTTCGTCATTAGCTGTTCTTTTTTCGTGGTGCATAGTACTAAGAAGAAGCACAGGAGACTTGTGGGACAAATGGTCTAAAAATCTACCCAAAATGATCAATCCCAACGAATGCGTTACAGTAAATGAGCAATTGGTTCCATATCGTGGACGATGTCCATTTAGGCAATATATTCCTGCCAAGCCGGACATGGAAAATTCGATTTTTTTATCATTCTAAACACACTGGTGTAATTCATTTTTGTGTGTGATGACGGGATCTTGGCGTTACAAACGGTAAGGCAAATTTAATATACCCTTTGGTTTCACCATACGGGTATAAAAACAGATTTTTTGAAAACAAAAATCAGAACAACGCCTTAAAAAAAGCAAATCGTTTTTTTTCTCTTTTTAAAATTTGCTTGTATTGAAACACTTACCCGGCCCGTACACGCGACTATAAAGTCTGTCAGTGGCACAGACTTGAAATGTCAAATTACTGACAACGAATTAAAATACATTTAGCGAACTGGCAGTCAGTGCATTTACACGAGACTGTGTCAGCGACTGTGTCAGCTCTACAGACGCGTGTAAGGGCCGGGTTAATAAAACTGCAAAGTGATTAACAATAACGACCCAAAGTAAAATTGATTGCTAATTTGATACGATTTTATTTTAAAATCTGTCTCACAGTGTATTTGTTCTCATATTTCCAGATCAATGACCACATTGGGAAAAGATTGCAGTAAATCCAATCTTAAAACGTGATTAAACAAGAAAAAATTGACACATCATCGAAATCAAAGAAAACGAGATAAAATCCTAAAAAAAGAAATTTATATGCGGGTGAACACATCTACAAGAAAAATTTGTAAGGAATTTAAATAATTTACAACATCACGCCTTTGTCTTCATTTACATACATTCAGCGTAGTACTCGCTTGTCTGATATGGTACTTGGGTGCTTGTCGATCTCGATCACTTGCACATTCAACTAAGTATTTTTGTTATTTTACTGACTCAAAGACCAAGTCGTCTTTGTTGACTGATTTAATTCTTGGAGAAATTGTTCCGTTTGGTAGTGACGTGAATATAACAGCCAAAAGTACAAAATAAAGGCCGTTGGATAGTGAGTGAGTCAGTGAAGGACGCGGGGACGAGAGGCGTGAGACGACACAAAAAAAAGAGAAAGGGAAGGGCAGGCACAATTCAACTGTTATAAATCACTTTGATCTTGTCTGTTGTTATTGTTGCTGCTGAGCTGTTGCTGCTTTTTTTCTAACATTTCGTCCAATTTGCGGTTGCTTTTGACAATAAAATTACACAACCAGACCGCCACCCAACCAACCAACAAGCTTAACGACTGACTTTTGCGCTTGTAAGACGCAATCGCTGCTAGACCAAAGCTATTTGGAATTTAGGTAAGTGAACCGTAAAGTAATTTCTTCAATTTCTTCAAATTTCACACTAATTTCAGAGGTAGTAGCATTAAATAATAAAAGCTTCAATTGTAAGAAGAATTGCTGCAAAAAATAAAATCGCCCATTAACGGTCGCCGGCATAGAGTCACATAGTCGAAATTTCCAAAGCATAGTTTTTGGCATAGAGTTGAATAGTGGTTGGAAGGTGCATACATAATTTCTATCCGTAGTACTTCCAGTTTCAATAAACTCTCCAGCAATTTTTGGGGAGATTTAAGTCAGTTGCATCTATCGTGTGTGTGATTGCCGTGTATTAACTCAATAAATTTTCGATTAAGCGCTAGCGATAAATTGAATTAATACACAGAACTTAGTCATTAACGATTATTTTTATTTTCGGTATAGCAGCGAATGTGTATAGCTATAACTAGGTATCAACTGGATTATCCTATGAAATTTTTCCCTAATTTAATTTCGGTTATAAATAGCTGTAAAAGACTTTTCGTAGTTGCTGTTTTTGTTTTGCTTGAGTATCATGCAATGTACACGCTATAAATAAACGTTCATTCGTTCGTTCGTTGACGTTGTAAAATGCTACCAGAAATACTCCAAAGTGTCATTGAGACAGAGGAAGTACAAAGTTGTGGAAACAAGCGATTTCCGGCTTTGATTTTTTCACAGGAATTAAGCGAACAGATAGAAGTATTCAAAAGAATGGTTAACATTTTTTATTATTTTTAATATTTTCAATAAGCAAGTTTTATGATTGTAAGGGTTGTTACACTATGAGTTTTTTTTCCTTTGGGACCCAAACACTTATTGACTGCTGACATGTTTTAATAAACAGATTTCAAAAACTTGTTGTGGGTATCACCAATAAAATTATATTTCGGGTTTAGCGGCATATTCGATTAACCTGATTTCTTTGCGCTGGTTACCGGAGCTTAACCGATTTTTCACCCCCAACAGAGAGGGTGTTATGCCATAGAATAAGGAATATATAGAAAAAACTCTGCCGAACAAATTTTTGACAAATTTCCCCTTCGAAGGGGGGGGATGTCCCCATCATTCACTAGCTACGGCCTTAGACTAGGGAGCACGAAGCAAAGAGAACATTTTCTAATCATTTGCGTCGTATCTATTCAATGAGATGGAGGAATCGAATGGATAATTTTTTCCGTGTTACATCGGATCCTCTTGCTTCATCAAAATTTTCTCTAAAAATTTGTTCTAAGAGTTTATTCTCTAGATTATTTGTTCTCTGGTTATGCGTTTGGGTGAGAGTCTGTTTTGTTAGTTTGTTTATATGCCATTCCCATAACTTTTGATTCTCTGAACCGATTTCGCTCCGGTTTTCGCCATTCGGTTAAAAATAATTGAGTAAGGATTCTAGTATACACTCAGCTGATGGCCTAAGTACTTTTCCGGCAGATCAAAATACAATCTACAATCAAGAATTTACCCTTCCCCTGTAACTTTTATTCCACGTCCCTGTCATTCTCCAATTCACTGAAAGTACCACTTGAGAAAATTGTGAATCTAAAAATACAATCTACTGGCCGAAAAACTTAAAATTCAATCGGATACTAAAAAGTAAGCTATCTTTAAAAAGAGTAAAAAGAGACAAAATTAAAATTTTTAAAAAACCCCCGCCTAAAAAATCTCTTAAAACGTAAGAAAAACTACAATTCGAGCAATCGTTCAATACTCTATATCAGTGCTCCGCAACCAGTGTGCCGCGGCACACTGGTGTGCCGGGAAATGATATTAGGTGTGCCGCGGTAAACATTTCAAATAGCTATTTAATAATTTTTTTTTAATTTTTTCATTATAAATATTTTATACACAAATTTTTTTATATTTTCTTTTGTGGTGTGCCCCGGATTTCCAGAAAAAAATTGGTGTGCCGTATGCAAATAAAGGTTGCGGAGCACTGCTCTATATGACGACAGGCGGATTTTTGATAAGAAATATCTGATAAGGAACAGTACAATACTTTCTTATACAAAATGTATGCGTCTGCACAATTTACACTATAACCCGACAAGTAAAATATAAAAACCATCAAATTGTTTCTTACAAAATCTGAAATATCTCGATAACGGTAAAAATTATTGATTTATTAAAACAGGCAAAAATGTTGAGAATTTTAATATCTTTAATTCTTCTTTTAACACTGTTTTCAAAAATTCGTTACTTTGCAACCAATTCGCAAATATCTTATTTTCCACTTTTTAATAAAAATATTTTGATAACGGTAATGATAGCGGATAGAAGGTGCAATTATTTTTGATGCACTCCATATATTTAACTATCGAAAAACCGCTAGTTTGCAAGATAATCTCAAAAAATCGAAATCTTCGAAATAATAGTATATTTCGGTTTGCAATATTGTATCCAGTACATGAAATTTTATTGTCCCCCACATTTGTTATACATAAGACTACGCAATAACGCGTAGTTTCGAAGTTAATCGCGAAAAACGAAAATGCAATTTTTAAAAAGTCGCTAAAGCTTTCGAGCGAATTTGAGTAGGGATGGGATTAAAAATTTTCATAAAACGCTAAAATAAATAAAACGCAGGTCTTCTTCCAAATCGATTAAAAATATAGCTTCATATCCATAATTAAAAATATCGCTTCATATCAACAATTAAACAAAAATTTCCTCCGCAATATTTCTCGAAAAGCGTTAAAGATACCTAAAAATCGTAATTTTTTTTTTCAAATATGGTGAGAACTGTTAGAGATACGTAAAAACCGTTAACGCTGAAAATTTTATTACTTTTAAATTTGTTTATATTGATTTTTTCATAAAAGCGTATAATTTTATAAGGGGCCACGGCCATAGAAACTTCGAACAGTAAACCAGTCGCAATATCAGACTTTCATTCAGGGAAGGGTCACGAAAACTTCGAACAGTAATTTTTATTTTATTCGTCGGTTTAAGAATCAATGTGTGAATCATTATATGAGAGGTAGTTAAACTTTTTTTTACCATCAATCATCACGAGAATTTGTCAAATTCTCATCATGCAACAAGGACGTTATTACGTTTAGGAGGATAAAAATAACAAGGGAATGAAATGCGCCGCAGGTAAAATTTTTTGAAAACAAATGTGCCGATGTGCTTTAGGTTTTTATGCGTATTACGCGTGTTAATAAACATTGTTGTCGATGTATGAGTATCCTGTTGATCCACCAAACTGTCCCTTATCTTTTAAATAGAGTTTTACAATTCCTAATATCGAATCCTGATTCTTAATCGTGGACAACCTAATGTCAGTATGGTTGTCGTCAACGTGTTGGTGATCGACGGTCAGCATATTTTTGATTGGCCATGTGGATTCGGCATATGGCATAAAACTTAACTTAAAACTTTATTTAAAAATCTTGAACCTAGTTGTATATTTGCTCTAATGGAAATTTGATTAATCACAAAAGTATTGAATGTTGTTTTCAAAATATGAAAACGTTACATTTTCTATCAGAAATGAATGTTCCTTTAGACCAGTGGTTCCCAAACTTTTTTGGCCCACGGACCCCTTTCATAGTCAAAACTTGCCCACGGACCCCTTTTCATAGCCAAATCTTGCCCACGGACCCTGGGTGAAAAACCATTACATAAATGCATAATAGAAACATTACAAATTTAACTTTGATGTCTTGAATGGTAAATGGTGACGTAAAAATAAAATATTTATAAAACATTTTTTTGAAGAAGTATTTATTGAAATTATAACTTTTGTTTTAAAATACAAAAAAAAATTAATGACTTGGATGAACCTGATGGGATGTTATGAGTGTATTTATGTTCGGCTCAATGTTTGTGAGTAGCAACCGCAAATCCCCACAAGTAGATACTAATTTCTAGTCGGTTTCTTTTTTTTGTGATGAGGCTCATAGCGGCACTGAATCTACGTTCTACCAAATAGGAAGACGGAAAAGCAATCAACAGCTTCTGTTATTTATTGGGACCTCTCGCTGTTTTTCTTATCAAAATTAAAGCTTAATAGAAACTTTTAGGGAAATACCTGTTATTGGAAGTATTGGCCATCACTGGCCACTACTTTTTCCCATCTCTCTAGCAGCACTTGGATTCCCCTCCCGAAAAACGAAGCGTCTTTTGAGGCAATCCAGGAATCGACCCAGTTTTTCGCGTTCTCATAACAACGGAAGTGCTGGTCCGTCAGGCTATTGCTCATCGACCGGAACAGGTAGTAATCCGAAGGGGCGATGTCTGGAGAGTATGGCGGGTGGGGTAGAACTTCCCATTTCAGGCTTTCAAGGTATGCCTTAACCTGCCTTGAAACGTGAGGCCGTGCATTATCGTGCTGCAGGATGACCTTATCGTGCCTTTTTGCATATAGCGGCCGTTTTTCCCTTAAGGCCTCGCTCAGACGCTCTAATTGAAGCCGATAAAGGTCTCCTGTGATGGTGTTATTTGGTCTTAGCAGCTCATAATAGACCACACCCAGCTGGTCCCACCATATGCAGAGAAGGAGCTTAGAGCCATGGATGTTCGGCTTGGCCGTGGACGCTGACGCATGTCCAGGCATACCCCACGACTTCCTCCTCTTTGGATTATCGTATCGAATCCATTTTTCATCCCCTGTCACTATGCGATGGAGGAAACTTTTCCGCTTTTGCCGCTGCAGCAACTGTTCGCACGTGAGCAGACGCCTTTCAATGTCGCGAGGCTTCAGCTGATAGGGGACCCAATAACCCTCTTTCTGGATCATTCCTATTGACTTTAACCGTTTTGAGACAGTTGTGTCGTCAACTCCTAAAGACTCTCCCAGTTCAGCTAAAGTCTGGCACGAGTCCTCAAAGAGTAACGCCTCCAGCTCCTCGTCTTCGATTTTTTTTGGCGCCCCAGTGCGTTCTTTATCCTCCAGGTCAAAATCACCGTTTTTGAAGCGTCGATACCAATCTCTGCATGTTGTTTCCGATAAGGCATGTTTTCCGTATGTCTCCTTCAAAATCCTGTGAGCCTCTGCTGTAGATTTCTTTAGAAAAAAATAATGCAGCAAGACTCCCCGCAAACACTCTTTTTTCGGAACAAAACTCTCCATGGTTAACTCGATTGCACAACAAATTGTTTATGCGCCAGCGAGACGAAATGCTCGGAATTCCTCACTAGCTCATCGCACTTCTAAACGGATGCGTCACCCCCAGAAACTGTACGCAGATAGGACCGGAAACGCCATCTGTTCTCAAACAGCGAGAACTTATTCAAGGTCCCAATATTTTAACTTCCATATTAATAAAAATGTGTCACAATTTTTTTATTTTATTTGAAACCTTGCGCGGACCCCCTGCCGTTCTTCAGGGACCCCCAAATCAATTTTAATTTTCCACGGACCCCCTGAATGATCCCGGGGACCCCTGGGGGTCCGTAGGGACCACTTTGGGAACCACTGCTTTAGACCTCCAAGAGAAGTTCCCTATCTCCAGAAAATATTTTTTCTCATATAAATGACTTATAATAAATTAAAGATTTGTCCACATAAAAAAATAATAAGCCAGCTGAAAACATTCTAAATCCTAAGCAAATTCAGACTGAAAAGCTGGTTTCTGCGCTTGCAAAATTCTGACTCGCATTTAAAGATTTTAATGATTCATAGATTTTTATCTTATCAAATCGTAATAGGCAACTTTCGCATTTATAAACATTAAATCTTAAATATTCAACATGATTGTTTAGTTATAAAAATAAACAAATGGTTTATTGCTTCGCTTTCAATCATAATTTTTTATTAGATTTTCACTCGTTATTCTTCCATTTGTTGAACTCGTTTTTTACGTCGAAAATATTCACTTTTAAGCTTTCTAGCCAAAGAGTTCACTTAGAAGTTTTTTTTAACTTGTAGATAGACAAGAACATGGGATTAGACGTAGACAGAAAATACTTTATAGCTTCCAGCTGTAGAAATAAAACATGGATACTTCAATCTTTATATATAAAAATGAATCGTGGTCCGTTTGACTATCCATAACTCGGCTGAATATAATCCGATTTGCATGGGATTTTTTTTGTTGGATTCGTATTGCAACATATAAAAACACAACGGAGCCGAAAATTGGAAATTTCTACCGGAAAAGTTGGAAAATCTTGGAAAACCGAAATTGCATACTTTCAGGGGAGCGGTTTTCTGGTTTGCACTTTCAGTAATTCCAAATCAAAAATCTCGAATTTTTTTTCGTTTTGTTGGAAAATTCGAGAAAAATTTTGGGGAAAAACGGGAATATCGGAAAAATTGAAATTTGCATTTTGTATGAGATTATGGTATGGAAGGAGAAAAAATTGTATTTGGAACTGAAAAACGGATAATTTTGTCCTTCACGATAAATTTATCGCCAACAGATGGTGTTACGCTCTCAGACTCACATTTGACAGCTGAGAAATATATTCGCTCATTCCTCATTGATGATCGATGCGAAGCGGTTGTTTATCCATATAGTGCCCAAATTATCGCTGTTTTTCCCACTTTTAAATCGTCGAAAGAATTTTATTTTGTGATGAACGAAGTGAATCAAGGTATTTACTCAGTGACCAAGTAAAATTAAATGAATTGGTATTGAACGATTTGATAATTTAAATTATTCATGTTTTGGAGAACGAATTTAAATAAGGTATTTTGTCACCGACCAATTCGTTTATTTAAAAAAATCTATTTGTATGGGAGAGGGAGGTAGGAGTGGTCCAACTGGATAGATAAGTTGTATAAAATCATATTCTAAACAAATTTCGTCTTTATAAACTTTTCGATACGATGCACAGTTTTCGAGAAAATAAAGAAAAAGTATTCAATTTGTATTGGGGAGGGGAAAGAGGTAGTCTAACTAAATTTTGATATATAGATAAGTCATGTAAAATCATATTCAAAAGACATTTTAGCTTTATAAATTTTTCAATGCGATTCACCTTTTTTGAGAAAATTGCGAAAAAAGTCTCATTTATATGGAGAAGGGAATGGTCCCATTTTGCCAGTTCAAGAACTTAGCATTGCCATTTACGAGAAATGCAACTGTAAATATTTCAAATCTCTAGCTCAATCCTTACGAAAGTTATGATATTCACGGATATATAGACGGACAGACGACAGATAGACAGACGGTCGGACATGCTAAAATCGAAATCTTTTGTCATCCCAAACACCCTGGTGTAGTTCATTTTTGTGTCCAGCGATTGGTTTGATACATTACAACTAAATCTAATATACTTCAATATGATTCTCATATAGTGTGGAAGTCCCCAATCTGGAGTACAGCAACAAACTTATTGGGGTGCGGAAGCATTTTTTTTGATTTGTGACATGGAGTAACGTATAAACTCAAGAACTACTGCACCAACATAGACTATGTATCATGACCACGGTTTATAGTTAGGTGTGGTCGCGGTATCGGCTCCCCTTTCACCCCCTCGCCTGTTATCTTCTGAACCACTGAAGGGATTTCAATACGGTTTTCAGTGTTGGGCAGGTCAATCATAAAAGAAATTTTTATCCACTCAAACTACTCCGCTCTACATGGTGCGAGCCCCCTCTCCTGCTATTGACTAAACTACAGAACGGATTTTTATGCAATTTTTAGTGTTGGATAGGTTATCTGTCAGGGTAAATTTTCGACCAATCCCCTTCTCAGCTATCTCTGAAACTATTTTATGGTTGTTCAACATATGTTACAACATAAATGCAAAAATCTTAAGTGTCTGGCAATAAGGGAATTCGCTCTATTCCCTTTCTCCCAAGCAGATGGAAAAAAATATTTGCAATTTTCTTGAAAACAGTGCGTTAAACCAAAAAAATTATGAACAAAAAATTGTTTGAAATATAATTAAATATAATTACATCAAAATACTTTTGAAAAAAAAGGATATTTTCATATTCAAAAATTTATTACTACCCGGGCAACGCCGGGTTCTTTCAAGCTAGTATTAAATGAAATATTTGTAGTTTTCAATCATTTACAGATTTTAGAATATCGCACATAATTCCAAGATTCTTGTAATTTAGACAACATTTTTACAAAAAAAAAATATATATAACACATGGATCAATAAGTCCCGAGACTAACCCAGAGATGACGCTCGTAGTAAACCAGTAACCACGTCTTTCTAGAGTACTAACCTTTGCTTGAAACGTGTCAAAATTTTAAGTCGATCGGACCAGAAACAGCTGAGTTATCGAGGTTGGAGTAAAGTCGTTTTGTAGTTTGTTTAAAAAATGGAAAAAACCGAGTTTCGTGTTCTGATAAAACATTGTTTTTTAATGGATAAAAACACCGTGCAAGCGAAACAATGGATTGAAAAATGTTACCCGGACTCTTGTCCATCAAAAGCAACGATTTGTCGGTGGTTTGCCGAGTTTAAACGTGGTCGTACCGACACAAATGACGCGGAACGCTCGGGTAGACCTGTGGAAGCCGTTACACCGGAAAATGTGAGTGAAGTGACAAAAATTATAATGAAAGATCGTAAAGTGAAGCTCCGTGAGATTGCTGAGATAACACAGATATCATATGGAAGTGCATTTACTATCCTTCATGAAAAATTGAGCATGAAAAAGGTTTTTTCCAAGTGGGTGCCGCGATTGCTTTCGATGAAACAAAAACAGCAACGAGTCGATGATTCAGAAAGCTGTTTATCGCTATTTACTCGCAATAGAAAAGATTTCTTGCGTCGTTACGTGTCCATGGACGAAACATGGATACATCACTACACTCCAGAGTCGAAGCGGCAGTCATCTGAGTGGCGCACAGCTGGCGAAAGCCGTCCGAAGCGTCCGAAAACGCAGCAGTCAGCTGGCAAAGTCATGGCGTCAGTTTTTTGGGATACGCATGGCGTGACGATTGTATCACCCTAAAAGGTGATTATATTGATGAATAAAAAAAAATTTTGCAAAAAAAATGTTGTTTTCATTGTTAGTCTCGGGACTTATTGATCCATGTGTTATAAAGGGTCTTTCAATAAGGACTTAACAATTTGGTATTTTAATAAAAACGCACCCTAAAACCTTTTTTATGATCTGGCAATGCTAAAACGTCAGTCCAGGTTTACATTTTTTTATTTTTAAGGTTTTTTTTGTAGGTTTACATGCCACACAGCTGGTGAAACAATTGATCTATTGAAGGAGAAGTTCGGTAATCGTGTAATCTTGAGAAATGGTCCGGTCGAATGGCCACCTCGTTCATGCGATTTAACGTCGTTGGATTTCTTTTTATGGGGTTATATTAAGTCGTTGGTGTTGTATGCCAACAAGCCAACAACGTTAGAGGAGCTCAGGAACAATATCGAGCGCGAAATTGCCAACGTTCCGGCCGATATGTGTGGAAGAGTGGTGGAAAATTCGCTGCAAAGAATCAATCAGCAAACGTGCTCGCGGTGGCCATATGAACGATATCGAATTTCATACTTATGTTACATTTAACACCTGGAATAAATTTCAGCCCGATATCTCAATTATTCTGTAAATACAAAATTGTTATGTCCTTGTTGAAAGACCCGATATAACGAAATTTATTTCGGTCCCTCAGCGATTTCGTTATATGGAGGTTTCACTGTACTCTTAAATTTTTTTTAGGGTCTCTAGATTTTTTTAATTGAATAAAACATGAAGTTTATAAACAAGAAGCTCTCTACAACGGCCAATGAAGCAATCGCAAAAAAACTCAATATATATTTTTTAATATCATGAACCGTTTTCGAGGAAACATTTTTACATTCGTTTTCTTGGAATCCAATTTCTACAGCCCTAAAAGTATATCGCGATTTTTATGCCTGCATGTTGTTACAATTTCTCAGTTATATCCAATGTGAAAAAAGCAATCGCGGAATGGAACACACACCTTTAGATTGATATCCTCGAATTTACGTGCCACAAATGATTTCATATTGAAAGCAAACATAAAATTCTAGGTAAGGAAAAAAAATGAGGCTACAACGAAGATTTTTCGTGAAAAATAAAATAATCATCGTAATCACCGGTCACAATAGAAACGAAAAGTGTATAAACAAATGTGGTGATAGTTGGAAAAGATTTTTTTTCTTCTGATATTCTCCGACTGGAACTGGACAAAAGTGCGGTTATTAGCCACGGACACATTTTAACTGTGGTGACTCATACGAATGACTGGGCGGAACACCATTAGTGAAGGTAAATTCTTTGATGCCCATGCCCCCTTTCTTAGTTAAGAAATTTATGATTTTTTTTTATTGGGAAAAGGTACCTATAATACTTTTGATGACATAGCGAGAATGAGAATTAAGTTTATACGCTTTAGAAAACTCAGAATTTATTAAAAATCAAAAGTTTCTGCGCGCGGTGTTAAAATTCGCTTCCCATGAAATTATTCTATTTGGTTTCATATCAATCGTTGTTTGGGCACGTACAAATACCGACAGTTCATATGTGGACATTCCATTAATGTATTATGAAATACTTGACTCGAATATTGATATTTCTATGGTAATTGATAATTTAATTCAGCTAAAAAAAGAGAAAAGGAAGCTTCAATTTCAACCTTACTTATTGAAAAATTTAATGACGACTCGAAAATCTTCCTTAGGTAATTCTAACTCTTTGACCTTAATGAGAAGTCTATTTTGGACGCTACAATTTTTCAATGACATCTGTTTTTTTTATAAGTCATCATTAGCATGTGCTGAATTCCATTTTGATACCATACAAATTAGTAATTTTAATAAAAATTATATTTTAATAAAATAATATGTATGAATTCTATGCTCAATAGTTACGATACATTTTTTTGTCGTCTCATTTGTGTTTCTTGGCATTTGATTCTATAAATCTTTACGAGTTTGGTATACTTTCTTACAAAAAAAGTTTTAGTACGTGGTGATATGATATTGTAATGTTTTTTGAAAGTAAATAGAGTGATTTTCCATGCTAATAACGCATTTTTAACAATTTAATTTGTAAATCTTTAACTTCTAATGCTTAAGAAATTTTTCATTGCGGATAAAAGTTATACAATTATTTTTTTTATAGTTTTTAACGGTTTTTGTAGTTAGTTTCTGTAGTTGTGTGAAAAATCTAGATTGAACTAGAATTCCGGGTCTGTAAAATTCTGATCTCAATAAAATACGAAAATTGACAACTTAACCCATTAATGCCCATGTGAAAACTACTGAGTATTTTGAACACAAAAATCAATTTGTTCTTATAAAGTAAACAAAATAAAGAAAATTCCGGAATTTTTTTTTGTATATCCGGTGTACTCGTTTCAGTACGGCGGGCGTTAATGGGTTAAGTTAGTAGTTCACGCAGTAAATATTAGCCAGTTGTAAATTTTAAAAAAATAAAAAAGGCAACAAAACCTTGATTTGCTTTTATTTTGAAGTTTAGCAGGACCTGAAAAACGAGACCAAATTTTGAAATTTTAGGAGCCAAAAAAGAAATCTAATTCACCCCCGAATTAAGACCGAACCACATCCAAAAAACATTTGTTTCGCATCTCTGGTTTTTAATTGAAGAAATTTATAAAGTATACATTAGATTGCCCACAAGATATATGAAATGTGTAAAGTTGTAATTTTTGTTGCTCCCCGTCCATTTTCGTGAAGTTTAGGTCAAAAAAATAAGATTTAAAAAAAAAAGTAGGAACCTGTAGTGGAAAAAACCCAGTCGGTTTTTCATTGAAGTTTCAAAAATAGACTTTAAAATGGTGAATCGCTTTAACTGTCCGTAACTCCTATAATATTTAATTTTTCGTTGATGGTCTAAAGACAACTTTTGTAGAGGATAACTAGACGAACATCTAATTCTCACGAAGTTTTGACCTACGGTTGAAATTTAATGCTTTTTTGGTCCCAAAACAGCAATTTTTTAAGAACATTTTCATGAATTTTTTTCTTTAAATGTATTTTTTGCACTTTCTAAAGGGTGGAATATTTCTTCTGGTAAGCCTATGTTCTAGAGAATGAAATGTAGATTAATTTAAAAAAAAAAATGAAGCCGATCTAAAGTTATACGACATAGATACAGACCGACAAACAGACAGATTTATGGATATCCTAAATTTTTTGTCTGAAACGGATTTTGTACTGGTCAGATTTTTCAAAAGTAGAATTTTTTTTAAATTTTTCCGATATTCTTATTTGTTATAAAACATTTTAACCCTTAATTTATGAGGTGAAAATCATATGCGTAAATGATGAGGTGGTTTCCAATGGACTTGTTCTAATCACATACCAAATCCGTGCTTTTAACTCGGCACACAACACCATACTGTATGAAAATACTGAAGATTTCAGAGTCACTGTGCTGAAAACATGAGAAATAGCAAAGAGAGAAAAGTCAATGTGGGTCCACTGGACCCACCTCATCAATTAAGGGTTAAAATACAAAATTTAATGGATTTTTTTTAAATTTTTTTTCTTGAAATTGTTCATAATTTTTTGTTAAATATTCAATGAATTTTGCTTTCGAATAGCTTTGCATTGATATTTGTTTATAATGCTGTTCCATCGCATGCAGGATATACTGTTTTTGTTGCTCCTGGTGCGTTAGAACAGTATTATATCGAGTCATCAAAGCTACTCCACGCTCTGCTATATCATACACCACAAGTAAATTTTTAATCATTGCCTTCGCAGCGATGTAGTTCTCGTCTTCCTCCCATGTTGCTGGATCGGCAGTCAAAAAATTGTTCCTTATACCAGTGATTTCTTGATTTAATATTTTATCAAAGAAAAAGTATGTGTTATTGTTATTACTAACAAAATCGCACAATTCTGATGACTCGATATAATACTGTTCCAACGCACCAGGAGCAACAAAAACAGTATATCCTGCATGCGATGGAACAGCATTATAAACAAATATCAATGCAAAGGTATTCGAAAGCAAAATTCATTGAATATTTAACAAAAAATTATGAACAATTTCAAGAAAAAAAATTTAAAAAAAATCCATTAAATTTTGTATTTTAACCCTTAATTGATGAGGTGGGTCCAGTGGACCCACATTGACTTCTCTCTCTTTGCTATTTCTCATGTTTTCAGCACAGTGACTCTGAAATCTTCAGTATTTTCATACAGTATGGTGTTGTGTGCCGAGTTAAAAGCACGGATTTGGTATGTGATTAGAACAAGTCCATTGGAAACCACCTCATCATTTACGCATATGATTTTCACCTCATAAATTAAGGGTTAAAATGTTTTATAACAAATAAGAATATCGGAAAAACTTAAAAAAAATTCTACTTTTGAAAAATCTGACCAGTACAAAATCCGTTTCAGACAACAAATTTAGGATATCCATAAATCTGTCTGTTTGTCGGTCTGTATCTATGTCGTATAACTTTAGATCGGCTTCATTTTTTTTTTTAAATTAATCTACATTTCATTCTCTAGAACATAGGCTTACCAGAAGAAATATTCCACCCTTTAGAAAGTGCAAAAAATACATTTAAAGAAAAAAATTCATGAAAATGTTCTTAAAAAATTGCTGTTTTGGGACCAAAAAAGCATTAAATTTCAACCGTAGGTCAAAACTTCGTGAGAATTAGATGTTCGTCTAGTTATCCTCTACAAAAGTTGTCTTTAGACCATCAACGAAAAATTAAATATTATAGGAGTTACGGACAGTTAAAGCGATTCACCATTTTAAAGTCTATTTTTGAAACTTCAATGAAAAACCGACTGGGTTTTTTCCACTACAGGTTCCTACTTTTTTTTTTAAATCTTATTTTTTTGACCTAAACTTCACGAAAATGGACGGGGAGCAACGAAAATTACAACTTTGCACATATGGGCAATCTAGTATACATATTTCGAAATTTGGGGGTTATTGGTCAATATTTACTTTCTTCTACGGAGTATAATAAAGTATTGTATTTATGAAAAATTTCGACCTCTTAATTTTGCCTAAAAAACATTTCCCGATCACTCCTGAGTCGATTGGAGTCATATTTAAAAAATGTCTTTCTGTCTGTCAGTCTGTCAGTCTGTCTGTCAGTCTGTGTACAAGATTTCTCAAAAACTAATAGAGCTAGCGCCATGAAATTGTATAGGCATGTTGGGTCCTGAAATGGGACGATCCTATCAACTTTTGGTGGAAATCCGTTAACCGGAAGTATGCAAAATGGCGGTTTTTCAAAAATCGCAATTTCGTTTTTCTCGATTTACTCCCAAACTACGCGTTTTTTAGTGGCCTTAAGTATGACAAAACTTGGAGGAAATAAAATTTCCCACACTTTTGTCTTTAGCTGTAACTCGATATCTCCACCTGTTATCGAGATAAACCGTTATTTCCAAAAAAACAGTTTTTTGCGATTATCTCGAAAACTAACGGGTTTTTGCTGACTGAATGTATGAAGTGAATTAATGAGAATGGAATTCTGCACAATTTTGTTTCTTACCGTTATCCGTTATCTTTTACCGTTATTGAGATATTTTCATTAATATGTAAAAAATCATATTTCTGCGAATAATTTGCAAACTAACGGTTTTTCGACAAATCAGTTAAAAGAATAATTAAAGATGTTAACATTTTCTACATTTTTGCCATTTACCGTAAATTGATATCTTTTACCGTTCTCAAATTATCTCAAATTTTGTACGTTTTTGATATTTTTGAATAAACCAAGAATTTATTGGGAGGTCGTCTTAGGTTGACAACGCGACAGGGCTCTAGCGTAAATTGCGCAGGGTCGTAGATTTTGTAGAAGAAAGTTTTGTGTTGACCACAACTGATATTTTTTAATTATAATTGCTTCTCTCGAAACGAATTTTCTATTCATTTGAGGTGGATTTCTCCTGGCGAACGATTTAATCATTTGAGCGTCCTGACGCTTTCTTTACAATTTTCCCTTACTTTGTTTCAATTGAATTAAAATTTCAAAATATTCAATCGCTCGCCAAAAGCTTTACAGTATTCCAAATACATCTGAATCATTTAAAATTATAAACTTTGTACCTTCGCGTGCCAATCAGATCAATTCAGAGGGTTAGGAGACAGGTTCACAGGGAAGGGATGGGAACAGCTTCCGTAACCGGTTTGGAATGGGTTCAAAGTTCAGGATATAGGTGGAGAGGTGACCAAAGGGAAGGGATACAAAAAAATTTCTTGAAACGATTTATCTGATAGTGGCTATAATTTTGAGGAAGCAAACTTTGCAAACAAACAGAATTTAAGACTAGGGTGATCAGATTTCCGGGTTTCAACCCCGAATCTTCGAGCTGCGGGTTTGGTTACAAAATCTCCGGGTTACGACAAAAAATCTGCGGGTAACGCCAAATGTTTAAGAAAATGAATATTATTTATTGTTTTGTTTTATTGAATTTTTGTTTTGTTTTATTGGATTTTTGTTTTGTTTTATTGAATTTTTGTTTTGTTTTATTGATTTTTTGTTTTTTGTTTAAAAACGAATTAAATACTTTTAATATTACTTGCTTGTTTTGGTTCTCTATGAGCACAACAACTTATGTTTATATGGAACTATTTCATGTGTTGTCTTTGGCTGAGAAATGTGTTATGATATCACAATCGACGTATGATTCTATGGGAGTTGGTGTCCAGATTCTTCCAATATTTTACAGTGAAATATTATTGCTTTTCGGGTCTAATAAGAATCTGGTCCCCCTACTTAAGACCGATACCAAAAGCTCACCCTGGAAATTTAATTGAAATCGGTTCGGACGACTGAACGCTATCAGTGAACTGCTATACAACAGGTGGGAGCAAGATGCAATCCAGCCAGCCAACAGGTATTCTTCGTCATACCTGTAGAAATGATTTCCATTCGCAGTATTACAAACTGACAAATAATTTTGTACAAAGTGATCTTACGTGAATTGGAAAATTGAAATACACAGTATTTAGAAACGGATATCCATTCGGTAATTTTTCCGTTCGTCGGCTACTTTTTCTGTTCGCCAGTTTTTTGTTTGAGTAATGAAAACTCCCAAGGTAACCAATAAAATAATCTAAAAGAAATAATATGTTTTTAATTACATGGTTTTGATTCACAGAATTTACACGAAATACTATTTTGATGCCAATTTTTTCGATGCTTATCAAGAAAGAAATCTTGATCGATTTAGACGGTTACGAAATCGTTATACGATATCTGCTATGTCATTACAGTTAGTCAATCTTATATTGAATAATATAGGAGTTTTAGTATTTTTTTCTTCTATCTGTTTTATATGACCCACGAAATAATATCCAAGCTGAGTCCATTGACTAACCTCGAACTCATTTTTACCTTCTTATACGTAGCATAATAAAGTATTCTATTCATAAAATATTTCGACCTCTTAATTTTGCCTAAAAACCGTCGATTGGAGCATTATTACGAAAATGTCTGTCAGTCTTTCAGTCTGCCTG
The DNA here is from genome assembly GCA_964034945.1 of Chrysopilus asiliformis. NCBI lineage: Eukaryota > Metazoa > Arthropoda > Insecta > Diptera > Rhagionidae > Chrysopilus > Chrysopilus asiliformis. The sequence goes on along the minus strand of OZ035960.1, from coordinate 87,539,473 downwards.
TCTTATAAAAATGTCTTTATGTCTGTCTGTCAGTCTGACAGACAGACGTCAGCATGTACAAGATTTCTCAGAAACTAATAGAGGAAATCCGTTAGCCGGATATAACCAAAATGCCGGCTTTTTAAAAATCCCAATCTCATTTTTTGCTCTTTACTTCGAAACTACGCGTTTTCAGTAGTGTTTTGTATGACAAAAGTTGAAGACAATTGAATTTTCTGCACTTTTGTCTTTGACTAGGAAATCTCTAACCGATAAAATCAGGTTTTGCGGTTTTCTCGAAAAATAACGGGTTTCTGTTGGTTAAATGTGTATAATGAATTTAAGGGAATGATATTTGCAACGATTTTGTAGTACTGGTTAGGGATGTCAAAAAAGAACCGATTAAACCGGTTACCCGGTGTTTTTGCTTCGGTTAACCGGTTTTTTCGGTGTTTTTTTGCACGGTTATACCCGGTGTTTTTTTAAAGCCAAAAACCGTTCAAAAAACCGATCATTTTTTTTGTACGGAAAAATAATTTTAAACCAATTTTCGTGCAACTGATTTGTTAGAAACACTTCTTTTTAAGCACTCTAAACCAAATACAATATCATATTGTGCCATTTATGGCCTCTTAATGGATTATATGACACTTCACGTCTTTTGTTTGTATTATAGTATATTTGTTGCGTCTAAGACCTAACCTACCCAAAACGGTTTTTCGATGGTTTAATAACCGGTTTTTCGGACCCGTTTAAACCGGCCCGGTTTAAACCAAAGTCTTAACAACCGGTTTAACCGAAAACCGTTTTTTTTCAAAAATTTGACATCCCTAGTACTGGTGTTCTCTATCTTTTACCGTTATTAATTTCATTAAAGGGTAAAAAATAGGTTTTTGCAAATTGTTTGCAAACTAACGGTATTTTGAAAAAATAGTTTAACGCAGAATTAACGATATTGACATTCTCTAAATTTCTACTTTTATCGTAAATTGATATATTTACCGTTATCCAGATATTTCAAATTTTGTCAAAAAACATTATTATAAAAGCTAATATTTAGCTTTTATAATAATGTTTTTTGACAAAATTTGAAATATCTGGATAACGGTAAATTATCGCACGAACGTAAATTTTGTATAAGAAAGTCGTGAACTGTTCATATCAGATATTTTATTTCAGCTTTTCTTTAACCAAAATGAGGAAAAAAAATTCAGTTTTAATTATAGAGTCACCAAAGTAAAAGAAGGGAAAAATGTTTTTGCAACACTGCATTTATTTGACAAAAGAAAAGATAGAGAAAAAACCAATTATAATATTAGCAACCATAAACAGTTCATGGGCTTGAAGCAAAATTAGTTGTGTGTAAAAGAAAAATGTATTTTTGGTAATAATCTTTCATTTATCTGAATAGGGTTAGCGACAACGTTTAAACGAGTGACTGATTTAATGATTTCGATTAATATTTAATTAAATCTCAAACTTTCAATTATTACCAGAGATGTTCTTGCGGAAGTTTTTTTTATATGCTGTAATTAAACAATGATAAAAAATTCACTAACTTAATGAAATTTAATATGATAACACTTTCTGTGATTACCCCAATTATTCAAATTTAACCGGTTATAATTAATGGTTGGAATTTAATTTTCAACGATTCTCTAACCGCTGAAACGTTGATAATTTGCATATATTCGACATTATAAAGGTTTGCGATTGAGGACTAAAGACAATTTTCCTGATCGAAATTAAATTTAGTTGTTTTACCGTCTTATAATATCTAAGAGAAGATATTTTGCCTTTGATTTTTATTGACGTTTTCAACTAGTTGCATGAATTTTCAACAATTAGTACTTTACTACTTTCACTTTTCAGAAAATACTCGGTTGTGTCGTTGGCTCTAATTTGTATATGTTATGAATGGGGAGGATATTATAAGTATTAATCAATTATGGCAATTAGGTTTTATATGTTTTAAAAGATAAACATCTAAAACAATTGTAAAGTAAAATTTACACTATGGTAACTACACTCATACCTATTTTTGTACGGTCTTATTTGTTTGATTTTTTTATGTGATATATGAAAATGAGCTCTAAAGAACGAGCAACTAAAATGGCACTTAAAACATAAAAAAAGACAACTACTCTATATGATGATAGACATAACGTTTATTATATTTATATACAACTATTTTTTGTATAGGAGAGGGGGAAAGGAGTCGTCCGATTAGATTTTTATGTAAAGATAAGTTATGTAAAATCATATTCTAAACACATTTCATCTTTTTAAATTTTTCGATACGATGCACAGTTTTTGAGAAAATAGGAAAAAAGTATTCTATTTGTATGGGAGAGGAGGGAAGCATTGCTGCGATTGGATTTTGATGTGTGGATGAGTTATGTAAAATCCTATTCTAAATACATTTTACCTTCATAAATTTTTCAATATGAATCACCGTTTTTGAGAAAATTGCAAAAAACTGGTTCATTTGTATGGGGGAGAGGGGAAGGAATGGTCCAATTTTACCCGTTCAAGAACTATACAAAATTTCAAGTCTCTAGCTCATAAATACCTCTCACAAATGCAAGCATTTTTTTTTGCAAGCATTTGAGATGTTTTGATTTTTTTCATATTTGGAAAGTTAGTATTTAGTTGTTAAGAAGTTTTCTTACATGTCTCCACCGGGGCTCGAACATGTGACCCTCTCGACCGAATTGCAGGGAAATGGTGAGCGGTTAACGAACTTTATCATGATTTTTCACGGTGGCTCTTGAAGCCATATTTGGATAAAACTAGAGACTGTGCCCTTTCCAAAAAGTCCTCAACCAAAGTGAAAACTACACGGGTTCAAAAGTTAACCCAGGGGCACAAAATACGCTATTTCTTGCATGGTTCTTTTTGCTGAATAACACTGCGAGGTGCTTACTTTTAACTATAGTTTAAGGCGGTGTTATTTCGCCCCGGATTTTTTCGAGAGTGCATGCCTATCCAAGAACCGATTTTTTTCATAAACCGAACCATTGTTCATTAATTGAGGTATTTTTTGTGGCGTGTGCCAGGCCTTTTTTGGGTCTACGGTTCCTGTATAATGTATGAAAAGTGAACGATTAAGAACGAAACTATACACTTTTCAATCCACAAATTATATTATCGAAATTTGAATACAATTTTGAATTACAATTTAATACAAGCTAAATTGTAAATATTTTAATATTTTTTTCCTTTATATTTTCATTATTTTTTAATCTACAATATATTGAATTTAAATACTTTTAATATTAATGCTATTGGAAATTCTCGGCTTATAGGTTATTAAAAAAATATAACAAATGTTATATTATATTATTGTGGATGTTTTCACATGCAAAATTCCCCCCACAGGTCAGGCATGTTTGCTGTGCCATCCCTGTTGATGACACAATTGATGCAGCGCAGCAGTGCAGTGTCAAATGTCATTTGAAAATTTATGATTGCGCACACTTCAATCTTCAAAGAAAACATGGATAAAGCATTATTGCAGCATGCAGCAACGTTTTAATTTTTCAAAACGCTGCGTCGATGCAGACACGCGTTTGATGCATGCGTCGTCGATACTGCGTCAATTGTGTTTCTCACCTTACAGGATTTTGGCGGGATAAGACTCGATTCGAGTCACAGATATCGTACTATTAGACTAGATCAAGCCATTTGCTATATCAAATGGGCCACTGAAACGTCAAAAAGCTATGACGAAAAAAAGGGACAAAGCTAGTAATTCTGGGAAATTAAAATTCTGGAAAAAAATGCTTATGCAGGTCCCCGACGGAATATTATTCAATCCCTATACCGATTATTCATGTTAATATTCAGAGCTGCCACATACATTAATATGCGATTCCCTAAACCTGTGTATAAGTCTTATGAGTTCGACGTAAAACATATAATTCAAGTGTTATTGAGTTTGTTGATTCGAACATCTGACATCACTAAAGTTCGAAGAATAAATGAGACAACCATAGTCACGCTGTCCCATATTTTTGCTATGGAATTGTTCGAGTGCCGCGATCTAGTAGTACGATATCTGTGATTCGAGTATTTATACCCCAATTGCCACATACCTTATACGGATTATAAGGGAGGGCAATTCAAAAAATTAAAAAAATATTCAGTGTAATCCAAATTTTAATTGAACTTAATCCAAGATTTTCTAACGTGTACAAAAACAGTATAATTCAAATCGGCTGCAAATTTTTCCCATATTACTGGTTTTGGAAAAAAATCGTTTTTTCGTTTTCATAAACGAATGTTAATTGTAAAATTTTTCTAATTACCTAATGGAACAGTGGCTCGGTATAAACCAATGTATAATATTAATTTTACTTTTCCATTCAGTCTTTCACTTCAAAGACTTTTTTTAATTTTTTTTTATTATTGCTCACTATTAGGTTCATTGGTATAAAACCTGTTTAACCTGAATTTTTGCAGCATCTCTGATTTGCTTTATTTGGATTTTTTTAAATCCCGTAAATGGTTAAAGGTCTTGAATGCCGTTCAAAAAGGTAAGAACATTTAAATCTTTCCTAATTCCATACGCTGAATATATGAGATAAGTAATTACAGTACATCTGAAAACAGCAAAATATAACATTGAAGTGTAAGAAAAACATTTGTGTGTACTTCTTGCATTAATTGCTTGAGTGGTTTTTGGCCCCAAACCGTTTTGTTGTTAAACGTAAACGCTTTTCTATATCAACACTTTTTAAAATGGAAAGTAATGCCTCTTTCATTTTTTCGCATCGGATTTTGTTTTCATAAGCCGCTTATTCTTCCTTGTAAGCAAACATTTATTTTAGTATTTTCATTGAATTGAATTATGGAGTGTCCAAAATTAAAAAAATGTCAAAATAAAAGAATTGCTATTTTTTTTAAATTGTTGGTTAGTTTTTGGGAAAGGATATAAAAAGATAAGTACGTTTTAGATTCAAACATTAAAGTTGGTTGAAAAATTTTCTGATAGTTTTTCAAACTAGTCCACTGTTGTTAATTATAGCAAATAAAGTCAAAAATTCAACGGTCTCTTCACTCACACCTTCCATAATATTAAGCATTTTTTTGCAATTTTAAAATAGTGTTTAATGTGTGATGCAACAAAACCATAACTGACATGATCTCAAGTGTATTTTTAATACAAATTAATTAAAATGATTTTCAATTGCCCGTCTTATGAGACCATTAAAGACATTGCAGTGATTTTAACTGTAAAAACTACATCTTATCATTACATGACAACTTCGAATTCATTGGCAACGAGTTTATTTCGATGATCGTGCTCCTCTTTAGTTTCTATTTTTCAAGAAACTGCACGGGCAAGATTTTTTTATGGCAAATACGAGTCGACGATTTAACAATATGTGTGCCTTTAGACCCACGCTTTACATTTCCGAGTACGAATTCAAGTTGACTCTGCCATATTACTTCCTTACTCGTCGACCATCTGATGCATTTGTGGAAGAAAATTTTTGCGATTACAAGAAGAAATTACTTGAATTCGTTATGTTTCACCTTGGTTGGCTTGCAATAGCTTTTCCAAATAAAAAGTGTTACCAAATATTATTAATTCGTATTTTATGCATACTTAATTTCCATGAAAACTATTTTTATTCAGGTAAATTTTGAGAGCGGTGTGTTATATTGGAATAAGAAGGTTACAAAATTTCCCACCCTTCTACACTCTTATTTACAAACTAACATCATCATCGCCGCATCAACCAGGGGTCTCATCTAGATCTGCCTATATAGGAATTCCAGACTATACAATTCGATATCCGTAACAAATCTCTTGCGTGCTGGCTTATTTCGTCTCTCCATCTTAGGCAGGACCTTAACTAACGTTGATTTCCAATAATGATGCGCTGGATCTTCCTCACTCACAAACTATACTCGCAGCTAAATTATAACAATCAGTAAATTATAGCTCTCTCTCTCTCTCTTGGTGCTACAACTGGTTCCCGGTCCTGGCCTGCCCCAATATCTCTTGCCAGAGGTCTCGGTCACGTGCCGAAATCTTCCAATTTTGCATCCCAATTCTCTTCGCGTTCTGGTCAACGCCGTCTTGCCATCTGAGGTTGGGTCTTCCTCGTCGTCTTGTAGTTAATAACCCACCGCAGAAGAAATTATAACAACCTCAGAAAAAGTGTTTAGAACAACAGATGTCACCATCCCTAAGCTTACCCAACTCCACAAATATATTCATCGCCGATAATAATTTTTACACCCAAAGATATACAAATCCTACAATCACTTGCGCAAACACCACCAACGAGAATGAAATGACCCCAAAATTGACCAATCACTCACAATTGTCGTTTCTTGAATTTCTCCTGTTGTTCGTGATCCACGTGAAACTGAAGGTGCGCGCAGTAGAGGCGAGAAAAGGCTACGAATCCCTCATTCTCATATTGCGATGTTGTATCATATTTAATAAATAGATCTCAAATATCAATATGCCAATATATCAATTAAAGATTTATAATTAATTTTCCCAAAATTCGATAACTGGCAACCCTATAACTTCTTTATAACCTTGATTATATTTGATTCCACCGTATTGAGTATAAGATTTTACGTTACGCTCAATAGACTGTTAAATGCACATTTGACGGTAATTTCATAGTTTTTTTTTTTGTTTTCTCCAGACCTGTTAAATGAATAGATTTCGATACTAAGCGATGTCTATTTAATCCCATGAAATGTTATTAACCGATTTTTATTTAAATAAACACAATTATTTCATGATTTTACGCTTGTTAGTGACATTTTTGAAGCACTTTGTATATTAGAGGATATTTTTGTTGTAGCTGGCAAAAGTAGATATAGGAGAGACTGGCGTTAGTAGACTAGTAATTAATTCATATTTTTTATTTTTTATAATTTTCGGGCATTTATGGAATATGTTTGTTTCTATCAAAACCATTTCTCCTCAAATACCAGATTGTATATTGGCCACAGTTGAATAATACAATGAAATTTAATTTTAATTGAAATAATGAGGCACTGGAAAAAATTTGGGTAGGAAACATTGAGTTTCGATCCTGAAAATCTAATCGCTAAATGTTCAACAGAGTGACACCATATTTGTTACTGATCTGACCACCACAAAGCACAAAACTCTGTGATGGTTTCATACGTGGATATTTTAAGAGTTTAATAAACACAAAATGCACCTTGCTACATCCTCGGAAACTCCCTCCTGACTCATTTGGTCTAGTTTTTGAAAATGTTACCCCAGGTAATCTTTTTAAGTTTTGGAACGAGCAAATTTGGACCATTCCTTTCCTCCTCCCCATACAAACGAAGTAGGAGTGTTATTCCGTAACTTGTTTCAAGCGTTTGAGTCGAGTTAGAAGAAAAAGTAGTATTCGCTAGCTTTGTTTTGCACTGTCATTTATTTTGGTCGAAACAGAGACAGCGAATACTACTTTTTGTTCTAACTCGAAACAAACGCTTGAAACAAGTTACGAAATACCACTCTAGTTTTTTACAATTTTCTCGAAAACGGCGACTCGTATTGAAAAATTTATAAAGGCAAAATGTGTTTAGAGTATGTTTTACATAACTTATCCATACATCAAGATTCAGTTGGACCACTCCTTCCCCTTACCTTATACAAATGGAATGTTTTTTTCTATTTTCTCGAAAACGCTGCATAATATCTAAATAGATGAAATGTGTTTATAATATGATTTTACATAACCTTTCTATACATCAAAATCCAATCGGACCAATCCTTCTCACCTCTCCAACAGCGGCTTTCTTTCATAATTGCAGCGGCTTTCTTTCATAAACACAATTTGGGTAGAATTTAAAAAGCAGTCGAATTTCCAATTGATACAGAGCCAGTTTTGTTTAAATTAAGATAGACCAAATGACATTAAATAGAAGGGGAAAATCGAAACTTGTCGAAAATTGTCTGCAATTTTAGGATCTTCTAAATATTATAATTCAATTCATATTGCAGAATTTGTTATTTCGGTCACCGGAAGATAGAAAAATTGTCTACGAGAAATCCCGGGAAATTCACTAAATTTACCAATTCCCGGGATTTCCCGTTAAAACTTTTTAACTGCGAGGTATCGGAACGGAATCTCGTTTAAGAAAAACCTAGTTTTAAGAAACCCTTTAGATCACCAAATTCGGATAAATGGCATTCGCACATTACTAAATTTCATCACATAGCAAATCAGTAATCAATATCAAAGATACATTTTTATCCATAGCTCATCTAAATTATTATACTATCAACATTACAAAAATAATGTATTCAATATGACATTTTATATGGTTTTAAAATGTCATATTGAATACAAAAGTGAAATCTTTTTATTTAATACTTAAGATTCCAATTGTTTTTCCTGTAACTGAATTGTTAACTGGCATTTAATCAAACTTTTGATATATTTTTTTCAATATTGTTAAAGCCATAATCCTAATGGCACTTCAGTTTAATTTTTTTTTCATTCGAATTTCAACACCTAGTCACGATCGGAATTTATTTATTGGAGAAAAACTTTTTCGCTAGAGTAAAACCACTTGACGGTATTGCTGGTTGTAATTCCATGACAATATGATGTTTTTTGAACTATTATTACCTAAATTTTTACTCAAAAACAAAATCGCACCTCAAATGATGATTGGTTTTCAGTCCATGGATCGAAATTTTTTGTTGTGCACAATTCCATCATTATTATGGTTGCGAAAAAGTATTTCTACCTAGCGAAAGTGTATTTTATTCACCTTTAACGTAAAAAAATACATTTATTTCTACGACAATACAGACATATAATTTTAATTGATATAAAAAATATTTTAAACAAATGTTGATCATACCAAATCATTATAGAACATATCACATCTTATTATGGATACGCAGATATAGCATACCTTAAATGAATAAAAATAGGTCAAGTGCATCTGACCGAAACGTTGAAACAAAAACGAAAAAATACATGAACTTATTTAGCGTCACACGATAATTTTTTTTTCGTTGATGTATGACCGGTTCGCTGTCATTTTCATAGTTTGGTTTGAAAATATTTCGTATTAAAGCCTTTCCATGTTTGTCTTGCATTAATCACCTTGTGTGATTTAGCTTTAGAATGTTTAATTTGATTCACAGAAAAATTAGTGGTGTCCTAACTGCTGAGTCTTATGCAATAGAAGATCAATTCATACATTTTCTTTGAAATTTCGTTTTTTAAGATTTCGAATTACAGGAATCCCTCAATTTGTATTGTTTTTGGACGGGTAAAATTTCATCATTTTGCGTTGTACAGTAGAATCCCGTTAATTCGTACCCCGATAATTCGTATATCCCGCTAATTCGTATGAATTTGCTGGTCCCTTGAAAAAAATCCCGATAATTCGTACCCCGATAATTCGTATATCCCGCTAATTCGTATGAATTTCCTGGTCCCTTGAAATACGAATTATCGGGATTCTACTGTATATCCAAATGTTTTAAATCGAGACGTTGTAAATCGAGAAACGCCTGTATCAACGAAGTATATACAATGGAAGTATAATCCTCCCCCAAAATACGCTAAGAAATAAAATAGCGCGAAACACAGCTAGATTCTCCTTCACACATTTTGACTCTCTTTTTCGAATGGGATCCCTTGATATCATTGTACAAATAAAAAGGTATGCGTTATCAACCTTGTTAGAACAAATAGGGTTGACAACTAACCAAATCGTCTGTAGATGTTTGAGGTTATGTTGAACCGTTCCTGAAATATTCCGCATTCAAAATGCCAAATGGAGTGTAAAAAACAAACGTGTCTATATCAAAGGATGTGTTTGATTGATTCTTAATTGAAAGTTATCAAAATAAATTAATTAAATCACTAAATGAATTTGGTTTTGGTCGAATTTTTAATTATTTAATTTTGGTTTTGTATTTGTACTCATGAAATAATCAAGTATGTTATACGCAAAGACATCCACTAAACCATATTAAAACGTATAACTCAATGTCTGTACTGTCTGAAGTTATACATTTAAATAAGTTTTTGTGGGCCTCTCTGCTTATAATATCCTTTTCAGACTAACGATTGAAGCTCCACGACCAATGAGATTAAAGCTTTCAACAATAGGGACATGAAAGCTTTGATCTGATTGGTCGAGTAAGCTCAATCGTGATCGTAATCGCAATCGTCTGAATTGGGCTTTAGGCAGACTTAGATCGGACCCTCGGTTGTTGCGCCGTTAATAATGTACCAATCGTGCGGGGTCTCAAATGAAAGGGTTTAGAAAAAGTATTATACACTCATACCTCGATATACGGCCGAGATTGGTTCCAAAAATTTAGGCCGTATATCGAAACACCGGAACATTCTTTTAGGCAAGTATTGTATTTATTGACCGCAGTGCATTTCAATGTAATATTGTCCGACTTTAGACCGTTTATCCAATCAATGTGCAACGTATTTCAAAACTGAGACGCAATTCAAAAAGCGGAAGGCCGTAAAACGAGGGGCCGTATATCGAGGTATGGGTGTAATTGTGTATTACAAACACAAAAAAAGGTAGAACATATACATGTAATTTTTAGGTCGCTCGCTATTTTGGTTGCGTCCTGTTACGACCCCAAGGTTGAAAATATCAGACTGATTTAATTTGGTTCACTTTTTTGACGATTTTAACCATTAATCCTCTTAAGTTCGTTCAATCATTTTAACAACGCTGAAAACAATATTTTGTTTGTTTTTTTTTATTTTATTGTGTTTGCCGTACATGTTGTTAACAATGAAAACAGTTGTTTCCCTTGCAATGAGTCTGATCTTCTGTTAATTATGTGGGAGCATATCACATTTCATTTCAAACTTTGTTTTTTTCATTAATACAAGTAATTCTTATAATTATCTTTTTTATTGTGTTTTAGGTAACTATTTCTTTGTGGTGATTGCGACCAAACAAGAAATCTTGAGCGTTTTCCTATTTTTTACGTAAACAAAGACTAAAGAAATCTAAAAATCGTGGCGACCCGACAAAGGAGATTTTCCAATAAGATGGCCAGTACCGGTGATATATGGCTTCAATGGTTCTCATGTTGTTTCCATCAGCCGCAATCACCATCACGACGACGTCATCAGCGATTAAGGATCGATCGATCAATGATTGGGAATCCAACAAATTTCGTTCATACTGGACACATTGGATCTGCCGATGTTGAACTTTCATCGAACCACTTAAGTGCGATACAAAATCAAATGCAAAGCAAGGGCGGATATGAAATGAATTCAATACGATTACAGGTAAATATTTTGTGTAAAATTACTTTTAAAAAAAATCCTTATTTTTCTCTTTTCAATTTTAGGCCTGCTGATAGTATCTGACTTGTAAGAAATTGCTTTTTGTAATTTACAACATAACAATGGCCACCCGAAAGCAAATTTTATACTTCATCACATTTAAAACAAATCGGCTCATATGTATTTATTTAATGAACATTATGGGAAAGCGCACAGATAGCATTTAATGTACACACAATGTCGTGTGAAGTTGAAATGTATTAGACGAAGGCCTTTCTAAACAATTTCGTACCGTTTTGTCAGATTTCTGATAATTTTTTTGTATTATGAATGTGTATTTGTTTTATATTATTGTTTTATTTTTGCTATTTTGTATTATTTTACGTAGGGATATATTTGTGTAATTGTATATATTAAAAGAACTCTAAATAAAACATATTTTGTTTAAAATTTTAATTATAAGAGTCTAATCGTTATTTTTTTCTGTTCCTTTTGGTTTCTTTGAAACGTATTAATAGAAAAGTGTTTTTGAGATTTGATATTCGTGGCTATTCTGGAAACCAAAATTAAAACGTAAAATTAAACTCAGTCTATTCGATTCGCCACTCAATTGGTATTCTGAAATTTGCAACGAGTAATTCTACTCTCAAAACATTACTAGATCATACGCAATCGAGCAGAAGTGAAACGCTGCGGATTCCAGAATACAAACTAAAGGGAAATCGAACAAACTAAACGCACTTCGGATTCCAGAATAGGCATTATTAAAAACGCATTTATGTCACAAATTGCATTTGTTTTTACATAGTTAAGTACTTAAATTTGTATTAAGTTTAAAATACATGTAAGAATCCTTCAAATGTTTCAATAATCATTGACAAATTAACTTATTCGCATAAAAACAGGTAAAATAAAAAATCATTTATCTTAATATTGAATTGTAAATAGTACTTTTCTATGAATCTAATAAATGAAATTAGTTTAATCCTGTTTTAAGAAATTAAATACTTTCATCAAAGATTTTTAAATAGATGAATTAGCAAACCTGACAAAATTATTAAAAATCAACATTTAAAGCAAAAAATAGTTGCCTTATTAGAAAACTGATAATTTGATATACAACAGAATTTTAAAAAAATAAACTATAAAAATATATGATGTTTTTTTTATTTAGTTTCCAGTAAAAACAACTCGATTTTGATAAACTCGTCTTGGAATCGCAACTGGCGATCACAACGTATTCAGTCACAATTAGTATCAACTCTTTTTAATACGAATTTTCTCTATTGGAAGTTATGTAAATAATCGTAAATAGTGGGAGAAACATAACAAAAGCTATAATTGCCAATCTGGCAATCATTGGAGACCCGTATGGTGATATTCGTATCAAAATTCGAACAGTTGTACCAAAATTCCACTTTGAAGTCAAACTTTCCAAAAAGATTTTTTTTAAATTTATTCCAATCGGATTTTGATGTATGGGAGTTTTATGTAGAATCATATCCTAAATAACTTGTTCTTGGATTTTTTCGATAAGATGCACCGTTTTTGAGATATTCACAAAAAACATTTTTGTTCGTATGGGGGGTATCCCCCCTAATGGTCCATTTTTGCTCATTAACGAACTTAGCCTCGAATTTTACGAAAAACTGATCTGCGCAAAATTGTAAGTCTGTAGCTCAATCCGTGCGCCCGCTATCTGCGCCACAGACGGACGGACAGACGGACGGACGGACATGCTAAATTCAACTTTTTTTATCATTCTAAACACACTGGTGTAATTCATTTTTGTGTGTGATGACGGGATCTTGGCGTTACAAACGGTAAGGCAAAGTTAATCACCCCTATTCCCGTAACCGGCGGGACGTGTATACGCCACGCAAGTTTTATCTCGATCGAATGAAATTTTCTTATTCTAGTAGACGTAGAAACGCAGTTTTATTCAGCCCCGCGCTGACTATTTTGACAGTTTTGCTGATTTGATACGCATGAAGTTTTATTTGTTCAATTAAATGATTGTACTGCGTCTAGTTAGTTTTTCCTGACCTTCAAAACTTATATTTAGTTAAATTCATTGAATGTATAAATAAAATTCACATTTTTATTCAAACTTTCTATTTAATTGATTGGTCCCGCAACGATTTACTCGCGGGAAATAAATGCATGGAAAAGTCAAAACATTCGCGGGTGCGTTTATTGTAATACCGAAAGTAAAACGTTTTCAGCACCACGGCACACGCCGGGACAATTGCGTTTAGCAGAATGCAAATTTTCTGCGGGAAACGCCAAATCCCGCGGCGTACACGTCCCGCCGGTTACGGGAATAGGGCGGAATATACCCTTTGGTTTCACCATACGGGTATAAAAATTAAACAAGAGTTCGCGTGCCGTGTCACAAATCTATCAGAATAAGGCCCAAATATCCGCTCCCACCTTCTGTGACTAGCATTCTGTTTCGTAGAAATTTGACAAACTCACAAGTTAACATAACTGCCACGTTGCAAATTATGTAGGAATCAGGCCGTAATGTATAATCAATTAATTGGCTTGCTAAAGTATTTTAACAAGAACATCGACATGAAAATTTTGGGGGAATTCATTTATTGGAAAGAGAACGTGATTTCGGAATAATGGAACTAGTAAACGAATACTTTGGAGCACGTTCAGATTAGTTGAAATAGTCCGCCTAAATAGGACGGATGAAATATTGGATGTGTTCACATTGAGACTATTTAAGCCAGTAGGTGTGAACAATTAGACTGTCGTGAAGCATTTGGGAAACGGAACATTTCTAAAGAATCGCAAGTAATATGTAGCTGTCTTTTGCAATGCGACGTGTTGCATCGAAACGACCGAAACAATACTAACAATGGAACACATTCAGTGTGGCAGCCAACCATTCAGAGCACGACAGGCGGAACTCTGGAAATGGAGATTTTAGTTTTGTGGAGGATTTTCCTATCAGCAGTCCTATTTCCTCATCTTGCCTTAATGTTGACAGTTTCTGTCCTACACACAGTCACTGACACAGTCTCGTGTAAATGCTTACTGGCGCTGACAAGTATGTACTGACGGGACATTTTTGTAGTCAGTACAGACATGCCAGTAATTTGACATTTCAGACTTCTAAGATGGCGGAAAATGAAGAATTTTAGGTAAATCTATTAAATTATTATGAATTCACAATTTTTAATTCTTTTTTTTTACTTTTAGAACTCTCAGACTGGTAAAAGAAGACTAACTAGGAACGAGATAATTAAAATAATCAAGCATACGAGCAAAATTCATGCCTCTGGAATACGAGAAACTGTAGCTGTGTTACAAACAAAGTCACTTTGAAAATGAACTGGCTGCCAGTTCGCTAAATGTCTTCTAATTCGTTGTCAGTAATTTGACATTTGGAGTCTGTGCTACTGACAGCAAAGAATAAGTATCTGAAGAAGCGAAAGAAACCGAAATTCTCATAACCCACGTTAGAGTGAGCATATGCGATATAGAAAAAAACGTTTTAAATGTGCAGGCAAAAGGTAAGTCTCTTTCTGTCATGCACACTTAAATGGTCTCTGCAAAAAAACAAAAAATCATGGAGTTTATGCAATGTGAGAGGGTGATCCAAATGACCGAATATTTTGAGATAAAAATTCGAAAATCACATTTTTTTTTACATAAAAACTGTATTTAGTAACCGAACTATAAGCAAAGAAGGTCCACGAGTCATTTTTAAATGAAATTTTTGTTAAAAAGCTGCGTTAAGCTGTTTTTTTTTCTTAAATTGCTGTGACATAAACAGCAGCTTTTTGGCTCACCTTAACACGAAATTTTCTCTCATCACAAACACAAACATAATGCGGCTGGCCCCATTTGTTTACATT
Organism: Chrysopilus asiliformis; assembly: GCA_964034945.1. Taxonomy (NCBI): domain Eukaryota; kingdom Metazoa; phylum Arthropoda; class Insecta; order Diptera; family Rhagionidae; genus Chrysopilus; species Chrysopilus asiliformis. Next base: position 87,524,334 of record OZ035960.1, on the reverse strand, counting down.
TTGTTGAGGCATTGAACAAATCATTTTTCGTATTTTTCACTGAGCCAAAATAGGTTTCCCCACTGAATAATAATGGCACGAATAAAATTTTTGAAATGCATTGTCACCGAATGTTTATTTGTCACCGAATGTTTCAAGAAAACCCCAGAAAGAAAATTTTTCAGGCTTCCGATACCGATGGAAAGGTAAATTTTTTGGTTTTCTTCTAAAATTGCCAATAAAAAAAACAACACTTGGCGAAAAAAACAACACTTACATCAAATTGAAATACGTCGCAACGTGAAATCACAATTTTATGTTTTGGAATCGACATATTTACCGATAAAATTTACTAAGTTTCCGCGACACTGGAGTTTGTTTTGAACTGTCAAAGCGGTATTTGAGTAGTATTGCCAGCTGTTTTCTTTTGTAGTTGAAATTAAGCGCGACAATTTAAAAGGCAATTTCTTACCATTGTGCTTTATTTTAAATACATGAAATTGGATAATTTCGGTTTCTAAAATATAATCCGTATCTCATTTAAAGTTACTTAAAAGTATTTCATGTGTCAAATTGATACAATACCAGAAAATCCCATATTTTTAGTGTTAATTGTAACAAAATTAAGTTTTCTCGATTGATCATTATTTTTTTTATTGAGAAAAGCAAAAAAAAAAATAATTTGTTCTTATTAATAACATACAAAATTACATAAAAAAGGAATCAAGAAAATTGAATGTTGGTTCCACATTCTTCACAATTTGTGAAACGGTCAGATGGACAAGTAGATTTTACACATATATCACATCGTACACTGTGGACATTGGAATTAGGTTTTTTTTTTTGGAAACAATGGCCAATTGTATTTCTGTTGATACCATTTCAATTCAAATAAAAAAATGTGCATGAAACATCTTGTTGGCGCAGCGTAATGTTTAAGTTTTTACCATTGTGTCAATTTGACACATGAACTACAGATTAAGGGATTTTTTTGTACAGCGACCATGTAACACCTAACGGTGAAGCCAATTAGAAAAATTAAAAATTCGTATACGATTTTTACCTTGCGATCTCAGATCAATTTAATAAAAAAAAACAAAGAAATAAGTGGATTTGAATTCGAAAATTGTGTCAAATTGACACAAAATTACGGATTAGGGTTAAAATAAATCCTTAAATTTATCTTAGGAAAAAAATTTGGCTAATTTCGATAAATCGGCAAGATTTGATAAATATAAAAGGCACTAGCATTGATCGTGTTTGCGAACTTCATTTCCACGAAAGAATGTTTTGTTCCGCAAATCGTCTTCGGAAAAATGCTTGTCCTGTGGTTTCATTGTCTACTACTGACATTTAAGATATCCAAATAACACATTTTGTTTTAAATTATTGAATTCTGAAATGTGCGATTTTTCTAAAAATTGAGTAAGAGCTTCATAGAACTATAAACTAATTCATTTAATAAACATATTGTTGAGAGTTGTTATAAAACTAAAAGCCAAGCAATAGATTTTTATTAAATTAGTTATGGTTGCTGCATGAAGAAGTGAGAATTTAGCTGAAGGTGGTGTGGAAAATCACATATTAATTTATGCCTTGGTTAGATTATTTAAATTTTTTTTAGCATGAATTAAGATTCAATATTTTTTAAATTTATAATTTGCCAAATGTTCATCTGGCAACCCCCCATATGATGTTTCTCTCAATTCCGACATCTTGTCTCACATACACATTGAATTTCGTGTTCTTATGCAGACAAGACGACAGCTATACTTTTATCGGACGGACTCTCCACTCATCAAAAAATTTTGTCCTTTCTTTCCCTTCTTCAGATACTTATTCTTTGCTGACAGACTTTATAGTCGCGTGTAAAGGCCGGGTTAGTTAGGCGGACTATTTCAATCAATGTGAATAGGCTCTTGGAATTATTTGGAATGATTCAGAATAACGCCTATTTATTGGTTAAGAGTCACAAGTTTGGATCTACTGCATTAATCTAAAACTCAAATATGGCAAAGTGGTGATTTTGGTGCCTCTCTAGAGTTGCGATCCGGCCGGTGCTTCTTTCTTAGCATGAAATTACTTGCCTCAATTTTCAAAAAACAACTTTTTTGTAATGCATTTCTTCAAAAAAAAAAAATGTTATGCATTTCTTCAAGGAATTTTGACCTCGGAATACAGGAATTTTCGCTTGTGGCGCAATTTTTTTGAATAATTTCTGTTTATAGTGCATTTAGTAGAAAACACTAACAACGACATAAAAGTTCCGATCGTTACGACCACGATCGTATTCCATAATAGGCCCCCAGGTTTTGTCCCGGACGCCGCTTTGTCTTGGCACTGCCCTGAGTTCAACCAAAAATTATGTATTATAGAGATAATTTTTTTTCTAACAACTCAAATTAATGCAAAACCGAAGTTCAAAATAATCCCCCATCGTGACGTAAGAGCGGCAGTACACACGAGCAGCCCCGAGCAGACGTGGTGATCGCCTATACAATAGACATGGGTAACGCAGTAAAATTTCGTGCGCTGATACAGTAGCGCAAGCGTAGTACACTGTATCAGCGCAGTGCGTTAACGTAATTGCGCCATATAACGCACCGGTTTGAACCATCGTCATTATGGCTGCACTTTTTTGCCGCGCTGTCAATTCGTTGTGTGAAACAGTCAATTTTTCGATCAAGAGGAGGAACAAACAAAATAACTCAATACTGCGCTGTGTATCATATATATTTACAATAGACATGAGATACAGTGCTGAGTTGAGTTACTGCGCTAATAAGGCTCATGAAAAGAGAATATGTACATAAGAAGAAATTGTATTTTTGGGCTTGTCTATAAGTCAATGTGCGAGAAAGCAAGACAAGGCGATATTTCCCATCTATCGTATTGAATACATATGTAAAAATTTCCCCAACAGTTGGCTCAATAACCAAGTTCTTTCGTTTGAGCCTGTTCACATTGGTTGAAATAGTCCGCCTAAATAGGACAGAAACTGGCAACATTAAGGCAAGGTGAGGAAGTGGGACTGCTGATAGGAAAATCATCCTCAAAACTAAAAACTCCGTTCTCAGAGTTCCGCCTGTCGTGCTCTGATTGGTTGGCTGCCACACTGAATGTGTTCCATTGTCATTATTGTTTCGGCCGTCGTCGATGCAACACGTCGCAGAGCAAAAGGCAGCCACATATTACTTGCGATTCTTTAGAAATGTTCCGTTTCTCAAATGTTTCACGCCAGTCTGATTGCTCACAGCTACTGGTTCAAATAGTCTCAATCTGAACACGAGCAATATTTCATCCGTCCTATTTAGGTGGACTATTTCAACCAATGTGAACAGGCTCTTTGACTCGTTTGCGTTATGTGCGCTATTGCGCTACTAAAATTTTTATTCGCGTATCAGCGCACATAACGCAGTATACTGTATCAATGCAATGGCGCAACGCAGCGTTGCGTTACCCATGTCTACTATACATGTCGCTGCTTACGTTCGCCCTTTGTTAAAACTAAGTTTTATTCTCGTTGAATTCTTATGCCGACCCCATGCATATCTGCTGCTTTGGGGGATTATTTTTCAAGTTTCGAGTTGTTAGAAAAAAACAGTCTTCTTATAATTTGTTTATGGTTCAACATACCTTTCCGTGTGCTATATTAAAATAAAAGTAAATAAAACAATCTTTTCTTTAAATGTTTTTAATAGAATTTTTTGTGATTTTTTTATTTTTTGCTTTTTTTGGTTTTTTATATTATTTTTTTCAAGTACAAATCGCATATCTTCAATCTCACACATTAATTACATGACGGTTGATTTTGAATTCATTGTTCCATTATTTTTATTACTTCTATAATATGTTTTCAACTCTTTTAGTTAATTAACATCACTTGTTACTTATTATTTTTTTTTGTTTTTCAATCAAATTTTCTTGTATGAAACATTCTTTCACTAATATTTGGCCCATCATCCACCGCTAACATACTCTCAATTGTATTCCCAATTTCCATTTTATTATAAAAATCCTATTTGATACTCGTACAAAAATTTTTATTTTTTTTTATCGCATCTTGTTTTGGTAGTCTTCCTTGTTCCATATCTTTCTTTATTATTATTATCCATATTATATGTTTCAATTATCATTTTGTGTTTTATCTAAAATTTAAATATATATTTATATATATTTATAAATAAATAAATATACAATATATATAATAAATTTTACCAATTTAAATATTATCATCATCATATTTTATTAATTATTCCTTTTTTTTTGTTTTGTTCATATAATTAGAAAGAGAAAATCATTTATTTTCATTTATCAATTGTTTTTGTATATAATTTGTTTAAATTCTAGAAAAAATCACATACACAAAAATATTGTTAAAAGTTATTTTAAAATAATTTTTTATCATTTTTAAATTCTTAACGCAATTTTCAAAGATTTTGTTTGTATTTTTCATCATATATTTATTCTTTTTTTACTTTATGTTGCTAAAAATTCATTTTGATCTTAGATATATAACAATTGGAGCATTATTGACTCTATGTGTTGGTTAATCGAAAAGTCAATATGAATAAGATACACACAACTAGATTTTTTGTTCTCTAATTTTTTTTCTCTTGGATCGAGTAATACGAAATAAACGAATCGAAGAATTGTGAGTTTTTGAATAAAATTTGAAGATAATTTTCGCAACAATCAATAATATTGGTTAATTCAATCACACTGGAGCATGAGTAAATTTATTTTAACTTTGCCGCTTATGTTAACGTTAATTTTTTTGGTTAACGTTATTTAAAAAAGTGATCTGTAGAGTTATAAATTCAATATTTTTTGGCCCCTCAAAGATGATTAGAAAAATTAGTTTCTCTTTCTGAATATTTGTTTGTGATAACATGAAAATTATACAACAAATTTTGATAGAATTTTAACCGGTCGAGCTATTTTTTTGATACAGCCGGAGCTTCGGGAAAGAATCTTTAATGATGAAGCAAAGCTTCGGATGTTGGGAGGGACATTAGAATATGTTAATTAATGCATTGGCGTGAGAGAAGGGTAGGGGGGGGGGAGGTCGTTAGAGATCGAATTATTTTTTAATTATTTTTGTCTAGTGTGTTTGTGTTTTTCTAGAATTTTGGGTGAACACATTGGGTGGTAGGTTATTGCAAAGTTTTTTTTTATGTTCGAGTGATAAAAGAATTCCTAACCTTGAAAATACAACCGGAAGGTGCCTCAAGAAAACTGACATCTGTGACTGCTACTGCTGGGTCTACGTAAAATGTAAAATTCTGTGGAACATTTCAATTGAAGTATTTAGAAAATAAAGAAAGTACACCAAAAATCGATTATCTCAATCGATTTCTTTAAAAAAATTTCCAGTTGTGGTCGAATATTATAAACTCGTACTTATTTTAAATTGTTTAAACTTCACGTGCTTCAACCAGAATCATGCAAGAAGTATTTTTTTGGACTGTAAATCTTACAAGTTTGCTGTATTAAGAGGTTAAAGTGGGGAATACATTTAAATTTGTCTTCTCAAAAATAGAATAAAAGCCCCAATAATGGGTATTTACATTATTAGGGCTCTTATTCTGGTCTTACGAAATTAATTTAAATTCAGTGGCCTTTTTAGAACTCTACAAATCACTGAAAGAGTTGTTGACGATTCGTGAATTAAAGTTTATTGCGTTATTATTTTTTTTTAACTTAAATGATAACAGCTCTTCTAGAGTGATTAAATGTTTTAATTATTAATTTTTACTTTTTTTTAACCAACTCTATCAATATATATCATTTAAGTGAATGTATGCATATGTAAATAGTATTTTCTTTTAGTTTTTTTTACAAATATATAATAATAATTTCAATTTGTTGTGGTTTTACTCAATTTATAGAATCTATCAATCAATTTTGTTTGAATTTTTTTAGTGTTTTATAATAGTTATTATTGAAACACTTGATTTTATTATTTTGTTTATCATAATATATCTAATCGCTATTTGTATATTATATAAATATTGCAGAAGAAAAACTTTGCAAAACAGAAACATCTTATCCTTGTTACTGTTTTATCATTTCACATTTGTTTTTTTTTTGTCTCTTAAATATATAAAAAATAATAATCTTACTACAATCTACATTTAAATTTGCACGTTTAATATATTTTCCTTTTTTTCTTTTTATATACAAAAAAGATAAGCTTAAAATTACTACTTTTCTTCTTTCGCTCGGTAATTTTTTATGTGCTAAACTGACATCTTTTTTTTAATTGCCAAACCATTCTGTATTTGTTAATTGAACAAATTAGATTGAAATTCATTTGTTTTTCAATTACAAAAATTAGAAAAAAATCTGCAAATCTTATCTGGAAAAGTACTGAATGAAAATATGGGTTAGGAATATATCTTGGCGACAGCAGGTTTAAATTTTTTTTGAAACAAAACATTTTTTCCATGCTGAAAATTGGTTTATTTTCTAAAAAAGCGACTAAAGTCGCTAAAAATTCGTTGCCTAAACTTTTGGTAACAATGGAAAGAGTTCAACAAAAGTTACAATTACAGTGAAAGCTTCATTTCCGGTCAATTCTTTCAAACGGGCAAAGTTCCTATACCCAAATCCGCAGTTCTAATAATAAAAGTGTTCTGATAAGCGGACACCTCCCATAACCGGACAAAAATCTTTGCCCTGTGAGTGTCCGCATATGGAAGCTCTCTCTGTACATGTTTAATGCAAGACAATGGACAGTTGCCAATACAAGACAGACGACTGTAAGAGGCTGTTTACACACGGTTGATCCAGGCGCCTGGCCATGAACGAAACTGTCAAAATACAGGCAAGACGAGGAAGTGCGGGACACCCCCACTTCCTCGTCTGGCCTGTATTTTGACAGTTTCGTTCATGGCCAGGCGCCTGAATCAACTTAATCTAAACAGCCACTAACGCGGTACATCTTTTAGCTTTATTAAAAATTTTACTTGCTGAAAGTGTCTTAAAACATTTCAACTTTTTACTAAATTACAGAACCTAACATTTTGATGCCACTTTAAATACATAACACACCAGGTTAAATTAAAATTATGTTTTGGAACCCTTTGGCTTTTAGTTTCGTTCAAAACATAGGGTGGCTACCCACAAATTAATATGTATTATGTTTTGGAACCCTTTGGCTTTTATTTTCATTCAAAACATAGGGTGGCTACCCACCGATGGAAAAAATGTTTTCATTTAAAAGGTCTGTTCGATATGAGTCCTGGACTTACTCGGAGTAAAATTTTTTACTCTTTTCTGTTCGATATGAGTCCTGGACTTACTCCGAACTTACTCCGAACTTACTCTTGCTTTTAGCTGGAGTAAACTTTTGAGAGCTGATATTTGTCAGACATAACCTCTCTTTTACAGTGTTTGGAAGAAGAAATGCAACAAAAGACATCATAAATTATTTCCAATATATATTCTTGAGTAGTTTCGGGTTTTATTTATTATATTTGTTATATTTTATAATCTATAATTATAAACTCATAATATAGAGTTAGTGATTTACTCTGAACTTACTCCAAGTTGTTCGATAAAAACAAATTCAGAGTAAGAAAATGCGCCATTTTGTGGAGTAAAGTAAAAATACTCGGAGTAAGTCCAGGACTTATATCGAACAGACCTAAAGACTCAAATTACAACTAAAGTCTGAGTTACATTGTGACGACAAGGCGACACGACAACTGACAGTTGAATTGTTTCGTTAGGTTAATTGTGTTTGAGTTGCTCTCTTTTGGTGAAAAATTGGCAATTTTATCAAAATGCAGAAATTATCCATAGTAGCATATAATAATATTTTCTTTACTTTCTGCACTCTCATCTTTTACTTTCAAAAAAAATTCTTAGGTTATGGGATTGTTTGTCGCGTGCTCGCAGCTCTGGTAATCTAACTTGGATGACGATAACGACAATGTCGCGCGACTCTCGTCGACATCTCGTGTCACCTTGTCGTCGCAATGTAATTCAGGCTTAAAACACAAGTGCATGTTTAAGCTAGAACCTGAATCGTACGTCGATGCGTCCGTCCGGTTGACAGTTCGATGCGGTGACAGTTGGGTACGGCAACGAATCTGGAGTTAATTCATTGTTTTGCACTTCTTCTATTAGTTTATCGTCGAAACAATTACTTTCAATTTGTTCCATACTTAAATTGCTTAAATCGTAAACAAACTTTTTTGCGAAATGACATTTCCGTGCGTTGCCGCATGTAAAAGTAGAAATTCGACATACTCTATGCGGTTGCCGCATCGGAAAACGTATTATTAGGGGAGTACTCATAGCAGCCCGTTGATTCTACTCGAACTGTCAACGTGACGGACGCATCGACGTACGATTCAGGGGGCATATTGCGGATCTCGAACAAACGCTAGTTCGATCGAGAAACCATGAATTGGTATTGCCTATCTCGATTTTGTGCTCGACATTGCATACCAATTTCTCGAAATTTAAGAGTAGTCGAAACCACATTTTTTTGCATAAATATCGCAAAATTCGCATTTCCAAAGAAAAAAAAGTGGGTGCTGGCCACGGCATACAGACAAACAAGGTATGCTGTAAACTTTTGATAGTCAGGTGTGACGTCATTTGTGCCGACTTTTTTTAATTAATTTTTATGTTTATTGATCACTATTTAATGCAATCAGTCCACTAATTTACAAATATCTTATTTAGATCGCACAAATTTAAAAAAAACCACCCATAATACAAAATTCCTTCTGCACTTGACGAACTAATCGGCACAAGTGACGTAGCAACGAAATGTCAGATTTGAGTTTACAGCATACCTTGTTTGTCTCTATGCCGTGGGTGCTGGCTTTTAAAAATACCTAAAAACCACAAAAAAATGTTCTTTCGAAAGTAATAATTTTTTACTGAACGGACATAGAATAATACAAAATTCTGTTATTAGTGGTTTTTTATAAAACCCAAATAAATATTTAAAGGGTTTTGTAGCATACCACTTGAAAGAATTTATCCGCATAAAGCAAAAAACTGCGAAAAACTTAAAAATATATAATGCATTTGAAATTTCCCAAAAATTTGCCTTGGGCTCGTTCGTTTTCTCGAATTTAATGCCTGATTGCTTATCTCGAAAATCGAGGGTTTCTGACAATTCTCTCTACCGATATTTCTCGAAAGCAGTGATGCTATATCGAGGGGAATTCCCCTTTTTGCGGGGAATTTGACTATAAAAATTGTTAATAGGGGAAAAGGGGAAAACGCTTCAAAACGAGGGGAAACGATTTACAACGAGGGGAAAATCTTCGCCTTTCAACTAAATCCGAAATACTTTTAAAAAATACGGAAAAGTAGAAGTACAAATAATTAAAAACAATTACAATCCAATTCCAAGCTTAGGCAAAGGTAAAGAGTGAAGGAAATGCTTATTTATGCATTTGTAACTTTATATGTAATGATCTTATTGCAATTGTAAAGTACACACCAATATTTTTAACGAAAGCACTTTAAAAGGACTTTGGAATGGTCGTTTAACCGATTTTTCAGTGTACTTTTAAACCGCTTTGAAAAAAGAACATTAAAAAGTACCATTTCTCATGTTATTCAAAGTAATTACTTTAAACTACTTTAAAAGACTTTTATGGAAAGTAGTTTCCATGAAAGTTCATTGACACATATTTTTTGTTCGTTTTTCGGATTTCTTAAATATATTTTCAATAGAAATATTTTAAATTGCAAATCAACAGAAGTGCTTTGTTTAAATTATGTAAAAATCAATTAAATCAGTAATATGTTGGTCATCTTTAAAATTTGGCTTAATGTACTAATTTCGACCAATATTCACCAGAAGAATGCATGGACCAGTGGCAAAGTGCCCGGAGTACAAAAATCGAGTTCCAGTCGCGACTTGATTTTGTTTTTTCCATTTTTTGATATTTTTATATTTTTTTTATTCAAAATATGAAAATAATTTTTACCAAATTTAAGAAGGACAGGATCATTTCAAGCTCAAAAGCAAAGGAACTACCTTGATTTATACATTTGTGACTTGCTTTGATTATTATCCAATTGTGAATCCCGGCTTCTTTTCATATCTTATTTGACGTTTGGTTGGAGACCCGTGACGTTGTTATCGGGAATACAATTAACGAGTATTTTGTTAAAGCTTTACAAAATATAAAATTATTTCCTAATTTGTGCTTTTTTCTCTTAAAAGACTTTAACATGAGTCCAGATGACAATAATTTTTGGTGTTAATAAATGAAGTCTTTATTTAAAATTCGTTGTTTTTATAGGGGAAAAATGAGGGGAATTTCGTCATTGAAAAAGGGGAAAAAGGGGAATTTCGTCATTTGGAAAGGGGAATATCACTAAAGGTACATAGCATCACTGCTCGAAAGGTCTTGTGCTTTCGAGACGGCAGTTGTGGTTTTAGATGGCAGTTGTGGAAAATGTTCGGAAGAAACACTTTACTGAATAAAGTGGAACAATTAAATGCAACTTTTCACTTTAACACCACAAAAATAAATAAAAATTATCTGTCAAAAATATTTCCCTTGGGGAAATCTCGAAATTGCATGTTCGAGATACGTAATTCCATTATCTCTCGAAATCGAAGTTGCCTTTCGAATTCGCTGGTCTCGTTTTTCGAAATACGCAATGTCTCCCCAGGTTCTAGCTTTAGATTAGCCGATCCTGGAGCCAGGCCATGAACGAAACTGTCAAAATTACTGGCAAGACGAGGAAGTGGGGGACCCCCCTGGATCGGCTAATCTAAACAGGCACCAAAAGTCTAGCCGCTCTACTTATATGCTTATTGGTTTTATGTTGCTCGATTGAAGAATTGATTCATTTCTATTATTGTATCGATATTCCCAAATAAAAAGCCGGCTTTTTTAATAAATTCGTTGAGGAGAGCAAATGTGCTTTTTATTTGGTTATATTAAGAGGTAAAAGGAGCACAAAGAAGTCCTATGGTTATACGGAGTAGAGTTTCAAGCAAATGGGAGTACAATTGAGGCGTTAAAAGCTAGAGTGGACCAACCCACATCTCGAAATCATGAATTTTTTTGTGTTTGAATCACTATTGCGAGTGAGTTTCTAGATAAAATTGTTTGGATGCACAAAAGAACATTTCAACATTGAGTAATAAAGTCCACACAAATTTTTTTTTCCAAAAATTTACAGTAAATAATAGTACAAAAGTGAAAAAGCTTCAAAAACTCGATTATGAGGGTTGGTCCACTCTAGATTTTAAATTATAAACCGAAATTTCTCAGTCCCAAAAATGTGCTCAGGGCGAAATGTACTCAGGGCGAATTGTGCTCATTCTTAAATAAATCTTTCAAATAATTTTCAAATGAATTTTAATATGTTCAATTAACAGTATATGCATTCTGTTTCTATTTTCGTTCTGGTACACTTCTATTACTTTCCTTGAATAAATTTGAACTTTAATTATTTTTAGTAATAAAAATTAACTTTTAGTTTCATTTGTTTCACTTTAAATTAAAAACATTAATTTGCATTTGTTTATGTTTTCCATTGTTAATAGTTAATTATCATTAGTTTTAAATATTGTTTTTTTTCTGTAAAGATTTGTACTTTTTGCAAGTATTTTTGTTTTAATTTTTAAAAATTTGTAGTTTTTAGTTACCTACACGAAAGAACATAAAATAGTTTTTCTCATTCTTTTTTACTTTTGGTTTTTTATTTGTAATATATTTTTTGAACCTTGAAAATAGTTTCAGTTTCCTTAAGCAAAATTACTTATGTATTTCCTCTGATAAGTGAAAAGAGATTTATTTTCTCTTTTGAGATTCAGATTATTAGCATTCTTCTGTTAATTATTATTCAAGAATATAATCTAATATATCATTGTTTATTTTTTTTTTTAGAAAAATACAGTGTATTCTTTTCTTTGAATAATTATAGTTCTTCTCTTAATAGTTATTCTCCTTTCACTTTTTTCATAATTGTAGCTTAATTTTTTTTAGGTATTTGCCTTTTTCATAATTTTCGTTCATTCTTTTCATCCAAATTCCATATCTTTAAAATGTACTTTTCTCATATTTTTCCCGTATAAAATTATTTTTTTCTTGTCTTTTCCTAAAAAAATATTACTTATAGTTGTTTCTCTTTATTCCTTAAAATATCATCTTAAAGTCCATCCAAAATTATTGAATATGAAAAAAATTTTTAAGCCTAAAAATCGAGTCCATATAAAAAACTTAAAAAATGTAAAATAATATTCTAATGCCAAGATCACAGCGTCCTTATAAGAAAACTAAGAGTTGGATTGATTGCACACAAAATGGAAATGTTGCTCTCAGTCATTCAATTTAATAATCATTAGTTAATCATATTAGAAAATTATTTCGTCGCGCATCTCATGCCTATAAAAATGAGTTTAATAAAAAATCCTATCACTTGTTTCATTGTTACATGCATTTCTTAATAACATTTGTATGACCAAAATGTTAAAGCAACACTTTGTATGACCAAAAAAATCAATCAAACTCTTGTTCCCATATAATTATCTTAATTTTTAGTTTCAATCACATCAATTTTGTTGTTCGACAATGACAAACAAAATCAAATGAAAAACGAACCGATATAAAAACGTGTAATCAAAAACAAAAAAAAAGTTTTTTGTTTTTTTTTTGAACAAAATAAGTTACAACACTACAAATATTTGGTACATATATTGGGAGGGGAATTGGGTGATTGGATAGGGGATGCTTCCACAATGTAAGAAAAAATTCTACAAAAATATATCAATAGTAATTATCAAAAGATCCATCTTTTTTCATCTTACATCGCCATTAATTCTTTTTTTGCCGTTCCTTTTTTTTAATTTCAGTTTAATTCTATTTTTTCACATTAATTTGTTTGTATTTTGGTTTTCGAAGTAATTTCCTGATCTAAGTTTTATAAATGTTGTTTCCTTTTTTGCATTTTCTTTGTTAAACCTAAGAACTTTTCGTAGACTTTGGTGAATTTTTTCATATCTAAGTTCAAGAAGAAGAAATCCTAATTCAATATTTAAGTGAAGTAGGAAGTTTTTCTTCTTTTACTTAGCCGCAATTAAAAAATTCATCAAAATCTACCAAAAGTCCTTATACGAACCTCAGGAGGCGTGTAGCGATACCGATTGAGAATTGTTACCCCCAGTTTGTGCTGACACTTCAGATTTAACACGGCGAGCAATATGCGACCGAGTGTGTTTCCTTAGATGATCCTTTCGATAAAATCCTGTGGAATAAAACCGAAAATTGCGTTAGATTAGAAACATAAAAAAAAACTACAATTGCCACTGGGCAATCGTCAAATACTGAATATTATGAGGGTAGATGAAATTTTGATGTGCTTGGAAGAGGGCATTTTGATGTATGGAAGAGTTATGTAAAATCATATTCTAAATATATTTTGTCTTTATAAATTTTTTGCCGTAAAACACTGTTTTCGAGGAAACCACTAAAAACTATTTTATTTTGATAGGCAGTTTTGTACGTTCAAGAACTTAGGCGATATTGACATTGATCAGACTGAAAGGAAGTACTTTAAATACAAAGGTGAGTAACTTGCTTTCAGTCACTGAAATGACCCTGAAGGCCGGCAAATGAATATTTATGTCAGTGCAAGTGAACACTGTGTGAAAGTTCAGAATGATTCAAAGAAAAATACGATTCAAGGAAAAGATGTGGAAGTGGTGTGGAAACTGGCTCACCGTCATCAGAGCCTGCCTTCCCAGCTTTTACGCAAGCTTACAGAATTTGGTGGGATAATTGCCTGTTTACATGAGAGATTTTTACACTCCGATTCTGGTAGTCGTGCCGTTTTCGACAAGAGTCGTATTACGTGTTGTTCGCTTTCCATGTTTGGAGTCCCCTTTGGCCTCCCAATTTTCCCATGCCAATTTTTCTTTTTTCCAGAAAGAGTCAAAAAATCAATGTTAAGGTTATCGATAAAAAAAATACGTGTCCCTTTTTTTCAAAACATTCTTTTACATATGTAAGTTGCATCAGTATCTGAGAGTGATACCTCGCGTGGTTTACTTGTAAGTCTGGTTAAAAATTGAAAATAATAAAAAAACACACTTTTATCCACCTAACGGTGAGATGATATTTTTCCTACAAAATTAAACTTAATTTGATAAATTAAATACAATTGGGTATAATGTTGAATTTTTTTTATATAAAAACATTGATAAATTTGACAACTAATTAATGTAGAAAGTGGCATAGAACAGGCTTCTTCAAAAGATAAACTTCTTTTGAAAATGGCAAAACCCCTTCCTTCCTTCCCCATACAACTGAAAAATATTTTTGCGATTTTCTCGAAAATGGTTTTTTTCTATAAAAAAAAAACGTGTTCCATAGGGTTCTATGGGACGATAGCAGTTTTTGAATGCAAAAAACACGAGCGGTTTTTAGTCGCGACTGAGTTTACATGAGAGATTAAAAAATTCAGCAATCGCAATGCTGTTTGCATGAGCGATTAAAAAATCGCTCTAGTAAGCGTTTTGACAGCTGAGTAATTTCAATCAAAATAAAAGCATCGCTTTAGCACTTCTGCCAGAGAACAAATAATCTAGAGAATAAACTCTTAGAACAAATTTTTAGAGAAAATTTTTCCACTGTGAGATGAAGCAAAAGGATCCGATGTAACACGGAAAAAATTATCCATTCGATTCCTCCATCTCATTGAATAGATACGACGAAAATGATTAGAAAATGTTCTCTCTGCTTCATGCTCCCTAGTCTAAAAGTAATTAACTTTTAGGCCGTAGCTAGTGAATGATAGGGACATTTTTCCCCCCTTCGAAGGGGAAATTTGTCAAAAATTTGTTCGGCAGAGTTTGTTCTATATATTCCTTATTCTATGCTTCTGCTTTAGGGCTTCTCATTTCCCGTAGAAATTGAAATCCCGGGATTCCGGGACAAAAATATTCAAAATCCCGGGATCCCGGGAAATCCCGGGATTCGCTAACAAGCAAGAATTTATCCAATTACATGGGAGAAAAATGTGTAAAATCAAAACAATACAAAAAAAATGCGTTATTGATTTTCAATTACAGTAATCCCCCGCTATACGGACGCTCGTTTTACGGAAATTCGAAGTTACGGACATGACTAATATAGGAACAAATTCGCTATACGGATAAAAAAAATCGCTATTACGGACAAAAAAAATTTTTTTTTTGAATCACAGAAAAAAATCAAGAAAAAGTCCTCCATAATTATGTTGTATTTATTGTAAATGTACATACTTAATTTCTCCGAAATTTCTGACACATTTTGTGTATACACAAAAGAGAATTAAAAAAAGGCAATAAAAAACTGCAGTGCGGTGTATTTTTAAAAAATCTATTTGCTATTCTTAAGCGAGAACTCCAATTGGGCAGAGGCAGCAGCAGAGGCAGAATCAGAAGCAGCAGCAGAATCTGCTTTCTGTCCCACAATGAAATTTGAATTCTGACGAAACTAGCAGAAACCTACATAGAAACAGCTACGTTTTTTTGTCCGCGGCATGATTTGTCCCATAATATTTTGTTGGTTTTAACATATTCAATTGATTTATGCTCCATTTCAAGTAGTATAAATATTTTTTTTCTATAATTATATAGTTTTCTCATTATTCTAGTGGTTAAATAATTATTTTAATATATTATACTAATCTGTTTCGTATTACGGATTTTTTTGGTACGCATCTATCTATTTTTAATACGATCTTATACTAAAATAGGTTTCTTTTTACGGACATTTCTATTGATTGGAACACACCTATTTATTCCCAGTACAATCTCATACTAAAATAGGTTTCGTTTTACGGATTTTCAATATACGGACAGTTTCCGTAGAACGCATCCCGTCCGTAAAGCGGGGGATTGCTGTATTAATATTTTTAATTACAAAAACTTAAATACAAAATAATTCATTGAAACAAAACAAAAATAAACTTCATGCAACATATTAATTTTTCTGATTTTAAAATATTGGTAACTGGAGTACCATCTATATTATATTTTCCTAATTTTGAACGAAATTCGTTACTAGAGGGAAAAAGAAGTAAAAATTACGCAAATTTCGTGTTACAATATTTTTAATATCGTTAAAAAGAGTAAAAAAAATGTTAATAAGAAATAGCGGGATTCCCGGGAAATTTAATTGAAATCCCGGGATAACGGGATGACATTTTACCCCCGGGATCCCGGGAAAACGGGATCCCGGGATCCCGTTTGAGAAGCCCTATTCTGCTTCAAGAAGAAGTTAAAATGGAGAACTTCGCTTTTTGCATAATTTTACTCACTTTTGCATTCTACGTTTGCCTGCTTCGAAATGTCACTTTCAAATACGTGTGTTTGTGCTCTGTATATACAGTCCACCTACGCACATATCAAGGAAAAATCGCGCGACAAAGCTATGCCGGTCGCGACTGACCTGCGACTTATGTGAACCCTTTTTAGTCGCTGCGACTCAATCGCTCATGTAAACACTCCAATAAGCGAATGTGGGCATATCGACTGAGCGATTTATTAATCGCACAACTGAGCGCCTAAAAATCGGGATATGCGGGGCTCCGTTATGTCTTCGGTTTTCGAAGTGATTTTAATAACTTTTTTATATGTATGTAGTACGGTGTTTACACGTAAGACTAATAGTCGTATGCGATATCTTATCTCATCAAAATCTCTCGTGTAAACGCCAGTCGCTTGAAAGCAGGGTAAATCGCAACTGAAGTCGTATGCGAAAACCTCACATAATCTGAGCTGCGACTTGAATTGCAACTAATATGAAATTTGATTAATAAACATGTTAAATTGGCGAATTTATATGTAGAAAATGTGTGTTTATTGAAGCCAGGCATTTTTAAGGGTTTTCTGGCATATTCCGACTGAAATCGCATGCGATTCAACACAGCACAGCAAATCGCAAGCCCTGTCAAATCGAAAAATGCCGTATCGGGAAGAGTCGCATTCGATTTTTAGTCTTACATGTAAACGCCGTGTAAGAAAGGTAAAATTCAATCTTAAAATTTCAGATATGAACCGAACCGCAATATGTCTGTATGTGTGTTTGTGTGTGTGATTGTGCTTATGATGAATGTAACGAAATTTTGTAAGATCGACTTCTGCCAATAAACCTTAACCGATTTTGACGGCATGCGAAAGCTGTTATCGTCTCATAGAAGCCTATGAAACGTGATTTTGGAAAAAAACGGACTTTTTTATAGGACACCGAAAACATCTTTTCTATTTGTATGGGAGAGAAGAATGGGTAGTTCAAGTTTTCCCATTTTCAGAAGAGGTTTATCTTTTGATAAAAGCTGATCCCAAGCCAAATCTCAACTTTCTACATCAATTAGTTGTCGAGTTTTTCAACGTTTTTTTCATAAAAATATCAATATTATACCCAATTTTATTAATCATATGAAGTTTGGTTATGTAGGAAAAATATCATCTCACAGTTAGGTGGATTAAACTGTATTTTGCAGAGTGGTTTCGGTTTATAGTTTGGTTTTGGTTCACTAAAATTTCAATGGTTCAGTGGTTTTTGGCTCGGTTCAAAAAATTGGCTTGCATCTCTGCGCTAGCGTGGCATTACCCCTTAAATGATATATGCTAAAATTATTACCTTTTCCACATTCTTGACAAATGTGTTTCTTTTCTCCAGAATGAATAACAATATGCAGAGTTAATTGCTCTTTCCTCTTGAATGATTTCATACAAATCTAAAATTATAATAAAAATACTTACTTTTTTGTCTTAATTTTCAAAAAGTAAGTGAACTTACATTGCAAACGTGTGGCCTATCTGGTATATGTGACAGTTTGTGACGTGTTAAATGATCCTTACGTTTCAAAGCCGCATTGCAAATGTCACAGACGAAACGTCTTTCAACGGCATGTGAAATAACATGCTGCTCTATCAAACTTCGATCTGGATAAGCCATTTGACATTCCGGGCAACAATACAGTGTTGATCCGTCCAATGCTTTTGTTTCACGGATTTCGCCTGGTTTTGGCCTAGGTTTCTTCTCCTTTGGTGGCTTCTTCTTTTTTGGCTTTTTGCCAGTTGTTGTTGTCGATGTGGTTGTAGCATTTGTAGTAGTAGTTGTTGTCGACTCTGGAATATTATTATGCACATGTCCATCCATTCCTATACTATTATTATTGCCTGAATTTGTGTTAGCTAGGGTAACACCACCGAGTGCTAAACTTAAGTTAGTACCATTTTTTAGTACTTCACCTTTTATATTGAAACCGGTAGCTGCAGAATCTAGATTGCCTAAATTTAAATTCCCTGAGTTGATTGGTGATCCTACGATCCCAGTTGATTCTTTTTTTATCGTCTCTGAGTATTTAAGGAAGTGTTGTATCGATATTGGCAGTGTAGCAGATAATAAATGCGATGAGTAGTCAACAGTGTTTGCTGTGTTTGCTAACGTTTGCCAGGATTGATTAACATTTTGTAGTATTTGTTGGTTAATAACTAAAATCGACAAAAATAGTTGGTATACGACTCGTTAAATAGATGCAACAATTATTGTGCAATTTTAATAATAACAAATTTAATAGTAGGAGAAGAAGAAAAATAATTATTGAAATGTTGCAACGCATTGCGCGATTTTCAAAGGTAGCTAAACAGATTATAGGCGTTTTATTTTCTACAAAAGGTTCATATACCATTGTATAGCCTCACAAATGACTTGAAAACTAATAAAGGTCATGCAAATAAGAACATTTTGTAGAACGAAAAACGCCTAAAGGCGTAGATCTTTAAAAATTCCGTAATACGGCAACGCAATATTCTATGTAGTTATACCATAACTGTAACAGTATCTTATCAGAAGTTGCAAAAAAATAGTCTGATCTCTCACAATATAGTTTGTAATCATAAATTAAACTATAAAAAAAAGCACTGATTAATTTGTATGATATTTTTTGCTGAAAATCTACAAAATGTGTAAAATAACAAACCTTCTATTAAAAAAAATAGTGTTTTGAAAAATAAAATTTATTTTAAGCCTTTTCATCGGCTTTTGAATAAATACCGACTACTTTTCACTTTCCATTAAAAGTTACCATACACGGAGAAAAATGTTGTTTCTTAATTTAAGAAACATGTTACTAAACCCATAAAAGTGGCTCAAAATTTTCAGTTACTATTATTTAGTAACATTTTTTCTCCGTGTAATAAATCCTTTATATTTTCAATATAGCACTTGTTTTTCTGTTTTTCGATTACTCATACTCATACTCATAATAACTAAAAAGCGATTAATCGCGATTAATCGCTTTTTAGTTATTATAAGTATCAGTCTATAATATGATTCGGCATCTCACTCAAGACCCTCTACATACAAAGCCATGCACTAATAGAGTTACTACCACATGTATATGGCCAAGTAGGGTCGCTGATGAATTGTCTAACATGGCGCCGGCATGAAGTTTCCGAGATTTTTTGCGGTTCTATATCAATTAAGTTCCTACATTATCGTTTGGAGGGAATGAAAATGAAAACAAAAACCATTTTTGTTATTTTATGGTTTTTATTTAAAGGCAAAACAAATTTCCATATAATGGAAAAAAATTGAGTATGAAATTGAAAAATAAATTCAAAACAAACACTTTTTTATTGTATATAACAATAACGGACAAAGGGATTTGTGATACGAATTACAGCACGGTACACAGCAATTACGAGGCATTATGTTTAAATTGAATATTTAAAAAAAAACGAAATTCACTTGCGGAAAAGCTGCAGTAAATAACTCTCAGGAGTCTCCTAGCCCATGTTGCTTCCCCTGTCACAACCCCTCTTGTAATGGATTCTTCGATCAGCCTTAAATTAAACGCAAAATATGTGCGTTTTTTTAATTATCTACAATATAATCTGTTGGTAATAAGCAGGGGCCTTATTAGGGAACTCGAATCGAAAATGAAATACACGGAAATGTTTGATGCGGTAACAGCTAACTCGAATTCGATCATATATTTGTCATTCATTTTCAAAAATTTACTCAAACACTTTTCACTCGCCGGAAATGAAACTCGAAAGAAAAATTTATTCATTTCAATGTTTTTTTTACGTAAGATTTTTTTTTTGCGAAACATTTAAATTGCTTGGAAAATCCATAAAAAATAAGAAAAAGTTGCCTCTAACATATAATATTTAGTTAATTACGATTTTAAACGAAGTCCATTCCGTATGAATTTTCTTACAATTCTTGGATTGAAAACGCCGTCATCACTTTCGTCACTTTTATCTTGCACTTATTTTACAATCATCACTTTCATCCGGTTCTTATTTCAATTTTTTTAAACTGCCGGCATTAATTTCACAAAAAAGAAAACGCAAAAACTAATAGCAAATTATTTACAACTATTCAATAATGACACTAAATATAACCACGAAATTTCCAAGTTACCAGCAAGTTGCTTTTTAGCAACTTTTAATTTTAACTTGTTGAGTTGTTTTTATTGCTGATTCACAATTATTAAACAAAACACAAACGATTATTAGTAATATACACATTTAATTTATATATTTTACCGATTAAACTCTGAAAACTTGATAAAATTATTAACTTAATAACAAAACAAATCGAACTTTACGCGCGGTTTCCCATCTGATTTTGACAGTAGAGTTGCTACTTGACACTACTAGTTCACACATAGAAAGATTTTTGCATGGCTTTGTATGTAGAGGGTCTTGTCTCGCTTGATAGATGAGATATTTTGTATGTTTGATTTGAAGACGCGTTTGGAATTCTCTTAGTTTTTTGGAAGTCCATTGTAGATACTTTTGAGTCTATCCGGCATCCATAATGAGTTCCATATTTCGTTACAAAATATTTAAAATACTAGCTTGCATACCCGTCGTTGCCGGGTTAAGTTTTTTCAAATTTTTTTTTATGGTCTATGTTGGAGCTAAACTTCAGGCCAATCGGCTCGGTAGTTTCCCCGCGAAAGAGTAACATAAAGGGAAAACTTAGTTTCGAGATGACCCATTACTCCCCCCACCTCTCGGGCTACTTTTTAATGGGTCTGTGTAAGAAAAGCTATAATTGCCATGGGCCAATCGTCAAATACTCTATATGAGGAGAGACAAAAAATTTAAAATAAAAATCTATTTCTTCCAGGGAGGAGTAGCCCGATTAGATTTTGATGTATAGAAGAGCTTTATAAAATCATATTTTAAACACATTTTGGCTCCCTAAATTTTCGATACGATTCTCTGTTATTGATAAAATCGCAGAAAACTATGTCATTTGGATGAGGGAGGGGAAAGGGAGGGGAAAGGGAGGGAAAAGGGATGGGAAAGGGAGGAGAAATGGTCCCATTTTGTCCGTTCAAGAACCTTAGCCTCACTTTTTATGAGCAACTTAACTGTGTAGAATTTAAACTCTGTAAGTGAATGCGGACGGACAGACAGCAGACAGATAGACAGACAAACAGTCAAACAGACGGACGGACAGGCGGAAATCAATTTTTTTTGTCATCGTAGTTCATTTTTGTGGCCGACGATCAGTTCGCTGCGTCACAAACGGCCGGCATACTAAATCCAAACTACTATATATTTATAGCTACTATTTATATGTCTACTACTATATGATTATAAGAATTTATGTTTTTATATTCTATTTATCTATATAGAGTATTAAAACATAAAGCGTATTAAGTACTATTGTATCAGTTTTTGATTCTGACACAAAAATAATTTTGTACATAAATATAATCATAAAATTCGAAAATCGCATATTATTTAAAAATTTGCGCTATTTGCATTTAATAGTTTTTCATACTGTTCTCTATTTCGTATTTTCCTTTATCCAATAGTGAGAAGCTATATGAGGCGTTAAAAGCTAGAGTGGACCAACCCACATGTCGAAATCGTGATTTTTTTTGTGTTTGAATCACTATTGCGAGTAAATTTCTAGATAAAAATGTTTGGATGCACAAAAGAACATTTCAACATTGAGTAATAAAGTCCACAGAAATTTTTTCTTCCAAAAATTTACAGTAAATAATAGTACAAAAGTGAAAAAGCTTTAAAAACTCGATTATGTGGGTTGGTCCACTCTAGCTTTTAACGCCTCATATGTAGTCAACGAAAATGTAAGACTTCTGCAACATAAATTAATTTACGATTGACCCTGAGCAACTACAAATATGTCTCGCCGCAAGATTTTTTTTAGCTTTTAATTAACATTGATAAAGAAAAAGTTTTCATAAGTCGTGAACGTTTGAAAATTATGAGCATTAGTCTATAGTTTTGTGGGGGAAAGATGATACACGCAAGGTCGCAGGAAAAGACACGCACTACAGAAAAGCGAAAAATAACACAAAAATTTATATAAATATGGTCAAGTATTTATAACTCTTTCGGTGTTTAAAAAATAAATGCAGTTGCGATACCTTTTCGAAATAATTTTCAAAAAATATTTAAAAAATCCGTTAATATTTATAATCTATACCTATGAGAATCCTATAGGAGTATATTGGATTTAGTATACCGTTTGTAACGCGTCTAACCAATCGTCGGACACAAAAATTAACTGGTATTTGGTCTGTCCGTGAACGCCATAACTTTTGAAGAAATTGAGTTAGAGACTGGACTTTTGCAGTTGCATTTCTCGTGGACCATTTCTTCGCCCTTCCTTATACAAACCAAATTGAACCATTCCGTTCCCCTTCCCCCATACAAATGAAACAGTTTTTCGCACTTATCTCGAAAACGGAAAAAAATAATTTTCTTATCAAAAAAATTATTTTCTTATCAAAACAATTATTTTCAATACATCAAAATTCAATTCGACCCTTCCTTCTCCCCTTTTTCATTTCAATGAAATAATTTTGTGCCGTTTTCTCGAAAACAGCATGCATGAAAAATTTATGGGGACAAAATTGGTTTAGAATAGGATTTAACATAACTGTTCCATACATTATAATCCAATCGGACCACTCCTTCCACCTTTCCCCACACAATTGATTTTTTTATATACCCGTATAGTTTAAATAAACTTTTTGTCTGTCCTCATATAGAGTATTTGACGATTGGTCCCTAGCAATTGTAGCTTTTCTTGTTTTTTATGGAATAAATGGAATTGGTCAACCTGTTTGCATATTACATTATAGGATGTTTAAGCGAAAACCCGTTTCATCATAAATTTTGTAGTATTGGTATTATTTTATCTTCAGATACAAAACAATTAAAAAAATATCACTGGGCAGATTTCATTTCAAATAATTCAATTACATATTATATAAATAGCATTAAGATAAACAAAAAAAAATATTATTTAATAATGATCCCGGGAACATATTGCGCTCAGCTGATATTTTCTCACTTAATACACACGAACATACAAATACAGTTAAAGAAAATCCTTGGCACTCACATATCTACTTATAATTTCGACTTGCGATTATTGAAAACGTTAACATGAAAATGAAGTAAATTTTTCACTGTTGCTATGCCGGAAAATAATGAGGTCAGTTAAGTGAAGATGTCAATAACCGAAATGTATAATCACTGCCAATTATTAATAACTTGATTTGAACATAATTATTTAAGAATTTAATGCATTTCTTAGTTTTTGTTTTACTTCTTTTGTTGTTTTGGACAAAAATTGTCCTATAGAGAGTTACACAGTAGTTATTAAGAAATCATTTTCATTTTGCACAAAATTCTTTTTTCATGTAGTATTTTAATCAATTTCTTTGTGTAGCACATTATCACAAACATAAGAACAAATATTCATATTTTATATACATTATCATTGTACATAAAAATAAATAAATAATGATGTGAAATATTATGTAAGAGAAAAAGACCTTGAAGCATTGAACCAATCAATTACCCGGCTTTTCAGCCTATGGCAACTAAACTAAAAAAAATGTTCCAGTGGAAAAATAAAATAAAACCAAACTAATTGAAAAAATAAAATTTATTATAAATCATTGAAATAAAAATACAATAAAATATTTACAACTTAATAAAATCATATGATTTAAAAACGATTTTTAGTTTTTAAAGCAAAAATTACCTTCTTCCCGGTCCCGTTCAATTTTTGGATGAATTTTTGGTTTATGATCACCGGCATTTAAAAAACTAAGGTCAGTTTGTGGCTGCGAATACGGAATTGAAATATTCTGCCCATACTGCATGGTGCTGTTGGCAACTGTAAAATATTATAATTTTTTTATATTTTTATATTCAACTTCAGAGTTATTGTAAAATTTTATAAAAAATTTGAATCAAATTAAATAAATTGAAAAATTGTTTTTCACCGTTAAACATCCTTCAATGTCACTCGTTTTCTTAGTATATATTTTTATTGTTATTTTTAGAGATATCTATATTAAATTTAGTTCCTTTTTGTTAAACACAAATAAAGATATCTTTTTGGACTATTGAGGTGTGTTGAAGCCATCGTGTCTATGTTTGAAGTGGTAAATGTCCTTTTTCATAAATCTATATATGCACATACATATTAGATTATTATACAATATATTTTATCTAGTCATACATATGTTTCTATATATATATATATATATTGCATATCAAAAATATATTTGTATATCATTTTGTCACAAACTTAATGTAAAAGTGTTGGTGAAATCAAATACATTTGTATCTAAAAAGTGAGATTATACGGCGGGAGAAAGTTTAATAGAGAGAAGTGTAAATGACATGGCCTATAGAAGACCAAAATTTTCTCCGGTAAAAAAGATAGGAAAAATCAATAAAGCCGCCATTAGCGAAAAACTTTCCATTTCATAGTAATTTTTTTATTTGTAGCTCGCTCAAAATGATCCAATCTTGAAGATTTTCGATGTCTCAGCATATGAATGCAACCTTCACTCAAAAATCTCTTTTTAAAACTTCAGCAAATAAATTAAAATACAAAAAGAATTCTAAAATCTAAACAAAAAATTTCATTTAAATGTTAAATATTTAACTTACCAGAAGTTGAGTTTTGATTGAAATGATTACTATTGGTCTGGTAGCGTTGCGTATGATTGTCCGGAGCGGTACCGTTAACGCCGGGTGCTGTGAAAGCTCCCGGCGTTTCATGGCTAAATTTTGCTGCAAATTGATGGATCCCAGAGAAAGGGCCACCAAATGCCGAGAAATTCATCATTTATAATGGATTTTTTGATAATGTTCAGGCCACTAACTAAAAAACTTCTATTCAAACCGGTAAACAATATGAAATACGTCCTTCTTTAGCTATACTCGTCGTTAAGAAATCAAAAGAGGTAAAACAACCGAGAAAATTAATAAACAAGTAATCCGAAATGAGTCCTTTCTTGTAACTTATTTTGTGGAAGGATATATTGAAGAGGGTACGCGCTGCTGTGGCGCCAGTAAGCTCCTGCTGCCGTGTGTACCACACTACCACTATGCTTTCATATTGAGTGTTTTATATTCTGTAGCGAAACTACCACGTCGATTCCGTTATTGAACAAAGCCGCTATCCACTACAATAAAATTAGACAAATACAAGCACGGAAAAATGCTGATGGATGGGGTAATCTGAAGAATAAATTAATAGTAATTTTTCCGAAAATTATTGTCAGTTGATAGTGCTCCTTAAGTCCAAATCTTAAAAAATGGTCTTTATAACGTTTACACGTAAGCAATTGTTATCAACGTGATTAATTTCACACAAATTTTTTACTTTTATTCACCCTCCATTGCAAATGCCGAACGAAAAGTGTTCTAATGACTTTGTTATGTGTGCGTGTCGGTTAAAAGTGATTATGTATTCTTGGCTTTCATCACCCCGAACATCCTGAACAACGTCGAAAAAGTAGATACTTTTCGACCGGTACGAAATTTCAAATAGTTGAAACAATGACCATGTCAATCACCGGTAAATGCCAAATATTTTTTATTAAAAACTCTTTTATTTACACTGTATTATAATTTTATGGCTAATATTTTATTACTCTAATTCTATCGCTCGATGACCGGGTCGATGTGACAAAAAAAAGTCAAACAAATTGATGGTTAGGTTTGTGATAGAAGCAAATCTTCGTTTTCACTTCGATGAGAGGACATGCGCACGCTGGAAAATGTGAAAAGGGGCACGTTTTGAAAGTTTTCTCAAGTAGAATATCTTAAAAACTCTGTGGTGTATACTGCATAAATGTAAGAACCGTATCGTCTACCCAAGGTTAACATTCTGCGCGGTACGGTGCTGAGTACAAGGATTGAAATTAGTTTGAACTGAATAAATAAAATTAAGTTTTTGTCCACTTATTTTAAATTCCAAAATAACTGACAACGTCTAAGGTTGGCTCATAAAAGAATCCTCTAAAGCAGTTCTCTCGTTCTCTCTCTCGGCACTACAATCGGTTTCCGGCCTTGGCCTGCCACAATGTCTCTCGCCAGAGATCCCGGTCACGCGCCGATGTCCTCCAGTCTTGCATCCTAATCCTGGTCAACGCCGTCTTGCCATCTGAGGTTGGGTCTTCCTTGTCGCCTTGTTGTTGACGACCTACCGCAGAAGCAGTTCGACTGCATAAAATATTCCAAAGAAGATAACGACCATATTGTGCAATGTGACCAATTTGTGGACGTATTTGTTCGGAAAGCTCAATAAGCAGCGAAGAGAAAATTGAAGCATGGGTCAAAAACTGTGAAGATATTAGGTAATATATCTGTGGCAACAAGTCATAAGAGCCTAAGTCGATTTTCAGATCAAGATAAAAAGATCTGTATTTACTCTAATAGATAGAGCAATTTGGCTTAGCCTAAAAACAGACTTAAGCTTATGACTTGTTGCCACAGATATATAGATATTAGGTGTGTAGATTTCCAGGCCAATCTTCAAAAGTGTTAGAACGAAGTTATACAAATAATCAATCAATTTCGGGTAAAATTCTCTCAAAAATAAGTTTAGAGATTTCTGGTTATTGGAAAAGGTACAAAAATACAGAATTTCAAATGTCCAATCTATTAATAAATTGAACTTACCAACACAATCACCAAATTATAATAAATTACAGGAACAATAAAAGCATTTAAAAACCTCAATTTTAAAAACTTAAATGATGCCATTCCAACAATTTTAATTTTAATATCCAGAGAAGTTCTTAAACGAATCATAAGACGTTTTGGAAATCGTTTTAAAACTGTATTTATTTGGAAACACGACATGATTGAGTTGCTTAACAGTTATCCGATGGCTAATTTGTCTGGAATGAAAAAGCAATCGGGAGCCAGTATTAAAAGGACATTTGAAAACACAGATTAAAATAATTATATTCGAATTATTTTTAGGAAATTACGAACAAAAATCCTAAAACTTGGTACGAGTATTTACCAATATTTACAGTAAATAATTTAAAAAAACCTGCAGCAACAAAAGTTCATGGGATCACCTTAAACTCAATATTTTTGAATGGAATTAGCATGACTTTTAGAAATCCTACATAAATTTCGTGAGCGAAAAGTTGCTATATGTGGTGATATTAAAGAAATGTTTCACAAAGTGAAAATAAGGAAGGAAGTTCAAGATACTATAAGATTTTTGTGGAGAGAAGATCCCATATTTTATTGAATTTGCGATATCATAATGTAATGAAATGTACCAAAATGTAG
Organism: Chrysopilus asiliformis; assembly: GCA_964034945.1. Classification (NCBI taxonomy): domain Eukaryota; kingdom Metazoa; phylum Arthropoda; class Insecta; order Diptera; family Rhagionidae; genus Chrysopilus; species Chrysopilus asiliformis. Next base: position 87,496,748 of record OZ035960.1, on the reverse strand, counting down.
AAATATGTAATAAAAGGTTGTAAAATGACGTAATTTAATTTTCTACGTATTACAAATGTTACATTTTGTAATATATTTAATTATTATCCTTTTACACGTAGTGTAATGGAATGGAATCCGTTAAAATAATTTCATAACCGGTTAACGGTTAACTGGCTTTTTGAAAAAAATTTAACCGGTTATAACCGGTTAATAACCGTATACTTATTTTAGTTAAATATGATTAAAAAAATACAAATAATACCAACAGTTGTTTTTATTAAAATACATTTTATTCAATTATCAATGTGTGGTCACAATTTATCCCTTTTGGAAGTAAAAACGAAGAAAAGAAAGAGCAATTATTGTGTCGTCATTTAATCGACATCAAAACTTATTGCACAAATATCCAGCAGCAGAAAAAGCTCTCTCAGATTCTACACTTGTGGGGGGTATAGTTAATAAATAGTTATATGTATTTTCTAAATTACTTCCACGCGATCCCCGGATTCAAATAAAATCATTTCTGTTTTAATGGATTTAATCAAACGATCATCAGTCGGAACCTTTTCTTTGTGGGCATTTGATTGAATTCCTCGGATGGGATCTTCTAATTCGTCATGCAAATCATTTTTTAAGGTTTTTGTAATCAGTTCTTCATTAATTGGAATTTCCTCCAATTCCTTAGCTGAAAACGTGAAAGAAAATTGAATTGGCTAATAAATATAAGCAAAATTGATAAATTTATGTTTACCTTGAGCATTCAATCGAAGGCATATTAAAGCCCCTACAGACTGGATACATGTCTATCGACATGTCTTAAAGCTAAAACCAACAGACTGTCTACATGTCGATAGACATGTAGTATGGACATCATTTTAGAAAAATCACTAGTGCGAGAAAGTCCTCTGTTGATGAACAACAGAGGACTTTGTCACTCTGTTGATGTGTTTCTATGCTGGAATTGGGTTCCACTTCCTTAAACTTTGTTAATAAATCCTCCCAAGCCTTATTTTTTAAACTTTTATTTTTGAAATTGTCAGATTTTATTTGCCACAACACCGGTAGACTTGGATAGAGTTCGAAAAAATCTCGCCAAAATTCATTATTTGCTATAGAAGCCATCATAAAACAATTGTTTTCTTTCAAAGACTCTCAATTTATTTAGATGTGAACACTGCGGCTCCGTTTTCACACTGATGTTAGCAATCAAGTTGGCAAACCGACGTACAGACGTTAAGACATGTAGCCAAACTTGAAGCCACGCCCCCAGAAATTCAAAATATTTTGATTTTGTCGACATGTAGCTCAACCGTCTGTCTACCAGCCTACAGACGCTTAAAATTCAGTTTTCACGGACATGTCTACGGACATGTAGCTCTGTCTGTAGCATGCTTTAGATTAATCAATTGGACGATCCGGTTTTTCGTAAGAATAGCGAACAACCCCGATTCATCTTCACTTGAATATTTTCCAGAGTGTAATTATTGAATATTCTGTTCTTCTTTCGGCAATCCTAATCTTGAAAGCATCGAGTAATTCATTGCCAAGAATTGTATTTTCCTCTTTTAATTTTTTATAGGCAAAATTAAGAACTGCATCCGCTGTGACCAAATTTGATTCACGACCGACGACACAAAGCCTCGACTGCAATTTTTAAAGGCTCTAAAGCTCCATGCATATTTTCCAAAACTTTGTTTGGTTCTGGGTAAATTATAAAGATTTAACTGGTTTAACCGGTTAAAATTCAATTATATAACCGGCTATCGGTTAACTGTAACCGTCCTATAACCGGTTATTCCTAACCGGTTTCCATTCCCTAGTACTTACCCATGAATGATGTGTTTGATTCATGGTACTTACCCACAGATATCCTACTCTAGATCGCGGCACTCGAACAATTTCATAGCAAAAATATGGGACAGCGTGACTATGGTTGTCTCATTTTGTCTTATAATTTTAGTGATGCCAAACGTTCGTTTCAACCAACTCAATAACACTTGAATTATATGTTTTACGTCGAACTCATAAGACTTATACACGGTTTAGGGAATTGCATATTAATGTACAGTGGCAGCTCTGAATATTAACATGAATAATCGGTATAGGGATTGAATAATATTCCGTCGGGGACCTGCATAAGCATTTTTTCCAGAATTTTAATTTCCCAGAATTACTAGCTTTGTCCCTTTTTTTTTGTTAGAACTTTTTGACGTTTCAGTGGTCCATTTGAGATAGCAAATGGCGTGATCTAGTAGTAGGATATCAGTGTACTTACCCATCCCAGGATATAGTTTTTCTTTTACAGAAGTAGACAAGCCGATGGGTCTCGTTAAATCTATATATTACGTTTTTGAATGACAGTGCCGTGCGGGATATGTGTAAACGATTGGAATACGCCCATTCGATTTCGATTCGATTTCCATACGGCCGAAGTCGAATGTGTCAACAGATTCTAACGAAACAAAATTTGAATTTCGTCACATAGAAAGATGTAATCCCAATAAACATTTTCTTGACTCCTCGACAGAGGGTTACCATTTTCGAATCGTTTTCCATGCGACATGTTTTGTTTGTTTGTTTGTCTTCTGAAGTTAAAATTTAATTCATAATACTAAAATCATAGGCTACTTCGAAATAATTCTAATACAATTCATAATTATTATATTTACATTCTGAACTTCATTCGATCTCGGACAATTTAAAAATTTCAAGGGACATAAGTTTCACGGTAGCCACACTCTATTTTTATATAGTCACTCTAGTTATTAGTTCACCGGCTTCAGTGGGTAATTTTAAAAAATTATACTTCACTATAACCGCAATCTACTACTCTTTTTGGGAAATTCTGCTACTTTTTACCCATCCTCAAGTCCATCCCTGTGTGTAAACGAGAAGAAAAATCTTCAGTCGAATTTCGATAGTGGAAAGGTGTGGGGTGGTGAGTTTAATTAGTATCCGGAAAATTCAGGCACATTAAAATTGAAGTGTTCGAAGGATTCAATGATGGAAAAGCGTGAAGAACAATTAAAAGCTCTGGCTTTGAAGCTCTTCGAGATCAATGCCTTCAAATTCGGCGATTTCAAGATGAAAGTGGGCATCAATTCGCCGGTTTACTTCGATCTGCGTGTCATCGTGAGCTACCCAGATGTAATGGTAAGTAGACGACCACATTTTCATTTCGAAAGCCGTAATCTGCTCTATTTTGCATTTTCAGGATACCCTCGCCAGCCTCCTGGTGGAGTTTATCAAGGAGAAGGGCTTGACTTGTGACCACGTGTGCGGAGTGCCCTATACTGCTCTTCCCATTGCTACACTGATCTCTATCAAGGACCGGAAGCCAATGTTGGTGCGGCGCAAGGAGCCCAAAGGATACGGAACGAAGAAGATGATAGAGGGGAAATACAAAGCCGAGGACAACTGTTTGATTGTGGAAGACGTTGTGACGTCTGGATCGAGCATCCTGGATACCACCCGGGATCTTCGGCACGAAGGAATCGAAGTAACTGATGCGATTGTAGTCGTGGACAGGGAACAGGGCGGCGTGAACAACATTGCAGAGGAGGGAGTGCGGATGCATTCGCTCTACACACTATCTTTCTTGTTGAATGTTCTACGAGAAGCTGGCAAAATCGAGGAAAAGACTGTTCAATCCGTTGCAAGGTATATAAAGGGATGTCAAATAAGAAGCGACGGCTCATTTGTCAGCGATTCCCCAAAAGTTGGTAAGGAAAATTTCTTGCATCTTGAACTTGAACTGAAATTCATGTCTATTTTATGGTTTATTTTTTTATTCGTTATCATTGATAATGAATAACGACTTAACTCTTAATCCAGATTTGGTTTGTTTGGGCAATACTTGACTTCATGGTGATATTCTGACTGATAACAAAAATTCTGATTTCCATCGTTAGACAATGGCATTAGTATCATGATAATTTATTGAAAAGTTCATGCACTACAAGATTAACAGCAGAATACAAAACTATTTTTTTGACATTCTTGATTGTGGTATTTGTTCTATTCAAATGTTATCAGTTAATTATGGTAATTTTATCTGATGTCTGCATATCATTTTGAATAAATAAAAAGGGATTGGATTTTTCTATCTGATTTTCCGTTCGTTAAAAACCCAATCAATTCTATTTGGTAGCATTTAGTAAAAACCGTGGGAATGGCTTCTGAAAAAAACTACATGAGATAGAAGTGATAGTGGCTGTTTAGATTAAGTTTATTCAGGCGCCTGGCCATGAACGAAACTGTCAAAATACAGGCAAGACGAGGAGGTGGGGATGTCCCCACTTCCTCGTCTTGCCTGTATTTTGACAGTTTCGTTCATGGCCAGGCGCCTGGATCAACCGTGTGTAAACAGCCACATATAGTCGAACCTCAATAAGTGGAAAAAAACAACCAAACATGGAGTTATTGAGAATTTCGATTTATCGAGGTTTAACTTATTGAGGGTAATATCGGGAAAATTCAAATTCGAATTATCGAGGTTCTTACAAAAAAAAAAACGAAGGTCTAAAACTGTTTATGATAAGAGTGTGCATTACAGCGGTATTAAATCTATTACAAAACAAGAAAAGCTACCATTGCCAGGGTCCAATCGTCAAATACTCGTATAGAGTAGACAAAATTTTTATGGAAAAAATTCATTTGTATGAGAGACGGGGAAGGAGTGCTCTGATTGAATTCTCATGTATAGAACGGTTATGTAAAATCATATTTTAAACACATTTCATCTTTATAAATTTTTCGATACAACGCACAGTTTTCGAGAAAACAGGAAAAAAGTGTTCCTAATAGAGGTGGAAGCGATTAGATTTTGATGTATGGATGAGTTATGCAAAATCCTATTCTAAGCACTTTTCGTCTTAATAAATAATGCACTGTTTTCGAGAAAATGAAAAAAAAAATTCCATTTGTATGGGGAAGGAGAAGAAGTGGTCTAATTGGATTTTGATGTATAGATAAATTATGTTAAATCATATTCAAAACCCATTTTACCTTTATAAATTTGTCAATACGACTCACCGTTTTCGAGAAAATTGAAAAAAAAGCTGTTCTCTTGTAAGTTTTGGGAGAGAAAAAATAATGATTAGATTTTGCTTGTTCAAGAACTTTGCCTTGCAATTTTCGACAAATGCAATTATACAAAATTTCAAGTCTCTAGCTCAATCTTTTCGAATATTATGGTGTTCACGGACTGACAGACAGACATGCGGAACTTAAAATCTTTTGTCATCCCTAACACCCGGGTGTAGTTGATTATTGTATCCGACGATTGGTTCTATGTGCCACAAACTGTATACTAAATCTAATTTACTCTTATATGATATATCATATAGAGTATAAAAACGCGTAAGTGCAAGACAAGAGGTTCGAAAACGAGAAAATTAACGCGATGTGTTTCATGGGCAAGCCTTTAAAATCGAATTTTTCCAACTTCAAAGGTTTTGTTTAATAGTTATACTTGCATTTTCATCTCATAATCTATAATTATCTTGAAAAGGATATCTAACCATTACGTGAAATATTTTTATAAAAAATTGTTTTTTTTTTTTTATTTTTAGTGAATGAATTCGCCAGAACAAAAATGACATTTGAAGCACGCTCTGATATTGCAAAATCATCAATTGCCAAATCTTTGTTTAAACTGTTGTCAACGAAAAAGACAAACTTATGTTTAGCAGCTGATTATACGAAAGCTGACGAAATTTTGGATGCGGCTGAATTATGTGGACCATATATTTGCATTTTGAAAACCCATATCGAAATTATTGAGGACTTTAATGAAAACTTTGTTAATTCTTTAGTTGCCATTTCGAAGAAGCATAATTTCCTTATAATGGAAGACAGAAAGTTTGCTGATATTGGAAATACGGTTTCAATGCAGTATTCGACTGGTTTATATAAAATATCAAAATGGGCTGATCTGGTTACTGCACATTCGCTTCCAGGCCAAGGAATCCTACAGGGACTTAAAGCTGGCTTAACAAATAATAAAGATCGTGGTGTATTTCTATTGGCTGAAATGTCTTCGCAAGGTAATTTAATTAACGATCAATACAAAGAAGCGACGATTAAATTGGCAACCGAGAGCACTGATGTGGACTTTATTGCTGGAATTGTCTGTCAGAATGCAGACTGTTTTGCTTATCCAGGCCTGATACAATTAACGCCTGGCGTTAAAATTGATGATTCCGTGGATAATTTGGGGCAACAGTACAATACACCAGAATTTGTAATCAAGGATAAAGGCGCGGATATTGCTGTTGTTGGTAGAGGAATACTAACAGCAAAGAATATGCAAAAAACTTGTATAACATACAGAGATCGTTTATGGGCCGCTTACTGCGATCGAGTCGGTATTAAGTCATTTTAATAGGTTATACAAGTTCTCTAAATGATAATTTGTTCAAACTTGATCCTCTGGAGGAAATTTATCGTTGCACTAAAAGACAATAAAATATAAACTTATATTTTGATTCCATTTTATAATATTTTGTGTTCCTCCTAGTATTCCATATAAAATAGTTATGTTTTATGCTCATTTTATACAAGAAAAAAATTTGACATTGTTACCAAATTATATTTTTCAATAAAATGTTTACTATAAAATGTAATTTCTTCACCGCTAATTGACCTCAATAGTTGACAAATACCTTGAACTTTTGTTTTAGAGAGGCGGATACTTTTTATACATATAAGGTAGGCTCTACAGTAGAGTGCAAGTCGCTGTTCGTCACCAGGAAGAGGTCCACAATCTGAGTTGCGCACATTTTGTGTATGAAATTTGTCAAAAAAAAATTATCCCAATTATCCACGTAAGGAAGCCTATTACCATATCCGTTAACACAAAAAAAGAAACAAATTTAATTGACAATTTTAATTACAGCTAAACAACTAATAACAAGATTCTGGATTAGAAACTAGTAAAAGCTCACTTGACTCAAATAAAATCGAAACCAGCAGCGATAGCAATCATGATTGTCTGAAAAGGATATACTATTCGTTCTGCCATTTTTTGCCTTAATTAGCAATAGTTTTTCCGATTTTTCGTAAAAATTGTTTTTTTTTTCCTGACAAAGGCCTGCGATCTTCACATGGAAAGCTTTTTGATATATTGGGTTAGCAAGATTAATCTACAAAAAAAAATTGCCAATGAAATCACCTGCATTAGCATAAAGTATGCAGGTGTCCTTCGATTTACGACGTTCTTGGGATGGTGAAATTTCGTGAATTTGCGATGTATTATATCGAAATGTCGTATGTCAAGGACTTGTATTTTCTCACAATTTTTTATGCATGTACAGTGTGACCTCAGTAATCGCAACTATAGTAGACAGAGCCTGTTGCAATAACCGAGTTGCGTTAACCGAGTCACAACATTATCTGTCAAAAAGGGAAACATAAGTTCTTAAACAATATAACAGCTCCAAAAATAGGATAAAATCTACCATTTGTAACGTAGTTTTTACGCTGCAAAATTATTTACAATACTAAATAAATAGTAAATACTGCAAAAGTATTTACACCAAGTTTTTCATACATCAAAGTTCAGTCGGATTAAGGAGGATCTCCATTGCCGTGACTTTTGTAACTGCAAAAAAATGCAGAAAACTAGAGCAAGATAGACTTATGTAGATCTAAATAGGAATGACGTAAGTATAAACGCTATCCCTTCCAGTTTTACAATTTTATAGCAAATATATCAAACCTTATGCTCTGGATATAATGTTCAAATTGGCATAGCAATAAAGCTATAGAGGTGTATAATTTTTAACCACTACATGAAAAATGACAGCTACGCTATAATAACACTTTGGATGTGTTTGTGCTCACTATTCACTTACAGGGAAAATGTGTGATTGTAGTAGAAATCGCTATAAAAAAGTTCAAGTCCGTCAACTGCAACCATAAAATCGCCATAAAAAAGAGGGGAAATTATTTTTGATTTTTGCAGTTGATTCTTATCTCCCTTTCTCGCCAAGGTATCTTCACATAAATGTGTCTCTATTTTTTTGCAGTTGGGAAAAGTCATGGTAATGGAGGGCCTCCTTAAGCCTCAAAAAAATTCAACTGGAATATTATGATCAAATTCAAAAATTCCACTTTGAGAGTTTATAATCTCGCCATACACAAATTGTACGATTGCCTGCCAATTTTAGTTTTCGTGTGTTTTTTCGTTGGCACAGACTTGTTTTGTAACAGCCATTCTTTAATAAATAAAAACAAGGAACAGAGAATAAAGTCAATAAAAGATTTCCTGTAACTACTTTTTATGTTTTTTTGGTCGAAACAGTACCTATCAAATTATAAAAAAGTTGCGTTAATCGAGTCAACCTTATTTGGAAATTGCGTTTATTGAGTCAACAGCGGAAAATTTTAGGTGTTGCGTTAACCGAGGAGTTGCGTTCGTCGAAGGTTGCGTTTACCGAGGTCACACTGTATATTGTGGAAATTATAGAACTGCAAATTCGGAATAATGCCACAATTTAGAATAAACTAAATTAAAATTTTTGGAAATTAATATTTTTTAAATTTTGCTTCGTATGTTAAATCTCCGTCATCGTATATCGAGGCACCTTAGTCAACAAACGCCTGTATTGAAGTTCCGTGCAAAACTTCGTTTTATAGAGAATTTCGTTATATAAAGAGTTCGTTATATCATGGTTTCACTGAATATCATTATTCAATACAAGGAGAAAAATGTTACTAATTTTAAGTAACACGTGGTGACATATGTGCCAAGTAAGTTTTTGATGCAGTGGGTTGCACTTTGTTGCCTGATTTTTTGTTTAAAATATATATTTTTAAACAAGCTTATAAAATAAAAACAACAGTAAATATACAGGTTGGATGCCCAATTTCGCTAAAACCAACTTTAGTTCATAGTTGATATTGGTTGTTAAAAATTACCTCTATTTTGACCAATAACTTTTGAACTACTTCAGATATCACAGTAAACTTTTTTTTGTTTGAAAGGTCTTCGAAGAGTGTATCTTTCTTAAGAAAAAATCATATCGACATGGCGCAACTTTTTATGTAAGAAGTATAAAAGTGTTGATTTTAGACAATTTTTTTAAAAATTCATTTTTGAAGGCCGACTATTTACTTATAATTTATTAACGGATTTGGAAATATTTGGTGTCATTGACTTTCTAGGGTGTAATTATTTGCCTCTACAAACAAAACCTTACAATGGTTACAGTTGTATTCAACTTCATGAACCAGAGAAAAAACAACAATGAAATACAAGAGAATTCATGTAAAGTGCGATTGAGTTTGTTTTTCAATGTAGCTGTATGGGTTATTCCTTGGATAAGCGATTCCCGTGGCCCGGGTAGCTCAGATTGGTAGAGCGTTGGACTTTTAATCCAACGGTCCAGGGTTCAAGTCCCTGCTCGGGCGGCGTCCGTTTTTTGAACTTGTAAATTTAATAAAAAAATTAGAAGACCTATTTTTTATTATCCCTTGTTTATTATTTGAATTAGTCTTGAAGCCCCAACGAACTGAAAACTTCTACAGAGTTTCTCTTTTTTTTACAATTTATATTACATTAGAAAAGTACACAAACGCGGAAAAAAATGTGAAGTTCCACATTAGACACAAACGTAGAGCTTTATTTAAGCATACAAATTAATTTAATACAATTAATAATACAAATTAATTTTCAAGCGAGACTTAAAATGAGGCTATAAGAGCAAAAGTGGCGCCCTAACCCACATAATCGAGTTTTTGAAGCTTTTCCACTTTTGTACTATTATTGATTGTAAATTTTTGGGAAAAAAATTGTGTGGACTTTATTACTCAACGTTGAAATGTTTTTTTTTTGCGCATCCAAAGATTTTTATCTAAAAACTCACTCGCAATAGTGATTCAAACACAAAACATAACAAAAGCTATAATTGCCAATCTGGCAATCATTGTAGACCCGTATGGTGATATTCGTATCAAAATTCGAACAGTTGTACCAAAATTCCACTTTGAAGTCAAACTTTCCAATAAGATTTTTTTAAATTTATTCCAATCGGATTTTGATGTATGGGAGTTTTATGTAGAATCATATCCTAAATAACTTTTGTTCTTGGACTTTTTTGATAAGATGCACCGTTTTTGAGATATTCACAAAAAACGATTTCGTTCGTATGGGGGGTACCCCCCCTTATGGTCCATTTTTGTCCATTAACGAACTTAGCCTCGCATGTTACGAAAAACGGATCTGCGCAAAATTTCAAGTCTCTAGCTCAATCCGTGCGCCCGCAATCCGCGCCACAGACAGACAGACAGACGGACGGACAGACAGACGGACGGACGGACAGACAGACAGACGGACAGACGGACGGACATGCAAAAATTAAATATTTTTATCATTCTAAACACACTGGTGTAATTCATTTTTTTGTGCGATGACGGGATCTTGGCGTTACAAACGGTAAGGCAAAGTTAATATACCCTTTGGTTTCACCATACGGGTATAAAAATTCACGATTTCGACATGTGCGTTGGGCCACTCTTGCTCTCAACGCCTCAAATATCGTCGGTGTACAGCTAAAACACATTAAGTCACTTTTTTGGGTTTTGAGTTATCATCTATATATGTAAAATCGTTTAACCTGACTGACTGATTGACTAACTGATTGACTGATTGATTGACTGATTGATTGACTGACTGACTGACTCATCAACGCCCAGCCCAAACCCCTGAAGCTAGAAACTTGAAACTTTCACAGTATGTCCCAACCATCACGTTGACGCGGGCTTTTCCGAAATTTCACCGCTAAGGGGATAAACGGGGGGTAAGGGGGTTTGGGTATTTTTAAACCGTGATTTTCGCCATGAATCCTGCTCAATAGTTGAAAAGTTTCACTCGGAGGTTTTCGGGGTCGCTAATCACGAATCCAGTGTTAGATTTTCAAAATTCGAAACGGAAGGTCCTGTAAAGATAACGAAAATATCCTTTTCCCAATTTTTCCCGGGAAAAAATGGCATTAGGGGGTTTTAGGGGTCACTGGTCACGAATCCGGTGTTAGAAATTCAAGACTTGAACTAGGAGGTCCTCCAAGAATAATGTAAATATCATTTTCCCGCTTTTCCCGGGGAAAATGGCATTAGGAGGTTTGCGGGGTCGCTGATCACGAATCCGGTGTTAGAAATCGAAACTTGAATGAGAAGGTCTTGCAAGGATAACTTAAATATCCTTTTCCGTTTTTCCCGGGAAAAAATGGCATTAGGGGGTTTTAGGGGTCACTGGTCACGAATCCGGTGTTAGAAATTCAAGACTTGAACTAGGAGGTCCTCCAAGAATAATGTAAATATCATTTTCCCGCTTTTCCCGGGGAAAATGGCATTAGGAGGTTTGCGGGGTCGCTGATCACGAATCCGGTGTTAGAAATCGAAACTTGAATGAGAAGGTCTTGCAAGGATAACTTAAATATCCTTTTCCGTTTTTCCCGGGAAAAAATTGCATTAGTCATCCTGCGCCGCAATCCTTTTTTAAAAGTTTTTTATTAGCTTGCCTAAATCTAAATCTGTCTATTCATTTGTCTGTCAGGGTCAAATCTTGCAATCTAATTTGGACCCACTTCCGGTCATCCAATTGACTTGAAATTTTGCACACATACGTAAGTCCAATACATATTTATGACAATACAATATTTTCACTATTTCGTCCTTGCAAGGATGAGAGGAAAGTTCTGTAAAGATAAACGAAGGTTCTGTAAGGATAACGTGACTACCCTTTTCTTCAAATTTTCCGGAAAAAATCTCGTCTGGGGTTTTTAGGGTTGCTGAATTCGACTTTCACATTAAGAAGTCTGTAAGGATATCCGAAAGGCAAGTATATATATTCGAAGACTAAAAAGTATAAATAGGCGTGGCGAAAGACAGTCGTCATTTTAAATTTTTAGTCATACTAATCAAATACGAAATGACTAAAAAGGAATTTACAAAAAAAAATTAAAAAAATTTTTTTTTTACCTTTGTCGACCGTCGCACGTTGGGCCCAAAGTGCTATTCGGCGGCCAAAAATACAAATTCTGAGTTCTGCCTTTGAAGGATTTCGGTTATGTCATTGCGTTGAGAATTCTTAGGAACCTGGAAATCCAAAAGGACACTCTCCTGGGACAAGTAATTTCCGAACGCCATGGGGTCAAAGTTGGTAAAATTTCTGGTTTTTTCAATTTTCGAATTATCAACAAATTTTTTGAACTTTATTAAGTCACTTAGTACAGAAAAATCGATTTTATCGTCAACCTGAGGGCATATTTAGGCAATTATAATAAAAATTAAAAATTTGTAGTACTACATTTTTTTTCTTGAAATTATTATTCCAGAATTCTGGGCATTCTAAAAATACTATTTTTTCGCGAAATTTTGTATATATATGGCTCTGCAAAAAATGTACCGGCTTGTACCGGTCAGGCGTCAGTTGGACATGATAGCCAAGGTCAATACCTTTCAAAATATCCATATTTCATCTGCTACTACCTGCAACTCTGGTCACCGTAAACAAAAGTCTGATTTCTTACATATTATTTTAAAAAAATGTCTTATTTTGTCATAACAAAGAACAAAGATTTTTCGTCTTATATGCTAGGAAATTGTTTTAATTATTTTTAATATACATTAAAGCGGAATATTTTACATACCAGCATACAGTGAAACCATTAAATATCACCCTTCTTGACAGTAAAACCGTTTAAAACTGGTAATCTTATCCTATAATATAATACGAGAAATGACTGCACAACGATCTCGAAAACCCGCCAAACGATTTTCACGAAACTTGCGGGTAAGGGATTTTCGGGGACAAGGAATCGATCTAGATAGGTCTCACCTCTGAGAAAATTCCCCTCGATACCCCTCGCCTGGTGTCTTCGAATTACGTGAAGGTATCTTAATGAAAATTCGCAATATTGCTAGGGAGTAAGGTTTTGCGATATGTATTCTAAAAATATCACTTTTTAGATATCTATCGGCAGCGATAAATAGTAATTACAAAACAATCAAGTTCCCTGAACCTCGTTATACGAATCATGTTGCAATTATAATCGGATTCAACTACTCAGAGACAGAGGGAGAAGGGGAATTTTGAGATCGCCGAGCATGGGCCGGTCTTCCTGGTACTATGAATAATTGGAGCAATAAAAATCAATATCTTAGATATACATATGTACATATGTATATATGTTACAACAGAATATTAAGAAATTTACATTAATTCGACGATTGAAAGTTATATTATCGGTGCTTTCAAGCAAGCAGACAATAAATCCAGATAAATTCAAATCATATGCCAAGTCCACAGCTGATTTGTATAATAGACATTACAATTGGAGAAATATGTCTGCAACAATGCATAAAGTGCTTTTCCATGGCAAGCTGATAATTGAAAAAAGCATTTTACCACTTGAGGAACTTTCAGAAGAAGCTCAGGAATCGAAAAATAAAGGCTTCAGACATTTTTGACTAACCAACACTAGAAAAAACGATAGAATCAACCAAAATGAAGATTTGATGAACATATTACTTCTATCGTCAGATCCATTTTTGGCTTCTCTCCGTTCTAAATGGACAAATACAAAAAATCAATTGGATGACGAGGAAGATCAAGAAATCCCACAATTGTTAAAATTCGACGTAGTTGAAGACATTATTAGAATGTAATTTTTCCTCAACTTACAGCCTTATTCTAGCTACGGTCACTAGTCACAACTCGGTCACAAGAGCCTCAAATTCTATGGACTTGTGACCTGTGACTTAAGTATCACAACGCCAGAATAAGGCTGTTAATGTAATTTTAGCCATGTGTATTTGTATCAAATTGTATTAAAATAATCGTATTAAAAAAAAGTTGTCTTTAAAAATGCTATATTTTTTATAACATTTAAAAAACAACTTTAAAACAAAACCAAAAAAAATATTACAACAACAAATACTATAGTTTTGATTATTTCACCATATAGGGTATTAAAGTTGCTCCTATTCGATTTTCATGTACTGACGATATATGTAAAATGGCATTCTAAATATTTTCGTCATTAATGATTTTTTCTGTACGACCAACCGTTCTCGAGATTTTGGTAATTTTTGATTTAAAATGCAGATGGGTGGGGGAGGGGAGAGGAGGGGGTAATCAGATTGTTAGGAAATAAAGCTTGGATATTTATCTAGCCAACAAAAAAAACCCCATTCAAAAATATTGATCCGTTCAAAAGTTATGTATTTTTGGCCGCCGAATAGCACTTTGGCCCCATAGTGCGTCGGTACTTAAATTTTTATATACCACGAACTTTAAATTTTTATATTTTTTGCTTACCTAATGGTATCAACATTCTATATATGTACTTCTATATACCACAGGCGTAAATACCACCCCTCCATAAAATTAGTTCATGTCTTTTTTTTAAATGCTTTCTAAAACCATTTTCAACGAAAAAAAAGTCATGGTTATTGATTTATTGTTGTTCACTTCCTGGTCCACAAAGGGTTAAAAAATGTACTAAAAAGGAAAAAATATTTTTTTGGGCGATGTGTATCAAAAACATAACAAAAGCTATAATTGCCAATCTAGCAGCAAGAAGGAGGTAAGTCCATTTTTTGGTTTTTTGGGAAATTCCAAAAAACGTTTTAAAAATTCAATTTTCAACTTTCATAAAAAAAATTTTTACCACTTATGGTATATGCCTTTACACATGTTTTGACACCATAATCATACAATAGTACCAATTCCGTTGAACGGGAGAAATTTTTAAATTGTGGACTTACCTCGTTCTTGCCCCAAACTAAAGTTTAAAACTCTTTTCCCATAATATTTTGGCATGAATAAATTAATTAAACTACAAAATTGAGTTGAAAGAAGGTGTTTTAATAGTTTTTTTCAGCATTAGAATACTTTTTTTATATAATGTTAAATTCTTCTCTTCAGTTTCCTCGTATTCATCGGGTGTTATGTCCGACTTCAGTTGGTTATAAAATCACATTTCATTTTGAGCCAGAATCATAACGTCTTTGAATTTGGAATCCTTTAGTGGGATTGCATCATCATATAGGTTCAAGTTGAAAAAGATTTATTGGATTTTTAGAGTTATACACCCAGGACTTACCTCCTTCTTGCCCCAATGTACCGGTGGCGGTAACTCCATATCCTGAATAACGGAAAAACTAACCGTCGTAGCAAAGTCCTTGTTGCATCAATCAATGGAGTGATTTTTTTCAAACTAGATAGTGGTCTTAACTCAAAATGGCCAAAAATGGATTTACCTCCTTCTTGCTGCAAACCCTTCAATTATTGAAAACTCGTATGGTGATATGGTATTGTCCGAAGTTTCATTGAACAGCGAAAAGTTGTATCAAAATTCTACTTTGAAGTCAAACTTTAATTAAGATTTTTTTTTATTTATTCCAATCGGATTATGATGTATGGGACTTTTATGTAGAATCATATCCTAAATAACTTTTTTTCTTGCACTTTTTTGATAAGATGATATTTTGAGATATTCGCAAAAAACGTTGTTGAGATATTCGCAAAAAACGTTTTCCTTCGTATGGGGGGTACCCCCCCTAATGATCCACTTTTGCTCATGAACGAATTTAGCCTCGCATTTTACGAAAAATGGATCTGCCCAAATTTCAAGTCTCTAGCTCAATCCGTGCGCCCGCAATCCGCGTCACAGACGGACGGACGGACGGGCAGACAGATGGACGGACTGTACATGGGCCGTTGGACCGATTTTGCCCATTTACGAACTCGAACTCTTATTTTAAATAAAATAGATGAATTCTCGGCATTCTATGTTAAGTATATGGCCAATATTATCACATTTCAAGTTCTATCACGTAGAAACTTCAATAAGATTTCTTAACAATTTTTTTTTGAAAAACCGTTAGCTTTAATTCTTAAAAATCTATTTTTTTTAATTTTAACGAAAATATCCCAATAACGGTCAAAGATAGCAGATAACAGTGAAAGTCTCCAACTTTTTTCATAATTAAGGCCACTAAAAACGCGTAGTTCCGGAGTAAATCGCAAAAAACGAAATTGTGATTTTCAAAATGCTGCCATTTTGGTTACTTCCGGTTAACGGATTTCCACCAAAAATTGATAGGATCGTCCCATTCCAGGATCGAACATATCTGTAAAATTTCATGGCTCTAGCTCTATTAGTTTTTGAGAAATCTTGTCCACAGGCAGAAAGGCATTTTTGTAATAATGCTCCAATCGACTTAGTAGGGCTCGGGAAAGGTTTTTAGGAAGAATTAAAAGGTCGAAATTCTTCATGAATGCAATATCCTTCCTAAGAAAGCGAAAATAAAGGATATGACTTAAAAATGTCGGGGAGAATATTTTTGCTTCTAAATGCACTTTGCGACCCCGAACTCGTCAGCCCGGGTAGCTCAGATTGGTAGAGCGTTGGACTTTTAATCCAACGGTCCAGGGTTCAAGTCCCTGCTCGGGCGGTGTTTATTTTTTTTAAATTTTTTTTACCTATTTTCAAAACATCTATGAAGATATAAAAATTAGTTTTTAACACCAAATTTATCTCTACGAATTTGATTTTTAATCAAATGCAAAACTTCATGCTGTATCAAATCAAATTATCTCTAGTACCGAACTCATAGAAATTTAACTCTTGCTAGGTGAAAATTCACTGATTTTTCTTTGGATGGCCCAAATTATCAGTTTTTAGTTCTTAAGCTTTCGTATAGAAAATTTCGAAATGAAGAATCGACAAATTGTCTTCAAAAATGGCGTTACCTGAGAAAAGTTGAGTACCACTGTTTTAAATGGATTGGCGCTATTGAATTTTGAATCCAGCCTCTAAGGGCTAAAAAACACTTTACCCAACCAACACGTTGTTTAATTTAAAAATTTAAAGCAAACAACAATTTCATAAGCATATAAAAAGAAAATAGAATTTTGTGAAAATGCAGGGAGAAATTATCACAAACTGTTGGAAGTATTTCCAATACAACATATTTTTAACAGTCACTGCTTCTATTCGTCTCTGATCGACACTCCGCCAGTTGCCCGGCTAGCTCAGTCGGTAGAGCATGAGACTCTTAATCTCAGGGTCGTGGGTTCGAGCCCCACGTTGGGCGGAATTATTTTTTAGTTTTTTTCAAAGGAAAAATTAATTTTTTTCATTGATTTTCTACGCCTGTAGTGATTCTTTTTAAAATACCCAAAGGCCACAAGTTTCCTACGAATGGCGTGGCATGCAATGTGTACATTTTAGGGAAATATTTTGTTATCTGATGAAAGTCCTGAAAGCAAGTTTTGTTTTTAGATAAACATCGTGGTTCTTTCCAAACTAAATGCATAATTTGACCTTACTTGATGATTTTTTATCTTTTTTTCGTAATGCTATCAGAATCTGTTCTCCACAGATCACAGGGAAGGGGCTTAGAGAAAGAGGTCGAATAGATTGAGGAATGACGTGTTTAACCGTCCAAAGAGTTAAAATCCCTTTAGAAGTTCAAGATATATCAGGTGAATGGGTAAGAAGCAAGGGCAATTTAAAAAAACAGCATACCTATACATAACTCTCCCTGATGCTCTAAACATAACGGTAAAGTTTTGCTAAATTTTGTATCAAAAAAATGATTTCGCTTTCACATATTAATATATTATTATATGTTTGTTTCGAAGAAAAATCGCGCCATATTTCATTGAGTTTTTATACCCTATATTGTGAAATTCATAAATATGGTGTAATTGGTTTGCTCTTCCATTTGTAATGCATAGAATTAATCGACGGATAAAAAAAAAAAAGTTTTACCTGTGTGTTCAGAATGATGAATTGACTTGATTTTTGCATGTCCGTCTGTCCGTGGCTACGATAACTTGAGAAGGAATTAGGCTAGAAAGACTTGAAATTTGCAGTGTTGGGGTTATCTAGATAATAATTATCTAGATAATCATCTAGATAAAAAAAAATGTTATCTTTATCTTATCTAGATAACACCCCAAAAAAGTTATCTTTATCTTATCTAGATAAAGGAAAATCCCATTTATCTAGAGATAATCGTTACCACCGAAAATCAAAAAATTAAATCTGAAAAAATGCTGAAACGAAATTGTTTTCTGCATACTTTTGAAAACCTAAAAACTTTTTTTAGGAACAGTTTTATACTTGGCAACAATTTTTGTTTACGGACAAGGAAGCGAAGTGTCACTCTTTCCCTCGCCTCTCTTCTCTTGTCCATAAAAAAAAAGTTCTGCCAGTAACTGTTGCCAAGTGTAAACCGGGCTATGAACGAAATAAAAAATCATAACGTTATAAATTTCCTTACGTAGCAAAATTAAACTTATATTTCGTGACGTTATTTCGTTTTGTATCGATAAAAAACTTAATTTCGTTACGTTATAATGTTATTATTCCGTTACACATTGTATTGAAACTGAAAACAAAAAAAACGCACTGTAATAATAGTTTATCACAAAGTAATTCAGTTCAGTTTCCATAAAAATAAATTGTATAACAAATAATAAAACTCAGCAAAAAGAAAATACAAATAAAAACGGAAAAAAATGTGATTATTAAGTTAAAAAATCAATAAAAAATACAAAAGACAAAAAATTACACAAAAGTTTTGTTCATTAAAAAAACTGTCTCCACAAAAGCGTGATTTTGATATCAAAGATATAGAATTTTTTTATAGAATTTCGCTCTACTTCTGGAGTTACTAAAAAGAAAATCTTTTCGCTACCAAAAAACTTGCTTAGAAGATTTCCATTTTTGTATCTCCAGAAATAGAGTGATCTGGCCAAAACAAAATCCGATTTAGAATCAAAATACGATTAAAAACACTACTCCAATATTTTTGATTATATTTTATGTCTGTGGGGTTATACTTGATGAACTTTTGTGGGAAATTTCACAAAAAATAATACTGAACAAAACAAGGAAATACTAATAAACAACGAAAAAACGTAATATTTTTTTCGTTTTTCGTTATGGTAACGGAATTGAATTTCTATAACGTTCATTATAACGTAATTTTGAAGAAAAAGCCCGAAAATCATTTCGTTATTTCGTTACGTTACGATAACGTTTCTTATCCGTTTTCTTTTATTATTATTTCGTTTCTTATTATATTTAAATTGGAAATCAAGAAAAGCAAAAAATTTTGTGCTATTTTTTTTAGTACGTAATTTTGAATTTTGTGCAATGTCAAAATAAATATTTATCTAAAAATTATCTAGATAATTTGGCTTTTTATCTTATCTTATCTATTATCTTTCATATTTTCATTATCTATTATCTTATCTAGATAAACATTACGAGCATTTATCTTTATCTTTATCTAGATAAAAAAATAATTATCTGGCCCCAACACTGGAAATTTGTCACAGCCGTTTTTTTTTCGTAAAAGGTGAGGTAGATTTAGAGTTTTTTGTGATTTTTCTCGAAGCGGTACGGCGTTTTTCTGTTATCAAAATGTCTAAAACAACTAGAAAAAGCCATAAAAAATATATTTATTTCTAAAACATTTTACAAGTTAGGCAATTTTTAAATACAGTCAAAGTCCTCTAACTCGAAATCCCTGTAATTCGAATTTTCCTCTAACTCGAATTTTTTAAACCTTTATTTTGCGCTCCCTTCAATTTTTTTGCGCTCCCTTCAGTTTGTTTTAAAAACTTCTAAAAACGAATAAACATACATATCTGTACATGTATTTAAAAAAAATTGTTTCAATTTCTCTAACTCGAAATTTCTCTAACGCGAAACGATTTTGATGGCAGCAGACAATTCGAGTTAGAGGACTTTAACTGTACTTCAAAATATTCAATTTTCTCAAAACAGTTTACAGATTCTGACTATGAAAAATCATAAAAGGACTTCCTTGACACTCTTGAATTATGTTTTTTTATTAAAGTAGGTCCAATTTGCGAAGTTTTACGGAAAACAATTTTCTTGTACCCAAACAGTTGATTACTAAATTACGCTGATATAAAAAACCTTTTTTTTGCAATAGTCTTAAATATAAAAGTCGTTTTTAACTAAAAGCCTAATACTTTTTGTACGCAAAATTGAAGAATTTATCTCCACCAGAACTTGAGTTTCGTAATTTTGACCACTTTTACAGCAAGTCCTATCGAAAAAGTTATTAAGACAAAATTGTTTATAATGCAATTTTACATAAGTGCTTCATACATGAAAATTCAATCGGAGCAAGTTTAAAAAAATCAATGCGAATGTTATAATGAAACTGAATCTAATTGAAATTTTAGAGTCACGTCATGAAGGGGGTTTCACTATTGTCTGGCAATCGTAGTTTTCATTATGTTTGAAAACAAAAGTAAACTGTTATTAAATTATTGATTTCTTTATATGGGTTTTTATCTCCCAACTGCCATTCCCCCACTATCTGCCGAAATAGCTCAGTTGGGAGAGCGTTAGACTGAAGATCTAAAGGTCCCCGGTTCAATCCCGGGTTTCGGCAACTTTGTCTTTTTTTCCTTACTACGGCTTCTTTTTTGTTTTTATTAAATTTTCATTTTAGTGTTCCTTTTTTGAATCTAGAATTCATTTTTGAATCAGAAGTAAGAAGACAATTTGATGTTTGCTAAAAAACTCGCCAAGTGGAGCCGATTTTTTTGACAAGTGAACTTTGCCCGTGCTCTAGCGAACACCATTTGGAGGTAGGAATTTAGAATGATTTACAATATTTTTCAACTAGTTTAGGTAAAGTTTGAGTTAGAGTAAGGAGACATTAACACCGTGTGCACAGCGGACAGAAATGAAGCATTCCGTCATAGATGTATTAACTAGAGTCCGACCGAAGGTCAGAATTATGCCGAAGCCGAACTTCGACCGTTTTCTTAACTTTCGGCCGAAGCCAAAGCCGAAGGTTTGCATAAAAGCTGAGATGAATGATTATCGTAAGGAAAAAGCAATTGCGGTTCTATTAAAATAATTTTTTTGTCATTAAAAATAATAGAAACAATTGAAAGTTTTCAAAACCAAAGCACAAACAATTCCCATCAATGGAACATTTTATTAACATTTTCGTATCTTAAAAATTGTCATAATCAGTAAACTGGAGATAAAAAACTTAGAAATTCTTGAAAACAGTTGTTTTGGAAATTTAAGAAATTCAATTGCTGTCAACATCTTACAAAAACATAAGAAAGGCTACAATTCTCAGAACAAAATTTTTATGAAAAATATCCATTTGTATGGAAGAGGAGGAAAGGATTGGCCCGATTGAATTTTCATGTGTGGAACGGTTATGTGAAATCATATTTTAAACACATTTCGTCTTTCTAAATTTTTCGATATTAAGCAACGATTTCGGGAAAATAGAAAAAGCACAGAGCTTTTATAAGAACAGAGGTTCAAATCATATTGAGCAGCAAAAATATGGCGTGAAATTTGGGAATTTATCATTAGCACAAGCAGAAAAAAGCTTTCGTAAAGCTTTCGAGCTAATATAAATTCCCAAATCTCACGCCATATTTTGCTGCTCAATATGATTTGAACCTCTGTTCTTATAAAAGCTCTTTGGAAAAAGATTATTCAATTTGTATGGGAGGAGGGGGGAAGGAGTGGGCCGATATTGCCCGATTCACCTTGGCATTTATGAGAAACGCAACTATAAAAAATTTCAAGTCTCTAGCTCAATCCTTTCAAAAGTTATGATGTTGACGGACGGACGGACATGGAGAAATCAAAATCTTTTGTCATCCCTAACACCCTGCAGGGATTTCAATCTAAAAAAAATGTGGAAAAACTCAGACGTGAGCTTTCTCGCCTATTCATTTTCACTTCACCTTTGAACAATTTGGTATTGCGATTTACCAAGTGAAATCTAGTACATAATTAATACAAATATTTTACAGAATATGAGAAATTTAAATCTCAAAGTTATTTTTAGTTGCAGTTTTCAAATTTTAACTGAATTCAAGCAAGGTACACAGAGCTTCTATAGAACAGAGGTTAAAATTGAGACTGAGCGACAAAAATATGGCGTGAAATATGGGACTTTATCATTAGCACAAGCATAAAAAAGCTTTCGTAAAGCTTTCGAGCTAATGATAAAATCCCATATTTCACGCAATATTTTTGTCGCTCAGTGTGATTTTAACCTCTGTTCTATAGAAGCTCGGTGCAAGGTAGTTACATTTTTTTGGATTATAAACAATATAAAGAATTCTCTAAATCTAAGTGTGGTGTTTTACCATTTTTTTCACGATTTCTCAAAAACAAAATTCAAAATCAAAATTTTTGATTTTTTTGATGGTGTTCGCTAGAGCACGCGCAAAGTTCACTTGTCAAAAAAATCGGCTCCACTTGGCGAGTTTTTTAGCAGACATCAAATTGTCTTCTTTACTTCTGATTCAAAAATGAATTCTAGATTGAAAAAAGGAACACTAAAATGAAAATTTAATAAAAACAAAAAAGAGCCGTAGTAGTAATAAAAAAAGGCAAAGCTGCCGAAACCCGGGATTGAACCGGGGACCTTTAGATCTTCAGTCTAACGCTCTCCCAACTGAGCTATTTCGGCAGATAGTGGGGGAATGGCAGTTGGGAGATAAAAACCCATATAAAGAAATCAATAATTTAATAACAGTTTACTTTTGTTTTCAAACATAATGAAAACTACGATTGCCAGACAATAGTGAAACCCCCTTCATGACGTGACTCTAAAATTTCAATTAGATTCAGTTTCATTATAACATTCGCATTGATTTTTTTAAACTTGCTCCGATTGAATTTTCATGTATGAAGCACTTATGTAAAATTGCATTATAAACAATTTTGTCTTAATAACTTTTTCGATAGGACTTGCTGTAAAAGTGGTCAAAATTACGAAACTCAAGTTCTGGTGGAGATAAATTCTTCAATTTTGCGTACAAAAAGTATTAGGCTTTTAGTTAAAAACGACTTTTATATTTAAGACTATTGCAAAAAAAAGGTTTTTTATATCAGCGTAATTTAGTAATCAACTGTTTGGGTACAAGAAAATTGTTTTCCGTAAAACTTCGCAAATTGGACCTACTTTAATAAAAAAACATAATTCAAGAGTGTCAAGGAAGTCCTTTTATGATTTTTCATAGTCAGAATCTGTAAACTGTTTTGAGAAAATTGAATATTTTGAAGTACAGTTAAAGTCCTCTAACTCGAATTGTCTGCTGCCATCAAAATCGTTTCGCGTTAGAGAAATTTCGAGTTAGAGAAATTGAAACAATTTTTTTTAAATACATGTACAGATATGTATGTTTATTCGTTTTTAGAAGTTTTTAAAACAAACTGAAGGGAGCGCAAAAAAATTGAAGGGAGCGCAAAATAAAGGTTTAAAAAATTCGAGTTAGAGGAAAATTCGAATTACAGGGATTTCGAGTTAGAGGACTTTGACTGTATTTAAAAATTGCCTAACTTGTAAAATGTTTTAGAAATAAATATATTTTTTATGGCTTTTTCTAGTTGTTTTAGACATTTTGATAACAGAAAAACGCCGTACCGCTTCGAGAAAAATCACAAAAAACTCTAAATCTACCTCACCTTTTACGAAAAAAAAAAACGGCTGTGACAAATTTCAAGTCTTTCTAGCCTAATTCCTTCTCAAGTTATCGTAGCCACGGACAGACGGACATGCAAAAATCAAGTCAATTCATCATTCTGAACACACAGGTAAAACTTATTTTTTTTATCCGTCGATTAATTCTATGCATTACAAATGGAAGAGCAAACCAATTACACCATATTTATGAATTTCACAATATAGGGTATAAAAACTCAATGAAATATGGCGCGATTTTTCTTCGAAACAAACATATAATAATATATTAATATGTGAAAGCGAAATCATTTTTTTGATACAAAATTTAGCAAAACTTTACCGTTATGTTTAGAGCATCGGGGAGAGTTATGTATAGGTATGCTGTTTTTTTAAATTGCCCTTGCTTCTTACCCATTCACCTGATATATCTTGAACTTCTAAAGGGATTTTAACTCTTTGGACGGTTAAACACGTCATTCCTCAATCTATTCGACCTCTTTCTCTAAGCCCCTTCCCTGTGATCTGTGGAGAACAGATTCTGATAGCATTACGAAAAAAAGATAAAAAATCATCAAGTAAGGTCAAATTATGCATTTAGTTTGGAAAGAACCACGATGTTTATCTAAAAACAAAACTTGCTTTCAGGACTTTCATCAGATAACAAAATATTTCCCTAAAATGTACACATTGCATGCCACGCCATTCGTAGGAAACTTGTGGCCTTTGGGTATTTTAAAAAGAATCACTACAGGCGTAGAAAATCAATGAAAAAAATTAATTTTTCCTTTGAAAAAAACTAAAAAATAATTCCGCCCAACGTGGGGCTCGAACCCACGACCCTGAGATTAAGAGTCTCATGCTCTACCGACTGAGCTAGCCGGGCAACTGGCGGAGTGTCGATCAGAGACGAATAGAAGCAGTGACTGTTAAAAATATGTTGTACTGGAAATACTTCCAACAGTTTGTGATAATTTCTCCCTGCATTTTCACAAAATTCTATTTTCTTTTTATATGCTTATGAAATTGTTGTTTGCTTTAAATTTTTAAATTAAACAACGTGTTGGTTGGGTAAAGTGTTTTTTAGCCCTTAGAGGCTGGATTCAAAATTCAATAGCGCCAATCCATTTAAAACAGTGGTACTCAACTTTTCTCAGGTAACGCCATTTTTGAAGACAATTTGTCGATTCTTCATTTCGAAATTTTCTATACGAAAGCTTAAGAACTAAAAACTGATAATTTGGGCCATGCAAATAAAAATCAGTGAATTTTCACCTAGCAAGACGTCGGCTAAAAGTGAAATCGTTCTAAGTCCATTATACCAAATTTGACAGAAAAGCAATAAAAAACCTTGTTAAATCATTTTAATTTTCAAAATAGAGTCTCATTTAAAGATAACTGAGCCCAATTTTTCTCATTTAAAGAAAACTCAGTGTTATTGAAAGAGAATTAAAACGATTTAACAAGGTTTTCATTGCTCTTCTGGAGAATTATACCAAATAGACTTAGCACAATTTCACTTTTAGCCGACGATTTGATTAAAAATCAAATTTGTCGAGATAAATTTGGTTTTAAAAACTAATTTTTATATCTTCATAGTTGTATTGAAAATAGGTAAAAAACTAAAAAAAATAAAAAAAAAATAAACACCGCCCGAGCAGGGACTTGAACCCTGGACCGTTGGATTAAAAGTCCAACGCTCTACCAATCTGAGCTACCCGGGCTACGAATTAGTTTGGCCCAAATGCGAATAAGTCCAGAAATTTGTGATTATATTTGTTTAGCATAAGTTTTCAATTGACCTGAAGGTAAAACAGTTTTTTGAACTTAAACATTCTAATACAATTTATTTTATTTATTTAAACCTTAATACCTTTTCTTTATTTACATAACAATTGACGAGTTCTCTTATTGAAAAAGTCGGAAATTCTTTCTGTGCACTGTTTGCCGCGTTCAGATTCTCAAAGTAACTGAAATAGATATATGATAAATAAATGTGGGCCCAAATAACATTTTAGAAAAAAAGAATGCGAATTACACAAATGTTTAATGCAGAAGATATACTAGGAGAACAGCCCATAGTTTATATAAATGGTTTTTGAATATTATTTGTTCATATTTCATTATTCATATACGTTAATATAAATTTAATAAGCTTAATTTATATGTCAAAACATCCATAACTACACAGTAATGCTACATTTACACGAATGACAAATTTGTCATTTTTTTCTTGTCATTATGTTAATTCCCGTGTAAATGGCATAATTTTTGTAATTTTTTCTGTCAGAAAATGTCAATCTCTCATAAAAGAACGAACTTGTCCATTCTTTTATGCCAGATTGTCATTCGTGCAAACGCAATATTAGTTATGACAAAAGTTGAATACTA
This sequence comes from Chrysopilus asiliformis, assembly GCA_964034945.1. NCBI lineage: Eukaryota > Metazoa > Arthropoda > Insecta > Diptera > Rhagionidae > Chrysopilus > Chrysopilus asiliformis. Next base: position 87,470,864 of record OZ035960.1, on the reverse strand, counting down.
AAGTTGTCATAACTAATATTGCGTTTGCACGAATGACAATCTGGCATAAAAGAATGGACAAGTTCATTCTTTTATGAGAGATTGACATTTTCTGACAGAAAAAATTACAAAAATTATGCCATTTACACGGGAATTAACATAATGACAAGAAAAAAATGACAAATTTGTCATTCGTGTAAATGTAGCATAAGAGAAAACCAAAAACAAGGGAAAACAGCATAAAAGTTTTCTGAAAGAATCCTTAGGAACCGTTTACATCTGACACTTTATTCGGTGACACTAAATTCAAGTCTCACAACCGTTTACATTATGACACAAAATATCCGAAGTTTATTCATGAAATCACTCTTGAGAATAAATCACCACAATAAAATTGAGGCGTTAAAAGCTAGAGTGGACCAACCCACATGTCGAAATCGTGATTTTTTTTGTGTTTGAATCACTATTGCGAGTGAGTTTCTAGATAAAAATGTTTGGATGCACAAAAGAACATTTCAACATTGAGTAATAAAGTCCACACAAATTTTTTTTTCCAAAAAGTTACAGTAAATAATAGTGCAAAAGTGAAAAAACTTCAAAAACTCCATTATGTGGGTTGGTCCACTCTAGCTTTTAACGCCTCAATTAACGCATGTTTAAATAAGGAATCGAATTTTTGAAATAAATTTCAAGAATAAAATTCAACGTAGAATTTTTGGAATAAGATTCAAGCTACTTCACACTTTCGAAAGTAACATTGCACTTTACGAAAAAAAAATATATTGACAGCCACGAAAAATATCAGTTGTGATCAACGCAAAACTTTTCTCTGCATTATTTAGTTTCGGAAAAAATATGTAAAAAATAATACTTTTTCAAATATCTTGAGAACCGTTAAAGATACGTAAAAATCGTTAAAGTGAAAAATGTAGAAAGTTTAGGGTACTTCATGGCAGTGTTTGTTGGGCATCAATCAGTCAAATTTTCAATTGACTAATTAGTTGATTAAAAATGTAATTGCAATTAATTTATTTTAATTGCAAAACACGATTAATACAATTGCAATTAAATTTTTAATCAATTAATTCAATTGCAATTAAATTTTTGATTTAAAATTAAAAACAAAGGCCTGTAAATAAAATGTACATTGAATGTAAAACTTAAAAAAAAAATTAAAAATTTTCCCAGAAATAAAAACAATATTCATAAAATATAACACGCCTTTACCATCATCAGCCTCCATCGAAAGGCATTTTTCTTTCGCTACAATGACTAATATGCCAAAGAGCCACAAATTATCAGTAGAGCATTCAATCCCGGGTACCCGAAACCCGGGTACCCGGGAATCCCGGCCATTTTCTGGAACCGAAAACCGGGTTTGAATTGGGTAAAATTACCCGGTTTTCGGTGCTGAAAGCAAGCAATTTCTTACATGCTAAAATATCAAAATACTGTTCGTTCGCTGCTGAATATATACGAAATACATATTTGTAAGTACATATTTCTGTTAATAATAACTGTAAATTAAAAGATTAATGCAAAATTAAGCCATCCGATTACATTTTCTTTACAAAGTTTCTTTAAAACAACGACAATATAATAGATTTAATGCGCTCACAGAAAGTATTAAATTTCCTGTAAAGTTAAAATGGTTTTTTTATGTATAGGCAGGGAACAACTATTCTATAGAATGGAAAATAAGACCTTTCCTCATTAACTTCCACTAGAGTAAGCACTACACTATAGAAATTGGTTTTGTTGTCTTACTTCCTCTTTCTGCTGTCATACCATAGTTTAACTAGTCAATCTTCCGCTGTCTTCCGCTGTCGGAAGATTGCATGTGTTGGTGGTGTATGAAAATGTGGCTAGGTTTTACATGTGTTGTGTTTTGTTGGTAATTTACGCATAGGAAAGAAAGAAAAACCGCGTCCACGAGTATATCGGTTATCTTTACTCCAACGTAGGTACACGGAAAAATCCCTAGGTTTCCTAACTAGTTAAACTATGGTCATACACTCGATGAAAAAACATAACAAAAGCTATAATTGCCAATCTGGCAATCATTGGAGACCCGTATGGTGATATTCGTATCAAAATTCGAACAGTTGTATCAAAATTCCACTTTGAAGTCAAACTTTCCAATAAGATTTTTTAAAATTTATTCCAATCGGATTTTGATGTATGGGAGTTTTATGTAGAATCATATCCTAAATAACTTTTGTTCTTGGACTTTTTTGATAAGATGCACCGTTTTTGAGATATTCACAAAAAACGATTTCATTCGTATGGGGGGTACCCCCCCTAATGGTCCATTTTTGCCCATTAACGAACTTAGCCTCGCATTTTACGAAAAACGGATCTGTGCAAACTTTCAAGTCTCTAGCTCAATCCGTGCGCCCGCAATCCGCGCCACAGACGGACGGACAGACAGACAGACGGACAGACGGACAGACGGACAGACAGACGGACGGACATGCAGAAATTAATTATTTTTATCATTCTAAACACACTGGTGTAATTCATTTTTATGTGTGATGACGGGATCTTGGCGTTACAAACGGTAAGGCAAAGTTAATATACCCTTTGGTTTCACCATACGGGTATAAAAATCAAATATGATGTTTTCTTCTAATGCCACAGAGTTATTCAAAAAGTGGATTTTTTAACTGTAATTTCTTATTGGTAATTTCTTATTTTTTATTTACATTTTCAGCACCGGTTCCAGAACCGGGTACCCGGTTCTCGAAGATTCTAGCACCGAAACCCGGTTCCTTAAAATTATCTCGGTGCTGAATGCTATAATTATCAGACAATATGTTTGAAAAGAGGGTAGTTTTAAAATGTAATATAAATTATTCAAATAAATGATAATTAAAACAACATTTTTCTTAATCACTCAATCCACTCAAACAAAACTTTTATTAAGGTTCAAATTTTGATTGAACCCTTAAGAGGTTTCGGTACGTAATTCCGAAAATCAAAATCCCGAATTTCAAAGTCCCGAATTTTCAGAAATTTTTAGTAGAAACGAAATATGTTGCACGATCCTTATAAATTATTAATCCTTTTTAATTTTGCTTTTCCAGAATCGTTAATTAAAAGGCGTTGAAAATTCGGGATTTTGATTTAAAGTTCATAAAATTTATTTGTTAATTGTACTGGTAATGATTGGTCAAACAATTAACAATTAATTAATTGTTAATTGTTAAAGATACAATTAACAATTAATTAATGGTTAATTGTGAAAGATTCGATTAACAATTAATTAGTTATCAATTGCAGAATTTACAATTACAATTGATTAATTTTTAATTGCAATTAAAAATAAAATTTTAATCGTTAATTGTTAATTGCTCTGACAATTACATTTTGCCCAACATTGCTTCATGGGTACTTCGTTAGTTCGATTTGGACAAAATGGCGTCTACCGGTCACAATTTTGTTTTTTCTGGTACATGTCGCTTATTCAATGCAACAACGGCATAACTGAAAAAAATTGGTTTCGAGAAAAAGGCAATTTAAGGTTTCGAAATGCTGTAATTCTGCTGTAAAAGTGATGCGACAAGAATGACAAATCATGCTTTCTGGTGGCAAATTTTTGAGTTACAGATTTGAAGTTTCGGCAATCGAAAGTTTAAAAAAAGGTATATCAGCTGCATAAATAACTCAAAATTTGTGTTGTTGCATTGAATGAGCGATGTCTATACACATCTTGCATTGCTATCGTAGTTACGTTATGTGTTCACTATTTCAAATTTATCGGATTGGTGGACGTGGGTCAAAATAAGATTACAAGATTTTACCCTATCAAACAAAATAACACACAAACAAGTGAGAATAAAAGCTATTACTTGAAGGTATCTTAATGAAAATTCGCAATATCGCTAGGGAGTTAGGGATTTCGATATGCATTCTAAAAATATCACTTTTTAGATATCTATCGGCAGCGATAAATAGTAATTACAAAACAATCAAGTTCGCTTAACCTCATTATTCGAATCATGCTGCAATTACAATCGGATTCAATTATTCAGAGACAGAGGCAGAAGGAGGATTTTGAGATCGCAGAGCTTGGCTCGTTCTTCCTGGTACTTTTAATCCAAAATCGGGATACGGTGGAATTTTGGTTCGTGAACTTAATCCGTTTCTGGATGGCATTCACAAACCGAGACGTTCACAAACCAAAATGCCTGTCCAAGAACTAAAGTTTTGCTCACAAACCGAAAGATTATTCAACAACTCTAGCATTTTTTATGGTTCAAAAGTCACACGAAACTTTCACAAACAGAGGCTTTTAGGAACCGAGGTTCTACTGTTTGCTCATTGTTTAACGGATTTTGGTCAAACATTTTTTTTTCACTACAGCGTCCTTTTTACTTTCCTCTACTATAAAGAGAAAGTATTGTATTTATGACGGAGACCGACTCAAGAACTGAGGCAGATAGAAACTTTCTGATCAGCACGAAAACCGTTTCCGGCAAAATTATGACGATGTCTGTGTATTTGTCTCACGGTTTGTCAGTCTGTCGGTTTGTCGGTCTATCTGTCGGTCTGTTTGTCTGTCTGTCTGTGAGTTTGTCTGCCTTTCGGCCTGTCTGTCTGTCATTTTGTCGGTATGTCCGATATATGACTTAAAAAAAAACTCGAGAATGGGTTGAACTAGCAACTTGAATATTGCTTTAAATGAGTTTTACAAAAATCGCACTTTTCTATTAACTTTTGGAACAGTGACGTATATACCCTTAGAAAATATTAAGTCGATTTTCAGTCTATGCAAAAGTGATCTGTATTTGCTTTTCCAGACAGATCACTTTGTCTACCCCTGAAAATTGACTTAAGGTGTTTTGCCTTTTTGCCACAGATATATTTGTTAAAATCGATGACACAGAGATATACTGGAAAAATCTTACATAAAACGTCCTAATTTCGAGGACAAAATTACGTAAAAATTCATTTAGTTCCTTTGTATTTTGATCCATAGATGGTTTAAAGAAAAAGTCATCTTATTTGATCCACAGATAGTTTAAAGAAATCGTCCTGGCAAACTGTTTAAATTGGCCAGAGCCAGCTCTACGGAACTTGGCGCCCTCTGGCATCGCTTTTCAAGACATCTCTATCAACTCGAAAAAAAAAAATTCAAAAATGTGTGCTGGTTTGCGTTAATTTCGCGTCCAAATCTCTAAGCGTTAAATCATTTAGAGCTTTCAAACGACATAAAAAGCGTGAATCTACTAAACTTTTTCAAGACGCTGGCTACAGACGCGAAGTTAGGTTATCTGCGGCCCTAGTTGCAGGGGAAATTGAGGCCGCCTGACAACCCCTGGCAACTTAAGGTTCTGTGTTGTACAACTTTTTTCGGATCATTTTCCAAATAAATTAAAAATTAAAAATGTTCGTGCCACTTTTGTGTTAAAATGTAGTTATATTCGATTTTAAAAACAATAATTGGTATAATTCGTGACATGACATGATGAAAATTTTATCGCTTGGTCAGTTTTCCTATTTTAATAAAAACCTGCTGTGTAAAATTAGAATTTTGTCGTATTCAAATGAATCAAATAATTTATAAAAATGTTCAAAAATATGAAGAAAAAAACCAATTTTAATTTTTTTGTAAGACCCTTTAATCTTTTTTATTTAAAAACCTATTGCAATTTACCATTGAATTCAAACATTCAGCAATTAATAAAAAAAACAGAATTGTTTAAAAAAATTATAAAAAGTCGACATTTTTTCTTCAAATCGCTTTAAAGAAAACAAAGAAATCAATATATGTGACCTGTCTGACGAGGTTTGTAGCCGATATATGAATCTTGTAAAATCCCTTAGGAACAATACTCGGAATGAAAGCAACCGGCAAAGGAATTCCTATAACGGAGAGGTTTCCCTGTAAAAAAAAACTTTATTAAATAATTTTCACGATTGTTTAGACCCTAAAACTTTACTCTCAGCGGACACCTGTCACACTGATTACAAAATTCCTTCGCTTGGTTTAAAATGCCGACAAAAATTTTGTTCACTGAACTTCCATCAAACAATTTACAAGCATCTACACCGGTATTGAGGAAATATTTCTGATATTGACCACGGAATTTCTTATAAAGTATTAATTTTGCCTGGGGAAATTAGAATAAACGTTATTTATATGTAAATTGATAAAAATATATTTTAATATACATATATGGTCCTGACTTCGATTACAAAATTACATGAAAAGTTGATCACTCGTTGTTTATTTCGATTTACGGATATGTAAAAAAATGAATCCTGGCAAACGGTGTCATTTGGTTTAAGTTTTAAATCGGTCAATACAAGATTTAGGGAAATCTATTCATTGAAGAAAAGTTTAAAAGTTTTTTTTTTGCAATTCGATATTATTTAAGGCACAGTCCATAAAATCGCAGAATGGTATATAGAGAGGAGCGGGGCGGGGCCTGGCGGGCCGTGGGAATAGGAGGGTTGAAAAGTTTAAAATTAGCGTGACGTATCCAAAGGACAGTGTCTAAGGTTTATAGATATACTTTACCGTAAGTTGTAATAGTAAAAGGATTAAAAATACTTTGAAAAACACATTATTTCCAATCATTTTCACAAAAAAATGGATTGCCTGAGAAACTTGAAAATATAGACTATTTCTCCCGGTGTCTCCAATTTAACTAGGGTTGAATTTTTGTTATAGTCAGAAAATGACATTCGATAAATTCTGAGATAAACAACACGATATGCATTAAACTCAATTTTTTGATTGATGAAATCACGACTGAAAAGTTTTTTTTTTTATTAAAAACTTTTAATTAGGTTGCCTTTGTATCTGTCTGTGGGTCTGTTTGTGGGTCTGTTCGCCTGGGTAAAATCTTGCAATCTAATTTTGACCAACTTCCACTCATTCGATTGACTTGAACTTTTGCATACATACGTAGGTCCGATGACAATATAATATTTCCACTATCCTTGTAAGGATCATAATTCTTTTCCTCGAATTTTCCCAAAAAAAAAATTCTCATTTGAGGGTTTTTGGTGTCGCTGAATCCGATTATGATGTTAAGAAGTCTGTAAGGATAACGGATATTCCTGTAAGGATAATGTGATTATTCTTTTTCCCACCGGAAAAAAATCTATTCTGGGGATTTTTGGGGTCGCTGACTTTGATTCTGACATTATGAAATCTGTAAGGATAACATAAAGTCCTGTAAAGATTCTCAAATTCACCGTAAAAAATCTATGAAAGCGAGATAAAAAAAAACAAACTAACTTTTGTTAAAAAAAAAACATTTTTCATTTGCACGGGAGAGAGGAGAAAGAGTGGTCCTATTGGATTTTGATGTATGGAACGGTGATGCAAAACCATATTCTAAACACTTTTCGTCTTTATAAATTTGCAGATACGATGCACCATTTTCGAGAAAATCGCAGAAATCGGTTATATTTGTATGGCAGAGAGCGGAAGGGGTGTTTTAATTTTTCCCATTTTTGAAAGAGATAACTTCTGATTTTTAACTTTTGATAAAATTTAGCTTAACTTTTAATAAAAGCCTATTGTATGAGAAATTTTAACTTTCTACTTCAATTAGTTCTTGAGTTTTCAAATGTTTTTGTATAAAAACTTTCAACATTGTATCCAAGCATATTAACCATTTGAGGTTTCGTTATGTAAGAATCATCTCACTGTGTGTGTTTTTTTTTTTTTCAAAAACTACTGTTTTCTTTCAATTTTGCGAAAACAGAATTTAAAGGAAACAAGATTTCATACATTTTTCGCTTTAATGATTTTACGTATCTCTAACGCTTCTTGAGATATTTAAAAAAAATCAAATATTTTTCCGAAACTTTAAATGTTGCAGAGGAAAGTCAAGTGATGAGCACTTCTGATATTTAACTATTAACTTCGGACGCTTTAAACTTTAGATCAAGTACCTACTATACAACCTTGAAAAATCACTGGAAATACACCAATTGTAATGAAAATATTTTGAGCATAAAAAATATTGCCTTTATCGAAAAATGATCTGGCTAAAATCATCTGGCCTTAACTGATGGAATTCTGATTCATTATTTCCTACACTCAGAGAAAAACCCCATTGCGATTTTTACAATGATGCATTGTAAATCTTCGCATTGTAAAAACTTTCCCCAAATTGGAAAAGTACGCAATTTTCATATGAAAACAGGGAAAACTATGTTTTCATGGTAAATTTTACATTGTTTGTTGATGAATTGATATGTACTATTGAAAAACCCAGAGTAAAATACAAAATAATATAAATCATATATCATTTTACATTGAAGATTTGTAAATTTTACAATTTTCCATATCATTTAATACATGTAAGTTAATAAAATCCGAAAATACATTTTTCGACTATAAAATCATGCATTTCAACTTATACTTTTATATTTTTGTGAGGTTAATTTTGCATTTTCAAATGTAAAAAGAAAAAAAAAGTTGATGTCTTCAGCCGCCATATTCCCCATTGACATTTAATGCAAACGATTTCGTTTCGAGAATTAAATTTCTTATTTCAGGCTAATGGCTGAAGGAAATTGTATAAAATATGGATAGGAGACATTTTTGAAACAACACAATTTTATTGACATCAAAATTTCATTGCAAAAGAAAAAATAAATTTGACCGGTAAAATAAAATTAAAGAAATTTTTCGTTAAAAACTAAATAATTTGATGGCCCATTAAAATCTGTTTAAATTTCAGATCCAATATTGTCGAAAAATTTTAATGGCAACTCACAACATGCAATCGGAGGAAAAGTCCATTATAAAATAATACTCCACAAAAAGTTTCCATTAATTTATCGCCATTAGATTTTTCTTGTTCGCTTTCTGTTTACGTTTTTATTTGTTCATCTCTGTTCAATCAACATGCAAGTAAGCATTCGAGGAAGAAAGAAAACGCCGCATATTTGCTGCTTAAAATGCACACCATAGGTATCAATTCATATGGCAAAATGTTGAATTTACAATGCGGCCATTGTTCACATTGCTCAATGTAAATCTTACAATTTAGCGCAATGGCGCCGTTTTATAGTGGAAACATACGAATTCTATCACTTTTTCGCTCAGTGTACCAAGCATCGTACCAAATGGCCGTTACAAAATCAATGGTTTTCTTACGGATTCGAAAAGACAAATCTCCTACGTTAATTTTGTAGTCTTATTGAACGTTTCTTAAAGAAATCGATCTAATGGGTTTTATGATTTTTTTCTGTATCTAAAAATTTATTATCACTTTGTGTCTGTAATTTGGCAATTGCTTTCTTGTATTAAAATTAAAAATTTTGAAATATTTTTGTATTATTTCCAATGCTGACTTCGCATCTTTAACGAACTTAGGCGAATCGCGGCAAATACGAGAGTGTTCGTCTTGGTATGCTGTAATTCGTCTAAGTTTGGCTACGTTCGGCTAATTCCAACAAATATACATACCGCTGTTATCCTTTTGCCTAAACAAGTTCAGAATTACAATTACCAGGGGCTAATTTTTATAACTGCTGAGTTTTATAATAAAATTGAGAATTTCAGACTAATTGATTCGAAATTTGGAATTGATCAATTGTCTTCGTTTGGTAGCGAAAACTGCGGTCTAAATCAAAATAAGTGGGTACCGAAATTTGTCAATATGTTTTAACCATTTCATCAAATTTCTTAGAATTTTTTGAGACGACAAAAATTGTAGGGTCTTTAAAAAACTAAAAAAACCCCTTCCGATTTTTGGAGCCCGCTAAAAAATTAAAAACCTTTTCTCAAAATCGGAAATCCTTGTTTGGCGCCCCGAAAACCTAAAAGTAACCTTCATTGTGGGGCCTAATACCATCTGCCGTTTACTCCACTGCGAATAAAAACTTTTGCACGATAAAAAAAATTCAAAATTCCAATTTGGTTCTTTTGAATTTCTATATTACTGTTGTCAGGCCATATGTTAATAAAATGGTTTCATGTGATGTACACTCATCTATAAAATGTCGTGACAGCGATTATATTTTGAAATTGATTTCAGTATCACTGAATATCCCGTTTGGCAGTACAAGATCTGTAATAAAGAAATTTCCCTGCAACGAAACAAAACTTTAAAAAAATATAATATATATTTCTCTAAAATGTAAAATTAACTTTTATTGGGCATTTTCCACATTGACTGCAAAATTCTTTAATATCTCTTATAATGCTGATAAAGATTCTTTTTATTGAGTTACTACCAAACAGACCACAAAGATCCTCCTCGATATCAAGGAAATACTTTTGAAATTTACCACGAAATTTCTTGTACAGAATTATTTTAGCCTAACAAACATTCCATTATTATTATTACGGGAAACCAAAATTAAAAAAAGAAATATTTTTAAATACATAAAACGTCTCGATGCCCATAGCAAAGTTACACGAAAAGTTTATTAGTTGTTCCTTTTTTTGATTCACAGACAGTTTGAAAAACGAATCCTGGCAGGCTGTCACATTGGGAGTGTGTTGTAAACCAGATAGTATAACTTTAAAAGAAATCATTTTCGCAATTCTTGAATCGAGAAAATAGAAATAAATAATGTCATGTCGAACTTATAAATTTCTTGATTTTTTTTACTGATTGTACAATAAGTAAATTAATAATAAAATAAAATTAGTCATGATTTTTTTTTATTTTTGAGCCAATTATAAAATTTTAATTAAAGCAATCCCGGTTCTTATCAATTTTATATTTAATAAAAAAAATACATTATGTTTCATCAAGTCTATAATTATCCAACACGTGAGTCTATCTGCAAGTATTGGAAATGATTTAAATATTTGAATCATTCACGTTTTGTGACGAAACATTAAAAATTTCGATACTCATAGATACAGCCATAAGACAAAGATACGTCATAAGACAAACCAAACAGGTTTTTACGGAGGCATATGCAAAAAATTCAGGTATGACTAATATTTGAGACTGAGATTTTATTAACTAAAATTTATTCACCGGTAAATGGTTTTCGCATTTTCTTAAATGATTCAAGACACTTTCTATGGATTAATATTATGACGCTTAAAAACTTTTTGGTCTTCGTTATGACATCGCAATATATTTTTTATGATTCTGGAATCATCAATTTCTTAGTAATAAAAATAGTTTATATGTATTAATCGAAAGTTTTGATTTTTTTTCAAAAACACAAAAAAATATAATGCTAGATGATATAATGTATTTAAGTTTTATAGAAATACAATAATATTTTATTTGACTATTACTGTAAAAAAATTTGCTTACATAAATAACGAAAAAAAAATCATTTTATTCTTTATTTAATTCATGTTTCGAAAAATAGTTTTACTACACAAAGGGTAAAAGCAGCTACCTATAATTTATAATTTTCGAAATATTACAGATTTCTTGTCTTTTCATTTTTTAAAAGTTTTTTGAACATTTTATTCAAAAGTTTTTTTTTGAAAGGTGTTTTATAAAAGGATAATTAAAACCGACTACATTTAACCTTTATTATCTACATTTAACCTTTATATGCTTTTATTATTACAAGTGTGGGCTTCACTTACACAACTTTCTAGGAAGCTTTTTTCAGAGTGAAAAAGCTTAAGTTTGTAATGTAACTCAAAAATCTCTTCGAATTTTTCTTGAACCATTATATTCTCTGGCAGTTGTCAATCTTTACCTTTTCTATTGCGAATGCCGGCAATAACAAAAAGCTCAAATGTCTTTAAAGTGAAAATTTATTAAAATAAAAAATCACGTGCTGTCGTTTTAAACAGAACTCGCCAGAATGAACCATCTTTCAACTAACTAGAAGTAAAAAAAAAGTTTTTGTATAGGAGAGGGGGAAAGGAGTTGTCCGATTAGATTTTGATGTATGGAGGAGTTATGTAAAATGGTTTTCTAAACAGATTTTACCTTAATAAATTTTTCAATACGACTCACCGTTTTCGAGAAAATAGAAAAAAATATTCAATTTGTATGGAGGGGGGAAGGAAGGATCCTACTAGATTTTGATGAATATAACTTATGTAAAGTCGTATTCTAAACACATTTCATCTTTATAAATTTCTAACAAGGACCACAAACGCTTAGTTGCAATTGCATAAAACTTTTACGCTAGTTTTCGGCTTTTCTCAGCAATTGCATATATCCTATCCGCTAATTGTTAGCGCTAGAAATTTGCTCAGATGAATGCCCTTGAATAAAAAAAATTGGATTATGACAATTTAATTTGTTATTTGGGTTGTAAAAATCCCCAAAAAAAACGAAAAATGGAATTATCTTTGTGATTCAAAAATAAAAAACACTTACTTACCACATAAGTCATTTTGACTGCTTTTTAATTTCAATTAGAAAAACAATTATGTATATAATGACACAATTTCTTAGAATTTTGTGACTTTTCCAAAGTGAAGTAAATTTTTTTTATTGTTAATATTTACTAATAACTTGTTATATACAGTAATCCCTCGAACCGCGCGGTAGATACGTTCCACAAAAAGAGCGCGCACTGCGAAACCGCGCACTGTGAACCCTACTTTGTATGAAATATTGGGGTTAGGTCCCAGATATTAGAAAAATTAAAAAAAAAAATAGAAAAAAGTTTTTATTTAACGACATATTTAAAGTAATACAAAGATATGATATGTATTACTAATCTTTTTGAAAAATTAGTGATTGATTACCCGATTTTTGTTTTTCATTATGCATTTCTGCGTATGGGGCTAAAGCGGCTGTCAAATTTCACCAAAATTTTAAGGCACGCTCCATATCAGGGTCCATATTAAGAGCTTCTTATTAAAGTTGACTACCAAGCATTAAAAAATTTGTCAGTTTTTCATGCGTGAGGTTTTACTTTCTTATAATCTCTAGGACTTCCATGATATCTTCTGACTCTAAAGGCGGAAACAGAATTGCCGAGAGAACTCGGTATTGTACAAAATATATTCCAATTAGGGTACGAAATAGAACTCGAATTGAGAACTTAGAATATGAAGTACACATGAAATGCTTTATAATTTTCTTTTTGAAGCATTTTTACAACTCAAGCGTACAAGAATCAAATTTTAATTAAAGTGAAAATAGAAGCGGTAATAAAAAAATCAAATTGTTATGAGGAAATTTTGTTATTAACATTTTTATACACTGCATGAGAATCATATAGTAGTATATTAGATTTAGTATACCGTTTGTTACATATCGAACCAGTCGTCAGACACAAAAATGAAGTTCACCAGGGTGTTAGGGATGACAAAAGATTTTGATTTCCGCATGTTTATTCGTCTGTCCGTCCGCCAGTCCATGAACACCATAACTTTCGAAAGGATTGAACTATAGACTTGAAATTTTGAATAGTTATGTTTCTCGTAAATGCCTTAGGAGGGAAGTAGATTGGACCAAAAATAGTAGTGGATTGATACTAATAGTAGCAGATTTTCAAAAAAAAACCTTTTCTACCTATGCCAATATACCAATTTGTATAACTAAAGCTAAATAGCTTTATCATTCATAATACCAAAATTCTATCAACAAAAAACTTGCTGTAGTTCAGAAAATGACATTTAAAAACTTCTTTTGTATTGGCTGCCTCATATTTAATTTCGTTAGAAGCTTTTACATTTAACATGTATAATACCATTTTTTGGTTGATTCATGTATTTTACAAAAAATAGTAGTAGATTTGATTTACTACGCACTAAGGCTTTTGAAGGCGGAAATAGTAGTAGATTTACTACAATTGTAGTAGGGGGACATCGCTATTCCTTCCCCGTCCTCCAAACAAATGAGAAAGATTTTTTGCGATTTTATCGAAAAAACGGAGCATCGTATAGAAAATTTTATTAAGACGAAATGTGTTTAGAATATAATTTTACATAACTATTCCATACATAAAAATCCAATCGAACCACTCTTTCCCGCCACTCCCATATTATTTTAAATAAAAAGGTCCTCGTATAGAATATTTGAACATCGGCCCCTGGAAATTGTAGCTTTTCTTCTTTTTTAAGAAATTTTGATAGGAAACCGCTTATAAGGAAAATAAAAACCTAAGTTTAGTGTTTAGACAAAACAAAAATTCTGGCTAAAATTGAATCAACTGCAAAACCTATAGCTTGCATAGAAACGGCCGCACGGGACCAAACTATATGAGGTTTGTGCTTTTAGAATTCGTCTTCAGTTGAAGTTTCATCGTTGCGGTTGCAAGACATCCAATTGGGAAATTCTGTTCTTGTTGGATATTTGGTGTTCTTTTTTTGAAACATTCGTTCGCTTTTGAAGTTAATAGTGTTTGTTTTGGGTGCGGCTAATTTCAATCTCTAATTATAATGTAAGTAAAATAGTTTCTAATATCATTTTGATTCTGAAAGGCCAGAAAAACAATAATTGAATAATTTCATGTGACAAAGTGAATAAATAAAACGGCGTCCTAATAAAAAAATTCTACAAATTTTGGATGACATCATTCTGGTTGCCTACTTCCTCTCTCTGCCCTTTGCTGAAGAAATTCCGTAGAAATCGCAGCATGAGACATCTATTTTTTTTACTTGGAAATTCAATTGACTTACTCATGTGGATGAGTAAAAGTTTTTATTTTAAAATGCATTTCTGATTGCACTGGTTATGATCTAATTTTTAATGGTAGATTTTGAGAAAAAAATAAATTACTGTTGCCACGTCAGGTCATGATTCTTTTACCGGTAACAGTGTCACGACTACTCGGACAATCTGTTTCGGATGAAAATCACTCAATTGTTGTGTATCTACACAGATAAGTCAGGTACATAAATGCGTTTCAGATTCGGATGACTACATCTATCTCTTCTACGTGGTGTTGTACAATATATGTGTCTATTAGGTTCAAAACGAGTCTACTCCACTATAAGCGATTTCGAGATAATGCAGAAAAAGCTATAGTTAATGTATGCACCAACCAACCGAAATCTCTGTATCTTCAAATTAAAGTGCAACATCATAAAAGCTAATATTATAAGTGTCATAAATCAGAAGCACCTAGGTTTTCCAAAATTTCAATATTTAATTTGGAATAGAACCACTTTGACGCTAACCCCTTGGAATAGAACCGCTTTGAAAATAATGAGCGTGGAATAGATGGCTTTTGAACATAACAAATAAATTCAAGTCAATTAAATTCAAGTAAAAAATGTTTTCCCTTTCTTCATATTATTGTTATTCATTTATTAGACAGTAAACTTCTTAACAAGTAATGTTTTTTATACCCGTATGGTGACACCAAAGGGTATATTAACTTTGCTTTACCGTTTGTAACGCCAATATCCCGTCATCACACACAAAAATGAATTACACTAGTGTGTTTAGAATGATAAAAAAAATTCAATTTTGCATGTCCGTCCGTCTGTCTGTCCGTCTGTCCGTCTGTCTGTGGCGCGGACTGCGGGCGCACGGATTGAGCTAGAGACTTGAAATTTTGCGCAGATTCGTTTTTCGTAAAATGCGAGGCTAAGTTCGTTAATGGGCAAAAATGGACCATTAGGGGGGTACCCCCCATACGAACGAAAACTTTTTTTGTGAATATCTCAAAAACGGTGCATCTTATCAAATAAGTGCAAGAACAAAAGTTATTTAGGATATGATTCTACATAAAACTCCCATACATCAAAATCCGATTGGAATAAATTTTAAAAAATCTAATTGGAAAGTTTGACTTCAAAGAGAAATTTTGGTACAACTGCTCAAATTATGATACGAATATCACCATATGGGTTTTCAATAATTGCCAGATTGGCAATTATAGCTTTTGTTATGTTTTCACCCTAACTATGATGACAAATAATGATAATAAAACAAATAGTGAAAGCAATACCGGGATCCCGGTATTATCATTTTACAATACCGAACTACCGGTGTAGAGATTACCTCCGGTATTGCATTCCCTAAAAACAAAACTCTTAATTTTCACCTTTACGCGCTAAAATAATTTCATGCAAAAATACTCACTTTGATTATATTTTCTGCCTTGGTTATTAGTTGCAATGGGAATAGCACCACTTTGATACTCAATGGAATATGCTCGCTTTGATTCTTACATACGTAAGGAATAGAACCATTTTGAAACTAAACCGCATTTTCAAACCGATTTTTAACGGTGTAAAACAGTTTTGATCATAACGCATGATTAAGTAAGTTGTGGGAACCAACAGTAGGAAACAAAATCAATCGTAATCTCATTTTTTTCAAAAATGGAGTAGACTCGTTTTGAACCCAATAGACACATATATCATGTGAGACCAGTCAAGAGTAGAAAGAACTTCAAAAAGAATTCCGAAAAAATGCACAAGTGCTGCTTTTTTTAACATAATTCTTCAAACAAATTAGGTTCTTTTCAATTTTGAGCAAACACTAATTTATTTATCAATGGTGTTTCAATATTTTTGCCTTTTCTAGCTATAAATGATAATTCCGCTATTTTTGGAATGTTTATTCAATTGATCCATATTTAAAATTTTTATTATCAATATATAACAGCAACTTTTTTTTCATCTTTTGATGACAAAAAAGTTCTAATCAAGTTGCAAGCAAAAGCAGAGATTTTAATCCACGATTATATTTGTTTACATGTTCCCTAATCTTGCCTATCTATCTAATCAGCTGACAAGGTTTTTACAAATTTATGTAACTTGTGCCTGTAAGACGGAGTTTTACTACTGGAAAAATTGAAAAGAACAGATTCCTAAGAAAATCCTATAAAAATCGAACCCTAGTTTGTTTTTAATTGTTACATCGCCGTTATCAGACTTTAGTGTAATAATTCTTAAAAATAGGGAATTTTTTGTAGTATTTTCGCAGAACTTCCGTTTCTTCTAGTATGAATCACCTTGTTTTTAACATTACAGTTTTAAAAAGAATTTGTCATACTCATCTCTCACTGTGTACAAAAATTCCATAACGGAAATATCAAACATTACCATTACTCAAAACTCACGAATAATTCTAGATTATTTATAATTTGCGGCACTATCACTCTATCTCTATATCGATTTTTCATAAGTGGCATATACTTAAAATTAATTGCTAATCGTAATTTGATTAGAAATAGCAAGTGGTTACTGCCGATAACAAATTATTTCAGTACGACCCGAAAATTATTTTTGTTTTTTGAAAAATATGTAGGGTAGGACCGGGAATGTTGAATTACTTTTTAGAATTTAGGTTGTAGCGCGCACATAAAGTCACATATCGCTCCAATGGTTAAGCCATTCGATAGAGGGATTCCTTGACTACATTTCATAGAAGAAATTTTTTTTAAATGTTTTATTAGCTGCCCTCCAGCTCAATTTAAAGGGTGATTCAACATGCCCGCTGATTTGCAAGTGGTGCGGGTAAGTTGAATAATTGTAAGTTTTCATACTTAAGAATGAAAAAACGTTATTTCTTAAGAAAAAAAAAGAATGAAATAAAGTATTTTATTAAGCAAAAAAAATTTAATATAACATTATATAATGTAAATATGAAAAAAATGAAATTTACAATTTAGTTAATCGCTTATTTGGTTTTTTTAGTTGACCAATTTTTGATTGTTTTCCTACTGCGTTTTTATAAAAAATGTAAAAAATCATCAAGAAACAAACAAAAATTGATAAAAGAACAAAGGAAATGTGAAACCAACGTCAAAAAACCAAAAAATACGTAAGAAAAAAATGATTCAACTTGCCCGTCAAGCCGTTATTCAACTTACCCGCAATCCACTTTTTTGATATTTTCTCTTAGAAAAATCACAAAAACAATAAATTTGAATATCCCACGAGTTTTTTTTTATTCTAGAGGTGTTTCACAACACTTTTAATACAAAAAATTTCCAGATTGGCAAAAATTTGTATAGAAATGGGTAAACCACTGTATAGTCTAATATTTACTTTTAGAGCCAAAAACACACATATTCCTGTCACTTACGATATAAATAAGGTATCGCTGTCAAAATTTTATGGCAAGTAGAGGACATCAGTACTAACAACATACTAAAATTTCAAAAAAATTGACTGAGTAGTTTTTTTAAATTTTGCAATAATTCAACATGCCCGGTAATTCAACATGCCCGCTCCTACCCTACTTTAAAAAAAGTATGATTATCAAAAAAGAATTTTTTAATTCTTTCCACCCCTAACCAGATGTTGTTTTGCATTTTTACTAGGTTTTTATACGCGGATCAATTTTTAAAAGATAAAAAAACACCATTTGAATATTCTTGAGTCATTCGGTAATGAAAATAATAAACCTTTCAAATTAGTGTGCATGTACTCAAATATTTATTAAAAATTCGTCTCAAGTTTCGCTTGAAGTTATTTGATATAGGAAATACATACATATATTGAGATTAATTTACATACAATTAGAATCCCGCTGAAGGTCTGAAGCTGAAACCGAAGGTTTGCATAAAAACTGGAGTGATATTCCGTAACTTGTTTCAAGCGTTTGTTTCGAGTTAGAAGAACAAGAAGTATTCGCTGCCTATGTTTTGACGGAAATAAATGACAGAGAGAAACCGAGATAGTAAATACCACTTTTTCTTCTAACTCGAAACAAACGCTTGAATCAAGTTACGGAATACCACTCCTGGTATGAATGTTTACTGTAAGGGCAAAACAATTGCGGTTCTAGTAAAATATTTTTTTGTCATTAAAAATAATAGAAACATTTGAAAATTTTCAAAACGATTCCCATCAATAATAAAGGAAAATTTGATTAATATGGAGGAAAAGTATTTTTTAATATACTTTTGCCGAAGCCGAAGTTTGGCAGTAGTCGAAGTTTGGCCGAAGCCGAAGTTTGGCCGAAGCCGAAGTTTAACCGAAGTCGAAGTTTGGCCGAAGTCGAAGTTTGACCGAAGTCGAAGTTTTAACCAAAGTCGAAGTTTGGCCAAAGCCGAAGTTGAAATTTTTGGCCGAAATCGAAGCCGATGCCGGTTAATCGGCGGGCTCTACATACAATGTTAAGATCAAATTAAATTTATGACTTTTTTATGTTATAATATGAAAATCAATATTTGGCGGAAGAATCTACATAAAAAGTTGTTCAAAAACTATTTAGAGTGACAAATTAAATTGCAGAAAATAATTAATTCAGAAACCTAATAAAGCAAACAAGCTCTAATTGTTTACAGGTGTAAACTTGATGTTTTCCTTATTTTTCTTAGTCACCTGAAGTGGCTTTCGGTTTTGGGCTCTGACGCAATGTTTCTTGCCAGAGGTGTCATGCTGATATACTCCAGTTTTGCATCCCAACTTTCTCCGTGCCCAACTGCTTACCGCAAAACACGTTTTGAAGACTTCTAAAAAAACAGAAAATAGGGGCATTCCCGCAGACTTGTAACTAGTCTGATATGTTTACTACAAACCGTACATTTTGATTTCTTATTTTGGTTATTTTTTTCTTTTAAAGACCTATAACGACTTACTATTAACACATCAAAAGATTTCACTAGACATTGCAAAATTACATTGACTGCAAAGCACACTGTGTTTCTTTTTGCTTGATGCAAATATTTAACCGAATATGGCATTTTCACATCGAGTGATCGATATTCAGATATTACTTTAATAAAAATTTTCTAAAAAAAAATAAAACCGACTTTAAAAAAAACTGAAAAGAGAAAAAAGCACTAAAAAGAAAAAAATAATTTTAAACTAACACATGGATCAATAAGTCCCGAGACTAACAATGAAAACAACATTTTTTTTGCAAAATTTTTTTTTATTCATCAATATAATCACCTTTTAGGGTGATACAATCGTCACGCCATGCGTATCCCAAAAAACTGACGCCATGACTTTGCCAGCTGACTGCTGCGTTTTCGGACGCTTCGGACGGCTTTCGCCAGCTGTGCGCCACTCAGATGACTGCCGCTTCGACTCTGGAGTGTAGTGATGTATCCATGTTTCGTCCATGGTCACGTAACGACGCAAGAAATCTTTTTTATTGCGAGTAAATAGCGATAAACAGCTTTCTGAATCATCGACTCGTTGCTGTTTTTGTTTCATCGAAAGCAATCGCGGCACCCACTTGGAAAAAACCTTTTTCATGCTCAATTTTTCATGAAGGATAGTAAATGCACTTCCATATGATATCTGTGTTATCTCAGCAATCTCACGGAGCTTCACTTTGCGATCTTTCATTATAATTTTTGTCACTTCACTCACATTTTCCGGTGTAACGGCTTCCACAGGTCTACCCGAGCGTTCCGCGTCATTTGTGTCGGTACGACCACGTTTAAACTCGGCAAACCACCGACAAATCGTTGCTTTTGATGGACAAGAGTCCGGGTAACATTTTTCAATCCATTGTTTCGCTTGCACGGTGTTTTTATCCATTAAAAAACAATGTTTTATCAGAACACGAAACTCGGTTTTTTCCATTTTTTAAACAAACTACAAAACGACTTTACTCCAACCTCGATAACTCAGCTGTTTCTGGTCCGATCGACTTAAAATTTTGACACGTTTCAAGCAAAGGTTAGTACTCTAGAAAGACGTGGTTACTGGTTTACTACGAGCGTCATCTCTGGGTTAGTCTCGGGACTTATTGATCCATGTGTTATGTCCATTAATAGCGTATTTAAAATTCGGCTTTTTTGGAGTGGCGTTAAATTTACACTAAATAAAATCGTTGTAAAATTTCTATTGTCAAGTTTCGCACAAAATCAGTTTGTACATGGAGACAAAAAATAGGATAGATTTCTACAAAAAATAGTAACATATGAGACAATGGCCTTTTTCATAGCGATTGCTTAAAAATAGGGAATCCAATTTGGGACATAAAAGAACTTAGTTTTGGTGCTTCTAAGAGCCGTATCTATAGTTAATCTGTTTGACAACAAAAATTATTTTTTCTCTTTTCAGTTTTTTTAAAGTCGGTTTTATTTTTTTTTAGAAATTTTTTTTTTATTTCGAACGTTTTTAGTTTCAATTTTTAATATAGGTAATATTACAAAGGGTTTGAGGGGATAAGTCCGCAGATGAGAAATATATAAAAGAATCTTCCAGATATTGTACTGAACACAATACAAAGAATTTTACTCGATATCCCAAGCAGGGAGGGGTTTGAAGGGGTAGGTTAACACGGGGGAAATATATAAAAGAACCTTCCTTGTGTTGTACTGAACACAACGTAAAAACATAACAAAAGCTATAATTGCCAATCTGGCAATTATTGAAAACCTGTATGGTGATATTGGTATCTTAATTTGAGCATTTGTACCAAAATTACACTTTGAAGTCGAACTTTCCAATCAGATTTTTTAAAATTTATTCCAATCGGATTTTGATGTATGGGAGTTTTATGTATAATCATATCCTAAATAACTTTTGTTCTTGGACTTTTTTGATAAGATGCACCGTTTTTGAGATATTCGGAAAAAACGTTTTCGTTTGTATGGGGGGTACCCCCCCTAATGGTCCATTTTTGCCCATGAATGAACCGGGGTTCAACCAGGAACTTTCTCTACAACTTTCTCTTTGGGATGACCAAAATCGGTCAACCCAGTAAAAAGTTAGGCGTGAACATACATTAAAAAAAAAAAAATATTCAGGTGGAATTGAGAACCTTTTCCTTTTTGGAAGTCGGTTAAAAAGGCAGATAATACTGTCGTTGATTTTGTAATTGCTATAGCAAAAATTTATCAATTAGAATGATTTTACAACGATATCAGCCTAGTAACTATACTTTGCGTAAATACTCGTCATAATTATTTTTGTTTAGAGGATTCATACAAACCAATCCAGTTTTCAATGACAAAATTATTGAAAGCATCATTTTTAAATGGAAATTAAAATTACACACACAAATTAAAATCGATTAACATAGATTTGATCCAGAAAAGCATTTTTGGTCGCTCTCCAAAAACTGAGCAAGGCGGAATTGAAGATTTTTTGGTTGTTCTTGGCGCCTAGAAGACGGGGGATGTCATTTTATCTAGATATGTTGATACTTACAATTATTTTAAATATACTAAAAACAGCGAATGGCCAAAGGGCTAAAAATCAATATGGCTGACCCATTTTCTACATTCTGAATACATTTTTGGATTTCTTTGTACATAATATAATTTCCGTGATTGAAGCATGTGTGTAGAAATATCCACGTTACGCAAGTGATAAAAAGAGGATAACTTGACTATAATTTAAGCACTAATGTAGTCATTGCTACTTTTCACATGCTTCATATTAGCATTCATTCAGTCTGACGTGATTTGGTTTTCTCATCATTAATCTTCTCTTATGAGTGAGTAAGAAAGACACCAATTCAGATTCTATGAAAAAATTCCTCTGTGCTTCATAGCACTGAATCATTGTGCCTTCGCGTACGCGTATCAAGGCTGGAACCCATGACGTTTTTTTTTGTGGCCAATCACTATAATTATCTAATGACTCAACATGAAGGCAACACTTTTGATTGCTCGGGGAAGCCTTTCTGTTTATTTACGTCGGACTTTATTGGGAAAAATGCGTTCTCAAACCGTTTCATCTCAAAAATTTTCAAAAATAACAATTTAAATGAAATTCAATTGAGATAAAATCTTTAAGACATATTTTAAAATTTGTTTTTGTTTTTTTTTCAGATTTAAGAAGTTAACAAGTTTACCAATACCAAAATGAGTTCAGCCGAATATTATCCATTTAAGGTAAGTTTATTCGACATAAAAAGTTAATTATTTCCACATGTTTTTTTTGTCTCTCGTTAATGACAATGGAGTTTCTAAAGCCATGAAAAAAACTTAACTAGATAAAAAATGGATTTTTTCTACATTTACGAAGACCTTCAAAAATGCGTACTAAAGAAAACAAACCAAGCCAAGAGCCAAGAACGTTTTTCTCATGTTTTTAGACTTTTATTTCTTTCATTTTTTTTGACCTAGTCAATTCGTCAATTTTGATCATTTTTATGGAGTTTTCTTCACTAAAGAGCTAAACAGAATTTAGCGAGCGTCACCGGCGTCATATTTTTTTTTTAATCCAAGGGACGTACTTGATGCTGACTAGAGCGACTTAATAACTAGAGTATGGCCAATTGCCATTTATCCTCAAATATGG